>JAPVLO010000209.1:2400000-3000000 GCA_027257055.1 Cephalopachus bancanus
TCTTTACCGTCCCCCTGGCAGCAGACTCACAAACATTTTTGCATTCACGTGGACCGATCCAATATCTCGCCACTCACAACAACTCACTTGGACAGTCCTACCACAAGGCTTTCGAGATAGCCCCCACCTGTTCAGTCAAACCTTAGCAGCAGATCTTAAGTCTCTCTCACTTACCAAATCCACCCTTATTCAATACGTAGATGACCTCCTCCTGTGTAGCCCTTCCTTAGCTGATTCTCGAACAGACACTGCACTCACCCTTAACTTTCTAGTGGAGAAAGGATATCGGGTATCCCCTAAAAAGTCCAACTGTCTGTCACACAAGTCACATATCTAGGGGTAGCCGTTTCACACCAACAGAAGGCTATAACGACAGATCGGAAGGCCCTAATTAAATCCCTACATATACCTAAAACTAAGCAGGAAATTCAATCATTTTTGGGGCTAGCGGGATACTTTCGGGCGTGGATTCCCAACTTTGCCTTACTCGCGAAGCCACTCTATACTCTCATAAAGGGAGACCCCAATGAGCCACTCCTAACACCCTCCTCCATTAAACAACCCTTTGTTGCCCTCCAGCAGGCCCTCCTGAGGGCCCCCACTCTTCATCTGCCAGACGTACACTGACCTTTCATCCTATATGTCCACGAAAACAAGGGGGTGGCCTTGGGAGTCCTGGGACAACTTTGTGGGCAAACATTTGCCCCAGTGGCCTATCTCTCAAAACAGTTAGACCACACCATCCAGGGCTGGGCTGGTCTGCGAGCGCTGTCTGCCGCCCACATGTTGGTGTGCGAATCTAAAAAACTCACCTTCGGGGCCCCTATTACCATAACATCCCCCACCATCTATAGCACCTCCTAAGCTACAAAGGCCTTCGAACGCTGCCTCCCGGTCAAGTCCTATCGCTCCTTGTCTTCTTTTTACAGGATCCCTCCATATCCTTTCAAACTTATGCACCCCTAAACCCAGCCATGTTGCTCCCGTCTTCCACAGCCCCACTAACCCATGACTGCGTAGAGACTGTTGAGGCTCTGCTCCCTTGCCCGGTTCACATCCAGGAAGGCCCTTTGCCCTCCCCCTCCTATATCTGGTTCACTGATGGCAGCTCCTTCCTACACAAGGGGTCCCGGGTTGCAGGATACGCCATCACATCTATTACACACGTCACTGAAGCAAAGCCTCTCCCGCAGGGCACCACTAACCAACAGGCAGAACTTATAGCTGCCACTCGGGCATTTCAGCTAGTGGCTGGACCCTCTCTTTCTCTTTATACTAATTCCAAATATGTTTTCCATATTCTCATCTCCCACTTGGCCATTTGGAAGGAAAGGGGACTATTTACCACCAAGGGATCAACAGTGGTTAATGCTAAACTAATTTCTGATCTCCTTGCTGCCTCCTTACTTCCCACTAACATTGGCATTTCTCACTGTAAGGCTCACCAGCCGGACTCCTCACCCATCACTCAGGGAAACTCCAGGGCGGACAATGAGGCCCGACAAGCAGCTTTAACATCTGTTCCCGCCTTGGCTGCTGTTGCTCGCCCTGACCCAGACCGCACACTCCCCACTAATTCACCACCCTCAACCTCCCCCTCCATTACAGACCTTATCCTATACCTACACTCAATCTTTCACACCAATCCTTCTGCACTGACGTCTTTCCTAACAAACTTTTATACTCTCACTTCCCAACATAAGGAACTCATAAAAAGCATTACCTCACAATGTTCCATCTGCCAGCAAACGAACCCCAATACCCCTCTAAAACCGGGAAACCTTCCTACCCATCAAGCTCGGGGACAACTCCCAGGAGCAGACTGGCAGGTCGACTTCACTGTCATGCCCCCAGTTCGCAACCTAAAATACCTCCTTATCTTCGTGGACACCTTTTCCGGGTGGGTAGAAGCGTTTCCAACCTCAAATAAATGAGCAGCAACAGTAGGGACTATCCTTGCTAGCCATATCATTCCCAGGTTCAGTGTCTCCATGTCCCTACAATCTGACAATGGGCCCGAATTCACTTCATGAGTGGTACAATCTCTAACAACTGATCTTCACATTGATTGGCATTTCCACATCCCATACCACCCACAGTCATCTGGAAAGGTAGAGCGAACCAGTCGGACCCTTAAAGACATCCTCACTAAACTATCCCTCGAACTACATCAAAACTGGGTCACCCTCCTTCCTTTGGCCCTCTTCCGCTTACGAGCTCTCCCAAAAAAACTGTCCCAACTCTCACCTTTTGAAGTAATGTATGGCCGTCCAGCACTGCCTCCAGGAGTCCCCACCTCAACCCCTCTGACACCCACTCATATGCTTTACCCCCTCTTGTCTTTCATTCATTCCCACATTTGGGAATATCAAAATCTCCTCTTACCTGTTTCACCCGGCGGTCAAATCCCACCTCCACTTCTCCCTGAACAGTGGGTCTATCTCTCTGACCAAGAAACAAAGTCTCTTTTAAACCCAAAGTGGTCCGAACCTCTTCAGGTAATTTTATCGACTCCCACGGCCGCAAAACTCATCACGGGCCGTCGTCAGGTCACCCCATGGATTCACATCTCCCACTTAAAACCTGCTACCCCTCCTTCCTCGCGTCTCACCCATGATATTTGTCCACCCACCTACAGGTATACCTGCTCCAAGGTTCCAGACCAACCACTTAAGCTTCGCCTGTCTCGACTCACCACTCACCCCAACCCAAATTCAAACCAACATCCTGGATACAACACAGAACACCTGTGATCCTTGGCCCCTCTCCTTTCTTGGCCTGATTGCTGTCCTTCTTACTATATTACTCACCTGTTCGACACCCACAAGCTGGCCATCTGTGGCAAAAATTCTGTTGGCTACTACCTATCTCCTAATTGTCACAGGCTTTGTTCTCATCAAATGCCTCCTCTAAACACTAAAGTAGCCCCCAGTCTTGCCTCCAAAGTCACTACCCTCTTATTTCCCATCCTTCCATTAACCCAAACCTACCAACCTCACCCCTATTATGTGCCAGGTAACTTTTCCTGGAAAATAATAAACGCCGCTACACAAACTGTAGTCTCCACCTACCTCGGACATGGGCAGCCGATATTTAACTTTGATCTTTGCAAACATGGCCTAGCCTGTCCATTGTCCCAGAGGGATGGGGAGGCTCTTCCACCAGAGGATGGGGATGTAGTTATGGCAGTCTGGAAGATGAAATTCAACTCAAGAACATCAAGTTCTATGCCTGTCCTGACACGGGAGACAAACACTGCCACAAACCCCAGCAGTTTCACTGCGCTGCCTGGGGATGTGAAACCATAGCCCCGTGGAAAGGCAACTCTGACCCTTACATATCAATTGTAAGACTGCCCTCCACTTCTCCCTGTACACAACCCAAAACCTGCAATCCACTACGGCTTATCATCGCCCTGTGGGACGCTTTTAGCCTTCAAAAAACATGGGACACTGGAAAAACATGGGGCCTTCGACTGTACACGCCTAGAACCAATCTAGGCATGTTATTTACAGTCCAACGAAGGCCTATTCCATGCACCCCCCAATCCCGTGGGACCATTGCACAAAATAATTCTACCCAAACCTATACCCACAGACTCAAAAATTCAACTCATAACTTCTCCCCCTCTCACCCCAAAGGGGGTAACAATCATCTCATCCACCTTAAAGGCCCCCCCCATTCCCTTACCGCCTGATCGCTTCCTTCACTTACTAATGGCAGTACACCATCTACTTAATAAAACCCGTCCCTCTCTGGCAAAAGATTGCTGGCTATGCTTAAACTCACGGCCCCCATATTATGTGGGAGTCGGAGCAGTTTCTTCAGTAGGCAATGCGGAAACTAACATAAAGATACTTACTCTTACTGATATACAAAATGAGCAATTATGTCCCTGGGGTACTCATCCCACACTGACGCTGGATGACCTCCAGGGACAAGGAACGTGTCTCTTCTCCCCAACCTTTCCCATAACTACATCCCCCCTCCGATTGTCCTGCAACAACACCTCTCATATTAACATCGCTACCTTCCATAATCAAACCATCCCCCATTTCGCCATGGCACCCCCTACCACATGGTTTGCCTGTACCCGAGGAATCACCCCCTGTATCAGCCTACAGCATCTCAAAGACACAACAGAATTGTGCATCTTGGTCCACATCCTACTCCAGGTCTACATTTATAAAGGAATGGAAGGTAGACAACACCTCAAGCTCTTTAACACCACCCACTCAAAACGGGAACTGTTAGTTCCTTCACTAATGGGACTAGGCATTGCTGGAGCTACAGCCATAGGCACGGCCTCCTTAATTCTGGGCGATCAAAATCTTAAACAGCTTAGCACTCAAATTGACACTGATTTACGCCTACTAGAATCGAGCGTGTCTCAATTACAACAACAGCTTGACTCTCTTGCTGAGGTAGTATTACAGAATAGACGAGGCCTAGACCTCCTTTTCCTAAAACAAGGAGGGTTGTGCATAACTCTAGGAGAAGCATGCTGTTTTTATGCCAAAAAATCAGGGATAGTAAGAGAAACTCTAGCGCAAATAAGGGACAATATACAACACCGGGAATCGCAAAACCAGGTCTATGGCAACTGGTATCAAACCCTCTTCTCATGGGCCCCCTGGCTCACCACCCTAGTCTCGGCAATAGCCAGCCCAGTAATCCTCCTCCTACTGGCTATAACCCTAGGAACCATGCATCATCAAATATCTCCTTACCTACATGAAGACTACTGTCTCAAACTTTTCAAATCGAAGACTTAACCTCCTATTGCTCGATAGCTACCAACCTGTTCCTGTAGAAAATCCAGAACTATAACAACCAAATTTTCATCTAATTTTTTCTTTTAGATATGCTCTCTCCCAGGTTTTCTGTCTACCTCCACAGTCTGCTCCAGGACAGCTGGTTACTACCATCCCCTTGCTCATTAGAAGACTGGCCAGAATAGGTCGCTGTTCTACACTTACAAGGAACCTTCATGGAACTCTCACCTGCGGAAATCTACACCTTCAGCGCCTACCTTTGGGCCCTGCTCTGGCTGGTTCTGCACACTTCCACCACCTTACCCCCACAACGCCCCCGACCAGCAGGAAGTAGCCAGAAAGAGTAATGACTCCCCTCCCCATAAAAACAGAAAAGGTGGGCATGAAGGGTGCAGGAAGCGACCAGAGGGGCAGCTCCCAAAATGGCGCCAAGCATGGTGAGGACACACCAGACAACAAAGGCCCTAGGTCCCGGCTTCTGTGAGCACAATTCCCTGTGAGCCTGAATTTCAAACCTTCCCGCGCACGAATTTCAAACCTGCAAGCCTCCAATCCGTAGCCAGCTTTGTTATGCATCCAATAGGACTATAACACGGCATTGGCCCCACCCTACTCCCATGCAGCTCCTCCAATAGGAACATAGCACGGCCCCTTCAGGCCCCTGTCAGGCTGATAAATACAGCCCTCTCCCTGCAACACTCTCTCTCTTTTTTTCTTTTTTCCCCATTACAGATCCTCTCTGTAACAGCCCCCTTTAATAAATCTCTTGGTCCTGGCTGGGTGCAGAGTCATTACTGGCGCCGAAATTCTTTTAACCGAGCCCGGCTATGTTATACTTTTTAATCCTAAAAGTTCAATTTAGGTGGTTATAATAGCTTTTATATCTCTACTTAACTTTTTAAATTTATAGAATACAGTTAAAATAACTTTTTAAAAAGTCCTTGTCAGCTAATTCTAAGAACATATTTGTCAGTTTTGAAACAGTTCCAATTGATTAATTTTTCTCCTCATTATGAGTCAGAGTTTCCTGTCTGTTTGCAGGTCTGGTAATCTTTGAGTGAATGCCAAAATTTTACTTTGTATTCCCATCAATATTTTTGAGCTTTGCTCTTGGATGCAGTTATTTGGAAGCAGATTCTTTTGGCTCTTGATTTTATATTAGGTGGAAACAACACTGCCTTTATTTTCTAGGCTGGGTTATTCCCCATTCCCAAAGCTAGATCCTTCTATGGATTCCCAATGTCCTGTGAACTGTGAGGTTTTTCACTACAATATTCATGAAGGTTATAAAATATGAGTTTTGAATATTCTAGCCAGCTTGAGAATTGTCAGCAGATACATGACAGAGACCATTCTATGGTAAGTCAGAGGGGGACACAAACAACAGCAGACATGGCAGAAGACAGACAAGAATGAAAAGAGTATGAATATAAGTGGGATGAAACCCACATCCTTCAGTCGCCCTGACTAAAAAAGTCTTCTCAGTTCCTTAGTGACAACATGCTGAAAGCTGTTATCAGAATCACACCGCATGCCATTTGTTTGACACATATTTTTGGGTTTAAGTTTGGCCATAATAAGTGAATCACAAGTCTATGTTTATCTAATTTAATAAATTATTGTTTATAAAGTTTTAAGTTAAAAAAGCCACTTCCTGTTTCATGATTTGATAGCTGCCTGAACTGAGCAGCTATCAAATGATAGTGGTTATCAAAATTCTGATGCTGAGGGGGTAACTTGGTTCCTGAATACGGTGTGTTCCTTTTTCAGAATATTACCATGTTATTACCCATTCTACATTATTACCATGGGAGCAATTTTAGACTCCACTGGTGCATTTTCCATAAAAACACTCACTTCTGTTAAATTTAGAAAATATGTATGTCTTTAAATTTTATACCTTTTTCCATGAAAAAAAAGGTTGGAATATTTCCCTTCTATTTTTTTCATGGTTGTCTTTTTTCGTACTGTCCAAGGAGGCCTGGTTTTTTGGGGGGCAGGTGGCCAAGTGAGTTGGAGCAGGGGGAGAAGTGTGTGAAAATGTTTATTTATAAAATCGAGAATGCCTGTGTGTTCACTTGGGGTCCAAAAGCGGTGGTTCCCACTCTGGATGTATACATGTTCAATAACTTGCCAAATGTGAATGAGCAGTAATAAAAGAACCATGCCTCTTCCTCCTCCTCTTCCTCTTCGTCAAGCTCCTCGTCCACTTCTGCCTCGGCCTGATAGTCTTCTGTTTCTTCATCATAATCTTCTACAGTTAATTCCAATGCAGTATACTGAAAAGGTTCTGTTAACAAAAAGGAATCATCGGGGAAGATATTTTTAGAATAAAAGGCTATTAACATGTTACAGTAGTTGAAGGTTAGCAAAATTAATTATATTATTGATCTCTTAGTCTAAATATGTATGTATACAAACACGCCTTGGCAAATTCCTTTTGGAATGATTGGCTGGTATTTTATACATTATCCTTGGATGTACTGAGTTTTTACTTCATGAACCATCAAGAAAGGCTTTAAAGTTTTAAAATGCTTTTAATATCACGACTTGCTCTTGGTTATAAATGTTTTGGTTAAAGCCCTTACTTTCCATAGTCTCAACTACTTTTTGAAGTAGTTCCTCTGGAGTTCTGTTAGCAATCTCCAAGTTTAAAATCTGAATGAAAGCCTCATTAAGTGTTGTTTCCAGCTGTTTCCAGATGACACTAAAAGAATTAATCTTCTCTTTAAATGGCTCCATTTCAGGAACATCAGGATAAGAGTCTTCTGGAAAGTCAGGTAATATAACTTCTGAATAAAAGAAAAAAGAGGGTTTAAATATCATATCTTTAGCCATACTGCTAAAGTAATTCATACTTTATAATATTTTTAAAATATTTTAAAGAAATAAGCTTAATATTCTATGCAACAGTATACATTTATACATGTATATTATATAATTATGCCTTGTTCTTGCATTGGCTATAAATAATTACTTATCACTAAAACCCTGATTATTTGGTTAATTAATATGAGTTTCACATGGAAACTTTAACCGTAAATAAGATGTATTAAACAGAATTTGATGAAAATTGTTATATAATTTGGTTTGACCTACTTTTAATGGAACAAGCTAAACAAACATACTGCACATCAATTGACATACAACATTAAAAAATAAGTAGGAAGCATATAGCATGCTTAAAATAAGGGATGGGCCTTTTATGAACTAACTGCTTATTTTATTTTATAGTCTAACCTGTTTCAGGTAATTCTTCAGTTTCCAGGCCCTCTTTGGATCCTTTTGAGGTCTCTGTTGTTTTTTGTTTGTTTGTTTTTTTGTTTTTTTGAGTTGGAGTCTCGCTCTGTTGCCCAGACTGGAGTGCAGTGGCCGCTCCCGGCCTCAGCCTCGACCTGCTGGGCTCCGGCGATCCTTCCGCCTCAGCCTTCCACGTAGCCGGAATTACAGGCACGCGCTACCATGCCCGGCTGATTTTTTGATTTATTGTAGAGATGAGGTCTCGCTGCCCAGGTGGATCTCGAACCTGCGGGCTCAGGCAATCCACTCACCTCAGCCTCCCAAAGGCATGGGATTACAGGCTGAGCCACCGAGCCCAGCTGAAGTTTCTGTTTTAACTGTAGTACCTTTGACAAGCTCAGATGTTTAAGAAAGAAATCTAATAGTTAGTGTTCGAATTTTAAGACATGACTCCTTTATGAAAGGTTGGTGCAAAGAATATTTCCAAACATAGTTTAAGTTGGATATGATA
Source organism: Cephalopachus bancanus (assembly GCA_027257055.1). NCBI lineage: Eukaryota > Metazoa > Chordata > Mammalia > Primates > Tarsiidae > Cephalopachus > Cephalopachus bancanus. The sequence goes on from JAPVLO010000209.1 coordinate 2,408,527, forward strand.
AGTCTAAAAGAGAATACAGTTCTTGGCTGGGCATAGTGGCTCATGCCTGTAATGTCAGAGTTTTGGGAGGCTGAGTGGGAGAATTGCTTGAGACCAGGCATATGGGATCAGCCTGGGCAACATAATGAGATTTCATCTTTACAAAAAATTTTTAAAAATTATCAGGCCACGAGGGTGCCTGCCTGTAGTCCCAGCTTCTTGGAAAGCTGAGGTGGGAGGATTGCCTGAGCCCAGGAATTCGAGGTTGCAGTGGGCTATGATCGCATCACTGTACTCCAGCCTGGGCAACAGAGAGAGATCCTATCTCTAAAAATAAAAATTAAAAAAAAAAATAAGTACAAAGAAAAAAGAAAATACAGTTCTTTTAGGTAAAGTATGACATAAAATATATAACAATATAGGGCAAAAAATGAAGATTATTATTAAAAACATAAAAGGACATTGACTAGAATAATAATTGACACATGGTACATACAATTCTGACTGATAGCTGCAATTAAATATTATTCAAACTTCTTTTAGTAGCATGACTAGCAGTGCCTGGTATTTCTTTTTCTCTTTTTTTTTTTAAGTTGGAGACTCATTCTGTCACCCTAGGTTGGAGTGTAGTGGCATGCTCATGGCCACCGCACCCCTGACCTGCTGGGCTCGGGGGATCTTTCTACCTCAGCCTTCTAAGTAGCTAGAACTACAGGTGCATGCCAGCTAATTTTTTATTTATTGCTGAGATAAGGCCTCACCAAGTTGCCCAGGCTGCGACAATCTTCTCACCTCCACCTCCCAAAGTGATGGGATTGCAGGTATGAGCCACTGTACTGGCCTTGATATTTATTTTAATTTCTCATTAAAATACCCATGAAGATACACTGAAGACCACAAAGTGGCAACATGAGATGATGATATTGCAAAGTCCCAGCTGTGGGTGTAGTCATGAAGAAACTGAGGAGAATCCCAGCTAATTTCACTTTTTTTTTTTTTTGAGTAGGTGTCTCACACTGTCGCTCAGGCTGGAGTGCAGTGGCCTGCTCACGGCCACTGCAGCTTCAACCTGCTGGGCTCAGGTGATCCTTCCACCTCAGCCTTCCAAGTAGCTGGAACCACAGCACGTGCCACTACACCCAGCTAATTTTTAAATTTATTTTAGAGATGAGGTCTCGCCAAGTTGCTCAGGTTGATCTCAAACCCCTGGACTCAGGCAATCCTTTCACCTCTGCCTCCCAAAGTGCTGGGATTACAGGTGTGAGCCACTGCACCCAGCCTAATTTCACTTTTGACGTTATAGATTGAAAATGATTTTCCTGGATAGTGTGAGATAAGTTTCACATACAGATTCAGCATAGATGGTTTTAGGGAGGGAAGGACTAATTATCTATCATCTCACCCCACAGTCTGGATTTAGTGTTGAGATGTGAGTTTTGCATAGACTGACTCTATCTCTCTCTATTCATATATATAGAGAGAGAGATGACAAATATATAATATATTTATATATCTATATATATATATATGTAACAATGTGAACACAGTCTTCTGAAGTAACTAAAATAATACTTGGGCCCTCTTTCAACCAGAATCTATCATATTTAATACTCAATTCATTTAATTGTAAGTTATTCAATTAAGAAGAGCATTATAAGCCATGACAAAGAGCAGAGAGGTATTGAGCATATACAGCTAATTTTACACTGCCTTAGCTTCTCTGGCTTAATCAGAGACTGCGGTAGTTGGGCATGGAGAAGTTCTAGCTTCAGTCTGGGAGAGCCATACAAGATGAATACTTACGAAAGAGAACAAGTTGACCTAGGTTGATACACATAACCTACACCAGACATAACAGGTCAGTGTCTGAAAGTGCCAGGCGAGAAGTTTAAGTGAAAGGTGTATGTGTGTGGGTGGGCGGGAGGGGAAGGGTTCTTATAAATACTCCACCTCCCCCTCCTGTTGGTAAATGCAAAGGTTGGATACATTCTGCTTCATTCAAGGATCATTCCACAATAACCACAAAAATAAAACCAATGAAAACATGTTACAATGAAGAAAAGAGAGTATTCATCCAAAGATTCAGATGAAGCCTTTGCTTCCAAAGGCAATTTATTACATAAAATGGAGTACGTTTTACAAGATATATGCTTGGCGTACTCAGAAAGCACAAGAGGACGCAGAGTCTATGAAATAGGAACCATGATGCATAAAGATAGACCAACCTAAAATAAAGGCAGAGATACAAGAAAGCTAGCTGGAACAGGAAAACACAAGGAAATCCAAAATGCAGCAGCAGAATTAAAACATGCATTAGGAGAGGGGCAATAAAGAGTAGAAATAAACCAGCAATATGGAGGAAAACAAGTCTCTGGGGAATACAGAGAAAAAGAACAAGATCAGGGAAAAGGTGAAAATAGCTGAGAAGCGGTAGTTATCTAAACAAAAATAATAAGGGATCCTATCTGAAGCAATGATCAAAGAAAACCATTTTGAGCTAGATAAAGAGTGTGGAAGGAAGACGAAAGGAGCTCAATGAAATCCAGGGAAAATTCCTCACATCTCAGCTAAGTGTTAACAAATAACAGTACTACCAAACACTCTTTGAGCATCTCTGTGAGAAAAATAAAATAAAAGAACATAATTGATGCAATACCTGACTTTCCTGTGTGTAGAGGACAATGCAGCAACATCAACATGCAGAATTTTGAGAAAAGAAATTGTGAAGTTGTGACAATAACTTAATAACATCTAAGTTTTTTTTTTTTCATGTGTGAAAGCAATAGATTTGCAGAAAAACACAAAATATGCCGCCTGGATGTTGTTATGGGTACGACCAGCTGAGGGGTGTAGAAGAATTTACCATGACAGTTGTGAATCAAGAAATGCAGATTTATTACAGGCAGAATACAGAGATATGTTGCAAGGGAAAAACAGGCAGTCCAGCAAAGGAGAGGCTGTCTACTAAGAGGCAGGGACTGGAGGGAAGTTTTTTTTTCCTTTTAATTTTTTATAAAGATGTGGGGTACAATTCAGGGTTAGGTACACAAATGTTCGTGGCGCAGGTACCCTTGTTGATGAGGTGTGCACCCCCCTTCCCCAGGCAGATTCCCATTACTGCCAATCCCGCTTTCCCCCTCCCCTCCTGGCAGCTTCCTGCTACTGCCAATCCTTTTCTTATAGTATTATGATGACTGTTCAAGGTTGGAGGGAAATTTTATAGGGCTCTGCTGGGGGAGGCTACGTGCCCTACAAGGAGTCTGGAGAGGAGTTGTGCTGGGCTGTTGATTGTGGTAATCTCTTTCTTAAGACAAGGCCAGCTGCTTTTGTGACAGTGGTTAACTGCTAACATTTACAGGGGTCAGCAAGCTTTTACTGTGGTCAGCACGTTTCTTGCAACATTTGCAAGTTTCACTGTGAGGCCCCTTTCCTCAGTATAATTTGTTGCTGGCCTATTCAGGCCTCATATTTCTCCACAGATGCTTTAAAAGTCACTCAAAGATGTAGACCAGATGACTAAAAGATACATCAAAATTAAAATCTTGAGAATGAAGAAACTGAGGAATTTGAGAGAAATCCCAATGGAATTATCAACATTCCTAACACCGTAAAGCTGCAGAAATCACACCCGGTTCTAATGCACTAGACAGGAGTAGGGCTACACCCGTGGTCATTCAACAAGGTGGAGATGTCGAACCTCTTTTCAAAATGATATCTGGAGGAAGTTTATGAACAAATAATTTCAGTTGAAATAGTTATTGTTTATAAGAATAACTCTATCACAGAACTTAAAAAATACGACAGAGGAAAACTTTCTCTCAGGCTAAAGTCTAGTTAGATCACAGTTACATAAAAACAAAACAAAACACCTTGCTAAGAAAAACTAAAAGGAAATACATAGAATGTTAAATATTATTGCTTTTTTGCTAGTGGAACCATGGTGATCCCGACCATCCTTCTATTTATATGAAATTGACATTACCTATAGTTAGCATGTATTCTATCAAACCTGGATGGATGTCTGAATGATTTTGAAACACTCAGTTCAACATCAGTGATATCAGAATTATGATCACTGTATTTGACAGATATTTTCCAAATTTTAAGTTGCCCAAAGTTTAGTTAGTAGATTAATTCATTGCAACCTATAGATATACTGGGCAACTAACTGTTATTCTAGAGTTGATATTTTCAGGATCAGATTTTTCTCAAATGTAAACTGCTTTTTGTATGATATAGGGGCTAATTGATAAGACTTTTTTAAGGCAAATTTTCCCCCACAGTAGTAGTTCAACCGTTAGCATGTGTAAGAACCACTTGGAGTGTCCATTAAAAGATTCTAAACTCCATCATAGATTTATGGAACCAGAACCTGCACAGAACTCAGGTTCTGTGATTTATTAAGAACTCTAGGTGATTCTTAGGCAGGTCTACCACATATACATGAAAAAAAAATTCTCTCTCTTCCTTTTTAAATAAAGATGAGGTCTCACTATGTTGCCCAGGCTAGTCTTGAACTCCTGGGCTCAAGCAATCCCCCCGCCTTGGCTTCCCAAAATGCTGGGATTATAGGTGTGAGCCACCATGTCCAGCCTACTTATCTTTTATGTGAAACTCTAAAGTTTCAACTGAGCATTTATTTAAGAATTGGAGCAGATTGTCACTTATTTCGAGTAAAGCCTTGAACTTGCCCCTAGGCATTGCTGCAAACTGTAACCTTGCAAAGACAATGTGGGAGACATTGCAGGATGGCTCCCTCAGGCCCCTTTCATCCTACTATTCCCTTGGCTTCTACTATCCAGGCAATGAAGTCAGAGCAAATTCCCAGATCCCCCATGGATAGGTATAGCCAGTGACACAATTCTGCTCAACGAAATGTAGGTGAAAGTCCCTATGGACTATTTCCCTATGGACTATTTCTATGGACGTTTTATTGAAAATAAAAAGCTTGCAAGGGGAGAGCTGTACCCTTAACGCTTTGCCACTCCCACTTCTTCAAGCCTGCGATGCAGAGAGGCAGCTATCACCTTTTGATTGTGAGGATGGGCAGATAGGAAGAAGGGAGTTCCCTGGGACTTTGCCTATATCTGTAAGCTACCAAGCCAGTCCTAAACTCTTAGACGAGACAGATCCCTTAGGGTAGTATTATTGGCATTTCTGTTATTTGTCATCAAATGCAGCCACAGAGGTTACAGATGTAATGGCCCTTCCTTTAAAGCAAAGTCAGCAGCTATGCTTTTTTTTTTTTTTTTTTTTTTTTTGAGTCAGAGTCTTACTCTGTTGAGTCTTACTCTGTCACCCAGGCTGGAGTGCAGTGGCATGATCACAACTCATTGCAGCCTTGGTCTACTGGGTTCAGGTGATCCTTATGCCTCAGTCTTCCAAGTAGCTGGGACTACAGGCACTTGCCACCACGCCTGGCTAATTTTTTGATTTATTGTAGAGATGAGATCTCACCATATTGCCCAGGCTAGTCTCAAACTCCTAGGTTCAGGTAACCCTCATCCCAAAGCTCTGGGATTACTGGTGTGAGCCACCATGCCTGGCCAATGCTTCTTAATTTAAAAAGTCAACCCTGCCACTTAGTTGCTTGATAATTAAAACACATGATTATCTCTTAATTGACAACATTGAACACCAGTGCTGCAACGTTTATCAGAGGGTAAACCTTTAATTGTTTGCTGCTTAAATCTGGTCAGATGTCTGGCTACTAGGGTGGCAGGAAGGGACTTGCAAAATGTTCAGTACATGCCCACTTCAGGCTGCCCAGGGAGGTTCTGACAACTCAGCATGGTAAAGTCAGGCTTTACCTGAGATCATGTGATCAGACCGTGGCACTGGTTTGTTACCAGTCACTTAAGACCCACTGGACTCAGAGACACACTGTCCATGCAGAAGGCATTAGGAGTGTTCTCTTTATATATCAAAAACTTCAGCTGTTTTTGTTCCTTTTCTTAGAATTACACTCCCTATAATGGCTTGAATTGTGTCCCCTCCAAAAAAACACATTTACGTCCTGACCTCCCAGTGCCTGTGAATGTGACCTTATTTGCAAATAAGGCCTTTGCAGATGCAAGTAGTATAAAGGACCTTGAGATGAAAGTGTCCTGGCTTTAGGGTGGGCCCTAAGTCTAATGACTGGTTTCCTCATAAGAGGAGGAAGACCCACAGAGACACACACAGAGAAGACTGCAGTGCAGAGACAGAAGCAGACATTGGAGTAACGTCCACCATGAGCACAGAACTCCAATGGACCCGTGATGTGTAGGACTAAGTATGTCTGAGTGGGCAGAGGGGATGGACCCCGAGACAGCATGCTTCCCCTTTGAACTAGATGCACTGATAGCCCTGACACACTGATAGCCCTGAGAGATCATGCTTCCCCTTTGAACTAGAACTTGCTTCCGATGCAGACAGTAAGCAACAGCATTCAAAGAAGCACAAACAACCAAGGAACCCCATCACATCCTTTCTTGTTGATGTTACTGTCCTGTGTTAGTCAACTGCTTCTGCTGACAGGGCATAGAAGAAAAGGAAAAGATGGGGCAGCCCAGAGCTTCTTTGCCTCTTGGTCCTTCCTTAATAATCAGTCAGCGAAAAATAGAACGTGCTGGAGAGAATGTGTATGTTCAGAAGCTAAATAAAATGCTGAGTTAGTTTTGTGCAGCAAAACAAATGTAATATTCTTTTTTTAAGATTAGAACATATAGTTTATTGAGAGAGAAAGAGAGAGAGACAGAGAGAGAGAGAGAGAGAGAGAGAGAGAGAGGAGAGTCACCTCCTCAAGGTAGGGGAGGGGGCCAAAGCCAGGAAACATGGCCACACCATAGCTTAGCAAGGCAATGGCCCGAATGTAATATTCTGATAAGAATGACAGACATACACACTTAAGAGCCATGAAATAAGAACTGTGTAATTTGCGTGATTCTGCACATGAGTTAAATTCTTTTTATATTAGGATTTTAAAATGGCACTGCATAACATAAAGATGAACTGTAAAATTTATGCTCATAATTTACAATTTTAATTTTTCTTTACTGAGAATGACATTAAATAGCAAACAAAAAACACCATGGCAAGCTGTGTGTGTGTGTGTGTGTGTGTGTGTGTGTGTGTGTGTGTGTGAGAGAGAGAGAGAGAGAGAGAGAGAGAGAGAGAGAGAGAAAGAGAGACAGACAGACACACAACATGTAAAAAAGAAAAAAAGTTTTATACTTTAATACATTTAATGGCACCTTTTTCCTGCTTTTTGAACAATGTATCCCACATATTATGGCTCCTGAGTTCCCGTCCTGGGACAGAGGGAACACTGCCTTCCTGCCGCACCTGAAACCATGGGATGTGGACAGAATGCTGCTCTCTGAGGGCTCATCTCTCCATTCTCAGTCAGCTTCCATTTCACACACACATACACACACACACACACACACACACACACACACACACACACACACACACACACGACTAGAACCAAAGACTTGGCCCTCAATAAAGTCCCACCTGACTCAAGTTCTGCGTCAGGGACCTCATTCGTTTGGTACCCGCTGGCCAATAATGACCCTCTGGTCTCCTTGGGTACCTCTGGTGCCTCAGACTCTTCGTGAACTTCAGCCTCCTCACCTTCAAGCTCCTCTTCAGCCTCATTATCAATCTCTTCGGCTGCTAGGGAAAATGAGGAAATCATTCGGTTTAAACCAATGAATATTTATTGAATGCCAGTAAGTGTCAAAGCCAAAACAAAGAACAAGGCAGAATCCCTGCCCTCCTGGTTTAATGAGCAAGATGGATAAATTATCTGTATATTGCATCTATTAGAATGTAGTGGAAAAGGATGATAGTCATCTGCTCAGAATGGTGTGCTTGTATCAGCATGAGGGCTCATTCAGAAGAGGATAATCTTCCAAATATTCTAACAGTGAAGACCTAGAAACAGCCCAATGTCCATTTAATAAGGGAATGGTGAGGTCTGCACTGTCCAATATGGTAACCGTCAGCCACATGTGGCAATTGGACGTGTGAAATGAGGTCCTTATTGAGGTATGCTGTGAATATAAAATATACAGTGAAGTTCAAAAATTTAGTATGAAAAATTGAATGTAATTTATGTGACTGATAGACAATTTACATATGTGGCTTACCTTATATTTCTATTAGGTAGTACCAGGCTAGACTAGAGATATAACATGATTGGTTTTCTTATAACTAATTAAAAGTAATAAAGGGTGTAATATGTTAACCATACGTTAAATCCATATGTTAAATTCCAAAAGCATAATTCCAAGCTTTATGGAGGGGTTGATGACACTATAGTGCATATACACATGCAAGTCTTTTAGGAAGAAGACGGCATGAACAATGGTGTCAAAACTTATTTTCCCCAAGTCCCCTTTATATACTTATGACATTGACATAATATACTTATGAAAATGAAAAACAAAGTCCTTTCTCTGCAAAGATGATATGAAAAAATAAATGAGCTTGTTTTCTGGACTCTTATGGGAATTTCTTCCCCTGGTGAGCACCTCCAAAAACCATTTTCTAGAGGTGTGATATGCTTCTGGCATCTCAATTTTTTTTCCAGTCAGAGTCTCACTCTGTCGCCCAGCTGGAGTGCAGTGGCACACTCATGGCCACTGCAGCCTCCACCTGCTGGACTCAGGAGATCCTTCCACCTCAGTCTTCCAAGTAGCTATAATCACAGGTATGCGCCACCATGCCTGGCTAATTTTTTGATTTATTGTAGAGATGGGGTCTCGCCAAGTTCCCCAGGCTTGTCTCGAACCCGTGAGTTCAGGCAATCCTTTCACCTCAGACTCCCAAAGTGCTGGGATTACAGGCGTGAGCCACCACACCTGGTTGTATCTGAATTTTCATCTAAATCTGGATGATTAAGAACCCAGAGAAAAGTATTAGAAAGTTGCCTTATACCAGGACCACAGTGTATGTGGCTTCCAAGTATGTAACTTGGAAGGTGAATCTTTCTGTGTTGAGTGGAAGATTTTATGGTATTACACAACAGGGTGAAGTAACATTTGCTGAATCCTGTTGTGGCCTGGGATGAAGTTATTTCTTTCAACTGCATTTTTTTACAGTAAAAAATGTATAATATACCTCCAAAATGTGTATGCTTATCCATTTATGGGTTGTGTTCTTATCCGTATTAGGCATATTATAAAACATAAATATAAAAATTTAAGGACTGGGTGTAGTGGCTCATGCCTATAATCCCAGCACTTTGGGAGGCTGAGGCGGGAGGATCGCTTGAACCCAGGAGTTCATGAATAGCCTGGGCAACATAGAGAGATTGCGTCTCTATTAAAACAAAAAACTAATAATTAAGACTGTAGTGGTTCACATCTGTAATTCTAGTGCTTTGGGAGGCCAAGGCAGGAGGATAGCTTGAGGCCAGGAGTCCAAGACCAGCCTGAGCAACAGACTGAGACTCTGTTTAAAAAAAAAACAAAACAAAAAAACAGGCATGGTGGTATGGTGTGTGCCTCTAGTTTCAGCTACTCGGGAGGATGAGGTGGGAGGATTGCTTGAGTTCAGGAATTTGAGGCTACAGTGAGCTATGATCACACCACTGCACTCAAGGCTGGATGACAGAGAGAGACCCTGTTTCTAAACAAAAAACAAAAATTATATAATAATACAGAAAAATGTAAAAAGTTCGAATCCTTTTTTTTCTAGAGCCCTAATGAATAATATGTGTGCCATATAAGTCGGGAATGTATTACAAAGTATTCTATAATCCTTGAACTGTCTGGGATTTTGTTAATTACGTGCTATATTAGTTAACTACTGATTCATAATAAATTACTCCAAAACGTAGAGTTAAAACAATCATAATCACTTATTAGCCTTGCGGCTTCTGTGGGTCAGGAATTTGGGAGTGACTGAGTGGGATGGTTCTGGTTGAGTTTCCCATGAAGTTGTAGTGAAGACATGGCTTGAGGCCGCAGTCATCTGAAATCTGAAGGCTTGGCTGGGCAGGAGGATCCACTTCTAAGGGAGATCACTCCAAGCCAGAACTGAGATGCCCAGGAGCAGAGATAAGCTGTTCCCATTGTGCACTGCCCAAAGTCCTGATCCACAGACTCATACAAGGTTGACAATCAGATTCGTGAGCCATCCTAGAAAAAGTGCTACAGACCTCACTGCTGAATTATCACTACAGTCATCTTTGAAGTACTCTCCTTGGGAAACTATGCACCAATGCCAGTGCCTAGTCCACCCATCAAAGCAGTTTTGGAACTCTTTTTCTGGACTAGCCATCAGAGCTGTCGTTATTTGTTGAGGTGTGACCATTAAGTTCGTGAACTTGTCACTGTGCGCTTACATTGGCAGCACTGTACAAATCACTGTCTTCGAACACCCTCTTTACTCACCTGATCTGGCCCCCAACGACTTTTTTCTTTACCCAAAGATAAAGGAAATATTGGAAGAAAGACATTTGATGACATTCAGGACATCAAAGGTAATACGACGACAGCCCTGAGGGCCATTCCTGAAAAAGAGCTCCAAAATTGCTTTGATGATGGGTAGACTAGGCGCTGGTGTCAGTGCATAGCTTCCCAAGGGGAGTACTTTGAAGGTGACCATAGTGATATTCAGCAATGAGGTACGTAGCACTTTTTCTAGGAAGAGTTCGTGTACTTAATCATTGGATCTCGATGTGTAATAAAACTGGCGACTGTTTTATACCATGAAGCTTTGGGGTGGCCTGTTGCACAGCAGTGGAAAAATGAAACAGACACACTGCGCTCTTTGAGCCATAGACCCTTGGCAGTCTAGTGAAATCTTTGAGCCTTTTCTAAGAATAATGCCTTTGATCCATAAATTAAAATACATAAGAAACCAATTAAATTGAAGTACCGTTATCAAGGTATTAAAAAATTGTATGCTATAGTAAAAGCACCTCTTTACTAACGTAATATAGGACAAAAATAGTTTAATAACTGCCACAATTTTGGAACAGTGATAAGTATAAACAAGATATGTAAAATCGTAATGTGATATTAAAATGTATATATTATATATGTGTATATATATATGTATATTATATGTGTGTGTATATATATATACATATATATATAAATATATATATACTTTTTTGAGTCAGAGTCTGACTCTGTCGCCTAGGCTGGAGTGCCGTGGCACGCTCACAGCCACCACAGCCTCCACCTGCTGGAATCAGGTAATCCTTCCACTTCAACCTTCCAAGTAGTTGGAACCACAGGTGTGTGCTACCATGCCTGGCTAATTTTTTTTTATTTATTGTAGAGATGAGGTCTCACTAAGTTGCCCAGGCTGGTTTCGAACCCCTGGGCTCAGGTAATCCTCTCTCCTCAGCCTCCCCAAATGCTGGGATTACAGGCATAAGCCACTGAGTCTGTCATATTTTCATTTCTATTGATGACAAAGTAAGGGTATTGCTAATACTACTGTGGTGTGTTGCCTACATTAATCACCTGTTAAAGGAAATACTAAATTTCAGTTAAAGCTAGTGACAATAAATTCACAATTATTTTCCCATGAAGTTCCCAGGCTCCTGACTTTTATCCATAGACCCCAGGTCAAAACTTCCAGTCTTGAAAGAAACTGTGAGAGTGAATCCTTCTATAATGGAGATGGAAATTTCAGTGTAGGAACAATGGGTGTGGAGTAAGAATTAGGCTCTTTATTCAACTCTTGTAGGATCCTTCAACAGGCGTGTAGGTATCTGTGTCAAGAGACTTTTTCCAACAAACCCATTACTCCAGCGACCATATAGTTTAATATCTGAATTAGAGCCCTTTGAGATTAAAAGGGGTACTATAAAGACTTCAAGATCACAGGCATAAAACTAGGCTGTCATGGAAAAATTGGGCATGTGATCACCCCATCTACAATTCACTTGAAATACTGCAATTGCTTGCAAGAACAATGCAGTGACACATCGTTATTCATATTAATCTGTGTTTGCCTTTTCTTTTCACATCCATAGCTTCCAGTTGTCTTTTATTTTCTTCTTCTTGTCTCAATGCCTCTTCTGCGGCTTTTCTGAAATGAAAAGGTTCAAAATTTAAGTATCTTTGGAAATTCAGACATCTCACAAATTATAAATTAAATGCTTATCATGGTAAAAATAAAGAGTAAATTGTTTACAATATTTATTATAGTTTCTATTTCATTTTATTTTTTGAGTTGAGGGGGTCTCACTCTGTCGCCCAGGTTGGAGTGCAGTGGCATGATCACGGCTCACCACAGCCTCGACCTCCTGAGCTCAGACAATCCTTCCGCCTCGGCCTCTGGAGTAGCTGGGACTACAGGCAGGCACCACCATACCCAGATCATTTTTGAAAATTTTATTTTTGGAGAGATGAAGTCTTGCTATGTTGCCTAGGTTGGTCTCAAGCTCCTGGGCTCAAATGATCCTCCCGGTTTGGCTTCCCCAAGTGCTAGGATTACTGGCATGAGCCATCACCCCCAGCCTATATACTGTAAAAGTTAACAGCATAAATTTTTAAATTACTTAAGTTGATTTTTCTGTTTTTTGGTTTTGTGTTTTGGTAAGAAGGACTGGAATGTTATTCTTTAAAACACGTTGGCTATATTACCTACGTAAGTTTGGAGGTACGGGGGTGGGGGCGGGCCTCAATAAGATGGCTCCAACCCGGACCAGGAGAATAATGGGTGAGAGTGAGCCAGCAAAAATGAGTAACCGGAACTAAGACTTTAGCTGTAAAGCCAGCCAGTACCTGTTACAGCGACTCTAGCAACCCCGTTCAGCCAATCGCCAGCCGACGCGACAGCTGTCCCAACCAGTGATTGCTCTCTCCGACCCCCTCACAGCTTTCTCAATGTGCCGTTTATAAACCTGTCGCCCATCTTGCTGGGCACAACTTCTCCGGCCCACAGCTACATGGATCGGTGAACCTTGCCTGGGATTGCGCTAATAAATTTTTCTTGGCTCCTTTGTTGCCGTTTCACCTGGTCTGGTTTCGTTTACCTTACAACCTAACCCTGAATTGTACCCAAATCTTTAAAGTTTAAAAAAAACAAAACCAAACCAAAAAAACTTTGGCTATCAATTAAGAAACCTGTGAGAATTAATAAATGATGACCTAACTCTATGTTGAAAATGCAAATAGAAAGATTAAGGGGAAAATGTGTTTATAATTTAATGTTACATGAAAAAGTTTAATATAAAGCTATATGTATGCTTCTAATTTTGAATTTAAAATGTGTACAAGTGAGGATTAAAAGAACACCTATCAAACTGTCAACAGTAATTATCTCTGGATGATGGCATATGAGAGTTTAACATTTTCTTTAGTTTTTTTTGTATTTAAATTTTATTTATTGAATAAATAGAAGATTTGTAAATTTATCTTTATAATTAAAAAAATGTAATATTTTTTTCTTAGCACAGTAATGATAAAATTTAAAGAGATTTGAAATATGGAAACTTAAATATCTTGAGGGAATCTGGTTTCCTGAGAGTTGAAGCACCAAACTTACCTTAACAAAGGTGAAGGAAGTAAAGGAAAAGTTAATAAAGTGATGGAGAGCCGGACTCGGTGGCTCAGTCTATAATCCCGCGCCTTTGGGAGGCTGAGGTGAGTGGATTGCCTGAGTCCGCGGGTTCGAGACCCGCCTGGGCAGCGAGACCTCATCTCTACAATAAATCAAAAAAATTAGCCATGCGTGGTAGCGCGTGCCTGTAATTCCGGCTACTTGGAAGGCTGAGGCAGAAGGATCGCAGGAGCCCAGCAGGTCGAGGCTGCGTTGGCCGGGAGTGGACACTGCACTCCAGTCTGGGCGACAGAGTGAGACTCCAACTCAAAAAAAAAAAAAAATGATGGAGAAAGACAATATTTATTAAAAATTGAAATAAATAAACCTTTGACCTAGAAATTTTATGTCTAGGAATGTAGCCCTCAGAAACAGGCATTCTACTGCACAAAGAAACATATATTAGAATGTTCAGCCTAGGCAACATAGCGAGACCTTGTCTCTACAAAAAAAAAAATCTAGCCTGGTGGCATGTGCCTGTAGTTCCAATTACTCAGGAGGCTAAGTAGGAAGATAGCTTGAGCTCAGGAAATTGAGGCTGCGGTGAGGTGGGATCATGTCACTGTACTCCAACCTCAGCGACAGAGTGAGATTCTGACTCAAAAAAAAAAGGAAAAGAAAAAAAAAAAGAATGTTAACTGCATCTTTAAAAAATAACAACAAATGCGATATTGCGTATTCACCAACAGGGACTAGTTAGGTAAAGATGAGTCCATTCATATCAGCAGCATAGGCTGGAGCCATGCTTTCCTCAGACCTGTCATTTTCTCGTAGTCACGTTCTTTGTGTCCATTTTCCCATTCTTTGAAAGCTAGTTGCATATATTCTCTCCAGAAGACATCCATCTACCTCTTTACCCAACAGGTCTACTTCCTATTGGTAGCAGGTATTCTCATTGTGTTCCAAGTCCTGTGTTCCCACCTGAAGTCTTGGTGCATTTCAAGTTCTCTTTGTTCATGACTCAGACCTCTGAGACTCCTGAATATTGTTTCTCGATTTCTTTCCCATTTTGACTGGTGTAAACAGGCATACTTCACTTTATTGCACTTCACAGATACTGCTTTTTTTTTTTTTAAACCAATTAAGGTTTTGTGGCAACCCTGCATTGAGCAAGTAGTCCATCGGTACTATTTTTTCAACAGCATGGCACATGTCTCTGTGCCACGTTTTGGTAATTCCAGCAATATTTCAGACTTTTACATCATTATTATATTCATTATGGTGATCTCTGATTCACGATCTTTGATTTTATAATACTATTGTCCTTGTCTGGGTTGCCATAAACTGTACCCATATAAGATGGTTGGCTTCACTGATACATGTGTGTTCTGACTGCTCCATGAACCAGTCATTTCCTCATTTCTCTTCCTCTCCTCAGACCTCCCTATTCCCTGAGAAACAGCAATATTGAAAAGAGGCCCATTAATAACTCTACAATGGCCTTTAAGTGTTCAAATGAAAGGAAGAATTGCTTGTCTCTCACTTTAAATCAAAAGCTAGAATTAATTACGCTTAGGGAGGAAGGTATATCAAAGGCCAAAGACAGACCAAAAGCTAGCCCTTTCATTCCAGACAGCCATTGACATTCATTGTGAATGTCAATGGAAAGTTCTTGAAGGAAATTAAAAGTACTCCAGGAAGCACACTAAGGATGCAAAATTGAAACAGACAGTGTTGATAAGGAGGAAGTTTGAGTGGTCTGGACAGAAGGTTAAACTAGAACATTCCTTTAGCCAAAGCCTAATCCAGCGGAAGGTCCCAACTCTCTCTCTCTTCAATTCTGTGAAGGCTGAGAGAGGTGAGAAAGCTGCAGAAGATAAGTTTAAAGCTCTCAGAGGTTCATGAAGTTTAAGGAAAGAAGCCATCTCCGTGACATAAACATGCAAGGTAAAGCAGCAAGTGCTGATGAAGAAGCTGCAGTAAGTTCTCCAGAAGATCTAGCTGGGATCGTTGATAAAGGCTATATAATAAACAGCATATTTTTCAAAGTATACAAAACAGCCTTCTATTGGAAGAAGACACCATCTAGGACTTTCATAGCTAAAGAGAAGTAAATATCTGACTTTGAAGCATCAAAGACTGATTTTCTTGTTAGGGGCTTGTGCAGCTAGTTACCTGAAGTTGAAGTCAATGTTCAATTACCATTCCAGAAATCTTGGGTCTCTTAAGAAGTATGCTAAATCTATTCCGTCTATACTCTATCAATGGAGCAATCAAGACTGGAAGACTGCACATTTTTTTTACAGCATGGTTTACTGAACATTTAAAGTCTGCTGTTGAGACCTACTGCTCAGAAAAAACAAATTTTTTTTCAAAATATTACTGCTCATTGACAATGCCTCTAGTCACCCAGAAGATCTGATGGACATGTGCAAGGAGATTAATGTTGTTTTCATGCCTGCTAACATCATATCCATATTGTATGAATCAGAAAGTAATTTCAACTACAAGTCTTATTATTTGAAAAACACATTTCATAAGACTCTAGTTGCCATAGATAGTAGTTCCTGTGATGGATCTGGGTGAGTTAAGCTGAGGACCTTCTGAAAAGGATTAGCCATTCCAGATGCCATTAAGAACTCTCATGATTTAGGAAAGGTTGTTGAAATGTCAACATTAACAGGAATTTGGGATAAGTTGATTCCTACTCTCATGGATAACTTTGAGGGGGGTTTGAGACTTCAAGGGAGGAAGTCCCTGCAGATATGGCGGACATAGCAAAAGAACTAGACTTAGAAGTAGAGCCTGAAGATGTGACTGAATGGCTGCAATCTCATAATAAAATATGAATGAATGAGGAATTAGTTCTTATGAATGAGCAAAGAAATGGTTTCTTTTTTTTTTTTTTTTTTTTGAGTTGGAGTCTCACTCTGTTGCGAGACTGGAGTGCATTGGCTGCTCCCGGCCACCGCAGCCTCGACCTGCTGGGCTCCGGCAATCCTTCCACCTCAGCCTTCCGAATACAGGCGCGCACTACCACGCCCAGCTAATTTTTTGATTTATTATAGAGATGAGGTCTCGCCTGTCCAGGCGGGTCTCGAACCCGCGGGCTCAGGTAATCCACTCACCTCAGTCTCCCAAAGTGTGGGATTACAGGCTGAGCCACCGAGCCCGGCTGAAACAGTTTCTTTAGATAGCATCTGTTTCTGGTGAAGGTGCTGGGAACACTGTTAATGAATATTACATGAACTTCACTGATAAACAGCAACAGAACTTGAGAGAATTGACTCTAGTTTTGAAAGAAGTTCTACTGTGAGTAAAATGCTATCAAACAGCATCGCATGCTTCAGAGAAATCTTTTGTGAAGGAAAGATTTCATAGATGCAGCAAACTTCACTGTTTTCTTATTTTAAGAAATTGTCACAGCTGCCCCAACCTTGGCAACCATCACCCTGAACAGTCAGCAACCATCCACATCAAGGCAAGACTTTCCACCAGCAAAACGATTATGACTGCCTGATGGTTCAGGTGATCGTTAACAATTTTTTTTACAATAAAGTATTTTTAATTAAGGTGTTTACATTTTAAAAGACAATGCTATTACACATTTACTAGACTACAGGATAGTGTAAACATAACTTTCATATGCACTGGGAAACCAAGAAACTCATGTGATTTATTTTATTGTGGTGACCTAGAACCAAACCTGCAGTCTCTCCGAGGTAAGTGTGCACCTCAGCCAGGGCTCTTTTTTGGTGAGATTTTCCTTATTTTAAACCTGGATAAAGTCTATGGCGCTAAGAATCAAAGATCTGACCAGAATGAGGAAGAATTTTGCTGCCAGTTACTAGAACTTCTATAAACTACTTGGATAGAAGATCCCAAGACAAACAATGGTAACAAAATTATCCTGCCATTTGCCTGGCACATTTGGAAACTTAATGCTGGAAAATTTGCAGAATTTAACCTGTATTTAGATATTTTATTAAAGATGCAGTTCTTAATCCTGTTAAGTTTATCTCTTTTCTAACCAACTTATAAGACTTTTAAATGAATCTCTGATCACTTATTTTTTCTTTTTAACTGTATTATATTTCGTTTTCCGTAGTACATGGGAAAAAAACTTGTTTTGAACTACTCATGTTGAATTTTTATTTTTCAATTTTTATTTATTTATTTTTGAGTTGGAGTCTCACTCTGTCATTCTGGCTGGAGTGCAGTGGCACACTCATGGCCATCTCAGCCTTGATCTTCTGGGCTCAGGCGATCCTTCCACCTCAGCCTTCTAAGTAGCTGGGACTACATTCATCCAGCTAATTTTTCGATTTATTGTAGAGGTGAGGTCTCGCCAAGTTGCCCAGGCTGGTTTCGAATCCCTGGGCTCAGGCAATCCTCTCACCTTCACTTCCCAAAATGTAGGGATTACAGGCATGAGCCATGAGCCATTGTGCCTGTCAAATTTTAAAAGTTAATGTATAAGATCACAGAAAACCCTGCTTCAATATGGGCAAGTGACATTAAGAAATGTATAAAGATGTAGATATTTAGGACCAAAAGATGTCAAAATTGCTTATAGAAGTAACTTGGAAAAAATCCATATGGCAAAAATCCATATGGTAAAGGTAGAACTGGAAGAAAATGGGGGAGATATCGTTTCCTTTTTTAAAGAAACAAATATAGATGTATATATTTTTATATACTTAAAATGTAGCAGACCTTCAGTCTAGAAATCACATAAATTTTATTTTGCTCTATGTCAAGATCTTCATTTGTTCTTAAATACTTGACTATTTTTTATAGACCAGAAAAAAATGAAGTAGTCCTTAAATATTAGCAGATTATAATCTGTAGATTGACTATAGCCGATTGTAGCTAATTAGTAGATTTTCAATAAAAGTTTTAAAAGTCAAAAGTAAATGTTATAAGTTTTTGATACTTGTCTGAATTAAAATTCTTTGTAGTCAATATTTCAAATAATAATATTAAGTAATTTTACTAAATTACACTCACATTTTTGTGTTAAGTTTCTAAAGGAATGACTAGTTTAAATGAATAACGAATACTAAAAGAAAAAAGTCCTCTGACACACACACATCAGTGAACCTCTCCTACCTCTGCAATTACCCAACTTCCAGCTTCATAATTTCTAGAGGTTAAAGAGCTCTCTTGAATCTCAGCTCTAATTGTTAATATTCTAAGGGGGAAGGAAAATAGCATCTGAGAAAGCTAAACCTGTCATCAGCAATAGTAGGAAGTTTAGTGGATTTACATAGAGAAATGTAGTTCTTAAATGTATAGGCCCAGGCTGAGGGCAGTGGCTCATGCCTGTAATCCTAGCACTTTGGGATGTGGAGGCAAGAGGATTGCCTGAGCCCAGGGGTTTGAGATCAGCCTAGGCAACTTGGAGAGACCTCATCTCTACAATAAATCAAAAAATTAGCCGGGCATGGTGGTGTGCCTCTAGTCCCAGCTACTCAGGGAATGAGATGAGAGGATCACTTGAGTCCAGCAGTCTGAGGCTGTGGTGGCCATGATCATGCCACTGCACTCCAGCCTGGGCAACAGAGTGAGACTCTGACTCAAACAAACAAACAAATAAATAAACACATTCATACACACAAACACACACACAAAATGTATAGACATTTATTAGCTTGAACAGTAGAAATCCCAGTGGACAAATTAAAATATAAAGTATTTGAAGAGCATGTTTCAGTGGGAAGAAGAAATAGCAAATCAAGTCATTGTTTCTTTTTATATTTTATTCTTCAATCTGAAGGACTTTATTAAAGTTTAGTATTGACCCTTGTCATTCACAGATAAACATGGTCACATTTTAAAAACTTATACATGACACCAGATTAGAGCATAAACAGCCCTAAATGTTAAAACTTGTCAAATGTAAATAACTAGCCTTGTTATTTCCTTATGTAGAGCTTAGCCAGGCTTGGGATTTTTGTCAAATCAAACAAGCAAATTTTCATTTATTTCCTATCATATTTGTTTTTTTCCATTTATAGCTATTAGTTAACAAAATTAAGTCACAGATAAATATGGTAATATATATCTCTATATATCTTACTTGTGTTCATTTTTCTTACAGTGTCGTTTGAGAGTAGATGCTTGATTTAGAATATGACTATGAAAACATCCACAATGGTATATTTTAGAGATCTGGTATTTGTGAAATTACTGTTTTTCTTAGAATTAATTAGAATCAGATCAAGTTAATAAACTATCATTTTGAGTTAAATATATACATAAATCTGTTTTTATTCTAGGCAGATTTACCTTGCTGCTTCTTCCTCTTTTTTTTTATTTTGTAGTTCATCCAATAATCTTTGTAAAATCTTAGCATCAATTTCAGATTTATTCTCTAAATATATTTTATGAAATAAATATTTCCCTGAAATATAAAGAGAATAATATTATTTTTAAACCTTTAAAATGCAGTGAGATATATTTTGGAAATTAACACAATTATTTCTGCTTATATTCAAATATATTTTTCTTTAAATGTTTAAATAAAAAGCCCAGATTCTTTAAAATATTAAAATACCATCTAAAATACTTTTTAAAAAGGTACATATTATCACACCATAAATAAGACATGAAAAGTATTAGCATATCATATTTTCCCTTGGAGACTCCCATTTTAAATATATCTCTTCAAGAGGTAAAGTTCAGAATAATTAAAATTTAGCTCTGCTATTTTTTTTTTTTTGAATTGAAGTCTCATTCTGTCCCCAGACTGGAGTGCAGTGGCATGCTCCCAGCTACCGCAGCCTCCACCTGCTGGGCTCCGGCGATCCTTCCGCCTCAGCCTTCCAAGTAGTACTGGGGTAGGGAGGGGTCTAGAACCTGTGGGCTCAGGCAATCCATGTCTTGTCTTCCCAAATTGCTGGAATTATAGGTTGAACCACCGAGCCCGGCCAGCTCTGCTATCTTAATGTTTCTAACTTTTAATACTTGAGGTAAAGAAGGACTAATAAATGGTCTTTGGTCTTACATATTGTTCATTTAGAAGTTATAGCTGCTGACTCTGTGTGTGTGTGTGTGTGTGTGTGTGAAATCCTCAGCTTCAGAGAACAATGACAAGGGCCTGCTAGAATGTTCAGCGATCTAGCACTTAACCCTGGTCACTTCCTTGGTAGATGAAATCTCGTTTTATGTATCTCTAGGTCCTGCAGGGATTGCTGGGGTGATATTTGTAACTAGGTGGGACGGAGAGTTATCCTTTCAATATTTAATTCAAAATATTATCAGCAATAAAACTTCGCTTTCAAATGTACATAATAAACATCTACCCACCACTGCTTTCTGTATCTGATAAGCAGATGACCAGATCAGGTACCATTCCTTTTTCGATTAAGACTACCCACAATTCTTTTACAATAGGGCAGTTATCCACAATCCATCCTCCATATTTGGTGGCACCAGAAAACCTCTTCTTGTTTTCTTCCGTCACCTGTGAAAAATGGCACACTGATGTTACTGTCACAGTACAACAAGTTAAGGATGCTACCTTGATGTGTAATTTTTGTGGATCTTAAACAAGATTTTTTTTGAGTTCTGACTTACAAAAGCAAAAAAAATTTTTTTTAAAAGAGAAACCTAATTTTAAGGCAATAAAATGATGAGTTTTAAAAGTTAAGAATGGAGGCTGGCCACACTAGTGATTGCTGGTACTTTCAGTGACTCAAGAGGCTGAGTGGGAACCTGCTAGGGCCCAGGAATTGAAGGTCAGCCTGGGCATCACAGCAAGACATCATCTCTAAAACAAAACAAAAAAATGTTAAGAATGAGAAGCAAAAGCCTTTATTAAACAAACTACACATTTTCCTATATATTATTCAATATCACAGAGTGAAAACATTGTGTCTTATATAGCATTAAATCTTTGTCCAGATATTATCTGTTTCTTTGGGCTTGATTCCTAGAAGATGTGTATTTAGGTCAAAGGGAATAAAGGAGTGAACATTTGAATCGCTTTTGTACACATTGCCATGATGCTGCCAGAAACATCCGTATGCATTTGCACTCTTCCTAACAGTGTTTGAAGGTGACTATGTCATTACAACCTCATTAGTGGTGATTATTTAAGAAAAAAATTTTGCCAATTAGGCAGATAAAAATTGGATCTCATTATTTTAATTTTTATATTTTTATCAAAACAGTAAACATTTTCTTTTTCTTTTTTTTTTTTTTTTGAGTTGGAGTCTCACTCTGTTACCCAGACTGGAGTGCAGTGGCCACTTCTGGCCACTGCAGCCTCGACCTGCTGGGCTCCAGCGATCCTTCCGCCTCAGCCTTCCAAGTAGCTGGAACTACAGGCACGCGCTACCACACCCAGCTAATTTTTGATTTATTGTAGAGATGAGGTCTCGTCAAGTTGCCCAGGTGGGTTTCTAACCCGTGAGCTCAGGCAATCCACTCACCTCAGCATCCCAAAGTGCTGGGATTACAGGCTTAGCCACTGAGCCTGGCTAACAGTAAACATTTTCAATTAACAGTTTGTATTCTTCTTTGATGAAATATCTCCTTATATTTCTTGCCTATCTATCTACATCTCTATTTATGTCCCCAAAATATGAATCCTGCTTGAGGTACCTTTGGAATTATGTTCAGAATTCACTAATTTTTGAGTACTTGCTTTAATAGAAGCATATTTTTATATATGCTTATTTTAATAGAAGCATATTTTTATGTATGATTATTTTAATAGAAGCATATTTTATATACCAGCCATATTTTTCATATAAGAAGATATGTATGTATCATGCAATATGTATATTCAGGTTACGTATATAAAGACATGCATTTGCCAGGCCGGTGGCTCAGCCTGTAATCCCGTGCCTTGGGAGGCTGAGGTGAGTGAATTGCCTGAGCCCGCGGGTTCGAGACCCGCCTGGCAACTTGGTGAGACCTCATCTCTACAATAAATCAAAAAATTAGCCGGGCGTGGTAGCACATGCCTGTAGTTCCAGCAACTTGGAAGGCTTAGGCGGAAGCATCGCTGGAGCCCAGCAGGTCGAGGCTGCGGTGGCTGGGAGCGGCCACTGCACTCCAGTCTGGGCGACGGAGTGAGACTCCAATTCAAAAAAAAATAATAATAAAAAATAAAAAAATAAAGACATGCATTTTCTGCATACAATTTGATGACTTTTTACATAGTGCTGACATTATATCTGGTATTATAAGTAATCTAGAGATGATTTGAAGTATATAGGAGGATGTGCAGAGGTTATAATGCAAATACATATAAATAGTATTTTATATAAGAAACTTGAGAAGCCATAGATTTTTTTTTTTAATCTGGGAGGATCCTGGGATTGATCCCTTGAGGAAACTGAGGAATGACTGTGTAGATATTTTATGATCACAAATTAGAAGACTCAACACTGTGAAGATGGTAGTCTTCACCAAATTCATCTATAGATACAAGGCAATCCAATCAAAACTCCAGCAGAAGGGTGCGGGGGGAGAGAAAATTGATAAGCTGATTCTTAAATTTATGTGGAGGTAAACAGAACGTATAATAGCTAAGATCATCTTGAAGAAGTAAGTAGAGGAAAACATATAGTGTGACACAGAGCAGGACTTAATGGCAGGAGAAACAAGATGTTGAGTGACTTACATTACCAGAACTCACAACATATGATAAAGCCACAGTAGTTAAAATGTGGGGCATTGGCACAGACTGACAGACCAACAGAGCAGAACAAAAAGTCCTGAAAGAAGAAACTGTGGATATATGACTACTTGACTTAGAATAGTGGGGAAAGGAAGATCTTTTCAAAAACTGATGCTACTGTAACTAAACATCTAAACTGAAGAAAGTGAGTCTTGACTCTCACATTGTGGCTTTAATTTGTATTTTTCTGATGATGAGTGACGTGGAGTACCTTTTCATGGACATATTGGCCATCCGAATATGTATTTTTTGACACACAAAAATTAGTTCAAAATGGACCTTAGATCCAAATATGAAAAATAAAGCAAATTTTCCAGAAGAAAACCTGGAAGAATATATTCTTGACTTTGGGTAGGCGAACATTTCTGAAATAGAACATAAAAATCACTGACAATGAAAAAGAAAGTCAATAAATTTGACTTCATTAAAATTAACTCCTATCATTCAAAATAGAAGATATTTATAAACAAAATTGCAAAATATTCAGTAAATAACTCATATTCAGAAGTCATAAAGAAGTATACATTTTAAAAAGGAGACAATTCATTACAAAAAAAATCATGGTCACACGACTTGAACAGGTCCTTCAGAGAGGAGCTGTGGGGAGTCAGAGAGGCCGGTATAGCCCTGGGCTCGAGAACACCACCCAATGTTATAAAGTAGTTCTACACTTTCACATAATATAGACATTCTTTTCCTGGCCTGGCATGGTGGTTCACATCTGTAATCCCAGTATTTTGGAAGGCTAAGGTGGGAGGATAGCTTGAGCCCAGAAGTTCAAGACCAGCCTGGGCAGCATGGTGAGACCCTTACTAACCAAAAACTAAAAATTAGCTGGGTGTGATGGCACACGCCTGTAGTCCCAGCAATGTGGGAGTCTAAGGTGAGAGGATGACTTGAGCTCAGGAGGTCGAGGCTGAGGTGAGCCATGATGGTGCCACTGCACTTTAGTTTGGACGATAGAGTAAGACGCCAACTAAAAATATATATATTTCGCACAATAAAGTTAAATTAAAACACAGAGAAATATACAAGTTCGCTGATAGTCTAAGAGATTTGTTCTGTCTTTGACTTTTGCTCTGAATACTTATCTGAGATCTCTGTACAAAATAGACCCACATGAACACTTTGTTCTTTATAAATGAACAAGAAATTTTCTGATTTGTTATTGATAGGATGTAACATTGGAGGATATTTTTTCTCCTTTAGACAGATACACTACATGTGTCCACCCATCTCCCCTATGAACACATGCTCAAGGTGGTTGGGTGCAATTAATTAACCAAGCAAAATTAGTCTCGGTCTATGATTAGCTCATAGGGGAAACCTCTAACTTTGGTACTGGCTTTAACACACACCATTTTTTAACCAACTGGACTAAACCAAAGACAATAAAAGTTAATGACAAATTAATTTCAAAGGCATGAGAGTATATTCATCAAAATTGAAAATTTACCAAAGAGCATCAGCAATTGTTCATGGGAGTACTTAGCATGTAACAATGTTGACTGCACAATGTACATGAATTTGAAAGCTACAGAGTTCAATACCATAAAATAAAACTCGAAAATAATGACACATATCCTAGATGAAAATTCTTTTGGTTAAAGTTAAATCAGTGATAAAGATTACCAAGCTGAAAATTCTACCTCTCTGAGGACTTCCTCTAAGATTTCAGCATGTTTTTCATATGGCTGTTCAAAGTTCATGTCTTTTCTCGTTTTTACAGCCTCTTCAATCATGGACAGAACCTCTGGATGATTGGCAGTCACCTCTTCTATTGTGTCTTCTATTGAGACTAAAATAAAATAAGCTAATAAATTAATGCCGTGAATACTTTAGTGGACAGTGTTATCTGCAATAAAACAGGACTGATAACGTCTGACCCAAGAAACTATTATCTCTGTGTTACTGCAGCATGTGCTGGAATAAGGGAGAGAGAAGACTCGGGAAAGAATGTTAAGTCAGGAATCGCAGAACCACAATCAGCGCAGTGACTTAAGCCAAGCACCAGGATGAAAGAGAACGAGGCAGGAAGAAAGATGTGTCAGGCACGAGTCAAAACCCAGGAAGAAAGGTCGCGACCAGAGGACTCCAGGAATTCAGCAGAAACACAAGCATCCAGGGAATGAGTCAGGAAACAAAAGGAATACTTGCAGTGACTAGCATGAGGCTACAGGGGGCCATGAAGGGACAGGAGGTAGGCAAGATTGAAGGCGTAGGGAAAAGGTGGCACAGGCTGCCTTTCCAAGTGACACACGTGATTCTTGCCCTCTCTGGTGCGGAAGTGTCTCCGTGCATGGCTGAGTTGGCTTTCAGGCTGCATGTAAATGTTCATTGGTATCTGCTCCTCCAGTGAGACAGGAGCTTGGCCACTCAATCTGACTCCTCGACCTCTGCCTTTGCAGACGAGCATCTGAGCTGCCACCCCTGGGTTCCATCTTATCAGGTTCTCCCGCCAGAGCCTGATTGGTCCCATCCCAGAAAAGCCCAAGAGGGTCTTCAGAAAGCAGCTGCCTGCTACCCTTCTTGCCTGAAAGGACGATGACAGCCACAGTTTCTGGGGAACCAGAGCAGAAGATCAAGAAAGTGTGATCTTCCCGTGGCTGTGGAGTGGCAGGCAGAGTGAGACAGGAACAGCCAGGCAGACAGGCTGCATGTGCTGGAAGCTGCTAGTTGTCCACTTGACATCCACGCTCCTCTTTCTTAGTAACAGAAATCTGATTTTATCAAGGCCAGCAATGTGCCCAGCTAAAAAACAACATCTCCCAACTTCTCTTATGGCCTAGACAGCCAATAAGATGCAAATAGAATGTGTGTGTGTGTGTGTGTGTGTGTGTGTGTGTGTGTGTGTCTTCCTTACACTCAGATGACAGCTGAGGTGAGTGCCAGTTTTTGTTTTTTGCTTTTTCCTTCTTCCTGCGAGGTACAACGACATCACAGCTGGAGCTCCAGAAAACCATCTTGTGAGTTATTAGAGTGGCTACGCGACAGGGATGCTGAGCAGAAAGATAGACTGTCTGTCTTCCAGTATTCCTTTTCATCAAAACATGTGTTCCTGCATGTTTAACTGTGTATAACAGAGTAGCCTTTAAGGTAGGGTAAGTTGGGTATTGATAGTGCTATTTAAGACAAAGTCTTACATTTCTTCTTTTAAATGCTGAAGGAGCTGCTTGTGTTTATTTTAGAGTCATAACCTGAGGGAACCAAATTACCCTCATATTACCTTACCTGTGTCTGAATGTACCTTCAGATCTTGACTTGTGTCTTGAGCCCTTCTTTCGAATGTGGATGTTTCGCTGGTTTCTTTTCCATCTGTGAATAAAACATTATTAACATCTAAAGAACATTATCTAAGAAAAAGTAGGTGGAAGACTATGATAAGGAACCAGGACTCACATTCCCAATTTTTAATTAAAATAGCAACCATAACATTCAAGTGGGTAAATAGAAATATCTATCACAGGGAAAGTGAAGATAATAACTTAACCTATAACAAAACCAGCAATAATTTCAGCTTTCAGTGAACCTACACTGAAACAAACCAAACCAAACCAAACCAAACCAAACCAAAACAAAACAAAACAAAACAAAACAAAAACAGTGCTTTCCCTTAGGCAACCGACCCTGGACTCCTGGAAGTAAAAGCCATGCTTATCTCAGAGACAAGGGGCAAGGAGGGTGTCTTTTAAATAAGATACTGGCAATATTGGCATTCCTCCAGCAGGAGTGGAGGCACTGATGCTGTCTCATTTGGGCTGCTCCTCTCAAAGAGCAGACAGCCTCGGGGGGAGCTCTCTTTGGGTGTTGGTGCTGGGAACCCCCACAGCAGCACAAAGGCGACACCCAGCAGCCACTTGATGGCCATGATTTTTCTGTATGGGGGGAATGGGGTCCTTCTGTGAAGGCTGTGTGTGTTGAGGGAGGAGTGCCCTCCATGAGTTCCTGACAGTCCCCCGTGCAGTTCTCACTAAGCTCGAAAGAAACCGCAGACAAACGCATCTGTCGGAATTTGTAGGAGAAATGAAACAGAAAAACAGCTCTATGTTATAGATAAATATAAAATACAAATGCACCTAAAAACTCAATACAAAAAGGCTAGATCAATTAAAAATATATACACACAAAATAAATAAATAGCTTTTTAAGCCTAAAAGTGACAGGAGAAATTAACAAAGAGAAACTAATGATCTGACTGCAAAAATATGAAAAATGCCTTTACTTCAAAAACAGTAAGCTGACTTAGAAGACAAACCACCCAATTTAAAAAATGTATGAAAAATAAGAAAGTAATATAGAAAGTTTGTGCAAGACGACAATTTAGAAAAATGGGCAAAAGACAAAAATGGTCACCTCAGGAAAGAAGAAATATAAATGGTTAACAAATATCAAAATACACTTCAGAAGTAAAAATTAAAATAAGACACATTAATCTATATATGATCTAACATATATTTAAACATGTTTATTAATCTAGTGATTCCTTAGTAATCCCTAGTAATTGTAGGGAAATTGAGCAGTAACTTAAAATGAAGGTTAAAATATTTCCTAATGAAGTCATATAATTAAATGGTGCATTATAAGTAAAAAAAAAGGTAAAAATAATTTATAGCTTTTATGTAATGCTATATTACATATAATATATAATGTAATACTATATGCCCTCAATTCTGTTCAAATATGAGTAGAAAAAATTTATAAGGGTAAAAAGTACAATGGGTAAATGATAAAATTTCACAGCTAAAATTGCTGACTTAAGATGCTCTGATTTGGCCTGGTGCGGTGGCTCGCACCCGTGATCCCAGTATTTTGGTAGGCTGAGGCAGGAGGATGGCTTGAGGCCAGGAGTTGCAGACCAGCCTGGCTAACATTGCAAAACCCTGTCTCTACAAAAATAAAAATAAATTAGCCAGGCATGGTGGTGCATGCCTGTAGCCTTAGCTACTCAGAAGGCTGAGGTGGGAGGATAGCTTCCGTCCAGGAGTTCAAGGTTATAGTGAATTATGATCGTGCCACTGCACTCCAACCTGGGCGACAGAATGAGACCTAATAAGGTGCTTTGATTCCAATACATTAAAAGAAGCAGAGAGTTTTTAAGAAAAAAAAATGTATAATTCTTATAATTATATAAGATTATACACATTCTTTATATATTTAACATTCTTTTTTTTTTTTTTGAGTTGGAGTCTCACTCTGTCACCCAGGCTAGAGTGCAGTGGCACGCTCACGGCCACTGTAGCCTTGACCTGCCAGGCTCAGGCGATCCTTCCACCTCAGCCTTTCAAGTAGCTGGAACTACAGGCATGCACCATCATGCCTAGATAATTTTTCTTGATTTAGTTTAGAGATGAGGTCTCGCCAAGCTGCCCAGGCTGGTTTTGAATTCATAGGCTCAGGCAATCCTCCCACCTCGTCCTCCCAAAGTGCTGGGATTACAGGCATGAGCCACCACACCCGGCCTATAATTAACATTCTTTATAATTCTTTAAAAAAATTTATAAGGGTAAATAGCACAGTGGACAAATGATAAAATTTCACAGCTAAAATTGCTTTTTTAAAAAGAATGAATTATAGTTATTATGCTTGTATTATGTTTGGAAACATTTAAAAGTTTTTCTTTGGGCTCTAATTGTGTTTGACTCCCCCCCATTCTCTTTGTTTTCTTCTTCACTTTACTAAATCTATTTCGGTTTTCTAGCTGTTCAGTTTAAATCTGTAAGAAATCTGTTAAAAAAACTTCCAATTTTTTTTTTGTAATTTTAAGTTTCAATATAAACATGATCAAATATGAAATAAGTGAAAACAAAATCCATAAGCATGGCATTAGCAATTCACTTTGTTACCATCTTTAGCAGCTTGATCAGAGAGGATACTTTCTGACTTTGTTTTGGTTTCTTCAGTGTCTGCTAATGAGTTGTCTCTTTGGGAGCCTTGGGCGGACACTGCAGTGAAAGAATAATATACTTTATAAGTCAGTCTCTTTGTATCAGGAATGATCTGGTCAATAATTCGGCAATATATCTCTTTACCATCTTCACTAGTTGAAGAGCGTGTGTCCTCTGAGCCTTTATACATGTCCATTGGGAAGTCTTCAGACTTCTTCTTTTCATATTGTCTTTGAAATTCTCTTAAAGCTATCTCTGCTGAAATATAATAATCGGCAGTGTGAGCAAAAGGTACCCGGGGGCAGGTAGGCAGGTGGAGTAAAAGCCCCTGCTTTAAAGTTGGACAGTCTTAGGTTTGAGTTCTGTCACTTCAGAGCTGGGTGACTTTGGTAAGTGATATCAGTTTCAATTCCTAATGAGGGTCATATAAACTTAAGGCATGGCTGTGAAGACAGAATGAAGTAACGAATGGAAACACTTTTTTTTTTGCATTGGAGTCTCACTCTGTCACCACATCTTTAAAATAAAATAAATTTTTAAAAAGTTCAGATCTCCAGTAAAATTATGGCTAATTTATTAATTGTTATTTGTAACACTGACTCACGATGTGGGGGAAAAAAGAACTTAGATATCCAATACAAATTTATTAAAATAATTATAAAAATGCATTATTTAAAAATAAGTGAATGTAATTTTGCATATACCATAGGATCACAACTAGTCATTACAAATATAAATAGAAAATAAGACCAGGTGCTCACGCCTATAATCCCAGCACTTTGGGAGGCCGAGATGAGAGGATTGCCTGAGCCCACGGGTTCCAGACCAGCCTGGGCAACTTGACGAGACTTCGTCTCTACAATAAATCAAAAAATTAGCTGGGCATGTGCAGGGGGCCAGCCCCTGCAGAGATCGGAGGTCCCTGGTAGGAAAGATGGCATCAGTGATTAAACTGGAGGGATAGATATTAGAAAGAAGAAAGAGACTGGATAACTGATCAAAGATTGAACAGAAGCCATTTAATGTGACAAACCGTAAGCCTTTTATGCTAAAGTTTCCCGGGTAAAATCACAAGACTTTCATGTGAACACAAAGCCAGGTGGGTGAGGGACACCCCCCCTCTACCCTCCAGATGTTTCCTCAGGCATGAGGAAGAACAATCCCCAAATTATCTTACTGTTCCTAATGCTTGGTTAATGTTCCTCAAAAATAATGCAACAATCTCCACTAGCATCATGATGTTCTAATAATCAATAACTTCTAAAGCTTATGCGTATACAACATCTAAAACAACTAACTTAAATCCTATTACCTTTTCTATTCTATGCTAATTCTACCTACACTATGGAAACTCTTAATAATAGCTCAAACCAATTCCTAAAGAATGTGGCTCAGTCCAAAGATCACGCTGGGTCATTTCTAGGAACAATTGATTATAAGCTCTTAGCAAAATGGCTACTCTAAAATCTTACATATCTATCATAACTTCTATAAAAGTTTCTAATTAAATCTCAAAGTATCATACTCGAACTATCATAATTCCCTGACATTGGCATAACCTATTCTACAATACTTTCTATGAATAAAATAAGTTCAACTTCTGTAATGAATAGAGAAAAACCCTATACTAATTGTTAGCTAAAACCGGTTCAAAAGAATGTGGCCCAGTCCAAAGTACACGCTGGGCTCTTAAGAATGTGGCCCAGGCCAGGCTCGGTGGCTCAGCCTGTAATCCCAGCATTTTGGGAGGCCGAGGTGAGCGAATTGCCTGAACCCGTGGGTTCAAGACCCACCTGGGCAACTTGGTGAGGCCTTATCTCTACAATAAATCAAAAAATCAGCTGGGCGTGGTAGCACACGCCTGTAGTTCCAACTACTTGGAAGGCTGAGGTGGAAGGATCACCGGAGCCCAGCAGGTCGAGGCTGCGGTGGCCAGGAGCGGCCACTGCACTCCAGTCTGGGTGACAGAGTGAGACTCCAACTCAAAAAAAACCAAAAAGAATGTGGCCCAGTCCAAAGTTCATACTGGGCCATTTCTTGTGACTACAGATAATCATCTATACCACCTAAAGCTGAAAACTGCTCTCCATATGTATATACTAATTCTACAAATATACTTTTGAATCTTATAAAGAAGCCTGTACCGTATTGAAGGCTCCCAAATGTGACCTGAGTTTGAATTTTATCTAATACCTAAGCCGAAACTGCAGTTCGTGGGAAACAGGAACAATGAGTTTCTAGAGTTAGCCATGTCTGTCACAGTCACAGTCAGCTTAGGTCAGCAGAGATCCTTTTGGCTGAGTGTGCCAAATAAAGAAAGGGAGAAGGGAATGGAGTCAACAGCTCCCGAATGCATCCTAGTGGTCTTGGGGTCCATGGCCCTCCCTGATCCCTAATGCTCAGTGGGCCTCTGTGGCCGGCTCCCAACAGGCATGGGAGTGCATGCCTGCAATTCCAGCTACTTGGAAGGTTGAGGCAGAAGGATCACCTGAACCCAGCAGGTCAAGGCTGCGGTGGCCATGAGTGTGCCACTGCACTCCAGCTTGGCCGACAGAGTGAGACTCCAACTCAAAAAAATTAAAATAAAATAAAATGGATGGAGAACACATGAAATTTTAAAAGTGGTTCTCTCTGGGAGTAAGTGTAGTGAGTGTTCCTTGCATCTTGAGTTTTCCAATTTTCTGAGCTCACTGAAGAGACACAGAGAACACCAACATTGATTTGAACCCTAATCACTTGTGGGCTGTCAATGTTATTATACATAAGCCTTCTGAGCCTGAGTTTCTTCCTCTACTAGAAATGGAGATAATATCTGCCTCGCAGGCCTGTCTGAAGGTTCAACAGGATAACACATGCAACACAGTTACATAGTCCCAGCTTGTAGGAGGTGCCCCATAAATATTAGCTACTACTATTGTAATGAGAACAATATAGTTAGGAAAAGGCTATTTGGAATAGAGGCACTGATGGCCACATCAGGTGACCGTGTACTGCCATAGCTTCTGGGAATCCAAACAGTGGTGACTGAATCTGGCTAAAATGCTGGAGCTAATCCCAGATTTAGGATCTGAATTTTTGAAAGTGAGGATGGTCCTATGTAGTATACAGGAAATGCTGCCTTAAGGGAATTCCTTCAAGAGGAGACGTTTAGATGAAGCTACTTTCGCATGTTCTAACCTGACTAGTTACAGGGTACCAACTAGAGATATAAAGTCTCCCAAAATCAATCAGTGAATTTCAAAAGTAGCCAGAAATGATAATTCTCATTTTTCCTGGAGAAAAACAGAAATAAAAAAAGAAAAACTCTGCATCTATTCTAAAATATGTGCTCAACAGTCAGTGAGATACAGGAGGAGGCAGAATGATTAGGAGAGAGAGCACTGAACTTTGGAGACAAGGGTTCAAGTCTCAACTGTAAGACCAGCTGGGGAATTTTCAGGGAGTCATTTAACCTGCATGAGCCTTCATTTCCTCATCTATAGAATTATTGTGTTAATTGATCACCCAGGCTTCCTCCAGGACACTGTATTATAACCTTTTGAATTTTTTATTTTATGTGGGGTAAAATTCAGGGTTAGGTATACAAATGTTCATTATGCAGGTACCCTTGTTGATGAGGTGTGCCTCCCTCTCCTGACTTTTTAAATTTGAAACGAACATTTCCCAAATATAAAGAGTTCGTTGCAATCAAGGCTGACATATAAGTCTAAAGCCACCAACACAGCAAACTCTATAAGGTGAATTGTTGTTTTTGTTGTTCAAATAATTGGTATAAATAAAGGTAAAAATATTGTCCAGTCTGCCCAGTGGGTAGAAAAAAGTAAAGAAATCCAAATTTGGAAGTTTCTTCTGATTCCTTTCCTCAGATGTCCAGAATTGAATTTATTCTCTGCATATGAATCAGTTTATGTATAGTCATCTTCCAATGATTTATTTTACTTTATCTTATTTTTATTTGTCAAACCCATCCTAAAGACAGGACTTCAACCAGTGATCAAGAGACGATAATGCATAGGTGTTAAGATGAGCTAAACAAAGTCCTTGTCCTCAAGCAGCCAGGCTTGTTTACTTAAATGGAAAACACACATTCTCTTTTTTTTGAAACAGAGTCTCACTCTGTCGCTCAGGCTGGAGTGCAGTGGCATGCTCACGGCTACCACAGCCTCCACCTGTGGGCTCAGGTGATCCTTCTGCCTCAGCCTCCCGAGTAGCTGGGACTACAAATGTGTGCCACCAAGTCCAGCTAATGTTTTTACTTATCACAGAGACGAGGTCTCTCCAAGTTGCACAGGCTGGTGTTGAACCCCTGGGCTCAGGCAATCCTCTCACCTCGGCCTCCAAAAGTACTGGGATTATAGGTATGAGCACTGTGCCCAGCTGAAAACACACAGTTTTAAAAGATAGCTCACCTTGTTTTTTAGCCTGTAGTTCTATGAGAAGCTTTTCTCTCACAGCTTTAATAGCTGCTTCAGTGGCCTCAGCAATAGTATTTTCTATTAAAGTTTCACGTGCTTTATCAAAACGTGGCTGAATAAATTTGGCATAGTCAATTACCTGCAAAGAATATTTGAGAAAATCAATATAAGCGCAAGTTATTGTGACCATTAGACACACTGTTTATATATCTATATCTCTATTTATGTTCCCAAAATATTAATACTTCTTGAGGTACCTTTGGAATTATGTTCAGAATTTACTGATTTTGAGTACTTGCTTACTAGAAGCATATTTTTATATTTTTTTTTTTTTTTTTTTTTTGAGTTGGAGTCTCACTCGGTCACCCAGACTGGAGTGCAGTGGCCACTCCTGGCCACCGCAGCCTCGCCTGCTGGGCTTCGGCGATCCTTCTGCCTCAGCCTTCCGAGTAGCCGGAATTACAGGCATGCGCTACCACGCCCGGCTGATTTTTTGGTTTATTGTAGAGATGAGGTCTTGCTGCCCAGGCGAATCTCGAACCCGCAGGCTCAGGCAATCCACTCACCTCAGCCTCCCAAAGGTGTGGGATTACAGGCTGAGCCACCGAGCCCGGCTTATATATGCTTATTTTAATAGAAGCACATTTTTATATGTCAGTCATATTTTTCATGTAAAAAATATATATGTATGTATGTATGTATCATGTAATATGTATATTCAGGTTACATATATATTTTTTGGCTTAGAAATTAAAACATATACATATATTTTTTAAATCAACTTTTTATGTATAATTTACATGCAATAAAAGTCACACATTTTAAGCATACAGTTTGACGACTTTATACAAATATGTACATATAGAACCACCACAATCAAGATACAGGACTTTTTTTTTTTTTTTTGAGTTGAGGTCTTTTTTGAGTGGAGTGCAGTGGCATGATCATGGCTCTTGGAAGCCTCAACCTTCTGGGCTCTGGTGATCCTTCTGCCTCAACCTCCCGAGTAGCTGGGACTATAGGTGCATGCCACCATGCACAGCTAATTTTTTGATTTTTGTAGAGATGAGGTCTCCCTATGTTTTCCAAGCTGGTCTCGAATTCCTGAGCTCAAGTGATCCTCCTGCCTTGGCCTCCCAAAGTACTGGGATGACAGGCATGAGCCAAATTTCCTGATGCTCCTTTGCTGCCAATCCCTCTTCCCGCCACCTTCTGCAGCTTTCATTCCTGACCCCTGACAGCCACTTTTGGCTTTCTGCCACTATAGATTAGTTCTGTCTTTTCTAGAATTTCATACAAAATGGAATCATCCAGTGCGTGATCTTTTTCAGACTTTCCTCCTTAGTAGAATGTTTCTGAGACTCAGCATTGCTACTGCAGGCATCCTTTTTCATTGTTGAGTGGTATTTCATTCTCTGATTCTCCCACAGTCTTGTATCCATTCATCCATTGATAAGTATTTGACCTGTGTCTAGGCTTTGCTATTATGAATAAGGAGGTGATGAACATTTGTACAGAAGTCTTTTTGTGGACACGTGTTTCTATTTCTCTTGGGTAAATATCCAGGTGTAGAATTACTGGGCCATACAGTAAGTATATACTTGACTTTAAAAGAAACCATCAAACTGTTTCTGAAATAGTTGGCTATTTTACATCCCTACCACCACTGTATGAAGGATAGTTTCTTTTCTGTGACACTAACAGTTTTGTGAATCTTTATTATTTTATTTTTTGAGTCAGGGTCTCAATCTATTGCCCAGGCTGGAGTGCAGTGGCATGATCACAGCTCACCACAGCCTCAACCTTTCGGGCTCAGACAATTTTCCCACCTCAGCCTCTCAAGTAGCTGAGAAAACAGGTACTTGCCACCATACCTGACTAATTTTTAATTTTTTTTTGGTAAAGACGAGGTCTCATTATGCTGCTCATGCTGGTCTTAAACTCCTGGGATCCAGCAATTCTTCCTCTGTGGCTTCCCAAAGTGCTGAGACTATAGGCACGAGTAACTGTGTCTGACTGAATCTTTTAAAGTTTAGCCATTCTAGTGGATGTGAGGAAGTCTCTCGTTGTAGTTTAAATTTAAGTTTACATTTTCCTAATTACTAATAATTTTGAATTTCTTTTTATGTGTTTATTGATCATTCACTTTTCTTTTCTTTTCTTTTTATCTCCCCAGAAGGGGAGCACCGTTCCTGGAAGTACTGCAATACCAGGTCGATGCATGGAGCAGACGGAGCAAGCTCCTATTTCATCTCCTAATTCCAAAAATCCATTTAATATATTATCCTCAGATAAAGGACATATTAGAACAGATACTACACTTGATCTTAGCCAAAAGAACAAGAAGCAATCATTTACTTTTCTTTTAAAGCATATGTCCAACTTTTGCCTATTTTAAAAATTGTCTTAGAATTCTCCATATATTCTTGATATAAGTCCTTTTTCAGATAATAGACTTTATTCTGAACATTAGGATCTTAGACCTGGGTTTCTATATACCTTTTAATTAATATTTCCAGATCCTTAGATTCCTTTCTTTTTTCCCTTCAATGGGCTTATGTTGTGTTATTCTACGCCAATAAATCTATATTTACATCATCAGTTTTTGATGTGTGCTCATTACTGCATTAGATGAATATATTACCCATTATTTAACTAAAATACCAATATATATTATATATAGTATATCTCTATATATTATATGCTATATATTTAAGTATACATGCTTTTGCTACTATAAGCTAGGCTATGATGAACACAATTATGTACATATATTTGTCTGATAGGTCCTTTAGAAAAATCTATAAAATAGAATTGATAGTTCAAAGGCTATGCATGGATCTTAGACTTGTACATGTTTTTCTAACCTCTTTGTCTAATGGTCTGGTCTTCCTTGGCTTATGCCTTCATGAACTTTCCCTTCTCCACCATCTTAGGGTTTACTTCCCTCTCCCCTGCCATGGGACCCTGTTTCTTCTGAATTCCATGTTTCCCTCTTTGTTTAAGCCCCCATTTTGATGAACCACATCCTCTAGCTTCCTGAAAAAGAATACATGAGAGGTAGTTTTTAATGTGTGACTGAAAATGCCCCCATTCTATCATCAGACTTGATTATAAAATTCTGGGCTATAAATCATCCCCTCAAAGAATTATCTTCTGGCTTCCAGAGTTGCCATTGAGAAGTCCCATGCTATTTTGATTTTTCAGTCTTGTGTGTGACCTAGTTTTTAAATTTTTTTTTTTTGAGTCAGAGTTTCACTTGCCCAGGTTAGAGTGCAGTGGCACACTCATGGCCACCACAGCTTCGACCTCCTGGGCTCAGGTGATCCTTCTGCCTTAGCTTTCCAAGTAGCTGGAACCACAGGCATGTGCCACCATGACCGACTAATTTTTTTAAATTATTATTTATTGTAGAGATGAGGTCTTGCCAAATTGCCCAGGCTGGTCTTGAACCCCTGGGCTTAGCCAATCCTTTCACCTCTGCCTCCCAAAGTGCTGGGATTTCAGGTATGGGCCACTGTGCCCAGCCATGATCTAGTTTTTCTCTCCAGTTTTCTAGAGGCTTATGATTCCAGAAGTTTCTGGATCTTTGCTCCCATTGTCCTACATTCAAAAGTGATGAGCCGGGTGCTGTTTGGGAGGCGGAGGTGAGAGGATTGCCTGGGCCCAGGGACTTGAAACCAGCCTGGACAACTTGACAAGACCTCTTCTTTTCAATAAATAAAAAATGAGCTGGGTGTGGTGGTGTGTGCCTGTAGTTCCAGCTACTTGGAAGGCAGAGGCAGAAGGATCACCTGAGCCCAGCAGGTCGAGGCTGAGGTGGCCATGAGGGTGCCAATGCACTCCTGGGTGACAGAGACTTTGACTCAAAAAAAAAAAAAAGTGATGTGCTTTAGCGTGAGTCATTTCCATTAATTGTACTGGGCATTTGCTGGGTCATTGCAATTTGGAAGCTCGTCCTTCAATCTAGGAAATATTTACAGGCATCTGGGGTGCTGGCAGCATTTCCTCTTGGGTGGTGGTTATATGGGGTTTCATCGTGGGATAACTCAGGGCTCCACTTCTCTGTATGTTTGTCATATTTTACAATTAAAAACTTAAAAGTAAGTAGAAAATGTCACTCCTGTGCTTAAAAGAATTCAGCCGCACTTTGAAGAGCTTCAAGCTCCTTCCGTGACCTGGACTGCTCTGTGCCTTCAGCCATCATCTCATGCCACTCTTCCCACAGCCAGCACTCAAGCGACAATGGCCTCCTTAGAATTCCTCCACACACCAGTTTCTCATTGAATCCTCCGGCTCTGCCTTCAGCTCATCTCCCAAATCTGCCTATTTCTTACCACCTTCACTGCTATCACTCTGGTCCAAGCCAAAAATAATTTCTTTTCATTTACTGAGAGCAGAGAGCAAGGTCATGCGGGCGGGGATGGGGAAGAGGTCAATATGTTGGGCGCATCGTCATTGTAGATACGGAAATCACCAAGAACTAGGACAGGAGGGAGTGTGTGAGGAGACTGAGAGTGAGCCGGGAGGAGTGGCACTCAGGAAACAGAAGGCGAGTGGAACCCAGAAAGGTAGTAGGTGACACAGTCTGGATGACATGACATTCAAATAAGTGGCTGTGGGAAGCAGGGAAGGACCTTGGTCCGGAAAAGCAATAAACAGCAAGAAGGATGTCTTCCCCACACCAAGCCCAGAGGACAACGGTCCAACTGACATTGTAAAACTTTAAAAAATTGAGTACAAAAAAACTTACACATTATAATAAAGTATAGACTGATGGACAGATGGACAGATAATTACCTTTCCTTTGTAATTTTCTGCGAGCAAGTTGCTAAGTGTTGTTTTCCCTGAATACGGAGGTCCAAATATGAAGACTTTACATGGTGGAGCTGGCATGGGTGGGAGCAGGTAGGGACGTGGGTTCAATAAAAATGGTTTTAATGCTTCTTCGGATGAAAGACAGTATATTTTACCTAGAAAACTTAAAATATGCCAGAGTAATAAACAACTACAAAGATGCATGGGCATGTTTTAAAACTAAGTTCTGAAAACCTGACTTACCTCACAGAAAAATCTGGTGATCCTGAATAAATGTTTCCTTCTTTTAAACTCACAGGGCATATCTGTCCCCATTTGCTTCTCTGCCACCTATATCTTGGTGCGAGAAGTTTATAAGATGCAAGGGCACGTAACAGTTCATCCTGGGAATCGCAAACATAGGAAAATGTGAGCATAAGTTTTGTGAAATTAGCAGTAGTATTTTATTTCTTATTTAATAGGGCTTTACTACTTAAGAAATAATGTAAAAAGCAAGTTTTGGCTTTTTTCTTAATTGCAACATTCTGTACTGGTCCCAGATTTAATAAGACTAGTTTTCATTTCGGTTGAAACAAACAAACA
Source organism: Cephalopachus bancanus (assembly GCA_027257055.1). NCBI lineage: Eukaryota > Metazoa > Chordata > Mammalia > Primates > Tarsiidae > Cephalopachus > Cephalopachus bancanus. The sequence continues at coordinate 2,447,397 of JAPVLO010000209.1, forward strand.
AAAAACCCCTCAATCTTTAAATTGTACTGAAAAGTTTCTATCATATGGTAGAATGAACATAAGGGCATTTCCTTCCTCCCTCCCTCCCTACCTTCCTTTCTCCCTTCCTTCCTTCCTTTTTTGTTTTCGAGTCAAGGTCTCACTCTGTCCCCCAGGTTGGAGTGCAATGGCTCACCACAGCCTCAAACTCCTGGGCTCAGGTGATCCTTTTGCCTCATCCTCCTGAGTATCTGGCACTACAGGCACATGCCTCCACTCAGCTAATATTTTGATTTTTTTTTTAACAACAAGGTCTGCTATGTTGCCCAGGCTGGTCTCAAAATCCTGGGCTCAGGTGATCCTTCTGCCTCAGCCTCCTGAGTAGATGGGACTACAGGTGCATGCCTCCATGCCCAGCTAATATTTTGATTGTTTTGTAGCAACAAGACCTGCTGTGTTGCCCAGCCTGGTCTCAAATTCCTGGGTTCAAGCGATCCTCCCACCTCGGCCTCCCAAAGTGCTCGGACTACAGGTGTGAGCCATCATGCCCAGCCTCTAAGGACAAATATTCTAGCTGGGAAAATTCCGGATGATTTTATGGTTTCTTTTTACTTTTCCTCCAGTGATGACCTAGAAGAGGGGCCCTCAGTACACGGTTTATTTTTCCCAGTTCTGGGCTGACCAGGCCCACCTTTTTTCCTCTTTAGCCCCAGTTCATATAACAAAGGTCCCAGGACATATTCCAGCTATGCTGATCTGCTAAGATCTATGGATTATAAAATACGGGATAACAAAATGACCTCTTTACTCAAAGATTATTTTATTTGAATTCTAGCTATTTTATGATCCTGATTTTTTTTTTTTTTGAAAAATTTCTGTTCATGTAGATGAAACTAAACTTCTCAGAATAGATCAAATCATCCAATGAAAAGTCTTTGTGGCCCTTTTGACAGTTAGCAGTTATCATGTGATCACCATCAAGCCTACCATATATCAGTGTCAGGAACACAGCAGTTACTCAGAAAAACTGGTTGAATGACTAAAGGAATGAATGAGTGCTTATAGAGTTGAGATCTTTTATTTCTTTGTTTTCTTTGGAGATGTAAAAACGAACTTGGGTTTCTTTCTTTTTCATTATTCTTGTGATTAATTGTTCTGATTTTATTGTTTTTCTTTATTTCAAAACTTTTGTTGTATTTAGTGTCTAAAAGAATATTGTGCTAACATGGCAGCTTCTTACCAGAAGTCAAATTCATTTTGATATAAGGTGTCCTGAAATTCTTTTTAAGCCTTGAAAGAATACAAATTAAGGTCACAACCTGTATCAGAAAGGTAGAATTTCAAACAGTTAAATATAACTTACATTTTCCATTGTATCATTAACTTCTTCCTCCGTACCCTGAAGTTTGGTTACAACAGCTGCTCTTCTTAAGTTCAGATATTTAAGTCGATCCATAACTATCTAAATTTAAAGAATAAATGTTTAAATACACTGGCATTGGATTATCTCAAGCATCCTAAAACAGTGATGGGCTCATGGTTCAAGCCCACGCTCTCCCTGAAAGACTCGCTAGAATCCTTGCTTCTTCTTGGCTTCTTCTTGGCTTCTGGTGGTTTATTGACAAACTTTATGAATTTCTTGGCTTGTAGGAGGGGGAACCCCAAAAGAACTGGAATTATCCTTTGGAGGGCGGGCCCCCTGTAGTACACGTTTCCTCAGCTAGGTGATTGTTCTAGAAACCCATCGGCTTCTATGTACCAGCTAGCGTTGTTGTGAGAGGCTGTGTTCGGCTTCAGTGAATTTTTTAGGAAATTCTTTCAATGCATCTGCTCATTTCATGATGGATGATTTACACCACACTGATTGTTCAGCAGTTTTTGACCCAAACCGGTATGATCCCTGTGCCCTATCCTCCTTAATCATCCAGACTCACCTGAGCAACATTTTTTTGTTTCCCTGATAACAAAAATCCTAAAATGGAAATGTTTTGCCAATGTGGAAGAGGTGAAACCAAAATATGGCAGAAGCACTAAAAGGCATCAAAATTGACAATTTCAAAACTGTTTTGAGCAGTGGAAAAAGTGTCTTGATGGGTGTATTGCATTCAATGGAGAGTACTTTGAAGGTGACTGAAGTTTAAACATGTCAGAATCAATACACAGTTGTTTACAAATAAATAAATTCCATTTTTTGGGGGGGTCCCTCCCCCATATACATGCCACTGAAGTCTCTACCTGTGGTGTCACAGAGTCATCTTCTCCCTGTGTGTCTGAGTCTCTTTCCCTAATCCATATTGGATTAGGGCCCATTCTGATTCAGTATTACCTCTTCCCAACTGGGTTACATATGCAAAGACTTTATTTCCAGATAAGGTCACATTTGCAGGTATTGGTGTAAGGGCTGCATCATGTCTTTTTAACCCGTAACAGTCTGCCCTTTGGCCCCCAGATATTCTTGCCCTTAGAGGTCTGGGTCCATAGGACCTCTCTGGGCAGAGGGAAGACAGCCAAGTGAAGTTGGAAGCAGACATTCGAGTTATGCTGTTATAAACCAAGAGATGTCTAGGGCCACCAGAAGCTGAGAGAGGCAGGGAAGTGTCCTTCCCTAGAGGCTTGGGAGGGAGCATGGTGCTGCCAACACCTTGACTTTGGACTTTGATTTATTATTTATTTAATTGAGTCAGAGTCACTCTGTTACCCAGGCTGGAGTGCAGTGGCACAATCAAGGTTCTCTGCAGCCTTGACCTATTGGGCTTGGGTGATCCTTCTGCCTCAGTCTCCCAAGTAGTTAGGACAACAGGTGTGTGCTACCATGCCCAGCTAGTTTTTTGATATTTTTGTAGAGATGAGGTCTTGCTGCGTTGCCCAGGGTGGTCTCAAATTCCTGGGATCTAACAATCCTCCCGCCTCGGCCTCCCAAAGTGCTGGAATTATAGGCGTGAGCCACCACATCCAGACCTGATTTTGAACTTTTAGCCTCCAGAACTGTGAGAGAATAAATTTCTGTCGTTTTGAGCAACCAGTTTGTGGCAGTTTGTTATGGCAACCTTAGGAAACTATGTGGAAGAGTCTGGAAAAAAAGGGTGGGGGGGAAGCTGGCACATAGACTGTGAAATGAGAGATGCTGAGGTGGACAGGATCCTGCTGGTGTGGGGTGATTTGTGGTGGACTGTGTACATTGTTCACAGTTCAACCTGCCCTCCCTTCACTTGATAATCCCCTAGGTCACTGTAGGCGGAATACATGTCCTCACCCCATCAATGCTGGCTTCTCTCTGGAGCTTGCTCTGGCAAATGGAATGTGAGTGCAGTGTAGGGTACCAGTCCTACCCAGAGTCTTAACAGGCTTACACATTCCAACCAGGCCTCTCAGAGCTTCTGCCTTCTACCTTGAGTAGTGTGTGTCCCAGGTAGTAAACAGTGGTAAAATCTTTTGAAGGGGCAGCCTCCTGTGTATGTTAATAGATGGAACATGGGATGTGAGAACGAGGGTGGCTAGCCAAATGTTTTTGACATTTACTGAGAGAGGAGAATTATGGGAGCAGCATATCTGGGCAGAGTGGTTGTGGTGGTGATAGTGGCAGTGACGGTGGCAGTGATGTTGGCAATGATGGTGGTGGTGGCAGTGGTGGCGGCGGTGTTGATGGTGGTGGTGGTGGAGTTTTATCTTGTACACTTAAATCCGAGATGACTATTTCATATTCAGCTGGTTAGAGTGATGGTTGAGTATACACGTGTGAAATTGAGTAAAAGGGCCTGGGATAGTAACATGAATCTAAGAGTTGCCAATGTTGAGAAGGTAGCTAAACCCGTTGAACTGGGTGAAGCTTCCTAAGGAGTAGGGCAGAGAAGCGCTCCCAGGAGTTATTTCTGGGGTCCTTCAATCCTAGAGGTTAGAGATGTGTTTTTTTTTTTCACTTTGACCATCCAAGCAGGTACGAACTTGTACCTCATTACAGTTTTGATTTGCATTTCCCCAGTGACTGATGATGTTAAGCATTTATGTGCTTATTGGTTGCCATTTGCTTTTTCTTTTCTCTGAGGCACTTTTTGTCACACAGAGATTTAAAATTCAAAGGTAGTTTTGATTTAGCTATGGGCAGGCAAATAAACAGAATATCAGATTTATAAATGTCAAAACAAAATTTTCAAAACGAAATGGCATTAAAATGCAAACATGTTTCTGTTTGTCAAAATAAGTACAACACTGTCCATGGATTTTTAGCCTTCAAACTACGAGGTGCTCCTGAATCCTGCACTCACCAGGAAGAGCTCTTCCGGGGGTTTATTTCCATCCAGCTCGATAAGATACTGGGGATTGTGTTCAGCCATCACTTCCTGAAGATAGCAGAAAAGAAACTTGATCATCTGGAATCACTGGGAAAACTGAACACAAGATCAGAATCTCAATACACTCTGAAGAAAACTTTAAAGTTAAATTGTTTGCCATATACATGCTATAATGTATGTGATTTTCATCACTCAGGAGATCTTTTGCAAAAGTCCAAACTAGTCCTCTCACTATGAATCTTGTTCTCCTGTTTTTTCATTATTTTCTCTACACGATGCCTTTACACTCTTCCAATACAAAATGTTTTGACTGCAATATATGAGGTCCAACAATTAGGTTTGTGAATCATCCTAGAAAAAGTGCTATGTACCTCATTGGTGAATATCTATGGTCACTTTCAAAGTACTCCTCTTGGGTAGCTATGCACCAATGCCAGCGCCTAGTCCCCCTGTCAAAGCAATTTTGGAACTCTTTTTCTGGAATGGCCATCAGAGCTGTTCTTATTTGTTGAGGTCTGACAATTAAGTTAGCGAATTTGCCACTGTGCACTTATGTTGGCAGCACTGTACACTGTATTGGAACAATCTCCCTACTCACTTGATCTGACCCCCAATGACTTTTTTCTTTCTTTCTTTCTTTCTTTCTTTCTTTCTTTCTTTCTTTCTTTCTTTCTTCCTTCCTTCCTTCCTTCCTTCCTTCCTTCCTTCCTTCCTTCCTTCCTTCCTTCCTTCCTTCCTTCTTTCTTTCTTTCTTTCTTTCTTTGAGTTGGAGTCTCACTCTGTCACTCAGACTAGAGTGCAGTGGCCGCTCCTGGCCACCGTAGCCTGAACCCACTTGGCTCCGGCGATCCTTCCGCCTCAGCCTTCCGAGTAGCCAGAATTGCAGGCATGCGCTACCACACCCGGCTGATTTTTTTATTTATTGTAGAGATGAGGTCCTCGCTGCCCAGGTGGGTCTCGAACCCGCGGGCTCAGGCAATCCACTCACCTCAGCCTCCCAAAGGTGCAGGATTATAGGCTGAGCCACCGATACCAGCTGACTTTTTTCTTAACCTGAAGATAATGGTAATATTGAAAGGAAGACATTTGATGACCTTCAGGGTATCAAGGGTAATACATGACGGCTCTGATGACCATTCCAGAAAAAGAGTCCTAAAATTGCTTTGATTAGTGGACTAGGAGCTGGTATCAGGGCATAGCTTCCCAAGGGGAGTACTTCAAAGATGACTGTAGTGATATTCAGCAGTGAGGTACGTAGCACCTAGTCCAGGATGAGTTTGTGAACTTAACTGATAGGCTTTGTATTTGTCCATCTGCTTACATTTGCAGTTTTGCTATCTGGTTTTGAAACTTTAGAGGAGTTTGACTAAAATTTAAGTTACAGACTTTCTTCATATAGATACTAACATAATTTTAAAAATACAACACTTAAAAATTATTTTAAGACATTTTTCTTGTAGAAAATTATAAAAACAGAAAAGTAGAGAGGAAAAAGTCTCCAGTTCAGCCTCCCAAAGATAAGTACTATTGCTGTTTTCCTCTCATCTTTTATTCCATATAAAATTGTTTTGCGTGTTTGAGATCTGAATGCATACATAACTCTGGAGCTTCCTTTTTCACTTAATATTATAATTAACCTTCCCCTATACTTTTATAAGATGACTGCCAATACAACATTTTAATGGTTTTATGAGATTACTGTGGACATAGCACAATTTATTTTATGTCCCTCCACTGTTGGATATTGGGTTTGTCACAATATTCTATCAGTTGTTTTCAAGCCTTTTGTTTTATTAAGGTTTAAAAAATTACACTCTTCTTCAATTATTGCAAGAGTAATTTGGGCCAACTGCAATCAGTGAAGGAATACAGATGAGTGCACAGAAACAGTGAGCACGACCCCTACCTGCTCCTCCATGCTGTTCCCCACGCCCCAGCCAGGGGAGTCTCTTTCTCATCATTCTTCTCACTGATATAACTACATGCACACATATAAATGTTTGATAACACAGAACACAAATCCTTCAGTATATCCTGATATACTGGATATATACAGAGGGTATCAAAAAATGTATACACGTTTTAAGAAAGGAAAAACCTGTATTAAAATTGTAATACTCAACATAGACCAATAACAAAAGATGAATACAAGTCACATTTGACTTCTGCAACTCCAAGAGGTGCTCAAAGTGGTTCCTATCAGCATCCAGACACTTCTGATGATGGCGAGAGACTGCAGGATTTGTTGCTGTGCGAGGCCTCCCGGACCTTCCCTTGTGTACATCACACATAGGACCGTACGTCTCCAACTCATCATGCAATTGTTAGGCATGTTGGAGGTTTTGTGGCATACTCACACCTCCACTGTCCTTGTACTTCCACAACATTCTCGAATTTCAAATATCACTTCAAAATGGTTTTGTGCTCCTCAAATGACAACCATACTTCCATTTTTTGTGACTGTCCTGACTGTCACATGGTGATGCTAGCATTCATTTGATGAACACCATCTTTTGAGCGAACATCACACTACACATTGCTACCGTAATTCAATTCAACTTTGAAGAGTCATACATAGATAACATCACTTTAAAGTGTGTACATTTTTTGGCACCCTGTATATACAGATTTCTAAAAGTAGTCTTTACAACTAATACAGGAAGGTAATGCCAGTTGGCTTCTCAAAAGGTTGCAGCAATTTAAAATTCTAACCAGCAGTATATGATAATCTTCATTTTTTTCCTGCCACCATTGACTATTTTAGCTTTTAAATTGGAGCCAAACTGAGTTGAAAGTGGAATTGGTTTGTTTTACTTTTTATTCCTGTGGCAAGGTTGGGCATTCAGATTGGCATCTCTGTAAACTGTCTAATCATAACCTTTGTGCATTTTTCTGTTATTGTGTGCATTTTCTATTAGGTTGTTTCTTTTCTCTAACATTCATAGAAAGTCTTTGACCTTTATCTGGCATATGGATTGCAAATATTTTACCTTTGTATGATTTATTTTTTGACTTTGTTTCTGGTGCCTTTTGCAACATAAAACATATTTATAATCAAATATATGTTTTAATTGTTTCTAGACTTTCTTTCTTAGATTTTTGAAAAAATCTTAAGATTATTTTAATAATCTCTAATTTTTTTCTAACTAGTTTTTTTCTTTTTTCTTTTTTTTGAGTTGGAGTCTCACTCTGTCACCCAGGCTGGAGTGCAGTGGCATGCTCATGGCCACTGTGGTCTCCACCTGCTGGGCTCAGGCACCTCAGCCTTCCAAGTAACTGGAACTACAGGCACATACCACCACACCCAGCTAATTTTTTGATTTATTGTGGAGACGAGGTATCACCAAGTTGCCCAGGTTGGTCTTGAACCCCTGGACTCAGGCAATCCTCTTGCCTCAGCCTCCCAAAGTGCTGGGATTACAGGCTTGAGCCACCACACCTGGCCTACTAGTTATTTTTACTGTTAAAATCTAAAATCTACTGGGTTTTTATTTTGTATATCAACAATGTTGACTGTCTGAGCCCTGTGTTCCTGGAAAGTAGCGATAGCTGAGAAATAAGACCCACCTCCATCCTTCCTCAAGGATTCTGATAAAATCTGTCGTATTTTTGCTTTTCACAATATTGTGTGAGGCTGGATTGTGTTTTCTTCTAGACCAGCAGTAGATTATACCAGCTTTATTCATTTAGCCATAAATAACCATGTTCTGACCAGGCAGGGTAAAAAGTTTCTTCTGTATTTTAGATTCTTTTCTTAAGCCAGAGTCAGTATCAAGAGTGAACTTACTAAGTCGCAGGATGTGAACACTCTCAAGGAAATGCATGTGTGCACCAAGAATTAAGTCAGGAGTCAAAGACAGGCAAGAATGAGGACTTGGCTTTGGCTAGAAGCACTGCACAGGACATAAACCGGAAAGCCCTGCAACTTAGCAGGCTCCTGCTTGCCTTCGATGCTATCTCTTTTGGAGGCACACTGTACTTTGGTAGTCTTGGCCTTCAAGTGGAGTGACATCTTAGCCAGCTCAGAGGAGACTAGGACTGTAGGGCCTTAAGCCTTTATGGCTCTCTGCCACCTCTCTCTATTCACACCAGTGAGGACTGTTTTTCATCTTCATAGTTCTGTTGCTTAGCATAGTGTCTGACCAAATAGTCAAGTTTAAAAAATGTTTGTTGACTAAATCTCCAGTACAACTGACTATATTTTGCAGTTTCCCTGGATTTTTTACCATATAATATATGCTTTTCACATAACTGTAATTTCACTAATCGTACTTTTAAAATACCAATTATTTTAATTAAACCCTTCTTATATAATATGTAATGGCTTTATCATGTTTACGTATAATACACTTTGAATGGGATAACCATAGAAAGTAATTTGGGGATAATAATTCTTTACATTGCCATTTAAATTAACAATTCCTTTTAGAACAAAAGGTGCGCCTTAAGTGCCCATTTGTTTTGATAAACCCATACACCCATAAATTACAGATTGAAAATACTTTTATAAAATAGTCTATAAAATTTTCCAACCTACACCCATAAAGGAATCTCCCGTTGACTTTTGAAAGATGAAGTTCATTTACTACTTTTCAAAGACAGAGTTGCTTTGTAAGAGTAAAATAATATTGTGGGAAACAGCCGTGGGGATGGAAGCCTTTTTCTACCAGCTTTCTAGGAAGCTCAAGAGGAGAATCAGGCAGCTAATACATATGAATAAAGATATGTGAAAGTGATTTTAACCAGGGAGAAAGCTCAAATATCAACCTTTTCATTTTCAGCAATATAGCTTGTCCTTACCTCTAAAGATTTGAGAATTGTTTCCTTATAAAGTTTAATAACGCCTTCGATATTTTCCAAATAATCCTCAGGCCTCTGAACCAAATGATGAAGAATCTCAGCCACCATCTGCATTTCGGCAAGAAACGCCTAAGTGGAGAAGAGATTTTAGATGTCCTTAGGTTAATAATTATTCGATGTAAAAGCCACATTCCTCCCTCCTCACACCAAGATACCATTCCGGGGTGAGAAGCAGGGGGAGGGGAAGATCAGAGACTGAGGACTTTTATTTAAGAGAGACTGAAGACTCTGGAGGAGTCTTTACCAGATGGAATGAAGCTTTAAACCGACTTGGATACTTACTATTTTCTTTTTGCTTCTCAATAAGTAGGGAAGATCACCAGATTTTTTTAGAGGAAAATAGAGAAACCAAACTTTCTCTGAATATTTGAGATTGTAGCTCATTAATTCATTCATTAACTCATGCAGCATTTATCAACTGCCTCCCATGTGACAGGCACTGTTTTAGGGACTTGGGATACAACAGTGAGCAAAACCAACTAGCACCCTGGGCTCATAGAGCTCATGTTGCTGTTGAAGAAGACAGAGCATCAGCAAATAGGTAAATAACTAGATAGCATATTAGGCAGCTGTAAGGACTGGGAAGAAAAAAAAGGCAGAGGGAATGATCGATGATGGGAGAGGGTGCTATTTTATATCAGGTGGTTATGAAAGTGTTCTCTGAAGAAGTGGCATTTGAGTTGAACCCAGAAGGAAACGAGAAAGAGTGCTTGCTACACAGGTTTCTAGAGAAAGAACATTTCTAAGCAGAGGGCACAGTATGTGTGACAGCTCTCAGCCCAAGGTTTGACACAGGATAAATGCTCCATATCATATTTATCATCCTAATTATTCATTTGTTCCCATTTTTATCAGTCATTTTCACACGCAAGTCATAATTTGAATTGAAAGGAAGTTTTTGAATTTGAAAGTTTTTTGAAATTTGAAATTTTGAATTGAAATTTTGAATTTTGTTGAATTTGAAAGCATACTTTGAAAGCAAGTACATCATTTGAATAATATTATCTACATAAACCATTTTATATTGTTTTAAACATTATTTCTTTTTTTTTTTTTTGAGTTGGAGTCTCACTCTGTCGCCCAGACTGGAGTGCAGTAGCTGCTCCCGGCCACCGCAGCCTCGACCTGCTGGGCTCCAGCGATCCTTCTGCCTCAGCCTTCCAAGCAGCCGGAATTAAAGGCATGTGCTACCACACCCGGATGATTTTTTTTGATTTATTGTAGAGATGAGGTCTCACTGCCCAGGTGGGTCTCGAACTTGCGGGCTCAGGCAATCCACTCACCTCAGCCTCCCAAAGGCGCGGGATTACAGACTGAGCCACCGAGCCCGGCAACATTATTTCAATGGTCTAAAATAATGCATATATTTTCTTGAATATATGATTATTTGATCATTATGCTATTGTTGGAGAACAAGAATGTTCCAGCTATTTCACAATTATAAATAATGTTGCGATGGATAGCTTTGTATAATACATACATCTTTATATTGTTAATATTTCCCCTAGGATAGCTCCTAAAAGTAGAATTATTGGGCCAAAGGTGATATTTTTCAAAGTGGCTCAATACACATTGTCTTTTCCAAAAGATGCTACCATTCTTTTCTCTCTAGCAGAGGGCTTAGCTAACACACTCACGCATTCATTTGGTCATTCTGCCATATCTTATTAAGAACCTATTGTCAGAGATATCGTCCCTGCTGCATGGAGCTTACATTCAGTGGGAGTAAACAGATAAAAATCAAGTGAAAGAATAATATCATTTCAGAAAGTAATAAGTACTATGACGAAAACAAAGCAGTGCTGTTCGGCATGGCAGTCATAAGCCGCACATACCTACTGACCACTTGAAACTTGCCGAGTGTGACTGGAACATGTGCTGTAAGTGTAAAATATACTCCTGAGTTCAAAGACTTTGAATGAAACTTTAATGTGAAAACAGAATGTGTCATTCTTAGAATTGTTATGCCGATTAAATTTTGAAATACAATTTTGGATATATTGGATTAAATAAATTATTCAAATTACTTTTGCTTATTTCTTTTTTATTTTAAAAAGTGAGACTAAGGCCAGGTGTGGTGGCTAACACCTGTAATCCCAGCACTTTGGGAGGCTAAGGCAAGTGGATTGCCTGAGCCCAGGGGTTCAAGACCAGCCTGGGCAACTTGGTGAGACCTCGTCTCTACACTAAATCAAAAAATGAGTCAGGCAAGGTGGCACACACCTATGGTTCCAGCTACTTGGAAGGCTAAGGTGGAAGGATCACCTAAACCCAGCAGGTAGAAGCTGTGATGGCTATGATTTTGCCACTGCACTCTAGCCTGTGCAACAGAGTGAGACTCCAACTCAAAAAAAAAAAGAAAGAAAAAGAAAAGCATGCCTACAGCACTTTGGGAGACTGAGTTCAGAGGATTGCTTAAGGCCAGCTAGAGCGAGATCTCATTGCTACAAAAAATGTTTAAAAAATAATAATCTGGGCATAGTAGTGTGTGCCCATAGTCCCAGCGACTTGGGAAGCTTAAGTGGAAGGATAACCTGAGTCTAGGAAGTCGAGGCTGCAGTGAGCCATGATCGTGCCATGGCACTCCAGTCTGGGTGACAGAGTGAGACTCTGGTTCAAAATAAATAAATAAAAATAAAATAAAATATGTGACCACTAACAAATTTAAGATCACATACGGCTCATATTATGTTTCTATTGCATTGCCCTGGGTCGAAATGTCACTTACTGTGTGGTCTCTGAGGGTGTAGTATCTGGGGTGAGACCAGGGTGAGGAGAAGGAGCAGTCATGTGAAGACAAATGAAAGTGTGGGCAGAGAGGAGAGAAAACAGGAAATGCAGTGGCTTGTAGTGGGAATCTGTGCTTAGCACAGATGAAGACTAGCTAGAAGGCTAATTTGGCTGGAATACAATGAGCAGGCAGGGTCAAGGTCAGGGAGGCACAGGACCATGGCCCAGGAAGCCAAGAGCTAGAGGGTGCTTGGATTTTCATCTAAAGGCAATGGAAAGTCACTGAGGATTATATGAAGGGGGACCCAAAACTCCCTGGAATTTGTTGATTAAAAATTGTGTATTTATTCTTACATGCTTAAACTTCAGTCACCTTCAAAGTACTCTCCGTTGAATGCAATACACTTATCAAGACCCTTTTTCCACTGCTCAAAACAGTTTCTGAACTCGTCAGTTTGGATGCCTTTAGTGCTTCTGCCTTTTTTTTGTTTCACCTCTTCCGCATTGGCAAAATGTTTCCCTTTGAGGCCTTTTTTCATCCAGGGAAACAACAAAAAAAAGTCGCCCAGGATAAGATCAGGTAAATAGAGAGGGTGGGACATGGGGGTTATGTGAATTTTGGTCAAAAACTGCTGAACACTCAACAAAGGGAGGGCAGATGCACTTGTAAATTACCTGTCATGAAATGGGCAAACACATTGAAAGAATCTCCAAAAAAAAAATTCGCTAAAGCTGAACACAGCCTCTCATAGCAACACTAGCTGATGCACTGGTGCTGATGGGGTCCTAGAACACTTACCTGGCAGGGGAAGCCTGTACTGCAAGGGGCCCACCCTCCAAAAGATAATTCCAGTTATTTTGGGGTCCCCTAATATTTAAAAAATTAAGTCTAGCTTCTGTAAAGAATGGAATGGGATGGAGAAGGTTGAGGAGAGTGGAAGCCAAGAGAACATTTACAAAGCTATTGCAGCGACTCAGGGAGGTTGTTTACATCTGTGTGTGTAGGAGGAACACACTTTCATGCAGGACTGGTCACTGACCCAAGCTGGCAACCAGTCTACCCATCTCACTTCTGATGTGGCTGTCTTGCCAGCAGAGATCAAGCAAGCCAGTCCCCAGAGGCTGAGTCTACTTTACGAACATAAATTGATCATCTCCTACAGTACTGGTCTACACTGGGTTTTAAACATTTTAGAGGAATTGCCCACTCCATGTATTTTTTACATCCTGATTTTTAGCTTCTCTAGGAAAATTGGCCTCCCTGGTAAAAATGGACCAGGCTTCCCACACAGCAACTGTTGGCTGGGCTGAAGCCGTCCAATGAGACTTGCTGTGGTAATGGAAATGTTCTGTATCGTACTGTCCAATTAGGAAGTCACAGCCATATTTGGCCACTGAGCACTTAAGATGGGGCTAGTGGCCAGGCATGGTGGCTCACACCTGTAATCCCAGAACTTTGGGAGGCCATGACCGAAGAATTGCTTGAGCCCAGGAGTTCAAGACCAGCCTGGGCAACACAGCAAGACGCCATCTCTACAAAAAAAAATCAGAAAATTAGCTGGGTGTGGTGGTACACACCTCTAGTCCCAGCTACTTTGGAAGCTGAGGTAGAAGGATCACTTGAGCCCAAGAGGTCAAGGCTGTAGTGGCCATGACTGTGCCACTGGGAGATAGAGTGGACTCCAATTAAAAAAAAAAAAGTAAGATACATGTGGCTAGTGCTACAAAGGAGCTAAATTTTAATTTTTTCATAATTTAAATTTAAGTAGCCATGTGGGGCTTGTGGTTACCATATTGGATAGTGCAGCCCTAGCCCACCCTCGCCCTCACTCTTCCTGAATATATTCCTGGCCAATATCACCAACTGATATAATTCATCTGGCCCCTGAAATTAAGTGCGTCCTGACCCCTGTATCTCACCCATATGACTGCTATGTTGACTTAAGATGGTATGCTTTATTCATGCTAAAATGACATGCTTTATTCCTATTTGTTATGATGTTTTCCTTTCTTTTAAAAAAGCTGGTTTCGATGCTGGTCATTAGCGCATGGCTTTTTTCACAGGTGAGATTATTTTATGTTTTTAAATGAGCTTTATGATGTTAACAGTTTTTTTTAGTAAAAGACTACATTTCAAAGATTGATTTATCTATTAGTGAGGGAACTGGCAGGATGGCACAGAAGTGTTTCTAATCACTGAAATAAGATAGCAAAGTTAGATATGAGGCTGCTTAATGTCCTGTAGGTAACCTCTGGGGGATTTTTCTACTGGACAAGCAATTTGCAATGTATTCACCTGTAAATTAACACCCAAAACTTCACAGAGTCTAGGCCCTAACAGAAACAGTTAATCACAGGCACATTTCACTAGGGAAGGGATTGGCAAGCCATGGCCCATCCCTCTCTGGTGGGCCAAAGGCAGCCTAGCCCCTGTTGATAGATGTCTTAATATGAATTTTCCCCCTTTAAGTCATGGAAAAAGATTCATTTCATGCCCTATTGCAGTATGTTTAATAGTATTTACTTCAGGATTTTTTTTTGAGTTGGGGTTTCACTCTAATGCCCAGGCTGGAGTACAGTGGCACACACGATCACAGCTCACCACAGCCTCGACCTCCTGGGTTCAGGCGATCCTCCCCTCTCAGCCTCCTGAGTAGCTGGGACTATAGGCATGCACTACCACACCCGGTGAATTCTTTGATTTTTTTTTTGTAGAGACAAGGTTCTGCTATGTTGTCTAGGCTGGTGTTGACCTCCTGGACTCAGGTGGTCCTCCTGCCTTGGCCTCCCAAAGTGCTGGGATAACAGGCAAGAGCCACTGTACTCAGCTACATTAGGGTTGTTCTAATAATATGGACATGTGAAATAGGGCAATAGATGTCTTTTCATGTGCTGTCTTTGTAAGAGTTTCAAATCATGGTTATGTTAGCATCACAGATTGAGTGATGTCCGGGGTGCTTTCCCATATTACACTTTGTGTTTCGTTGTTCTGCTCTGGTTTGAATATTCGCCTCTTCCAAAACTCTTGCTGAAATTGAATCTCCAGTGTGGCAGTATTGAGACACAGGGCCTTTAAGAGGTAATTGGATCACGAGGGCCATGAGGGACTAATCCGTTCACAAATTCATGGGTTAATGAATAATGGGTTATCATGGGAGTGGGACTCCAAGAAGAGAATGAAAGACCCGAGCCAGCATGCTCAGCCTTCTTGCTGTGGGATGCCTCATGCTGCCTGGGGACTCTGTAGAGAGTCCACACCAGCAAGAAGGTCCTTACAAGATGCAGCCCCTCAACCTCAGACTTTCCAGTCTTCATAACTGTAAGAAATACATGATTTTTCTTTATAAATTACCCAGTTTCAGGTATGTTTATAAGCAACAGGAAATAGACTAAGACATGCCCCAAATCCTCATTCAAGCTTGCCTAGTGCTTGACACGTAGTGGGTAATCAAGAACTCCGTTGCTATGAAATGAAACAGACCAGTGATCAATATGTCAGAATGGAGAGGGACTACTATACTGACAGGAAGGTTAAACTTGACTTCAGGAGACTGATCTCATAGTTCTTAAAACATGAAATATTTTTGCTTACTTCCTCCAGACCCAATACAAATGTAAACAGAAAATGTAATGTCTCCACTATTTGCTATTTCTTTTTTTCTTTTTTTTTTTTTGAGTTGGAGTCTCTGTCACCCAGACTGGAGTGCAGAGGCCGCTCCCGGCTACTGCAGCCTCGACCTGCTGGGCTCCGGCGATCCTTCCGCCTCAGCCTTCCAAGTAGCTGGAACTACAGGTGCACACTATCACGCCCGGCTAATTTTTGACTTATTGTAGAGATGAGGTCTCGCCAAGTTGCCCAGGTGGGTCTCGAACCCGCGGGCTCAGGCAATCCACTCACCTCAGCCTCCCAAAGCGCTGGGCTACCTGCTATTTCTTATCATCCATGCTATCATTTCATTTAATTATAGCAAATGTTAAAAGCAGAGTAAATGGTCATTACTTATTGTGATATTACCTCTTCCTCTTCCTGTTCTTCTTCCTCTTCTCCCTCCTCTTCTCCTTTCCCATCTTTTTGGGCGTCTTTCTTCTTTTTCCTACGACTCTCAATGACTTCAGGATCCCACTGGTCTCTGGTGTATATGTATCCTGTACTGCTATGTTGTCTTTGCCCAGAAATTCTTTGGCATAAATTGTAGTCAGGGCACTAAGGAAGAACATTGTTAAATCATTTAGAATATGTCCATGTGTATTTGCTGCGTACAGTATGTAATACATAAATCAAAAAATCCCTTGAAAATTGAGCAAATGCAATACTGTGACTGGCATTTTGTATCAAGTTTCATTACATGCCAAAAGAGACAAGACACAACGTTTATGCTATGCCAATATTTTTATTTGTCTGACATTAATATATGCGAGAAAGCATTACAAGCGCCTAGAATACCCGCATTCTAGGTCCTCGACAAGGACTGTAGCCTTCAGCTGGCTTCTGTGTTTACTGGTAGGAAGTGATTATAAGGGTGTGTCTGAAGAATGTGCCTCAGAGCAGTGGTCCTCAAACTCTAGCAGGTATCATTGTCACCTGGAGGGCTTTGCAACACCAATAGCTGGGTACCAATAGCTGCTTCTTAGTTCTAGACTGGGGCTGGAGAATGTATATTTCACACAAGCTTCTGGATGCTGCTAACACCACTAGCTCTGGGACTACACTCTGAGATTCCTGCTCCAGTAGATCACAGGTCCTTGACCTTCATCTATGATGAAGGCCATAGGCTTCTGCTTCAAGAAAATGTACCTACTTATACAATTTTGCATATAATTTCAGGAGGCTCATGGGTATTCAGGGATTCATGTGTCCCAACTAAGAACTTCTACTCTATAATTTCCTAGTTTATCCCCAAATACAGTAAGTTCTCTACATATGAACCTTCAAGTTATAAACTTGAACGATGCACACATGCTTTTCTTTTTAGTATTATTTCTCTCCACCAGGCAACAGTATAGCCCATTAAATACATACAGTACTATATAGCCAATTGTGTTAGTTAGGTACCTAGACTAATTTTGTTGGACTTATGAACATGCTCTCAAAAACAAACTCATTCATATATTGGGGATTTTACCATCAAAGAAGTGTATTGCACTGAGTTGTGTTTACATTAGGCCCTCTGATTACTCTTTTCCTTGTAGAAACTCTCTTAGGACACTCATTATCACACTTATAACATAAGTGGGGTTAAGGATTTCATTCACTACATGAAGCAGTCTCTTATATTAAGATCCACAGAAGAGATCTCTCTTATCTTTAATGCGAGTGTTGTTTTTCCTAAGGAATGGGCTGTCTTCATAGACCATGTGAATTTTATAACCGGTCACTTTCTCCTTTTTCTTTTTGGGCCCATCAAACTTAGAAGCAAATTTATGAGCCCAAGTTAGTAAGCACTGGGGTCTTCTGGACTGTGTATCTGTGTGCTCTCTATCTTTCTACCAGGTCGTTCACTCCTGCTGAATTTATCTTTTTTGGCTTAGGCTTATGTTTGGTTTCAGTGAATTGTTGGAAGTTGTCTCTTCTCTCTGTTGTGCACACGTTCACAAGTGTGACAGTCTCAAGTTCATTTGCGATTTGGATTGGTTCCAGCCATGGGCTGTGGCTGGGGCAGCAGATAACACTGCCAGGACCCCTCTCTTACTGCTGACCCTGTTATCCACTCGTCCCAACATCTGAGCTGAAAACCATCCAATTTATTTTGAGCTGCCGTAAAACCTTTGGGGAGCCAGGGAGGGTATGAATACAAAAGCTTTTCATTCATTTTCACATAAACAGGTAGACGTTGCCCTACTGAATTCTGACCACAACTCCATGGGGGCAGCTATTATTACCTTTGGAAAGAGGAAATTGAGGCTTCTAAATGTGATTTATCACATTTTAATAAGTTAATAAAGGAGAGAATAAGAACAGGACTCACTCCTGACTCTTAATTAATGTCATAGTGTCCTTCAACATTCCTATGTCCAAGTATATTCTTTCATTATATTAAACTGGTAAACTTATGACTGTCACAGGTACCATAGAGTGCATTAGTTAATGTTTATATGAGTAAGACGTGGTTTCTACCTCCAAGTATGACAGAAAAATAGATGATGCCTGAACTGCCTTTCAAAGATGGCTGTGATGATCCCTAGTGAAGAAGCAGGGATGGGTTTCCTGTGGATGGAGCAGCTGGAGCCAGAGCACAGAACTATGGGAGAGACGACTTGGTCCCTGTGAGGGATGTGTACATTTCTGAGTACACCCATAACTACTTAAAAGCTTTAAAACATGCTTTAGATTTAAATACTATAAAAAGAATGGTTTACTAGACTGGAAAAAGAGTGTCCTTACCTTAATATTGATGATAATATCAGGTTTCAAATTTAAGTTTTTAATTAATTCTATTTGCTGTAAAGTAGTCATGGCGTCCTGTGAAAGTGATGGCACTTCAGTGATAATGTAACCTGTAGAGTAAAACATAACTTTTAAAGTTTTATAGTACAGTCAATATATGACAGCATGGATTTATTGTTATTACTTGATCAAATATCATCTAGTTACAGTATTGATGACTATCAATGCAGATCATAAAATCTGCCAAAAATTTTAAATGAATGCTATGGTTATTGCCCCATGAAGTATAAACTATGAATAATGTTTTTTCTGATAATAATCATTGGACTAGGAGGAGACGTTTGTTCTCCCTTTTTATTTTTGTAAAGATGGGGTCTCACTATGTTGCCCAAGCTGGTCTTGAACTCCTGGTCTCAAGAGATCCGCCTGCCTCAGCCCCCTGAGCAGCTGGAACCACAGACGCATGCCGCCACACCCAACTCAAAGGAGGAGACATTTTTAAAAATTCCAAGTCAATTTATTTTAGGCAGATGAGGTGCTCAGGGAAGAAAATCTCATGCTAGCAATTTTAACTCCTATTAGGGAAGCTCATGAGATGAATAGTCAAGGCATATCATAGTGGGTGCATGGCCTGTTATTTTCTTCCTTAAATTAATATTTCATAATAGAATGGAATATATATGTATATAATGTTTATGTAAGTTATGAGAGTCACAAAACACCCATGTACCCACCATGGTTTAAGAAACGGAACATTATCCATCTGATTTTGGCTTAGCATGTTTATTGGCTTTTATCCCCACCCAGAAGCCCAAATCTTCTCTGTGAAATTTAACATTTACCTTCACATTAATCTCCTTGACATATCTCTTGGGTTATGTTACTCTCTTGCTCAAGAAACTTTTCCTTTTATTAAAAAAGTCTCAATTCCTTCAGTGGGAATTAAAAGCCTTTAGTCTATTCTTCTGCTATTTTCATAGAACATTTTTCCTTGGAAGAACAATTGGGCTACCACCGTATGTTCTTTTAGCCTCGGATATTTAGCAGAAAAGTTCTAAGAAGTGAATGGAGTAAGCCTGTCACTTCAAGGACAACAGCTGACAGTATTTGGGGCCAGTTATAAAATTCGAGTGAAAATGTGAATTTAGAAAAACATGTATTCACTACCATAAACTTAGGAACTTCCAAATTCTTAAAGTTTTCCTTGATAAGATTGGTCGTGAGATTAACAATGTGACTTTTTAATATTGTATAATGAAATATGTCAACATTTGGAAGATCTCCATAACTCAGTAAACCAGTATTTTCCAAATGACCAATGCGTGGTGCCATAAAATCATGCATAGGTTATAGACAGACTCAACCCAAGTGCCAGATAGACCAATGGATTTCAATTTAACAGAGTTTGAAAAGTTCACTGATAGGATTCCAGATTCTGCAGTGCAACCAATCTTCAAGAAAATTCTACTTGTTGAGTTTGATGTAAAATCAAGAATAGCCACATTTATTTCACAGGTTATTAAAATACCTCTGCCTTTTCCAATGACATGTTTGTATGAAGCTGGATTTTCTTCATGTACTTCAACGAAAGCGACATTTTGCAACAGATTGAGCAGAAGCAGATGTGAAAATCCAACTAGTTTTTCCCTTAAGCTAGACATTGAAGAGATTTGCAAAAATGTAAGACAATATCACTCGTCTCACTAATTTTTTTGTTGTTTTGAAAAACATAATTATTTGGGTAGGCATGGTAGCTCATTCCTGTAATCCCAGCACTTTGGGAGGCTCAGATGGGAGAACTGCTTGAGGCCAGGAGTTCGAGATTAGTCTAGGCAACATATAGAGACCTCATCTCTACAAAAAAAAAAATTAGCTGGGTGTGGCTGGGCATGGTGGTGTGTACCTGTAGTCCCAGCTACTTGGGAGACTGAGGCAGAAGGATCACTCGAGCCCTGGAGGTCAATGCTGTGGTGAGCCACTGCACTCCAGCCTCGGCAACAGAGTGATACCCCCAACTCAGAAAAAAAAAAAAAAAGGAAGGGTAGATGGAATTAATACAAAAAATATTATTTTTCAAAAAATATTCTATTTACTAACAAGTAGTGGTTTTGCTATCTTTAAACAGATAAACATTTTTAAAAGTCTCAGCTTTAAATTCTTTTTTTAAACTCTATTTTATTATAAAGATTTGGGGTACAAGTCAGGATTTGGTACTTAAGAAGTCTGTGGCAGGTGAAGTTTGGGTCTCCAACTGGTCCTCCCTTCCCCTGGCTTAGGATCAGGTACCCTTAGTGATGATATGTGCCTGACAGTGTCACACTACTGCTGATCCCTCTCTTGTATTGTCATAAATGTTAAGACCCACTTCTGAGTGAGAACACGTGGTACTCAGTTCTTTGTTTCTGTGATAGACCACGGAGTATGATGAACTCTAAATCCATCCAAGTTGCTGCGAAGTTCATAATTTTGTCCTTTATGGCTGCGTAATACTCCATTGTGTATACGTACCACATTTTCTTTATCAAGTCCACTTTTGATGGGCAGCACGCTTGGTTCCATGTCTTTGCTTCTTGTGAATAATTCTGTGATAAGCATGCATGTGCCAGTATTTTTTTTTTGTAGAATGATTTGAGTTCCTCCAGGTATATTTCCAGGAAGGGGACTGCTGCGTTGTATGGAAGGTCAATTTCTAGTTCTTTTAAAAATCACCACATTGTTTTCCATAGAGGTTGAACTAGTTTGCACTACCACCAACAGTGTAGAAGTGTTCCTTTTTCTCCATAAGTTTTAATTTCCAAAATGGTAAATATTAATAGATATAATCCATACAAACACAAGCTCTTATGGGGCCTCAACAATTCTTATGTGTTTACATAAGAGAGTCAGTCTTGTGACCAAAAAAAAAGAAGGGTAGATGGAATTAATACAAAAAAAATTATTTTTCAAAAAATATTCTATTTACTAACAAGTGGTGGTTTTGTTATCTTTAAACAGATAAATATTAAAGAATCATATAAAGACAGTAATCAAGCATCTGTTGACAGGTGAAAGAATGAATGTGTCTAGTCAACCTAAAATTCTCCACTTGAGAACATGCTGATTGCTGATTACAATACTTTATTTCAAAAAAACAGACCAGCAACCATCACAGTCATTTGAAATCCAATGGCATACTTAAGCATGTACCAGTTTCTCCTGTGGGTTTTTTTCAAACACTTTACTTTCTTCTAACAATGTGTTGGACTCTATCCAGAGAAGCAATCCTAAGTAATTTAACGCCAAAGGCAGTAGGGAAGACCTTGGTATTTTGGTTTGGGATGTTTGAGCTATGACCATGATTCCCTCCGTTTTCCTCTGATCCTTAGTTTCCAACTGGGCTTACTTCTGTGCTCCTGCTGCTGTTGTCTTAGAAATGATGTGGTGTGCACAAGGCATCTGTCCTATGTGAGGTTCATTAAGTAAGCTCTGCACTTCTGCAAAATCATAGCCAATGCCTGCATGTCTCAGGAGCAGGCCAGACCTTCCTCTGCTGCCCTGTTCCTCACTTCGTTTTCCTGGCTCCCACTCCCCTTGTCTCGTTTTGTCATCTTCACTCTTGGTGTTGGACAAGCCACTGCTCGATCAACAATCTTACTGGAAACTGTTTTCAAAACTGACCAGGACCTCTTACGGGATGTGATGGCGGCATGAACCCCTGGTCCGACACATACGTGATGGTGGGTACTGCAGTGACGGGGACTACGTGCCCAGCCCTGGACAGAATTCAACCCTTGCCCAGCTCACTCCTCTGGATTGGGCAATTCCAGAGGCCATCTGCCCCCAGAGTCCACGCTCTCTCCTGTGCAGGTGACACCACCCAACACCAAGCGGATTACCGAAGGATGCCGGCACTCTGTCTGCTGTGCTCTCCAACTCTTGCCTGCTACTCAACTGCTGCCCCAGCCTAGAAAGCTCATCCAACATTCAAGTGTGACTGTTTGCAGGGATGCTGCATTTCAGGCGGACTTGTACATTTGAATGAATTTCATCCTTGACCTCTTTCATGGTGGGAACAGCAGAAGAATGGCTTGTTTCCAAGGGTCCTGGCTCTTTCCCGAGAAGCCATTATTTGGTCTGCCTCAGTGTGCTGAGCAATGAATTTTTGGGATCTACCCACTGCGAGGTCGAGTATCATCACATTCAGAGCCCACATGTGATAAGCCTATGAGAGATGGTGTGTGATAGACACAACTATGTCATTTGAGTTTGTCTCAACCCTGCCACGTGGTTGAACCTAGTGCTCTAGACCCAGTTCTGGGAAGATCTCAGGGAACACTGCTTGGTAAATGGACCAGCGTTGCTGAGTCTGCTGTCAGCCTCTCCAATTCCAGAGACACGTGTGAGGATGAAAGCACAGATGGGAATGCACCCTGATCTCATCTCCTTGAGACCATTGCCACTTCCTTGTCCTTCCACGCTGAGGATGGAGGGACAGTGGGCCCTATGCCACTCCTCCCTGGAGTGAGAGGCTCTGCATGTGCTATCATAGGCAGAGGAGGCACTCATAGTCACTGCCCAGCCTTCACCATCCAGCTGCTGGAAAACTGAAAGACTGGCCAGACCACTCCCCAGAGGAAATCAGTGGGCCCAGGCCCAGGCAATGACTTTGCCCCCATTTCCTGGCACAGTGGGAAGGAGAAGGTATTCCCTGCTTACATAACACTGAAGATGCAGGTTACTGCTTTCAGATCAAAGTGATGAGAGATTTAGGGGCATCAGGTAGCTTTGTGTCCTGCTAGTCCTGTTACCCATCTGACCTTGGGCGGGCCTGACATGAGTGGATACATTGGTGACCAATAACTTGCAAGACCATCTACAATGTGACACACCTGGGACAGGGAATGCCCAGAGGGGCTGTTCACCATCCACTGGGGAGAACGGGTCTTTCAAAATCTAGAAGCAGGAAGTAGAGAGGAGATTTCAGGATGCTCAGGCATGGATTCTAGCTTTTTCTCTTGCGTGAGGGTACAGTTCCTAGAAGGTGATTTTGCTTTAAGGTCAAAACAACATGATAGATTGTGAATGAAAATATTATAATTATAGGTTGTGTAGGTTCTATCTATCTATCTATCCTATTTATTTTTTGAGACAGGGTCTTGCTCTGTTGCCCAGGCTGAAGTGCAGTGGCACAATCATGGCTCACCGCAGCCTCAACTTCCTGGGCTCAGGCTATCCTTCAGCCTCAGCCGCCAAGTAGCTGGGACTACAGATGTGCACCACCTTGCCCTGCTAATTTTTTATTTTTTTGTAGAGACAAGATCTCACTACGTTTCCCAGGCTGGTCTCGAACTCCTAGGTTCAATTGATTCTCCTGCCTTAGCCTCCCAAAGCACTGGGATTACACACATGAGCCACTGGCCCCAGCCAGGCTCTTTTTAAATAGTGATGGAATCCCTGAGTATGAAAGAAACAGAAAAATGTTAAAATGGAATTTGGTAATCCTCTTCTGTGCGATGCCCTGGAAGCACACACCTCTCTTTAGGAATCTTGGAGTCATCAATTATCCAGCCTCACCCAGTCCCTGACTTGAGTTTCTGTCCCTGTTTTGAAAGCCCTTCACTTCCAATTTCGCTTCTACTTCTGATGAGAGCAAACATCAGAATGAGAAACCTCGCTGGGAATTTGACAAGAGACATTCAAACTATGTTTTAGCATAATACCAGGTTCCAAAAATTTCTTTTGGAGATGCTACAGGTGTCTGAGAGCTGGGTAGAAGGGGCCCTGAGTCCTGTCTGGAACATGAGCATGCCAGCAAGTGGTGAGAGTGTGGCCCCAGACTGGAGAAATTACTGGTCTCAGTCTTATTCCACCAGCTCCCAGAGCAAACACCGGTATTCAGGTGGTACTGGGGACAGAGGGATATACTGAATGATACTAGAGGGTGCAATCAGCCAAATCCAGAATGGGGGAAACTCTACAACACAAAAGACCAGCTTCTTCAACAAAGAAAACACAAGAAGATAGAGAGAGGTAGAGGTAACTTGTAGATTAGAAGACTTGAGACATATCCATCAATTGCAGTATGTGAAAGCTGGTTGAATCCTACTTCAGTAAAAAATGAACAAGCTAAATAATAATTAAAAAAAAAAACCCTATGGGTGAAATCTGACCATGGTTAATAGATGATATCAAGGAATTATTATTAATTTTAGGTGTGATAATGGTAATGTGACAGTAGGTTTAAGAGTTCTTATCTTTTAGAGATACATACTGAAAAATTTACAGATGAACTGCTATGGATTAGCTTCTGAACAAAATAGGTCGGGAGATGGGGGTAGGGAGAGGTGTAGAGGAAACAAGGTCAGACAGGTTGTTACTGTTGCAGCTGGGTGATGGAGTCGTGTGGGGGGATCTTTATTAATCTTGACTTTTGTTCAACTTTTTCTCTAAAAAAATTTTTTTAAAGATTAGGAACACTGCGAATGGCACCAATGAATAAGTTTCCTTTTTCATGTTTTTTTCTTTCTTCTTTTGCCAATACTCATAGTGCATGCCATTCTTTTTTTGTAGTCATGTAAATCACTCTAAAATTTTCAAGAGGTAAGTGAAGTATAAACAAATTGGTGTTTACTTAATGACTTATGTACCTATATAATTGCTTCAGTTTCAATGACCATGCTTCTTGAGGTCACTGGCCTAATGGGAATACTGAGATCATCTTTTCACTCCTCTAACCTCCCACATTCTGAGTATTTCTCCCAAGTTCATTCTCTTTATCATAGATAGATAGACAGAGACAGAGAGAGAGAGAGAGAGAGAGAGAGAGAGAGAGAGAGAGAGAGAGAGATACAGATAGGTGGGTAGCTTACAGGTGAAATCTTATCTATTTATATTAGAATGTATTCATATTATACATGTATTTATAATCCATATATAATCAATATACATACATATGTATTATATATAACCATAGATGATAGAGATATGTCTCTATAGGTGGAGAAATTTCATTCTATATACGTATCACTGTATAGAGAGATATTTACAGATATAGACCACATAGAGTTGGCACTGACAAGTCTGCCTTTGCTACTTCTAGTATTGACTTGCATGGACAGTCGTGGTTTTTACTCCACTGCACTTGATTTTTATTCCTGCATTCTTTTGTTTTTGTTTTTGTTTTTTGAGTTGGAGTCTCACTCTGTCGCCCAGACTGGAGTGCAGTGGCCGCTTCCGGCCACTGCAGCCTCGACCTGCTGGGCTCCGGCGATCCTTCCGCTTCAGCCTTCCAAGTAGCCGGAATTACAGGCATGCGCTACCACGCCCGGCTGATTTTTTGATTTATTGTAGAGATGAGGTCTCGTTGCCCAGGCGGGTCTCAAACCCGCGGGCTCAGGCAATCCACTCACCTCAGCCTCCCAAAGGCGTGGGATTACAGGCTGAGCCACAGAGCCCGGCTCTATTCCTGCATTCTTAATAGAATTTACTGAGACTATAAAGCAGCTTTCTAAATTTTTCTTCTTTCATTCAATAAATCTATTTCAAGTGGACAGTTTTCTCCCAGGCTCATCTTTATTCTTCTTCCCTTCTTTTGCTGATGTCTTAGAGCTCGCTCTGTTCTTTTTAGTTCTTTAGAGCTTCGGTGGTCTTTGTCTTGAGAAATTAGACTCCAAGCACTTGCTCAGCATCCATTGAGTGCAGGGAAGCTTTTCAGGTCCAGAGGGTCTGCTGAGATCCAGAACCAGAAGGCAAGTCGGTGCCCTTCCAGTTCCCATTCCTGCCTTGTAGGTGTGGGTCAAGGCAGAGAACCCCAACCCTCGACAGGATGGAGTGATAAAACTCAGGGCGAATGGGGAGGCCATCAGTAGAGCCTGGCAGCCCTGCATGACAGACCATAGCAGATTTTTGATGCTTTTGTCATATAACACAGTATCAAATGAGATTGGGTCATACAAAAAACAAACGTACTCCAGATTGTACGTTTGTTTAAATCAGACAAGCAAATAAAACTATCTGAACTGCTCAACTGAATACAGATACCCAGAATCTTGTGTCAAGGCAAAAAAAAAAAGCAATTTCAGAGTCTATTTGTACCTCAGATAAAGCCTGAGTTTTAGAGCTGCTTTGTGGGTTGTAGATGTCTAAGAATGAACATACCAAAGTGAGAGACTTCAGGGAGTTGAGCTTCTCCAGCATTAGCTTTGTGACAAGTTCATCCGGAATGCTTTGACCTCTGGTCAGCATTGACTGCAACTGAGAACAGGCAGAGATATTGTACATTACTGTATAACAGATTTGTGTTGCAGAACTTCTTTTGTAATCATATTAACTTTAAAATTTAGACTTGTTTACCATAATTCCTGATTTGGTTTCAGCAGCAATATGTTCTTCTAAAACCAGTAAAGCTAAAACATGAATTCAAAATATTAGTACAGACTGGTTTGAGGATTGCCAAAATAAGAAACACATTTGAGTGTCTTGTAACTAACTGGTAACTAAGATTAACATTCGTATATCACTTTTGAATTTACAAAGCAGATTCATGCACATGGTGTCATTTAAGTATAACCAGAGTCGAAGTAGCAGAAGGTATTCCACAGAGAACCAGTCCCTGCCACTCACTAGCTTAACAGTCTTGGAGGAGCTAACTCTATGACCACCTCTGCACCTTGGATGCATATGCCCCATGCAGCATACACCAGAAGGTAAGGATGGAAAGAGGTGGTATACCTCACAATGACTTCTAAATTGTAAAGTTTTGTATAATTTTACACTAGTATTATTAGTGTTATAAACAGTTATGTTTATAACCATACAGTTGAAGTCAAAGCCCACAAACCTTACACACTGATTATATAAAAAGGACACGCATCAAGAAATGTTAAAACGGGTGAATGCTGGTTAGAGAGAGGGGTCTTGCAACTGACATTCTAATGATTTGTTTTTTGTAAGAGGAAATATACTAGCCCTTGATGAAAGATATCTTGGGAGAGGAATGACAGGAGTATGGCACAGGGAAGATCCAAGAGCTAAATTATGTCACTAGCTGTTCATAACTATAGGATGCTTGGTATTCTTTAAGATTTCTTAAAAATGAGTTTGTTTTTTTAATCAAAGAAAGGGGAACATTTGAGAGAGAGAGAGAGAGATGTGTTACCAAATTTTCTCCAAAAATTTGTACTAGATTGCAATTTGACTAAGAGCATGTGGAATGCCCAACAATTAATAACATTTTTGCCAACAGTGAGTGTAGTAATTTTAAAGAGTTACTGCCAATTTGATAGACAAATATGGATCAGTGTTATTTTAAATGAAGTCAAACTCTTTTTTCTTATGCTGTTTATTTTTGTTTCTACTTTAATGAATTGCCTATGCATTCTTTTCCTTATTTTTCTATTAAGGCATAGCAGTTTTATTGATTAAAAGAATACCTATATACAAAGATATCAACCCATTGTCTTATATATTGCAAGTTTCAAAAAAATTTATAAATAAAAAATAAAATTTATCATTGAAGACAATTAAGTTCTGGAAAGTGTTCCCAAGAAAAGCTGTGAGAGTTCATTCTCTTCTCGTCTTTCATGGATGACATCCCAAACACATATATCTCAAATAGTTCTAAATTATGGAATTAGAGAATGGAGGAAGTTCAGTGAGTTAGGGACATGTCATAAACCCTACCCTAAATTTCATGAATAAAAACAGAACTATCCGAAAGGAAAAACATGTTTGGATTGATCCCATTATAAAAACAATATTCACTGGGTAGACAGATGGAGAGATGTGTAATAAAGCAAATATAGCATAATGTTAACATATAATCTAGAGACTGGGTATGTGGGTGTGGGTGTTCATTGTTCTTTCCATTTTATACATATTTGAAAGTTCTCATAATTTATAATATTGGAAAAAAGATAATAATATTGGAGAAAAAAGATAAAATTTACCTTCAACACGAATACATTTCCATGCCTGTGCTATTTGACGAGCTAATGCTGTTTTCCCAACGCCCTTAAAAAGAGATACGTTATTTAAAACCCAAAAGAACAGTCACCTGCCAATGAAACAGATATACCCATTTTTAAAGGTTCTATTGATTGTTACTATTACATCAATGTTATAAATTTTTCCCATGATAATGAAGAGTAGAACCCAGGTATTTATAGCTTCATTTTTCTCTACTAATTCTTTCATATGCCACATCTTCTGAAGTGATTTAAATACAATTTTTAAATTAAGAAAATAGACCCCCAAACAGGAAGCTACACAATTATGATAGTGCACTTTTTTGATTGTCAAATTTGTAATTTTGATTACAAATCATTGTGATTTTATTGAGACTCATCATTTTATTTTCTTCCTAAAGTTGGTAATTATGGATGTTTTGACAGCCTTCCATTTAGTAATTTTGAAGAGAAAAAAATCCTTCCTAACTGATATCTTTGGAAAGTATCATATTTTAAAGATAAAAAGTATCTTTCACGAAGTAACATTTGCATCTGGTTGCTTTCACTGTTGACTTTTAAAACCCCATTATGTTTTTAGAAACACAGAGAAAGTCATTACAACCATTTCCTGGTCCCTGTCCCAGAGTACATATGCAATTAAGTCAAGGATACAGTCTGGTCCTTCATCTCTGCTGTTCTGGAGAGGCTCTTTAATTCACCAGCTCAGATCTTCTACTGGTGTTTGTTTTTTATGTATTATTTGTGTCAAAAATATTATAAACCTATTGCAGTACAGTACTATATAGCCGACTGTGTTAGTTGGATAACTAGGCTACCTTTGTTGGACTTAGTTACTGGTAACTACCAATCTGCTCAGTGGCTGACTTACACGCTTATCTAGAGAACCGTACTAGAACTGTCTAGAAAGGCAAACTATACAGTAAGTCCCCTACATACGAATGAGTTCTGTTCTGAGAACATGTTCATACATTCAATTTGCTAAGTCCAACAAAGATAGCCTAGTTACCCAACTAACACAATTGGCTATATAGTACTGTACCGCAATAGGTTTATAATATTCTTCACACAAATAATACATAAAAACCAAACACAAAAAATAAATACAACATTTAAAATCTTACAGTACTGTCCTTGAAAAACACAGTAGTACAGTCTAGTACAATAGCTGGCATACAGGGGCTGGCACTGAGTGAACAGGCAAGAAGAGTTACTGACTGGAGGAGGGAGAGGAGGTGTGAGATGGTAGAGCTGAAGGACGGTCAGTATAGGAGACGGGGGGGCAAGTGAATGTGACTAGACATGAGAATGCACATTTGTAACTTTGAAAGTTCACAACTTGAAGGTTTGGGTGTAGGAGACTTACTGTATTACAACGGCCATTTTGCTTTCTTCCTGTTTTTTGGAAAGACAATACATGAGTCCTCTAACACACTGTAGGTAGAGGCTGAGGCACAGTGCCTCTCAGTGTCTTCAGAGAGTAATGGGAGAACCTCCTAGTCCATCTCAATCGTGTCCCACCTTCACATATCCAGAAAGCCTCATGAAAAATTTTATGTCAAGTCTGATATACAAGTCAGGGCTGAAATAACCTTGGATCTCACACTACTAACAATGATCATGTGCAGTGTTTTGATGAGTTAATTTCCTTATAATTCAAAAAACACACAAATGTACATATACTCTAGGTCCCTTCTCAATTACAGTACATAAGAAGAAAGGTATGAATGCATAGCAATAGTATATCTGATTTTAAGTCATACAATGAAATTTTATCAGACACTCAGAAGGTTCCATAACATGTGGTTTTCATTCTTGTATGGTAACTTAAAAAATTGTAATTTTAAAAATAAAAACATTATACTAAATAACAAGCTAGAAGAGATAACTTACTGGTTTTCCAAATACAACAAAGCAAGCAGGTTTGGATAATAAAAAATTTTTTTCAGTTTCATCTTCATCAAATATATCCACAAAAGGATGCTCTTTGATTACCTCTTGAGAAGTCATAATAAAAAATACTACAATAAAAAAGAGTCAGATTGTTAAAGTGCCTAGTTTGGTTGGAACAAGCAAGTTAGGAACAGCTGAAATATCCTATGAACTTACTTAGCCCAAAAGCCATTCCACACCACTAAACACACACATTTTGTCAGCAATTTCAAATAAATTAATCTAGTAAAACAATAATAATATGGTCTTAGTTTGAGACAAAACCAAAATTCAACTAGAGGATATATAAAAGAGAGTTCAAAGTGTTTCTGAAAGACTAAATTAAGAAAACAATAAACATATATGTATAAATACACATATATATTACTACGTGTTTTTATATTAAAAATCAAATTAAAGTGAAATATGTTATACACACATAACTTTACCAGAAATAGAAAAGGTAATCTTGGCTAAATTTATTAGATTAACATTTTCACATTTTAGGAAACTTTGGTTGATTCCATAAATAAAACTTTCCTAAGAGAAATGTAGTATTTGCATTTGTTTCACTCTGTAATATTTTATAAATGTCTGTAAGGACATATATTTATCTTAAAATTATTTTTAGAAACAATTTTCTATTTTGAGCTATTAAGTGAATTTTTGGGCACAGAACTCCAATTTTAAACATTAAACAGTTTTCAACTTAGTTTAACTCTTTTAGAGTCAATCAGAAATAAATAAGATCATAATTTTTTTATGTTTGGATTTGTACAAAGAACATGTCTTCTTTTCAAGCACTTGTATACAGGATTCTTCTATATTATTTCTTACAACTGCATGTAAATCTACAAAGATCTCAAAATGAAAAGTCTAACAAAAAAAATTATCTAGCACTCAAAGTTTAATGTGCTCAGTGAAACAGAAGCTTGAAAATATAAACACGGTAAAAAAAAAAAAACAACTACATGAACATTGACATAAGCAGAATTTAAAAATAATCTAAGTAGATGTATATCAATGAAAAATAGAAAGCTGAATTTAAAAAAGCCAGCCAGTACATAAACAACAGATATAGCTGAGGAGAGAATAAATTAACTGGAAGTCAGATGTTGTAAAGTTACCCAGAATGAAGTAGAAAGACCAAAAGTAAAAACAAAAACAAAAACAAAACACTAAAGAGAGACTGAGAAACATAATTAATATCAATCTCAGGTTAAAAAAAGGAGAGACACAAAAGAGACATTTTAAAAATGGAACAAATGAAAGTAAAATAAGATGGTAGAAATAAATTCAATAGACCAGATCAGTTATATCAATAGCTCTAGTTTAAAAACAAATTTTGGCAGACCAAATTTTAAAAATAAAGATCTTTTTACATATATGTTTTCCTGACTCCTGTGGTTACATCACAATCCAGGTCCTGCTGCTCTTTAGGTGAGTAATACCTTTCTTCCTGCTACCAGAGACTCCTCAGTTGGGCTGGACTGATGTTCTCTCTCGGTTATTTCCCTACAAGTTATGAGGGAAGGGGAGGGCAGATTTTATGGAGGGCAAACATTGTCTCATGAAGCATCTGCCCCAGAGAGGGGGAATGCAGACCTGATAAAAGTTTATTGATATGTGGGCTCTCTCACGACTTGTGGTTCAACATCCTGGCTAGTCCTAACTCACTGCTGGTGAAATTTCTTGAAACTTGGAAAAAACATCAGCCTACCTTGGCAGAGTATGAGGAAGGTGCCAAAGCCTCACAGAGATGGCAAGTTAGAATGAATTTATTATGTGAGGACAGAGAACTCCTCAGCTGAGTCTGTTCTTTGGGATGGCCAGAAAACTCCCTTCGTTAAGGCAATAAGAAGTGAACCAGTGGAGGGGGTACTAGCATCATTGAGAAACTCGAGGTGGATGCCCTTCGTAGGCCAGGGTTGAAGGTAGGGGAGTGATGATACTGTAATACTGAGTTTCCATGTGTCAATGGGGATGTGTCAGATTCTGGAAGATCAGAGACCAGGTGCAAAGTAGACATAATTAGTATAATGGGAAGCAAGCCCAGACAACATGTAAGACCCACAGAGATCTGTGGCAATGGCTGACAGGCCATGGCATTCCTAGGGGTGAGACAGATGAGCAGTCAGTGAGAGTGTTAACTTATGTACCTCAAAAAGAGATAGAGCAGGAGAGCCAAACCTGATGTCAGTTCAGCAGTCACAGTGGGAAATCGTAAAGTCCTGCTCTGTTTTTAGCCCTAGAACCCATTTATCGAAGGGGAGATGAGAAGCCTTACAGAATGGACCCTGACTTGGTTCTCATTGGACTCTGCGGCTTACCTGTCCTGCGAGTTTGTCTCTCTGGACACTTGTCTCTCTGGGCCTTGGTTCCTCTGCTATAAAGTGAGGGATGGGGGCAGGTCCCTTCAGTTGGTTCTGTCATGCGAGTATTCTAATGTCTGGCCAAGATGGGGAAGATCCAGGATGTATGTTTCAGGGGAATGATTGCTGAGAACATCTTTGGTTAGTCATGTCTCAACAGTCTCAGACCAGCAACCATTCTTTTTTTTTTTTGAGTTGGAGTCTCACTCTGTCACCCAGACTGGAGTGCAGTGGCCGCTCCTGGCCACCACAGCCTCGAACTGCTGGGACCCGGCGATCCTTCCGCCTCAGCTTTCCAAGTAGCCGGAATTACAGGCATGCGCTACCACGCCCAGCTGATTTTTTTATTTATTGTAGAGATGAGGTCTCGCCGCCCAGGCAGGTCTCGAACCCGCGGGCTCAGGTAATCCACTCACCTCAGCCTCCCAAAGGCGCGGGATTACAGGCTGAGCCACTGAGCCCGTCTGACCAGCAACCTTTCTAGGCTACTGTCCTGAGAGTCTTTTCCTGAAAGTCCGAAGGGACTCAGCCTGGCTCTGCATATTATACAATAACTTCAGTAGAAGTGGCCTACCAACTGAGCAAAGGGAAAAATCCAACAAATATTCTCAAACCATTTGAATTTCTTGTCCAAACTTTTACATTCCAAAGAACCTAAAACCTACTCCACATGGCTGGGATTCAGCCCAGGCTTGTGGATTTCTATTCCGATGAGCTGGCATCACAGTGTGATATATAGGCCTTGATAGAAAGCGTCCAGGTTCACCACTGCCTAAGCCTCTGCTTCCCTGTCTCCGACTTGGCCATAATCAACTGAGAATAATAGTGTAAAAGGGTTCCCCGCAAAATAAACAATTATTCCCAGAACAGTGATTGACCACATCTTGCTTTCTCTGTTGATTTTAGTGATTCTTAGTGGTTTTTAAAACTGTCATGTTTTCAAGTAACTCAGTAGAGTTGAGTAACTAATAACATAACCCATAACAAAAGCAGTAAAAAAATGTTGACATAAGAAATGACAACAATAAAAACAAATAATGGGGGAAAAAGGAATGGACCCTGGAACACTATAACAGGTATTTACAAGAACAATTTACCAATCTTTCTCTCAGGGAAGCTATTAACTATTAACTGGAGAAATGTACACTGTAAAAACTGGAGTATACTCTTCTTTCAAGGGCTGTGGGACACAGGGTCACAGCTATCAATGTATTGATTCAAGTATGTCTTACAGGCCAGGTATGGTGGCTCACACCTATAATCCTAAAGTGGACAGGTGCAGCAGGGGCAGCAGCCATCCATTGAAGGGTAAAAATGGAACATTAGGATGAGGCCCAGACACGTCCAGAGGGGACGGATGTTTTATAAATAATCAGCCCAGACCCCATGCCATCTCACTTTTGTGCACCAATGTCTCTTTCGGTTCATAACTCATGTGAAATTTCCTAAGAACAGCTGACAGAAAATGAAAGCAAAATTTATGGATGAATCACAACATATCAGTACAGGCTATACATGGAATGCATTCAGACTTTAATCCCACTCACAGGTATCCCTGAAAAATGGTGATTAGGGTAAATCTTCCTGGCAGACAGAGCTTTAAGCAGTATTCCTAGGCCCTCGATTTGGAGGACAATGTTGGATGACTTCATAAGGGCCTAGAAGGAGCAAAATCAGATGAGAAGAGTTCTGGGAAGAAGTATGTGGCTGGGCCTATGAGAGTGGTGTGGCAAACAAATCCAGGGGAGACCTTCAATGAGTCACACTCTTGTATAATCCTCATCCCTTGAGTGCAGGTGAGATCTGTGACTTGCTTCTAAATATAGCAAATGTGATCAAGAGTCACTCCCATGATTATATTACATTGTTTAAGGATCCCCCTTAGCAGACTGGAGACAGACTTCCTGTTGGCTTGGAAGAAGCAAACTACTGTGTGGTGAGAGGACCACACAGTTAGGAACAGCAGCTGACCCCCAGGATCTGAGAGCAGCCCTATCAACATCCAGTAAGAAAACAGGGACTTCTGTCCTACAACCACAAAGGGATGACTTTTGTCAAGGATGGGAATGAACTTGGGAGTGGATGCTTCCCCAGTTGAGTCCTCATGAAAGCACAGCTCAGCCACATGCAGCCTTGTGAAACCCCAAGCAGAGTACCCAGCTGAGCTATGCCAGGACTCCTGGTTGTAAAATAATATATGCATGAAGCCGGGCTCGGTGGCTCAGCCTGTAATCCCGCGCCTTTGGGAGGCTGAGGTGAGTGGATTGCCTGAGCCCACGGGTTCGAGACCCGCCTGGGCAGCGAGACCTCATCTCTACAATAAATAAAAAAATCAGCTGGGCGTGGTAGCGCATGCCTGTAATTCCGGCTACTCGGAAGGCGGAGGTGGAAGGATCGCCGGAGCCCAGCATGCGAGGCTGCGGTGGCCGGAAGCGGCCACTGCACTCCAGTCTGGGCGACAGAGTGAGACTCCAACTCAAAAATATATATATATATATATATGCATGTTGTTTCAAGTTGCTAAATTTGTGATAATTTCCTATGTCACATGGAAAGCTGAAACAAGTGGACAGAAAACATGTGGATCTTTGTGTCTCATAAAGCATCCTCCTTAGAAGAGGCAATGAACCACCAGGTGGATGGAATGATTATCCAGTAGATGCCAGCCAGTCTCTGTTCTGGGTCACCTCAGTGCTTGAGTAATGGGTTGATAGACAGAGTAGGCATGGTGACAGGGATGGGGGTGATAGAGGCTGTGCATGGATTCACAATATGGCCTCCTCTCACCAGGCTGATTTAGCTACTCCCACTGCTGAATGTTCTACCTGTCCACAGCAGGGACTGAGGCTGAGCTCTCACAATGGTACAATCCCTTTAGGAGATGAAACATCCACTCAATGACAAACTGATTACACAGGACCTCTTCACTTTTGAAAGGGCAAGTGACATGTGTTCCTAGTATGGGTTTGCCTTTTCTTCCCACAGTGCTATGATCAGCACCATTATCTGAAGGTTTAGATGGTGTCTCATTTATCTTCATGGGATCTCACATAACACCGCCTTGAATCAAAGGCTTTTTTTATAGTAAAGGAGATATAATAAAATACATATGAACATGAGATCCACTGATCCCACCACATGCCACCTCACCTAAAAGGTGCAGATGTGACAGAATATGGAAATGGTTTCTTAAAGGTACAGTCTGGGACTGTGTGAGGCTGAAGCAGAGTATGTCAAGATGAGGAAAATTCTTTGAACCAAGGGTTGGAAGTAGGAGTGATCCTTCTCCCCATTACTCTCCGTGATTGACTTGGAGGAGTGCACACCTCCTTTCCTTACAACTTTAGGCTCTGCTGGACTGGAGGTCCTGGGTTTGGGTGAGGGGAGAGATGGTTCTGGCAGGGGACCCAGAGGTTTCGCTAAATCTAAAGCTACTGCCGCTACCTGGTCATCAGTGGCTCCACAAGCCTGTAAGGAGTTACTGCACTGACAGATGGGGAGAGGGTTGCTGCTACATACTTGGGTTGTATGAGGGAGGACCCCGTAAAAACCATAATTATCTCTTTGGAGGGCAGACCTCTTGCAGTACATTCAGAATTTGTCCCTCTGGATCAAACGGTCAATCAACTTGTTTATCTGGAAGTTCTGAGAAGATTGTATCACGCTTTGTGGAAGAAACGTCCCAAGTTATGGCAAACGGGTGACTGGTTATTCCACCAGGACAACATACCTGCTCACCTTGAGCTGCGTATTCAGCAGTTTTTGACCAAAAATGACATGCCCCTGTGCCCCACCCTCCCTATTCACCCAGTCTTGGCCCAGGTGATTTTGTTTGTTTGTTTGTTTCTCTGGATGAAAAAAGTCCTCAAAGGGAAACATTTGCTGATGTGGAAGAGGTGAAACAAACAACGGCAAAAGCACTAAAAGGCATCCAAATGGACAAATTGAAAAACTGTTTTGAACACTGGAAAAAGCATCTTGATAGGTGTATTGCGTCAAATGGAGAGTACTTTAAAGGTGACTTAAGTTTAAACATGTAAAAATAAATACATAATTAAAAAATACATATTCTGGTTTTTTTGGGGTCGCCACTTATAAATCTTGAACTCACGGGATTCTCTGAGATACCTCTTGATGCTTCCCCATCTAGAGAACAGGTAATTACAGCAACCAAACCCAACAAGGACACATTAACCAGGGGCTTACACTCCTCAGGGATGAAAGCTGGTTATCCCACTGGGCAACAATAGACCAGCAGAAGTGCTGGCCAAGGCACAGGAACACCTAGAATGGGTGGCAGAGAAAGGAGATGATACATGGTAAATTACAGACCTAGGGTTGATTGAGGTAATGGATTCTGCTTGTCCCATTCATTTTCTTTTTGTAAGTGCTTTTCTATTAGAAAAGGAGTCTGGCCATTACCTTCAAGAATCAGGGACGGAATCATGTGAACTTAATGTGGGGAAGGAGTGGATACAAGTGCTGCAAAGGGCGCAGATGCCATCAGCATCCTGCTTACATCCACGGACAGGTACCTCTTCTGTGCCTGGCCACCCGACTCCAAAGGCCAGCCCATGTGTGACTCTGCCCTCCACCTGCCAGAACCCACTCTCCCTGAGCATCAGACTGACTGGGAGTTCTAGGGATGCAATGTTCTGCCGTAGCAGGCTTCATCCAACAGCTGATGGGAGTTGGTGTACCTCAGCTGACTTGCCCTTCGAGAGGTGATAACTCTAGGACATGCACCCCAACATTCCCTAGAGAATTCAGCTCATGGAGAAACGTTCTTGGTCCTATTCCTTCTGTTAGTTTCCTTCCCCTCCCTGCTACTGTTTCCTGGGATTATTTCCTGTGTAAACTGATTGTCTCAGGATCTGCTTCTGGGTGAAATAAAATAAGACAAGGTTCAAATGGAAATGCTTAATGTAATATAATATAATAATTTAAAACTCAGTAGTTGAAAACCAGAATTCTACAAATATTTAAGAGCTGTTATCCAAAAACAAACAACCCCCCCAAAATAACTGTGCAAATATTTAACTCATATTCAGAAGAGTTGTTTTCCATTATGAAACGGAACAGAGCTAAGTATTTTTCTCAGGTCCAAGTCCTTACAAAATGCCAGAACTGCCATGGCCATCTTTCTAGTTTTACTTAATAAAAGGAGTACCAAACTGTGGGAAAAACAATTTAAAATAATATGTGATTAAATATATTTTTTGAATGTTGTGACTTCATTGTAAATTTACAACACAGTCTTTAAGTTCACGTGCTGTAATGTGTTTATGTTATAATTCCACACAATTTAAAAAAGTCTAACGACACTTTTGGCTGTTAAGAAACCCTCTAGCGGTGAATTCTGAGGCCTAGAGGGGTCACATCTCCCGGGAAACCCAGCACTTCCGTCGAGGCTGGGTTAAGGGCCAGTCCGGTACGTCTTAAACCCTCCTAGTAGGTGTTCAGTGAATATTTGTGGAACAAACACATTCATCATTGAAAGAAGTGGTTTCAAAACGGCAAAGAGATCCCGAAGTTTAGTTTTGCAAGAAAAGGCACTGGTCTGGGGTCCCCACAGGTTGGGGCTCAGTGCAACCGATCTCAAAATGTATCCTGCGGTGGACAGGTACCTCGCCGGCCCCGGGGAAAAGGCGACTTACCTGGTCGCAGCGCCTGTGCCGCTGCAGCAGCCAGCCGAGGCTCCACCGGGCTGTTGAGCGGTTGCCACGGAAACCCCTGGAGGCTGCGCGCGGGGCCTCTAGCAGGGCGGGGCCTCGGGAGGCGGGGCTGTCAGTCATTGTACTTTTAAAATTCTAAATAGTCACCTTTGTACCCTAACTTTGTATTGATAATTATAATACACTCCTTATCAATAAATCTGGGAGAGAGAATATATACCCTTTTAGGATCACACACGAAATGGAAGAAACCTTATTTGAACACCGAATGGCCGGACTCCAAAGCCAGTCGGGGACTCTACACTACACTGGGTAGTCCATTTTTAGGATTTACAGGTGATTAGCCTCAGCCATCAATATGTGGCAAAGTCCAAAATGTCTATCTTTAGTTGATTAAAAGAATTATTTGGACCACACATCCTCGATACAATGTGGATTGTGCTGACTCTCATAAGGATAAAATAGGCAACAAAGAGAGGTAAGGGGACAATACCGATCCTTAGGAAAGGACCATCAGATAGCGGGTTTCCAGGGAAAGAGGGACAGACGCAGGCAGAGAAAAAGCAGACCAGCTTGGGAATGGCTTTACCCTGCAACTTGGAGAACCCGCTTCAAAATAGCTATCCAATCTTAAATCTTTTTTTTTTCCCTCCCAAAGAGAGGGAGTAGCTAAACGAGAGACTCAATTTAAAAAGATAATAAGTTGGGGGAGGGAGAGACGCAATTACTCCGTAGTTTATAAAAAGGTAATAAGTACAACCAGGCTCGGTGGCTCAGCCTGTAATCCCGCGCCTTTGGGAGGCTGAGGTGAGTGGACTGCCTGAGCCCGCGGGTTCGAGACCCGCCTGGGCAGTGAGACCTCATCTCTACAATAAATCAAAAAATCAGCCGGGCGTGGTAGCGCAAGCCTGTAATTCCGGCTCCTCGGAAGGCTGAGGTGGAAGGATCGCCGGAGCCCAGCAGGTCGAGGCTGCGGTGGCCGGGAGCGGCCACTGCACTCCGGTCTGGGGCAACAAAGTGAGACTCCAACTCAAAAAAAAAAACCAAAAAACAAAAATAAAAAAAATAAATAAAAAGGTAATAAGTTAGAAAAAGAAAGACTCAATTACTCCGGCGACTTTTTCTCCGCCCACTTTTTCTCTTGCCCTTACCAAAGATGGCGCCCTTTGCTTCCACCCCGCCACCCCAGAAGCGCGCAGGCGCCGGGAGCCTCTACGGGTCCTCTCTATGGAACGTGCTCCAGCCCCGCTAGCGCCGTGCCTGGGGCGGGGCTTGCTGGAGGCGGGGCGCACAGACGCGGAAACACCTGAAGCGTAGCCGATCGTCCGTAGCTTTCATGCCCTGGCGGCGTCTTTCCTGACTGGACCTGGTGTCCGGGGTCTGGGGCGTTTTCTCCCCGGGCCTCCGGGGCTCTCCGGTGACTGGAGCCCGAACGCAGACCCCCATTTGCCCGCGCCATGCCCACGGCCGCCGCCCCCATCATCAGCTCGGTGCAGAAGCTGGTCCTTTATGAGACCCGAGCTGTGAGTACTCGGCGCGACGGCAATGCACGTGGGCCGGGTGGGTGTGGGGCCTGGGACAGGAGCTGCACCCCGCCTCCCTCGCCTGCCTCCCTGGTACCCAAATCCCTGCCAAACACATCATTGGGAGAAACTGGCCCTTCTGGGCAGAGCCGGGGGCGGGGGCGGGCGACTGGGGTCCCTCCCGGCTTTCACACCCCGAGCACTGCTGCGTATTTGCACTTGCAAGCCATGGCTGGATCACACTGGAAATAAGTGCTTGTCGTGCCTCAGAGACTGTTCGTGAGGGTCTGGATTCTTTTCGGCTTTCAGAAAGTCTTAAAGTTCCAGAGCTTACGAGTTCAGTACAAGCAGGGAGGGGTATGAAAAAAATTTGACATGTGCCTCGGTGACTTTTCTTTTTTCCTGTTCCATGGTATGCTATCACTGTGATGGATGTGAATTACGCGTATTTTTATTGCTGAATCTCTCGGTTCTCTTTTTTTCTTATTTCAAAGAAAAGAAAAAAACTTGTTTAAAGACAGCTAATTTGTTTGGATAACATTACCTTTCCTTTCATTTGACTTTTTTTTAAAATATAATTTTGTTACTTCGAATGGCCATGTACCTAACCCTAGATCAGTTTTTATGTATTCAGGTTACTAATTCCCAATGAAGGGAATGATGTTTATAGAATTTCATACTTTGTTGTTTCTGTGATTGAAAAGCAAAGTCTAGACAATAATAACTTCTAAATCGGGGTGCCACAGTGATATTGCGGTCTGTGTTTACTATTATTGAATACTCTTCATAGTAATAAGATTGCATATGCTGGATACTTGCGTAATACAGTTCACCATGCTATACTGTGTCTTGTAAGCTTGTTCAGTGAAACTTGGCTTGTCTCCATTAGAGGAGAAGATACTTAACAGTTTCTCAGTTATAACATAGTCCTAACAGCATGTCTGCCTCAGGTTATCGAGAGTATAGAATCACTGTTGACTTTAAATTAATTTTGCTGACTTCATTTGAATAGATCCAGACCAGAAGATTAAATTATCTAATCTACTGTATTTGCAAGTATCTTCAGTTCTCTAAAGAGAGCCATAGAGAAGCATCATTTGATATCATTTGATATCATTTGATATTGAAATGAAACCTACTTTCTGTGAAATATGCTGGTAAATGTCCCTAGTTGGAAACATAAATAACTTAAAATACAGACATTAATGAGCTAAGTATTCATGAGGCCTGGCTGAGATGCTCGTGTTCAAAACGGATGATTCATATTCTAGGGTTCTTCTGCTCAGAAACTTTCATTGTCCCCCATTCTGAGGAGAGTAAACTGGACTCCTTTAGTTCAGCATTCAAAGCTGGATGTAATTTGTCCTCAACTTCTCTTCCTAGTCATTAATTTAATTTAATATCAATTCATGAAACATTTATTGAGGATCAACCATATACCTTCATGTACCTTATTTTGCAGTAAAATTGTATTGCTCTCAGTTTCCTTTATCTACCCTGTGTTTTTCTTCTGTTTACTGTTCTTATAATGTCCCACCCCTTCTTTTCCTGTCAAAACCTTGTAAGCTCTTTCACTGTTGTGGTCTTCACAGCACAGATCCGATCCATGTCTTACAAACAGTAGACTCTCAATAGATGCTGATTAAGGAATCTAACATTAAGAGATGTGTGTTCCAGAACTCAGCTGTGGTGGCTCTCGACCACCTAAGTGATGGAAACAAACTCTGGCCAGCTTAGATAGAGATGGAAGGTAAATTGATCAGAATGATGCTGGGGGAGCCATGGCATGGACTTATTGGAGGATGTTAACTCTCCAGCCTCTGGAAAAGCAGAAAGAAGATAGCAGGCTTGAGAATTCCCTGGGAGTGTTACCAAAAACAGCACAGATTGGGGGGTGGGAGGGTAGGCAAGAATCTGATTGGATGACTTCCCCTGGGTAGACACATCACCATGGCCAGAAAGGGTCTGGCAGTAATAAAGTGACTGTGGAACCACCTTTTCTATTTCAGGGGATGGTAGAGCTGGATAACCCTCCTGAGAAGTATCTGCAGAATTGAATCACTGAACCTCAGTTCTGTTATCAGTGAAGTAGATAATCCTTTTTGAATATTTTCAATTTTAGAAAGATATAAGCAGGGAGCTTTCTTTTTTTTTAAATAAATAGCTCAAAGTTTAAGGGACATAACTCAGAAAAAGGCATACAATTACTGACAACTAAGTAAATACTAGGAATTTTAAAAAAACAACCGGTAATAGTTTGTAATGGTGAGAATAATAGCTAATACATAGGGAGCACTTCCATGCCGGGCACTGTTCAAAGTACTCTATTTTATAATTTAATTCTAATGAAACCTCTAAGAAGTCAGTACTATTACTATTGGTCTCCTACTTTGTTATTATTATTTGGTGAAGAAAAAAGTGAGGCAAAGAGAGTTTAGGACAGTGCAACTTGAAGTGTGGTCCAGGCATTAAGAACATGCATTGAGGGACAGGCTATCTCTTTAATAAATGGTGCTGGAAAAACTGAATGTCCATGTGCAGAAGAATGAGGTGGGACCACCCTCTCGCACATATAAAAAATCAGCTCAAAATGGATTAAGGACGTAAATGTAAGACCCAAAAACTAACAGAAGAAAACATAGGGGAAACTCTTCAAGGTATTTGGTCCAGGCTAATGTTTTATGGGTACAGCTTTAAAAGCACAGTCAACAAAAGTAAAAATAGATAAATGTGACTATACCAAGCCAAAAAACTGCACAGCAAAGGAAACAGTCAATAGAATGAAGAAATAACCTATAGCATAGAGAAAATATTTGCAACTATTCATCAAACAAGGGACTAATGTCCAGAGTATATAAGGAAGTTAAACAACTCAACAGCAAAAAGCACCACATAGTGAAATTTAAAAATGGGCTTAAGATCTGAATGGACATTTCTCTAAAGAAGACATACAAATGACAACAGGGATATGAAACAGTGCTCAGCATCTATCATCAGGAAAGTACAAATGAAAACCATAGTGAGGTACCATTTTACCCCAGTGAAAATGGCTACTGTCAAAAAGACAAAAAGTAACAAATGCTGGTGAGGATATGGAGAAGAGGGAACTCGTACACTGTTGGTGGGAATGTAAATTAATAGAACCATTGTGGAGAACAGAATGGAAGTTCCTCAAAAAACTAAAAATAGGCTGGGTGTGGTGGCTCATGCCTGTAATTCCAGCACTTTGGGAGGCCAAGATGAATTGCTTGAGTCCAGGGATTAAGACCAGCCTGGGCAATGTGGTGAGATCTTGTCTCTACAACAAATCAAAAAAATTAGCTAGGCGTGGTGGCGCACACTTGTGGTTCCAGCTACTTGGAAGGCTGAGGCAGAAGGATTGCCTGAGACCAGCAGCTTGAGGCTATGGTGGCCGTGATATGCCACTGCACTCCAGCCTGGGCGACAGAGTGAGATTGACTCAAACAAACAAACAAACAAAAACAAAAAACACCCCAAAACCAAAAACCCATAAATGGAACAACTATATGATCCAGCAGTCCTGTTACTGGGTATATATATGAGGGTCTTCAAATGGAAAAATTGCATTAAAAGATAAAAATAGTTCAGGCATAGTTACTCATGCCTGTAATCCCAATACTTTGGAAGGTTGAAGTGGGAGGATCGTTTTAGGCCAGGAGCTTGAGACCAGTCTGGGCAACATAGTGAGAACCCCATCTCTACAAAACAAAAACAAAAACAAAACAACAACAACAAAAGCAAACCCCAAAACACAGAAATTAGCCAGGCATGGTGGCACATGCCTGTAGCCCTAGCTGAGGTGGGAGGATTGTTTGAGCCCAGGAGTTTGAAGTGTCAGTGAGCTATGATCCCACCTCTGTACTCTAGCCTGGGTGACAGAGTGAAACCCTCTCCTCCCCCCATGAACTTTATTTCTCAATAAGCTATATCA
This sequence comes from Cephalopachus bancanus, assembly GCA_027257055.1. NCBI lineage: Eukaryota > Metazoa > Chordata > Mammalia > Primates > Tarsiidae > Cephalopachus > Cephalopachus bancanus. The sequence continues at coordinate 2,491,038 of JAPVLO010000209.1, forward strand.
AGTTTAAGACACTTTCATAAATGATGATACCAGTCATTTATTGAGGGTTCTGAAAATTTAACCATGTCAACACACTCTTTTTTGAATTATTCACTAAAGAAAAACGAGTGCCTTTTATAGAATGTGTGAGATTAGGAGACAAAAAGAAGTTAGAAGGAGCCAAATCAGGACTGTCAGGTGGATGCTGAGTGGCTCCCCATCAAAACTCACAAAATTTCCCTTGCGTGATGAGAGGATGTGAGGAGCATTGTCCTGGTAGAGAAGGACTCTCTGGAGAAGACTTCCCCGGTGTTTTTCTGCAAAAGCTTTGGCTGACTTTCTCAAAACACACATAATAAGCAGATGTTGTCGTTCTTTGGCCCTCCAGAAAGTCAGCAATCAGAATGCCTTGAGCATCCCCAAAACATTGCTGCCATGAGCTTTACTCCTGATCAGTCTTTTGGTAGCCATTGCTTTGACTGTGCTTTGTCTTCAGGGTCATGCTGGTGAAGCCTTGCTTCCTCTCCTGTACAATTCTTTGAAGAAATGCTTCAGAATCTTAAGCCCACTTGTTTAGAATTTTCATGGGAAGCTCTGCTTGTGTCTGCAGCTGATCTGGGTGCAATGATTTCGGCACCCACCGAGTAGAAAGTTTGCTTGCCTTGAATTTTCTGTCAGAATTGTGTAAGCTGAACCAATTGAGATATCCATGGTGTTGGCTATTGCTTCTGCTGTTCATCTCAGTCCTCTTCAATTAGGGCTCAAACAAGATGAATGATTTCCTTACAAATTGTTATGGATGGCCTGCTGCTGTAGGCTTCATCTTTAGTTGTCTTGTCTCTTCTTTAATGAGTCATCCATTGGTAAACTGCTGATTTCTTTGAGGTACTGTTTCCATAAACTTTTCATAAAGCTTCAAGGATTTCACAATTCTTCCACCCAAACCCCACCATAAATCTGATGTTTGCTCTTGCTTCATTATTAGCAGAATTTATGTTGCCCTGATAGGGAGTCTTTTCAAGCTGATGTCTACGGGGGGCCAGCCCCTGCAGAGATTTAGAGGGTCCCTGGAAGGTGGGGCAACGTCAGCGGTTATTCTGGAGACATAAAGAGAAAGAAAGAGAAAAGGGGAAAAAGAAAGAGACTGGACTCTGTCTAGTGCAGAAGCTGATTCTGTAGTAGAGATAGATATTAAAAGAAAGAAAGATGGAGGGATAGATTTAAAGAGGAAGAAAGAGAAAGAAAGTGGACAACTGTTCAGTGAAATGAGCAGAAGCCGTTTATTGGGACCAACCGTGAGTATTTTATCCCAAATTTTCACATGTTAAATCACAAGACTTTCACGTGAACACAAGGCCAGGTGGATGAGGCGCATCCCCCCCACCCACCAGGTGTTTCCTTAAGCATGAGAAAGGACAATCCCAATCAAATCACAAGACTTTCACGTGAACACAAAGCCAGGTGGACGAGGGGGTGTCCCTCACCCACCAGGTGTTTTCCCAAGCATGAGGAAGGACAATCCCCAAATTATCTCACTGTTCCTTATGCTTGGTTTATGTTCCTCAAAAGCAATACAACAAGTTTAACATCATAATATTCTAATAATCAATAACTTCTAAAGCTTATGCATACACAACACCTAGTGACTAACTTAAATCCTAATACCTTTCTATTCTGTGCTAATTCTACCTACAATATAGAAACTCTTAATTATAGCTCAAACCAGTTCCTAAAGAATGTGGCCCAGTCCAAAGATCACACTGGGCCGTTTCCAGGAACAATTGATTATGATCTCTTAACAAAATGGCTATTCTAAAATCCTATGTATCTATCTTAATTTCTGTAAAAGTTTCTAATTCCTAATCCTAATATATAAGGCTGATCATCAGCAATAAAGCTTTTAAAATAAAACCCAAATACAAATTGTAATTGTACTAAAGCCAAAACTGCAATTAGTAGAAAGTGGGAACAATGAAATTTCTAAGGTTAGCTTTATTCTATAGAACCTCAAAGTATCATGTTTTGCTCATGCTTGAACTAACATAATTCCCTGACGTAGAGTAACCTATAATACTTTCTATGAATAAAATAAATTCAGCTTCTATTATAAGTAGAAAAAACTTACACTAATTGTAACTAAAGAACCGGTTTAAAAGAATGCAGCCCAGCCCAAAGTGGACGCTGGGCCCTTAGGGATGTGGCCCAGCCCAAAGTTCGTGCTGGGCCATTTCTGGTAACCCTAGATAATCATCTATACCATCTAAAGCTGGAAACAGCTCTCTAAATGTATATACTAATTCTACAAAGATACTTTTAAATCTTATAGAGAAGCTTGTATCATGTCTAAGGCTCCCAAATGTGACCTGAGTTTGAACTGTGTTAAGTTTAAAGCCGAAACCGCAGTCTGTGAGAAGCAGGAACAATGGATCCCTAGAGTCAGCCATGCCTGTCATATTCTCAGAACTTCATGCTTAGATCATCAAAGTCCCTGCCAGTGGGTCATGCCAAACAACAAAGAAAGGAGGAGGGAATGGGCCTTCAGCTCCTGAACACAGCCTGGTGGTCTCAGGGTCCGCAGCCCGCCTGGATCCCTAACGCTCAGGCGGGCCTCCATGGCCGGCTCCCAACAGATGTCTTATCCTTCTTAGTGCCTTAAACTAGATCCTGTTCAGACAGTTATAGCAAGTTAGTATGAGTTTATTTTGATGTAAGAAAGTTTTGAAATTCATGCATAGTTTTTTCTTAATACACGTTTTCCATGAACTTTTTGAATTCCCCTTGAACATCCAAAGGACAGGAAATCAGCATATGGAAGAGGTAACTGCATCCACGTGTTTATGGCAGCACTGTTCACCTAAATGGAATCAATCTAAATGTCCACTATCAGATGGATGGATGAAGATCAGTGTGGTATACATATGCAATGGAGTACTATTTGGCCATAAAAAGAATGAGGTCCTATCATCCATGGCAATATGGATGAACCTGGAGGACAGTGTTAAGTAAAATAAGGCAGGCACAGAAAAATAAATATCACATGTCCTTTTTCATATGTGGGAGCTAACGAAGGATTGAGCTTATAGAAATAGAGAATAGAATTGTGGTTATTAGAGGCTGGGAAGAATTAGGGGAAGAGAGGAGAGGGATAGGCTGGTGAATCGACTTGAAATTACAGCTAGATAGGAGGAATGAGTTCTAGAGTTCTATATATCCCTGTAGGGTGACTAACAATAATTTATTGTACGTTTTGTTTTTCTTTTTCTTTTTTTTTTTTTGTGAGTCAGGGTCTCATTCTCTCAGCCAGGCTGGAGTGCGGTGACACAATCACAGTTCACTGCAGACATGCCACTATGCCTGGCTATTTTTTTTTTTTTTTTTGCTTTTTCATAGAGACAAGGTCTTCCTATGTTGCCCAGGCTGGTCTCAAACTCCTGACCTCAGTGATCCTCCTACCTCAGCCTCCCAAAGTGCTAGGATTATAGGTGTGAGCCACCACACTCGGCCTATTATACATTTTCAGATAGCTAGAAGAGAGGATTTTGAATGTTCCCAACACTAATAAACGATAAATGTTTGCGGTAATGGATGTGCTAATTACCCTAATTTGAACATTACACATTGTAAACACATATCAAAATATTACTCTGTATTTCATAAACATGTATAATTATTTCATGTGAACTAAAAATAAAAGGGAAAAAAGTGTGATCTGTGAGCTGGTACCAGATACAGGTGTGTGTAACTGAACTGTGACAGAATTTCATATAGAAATTGAGATGAAATGATTAGAAACTTTTATATTAATTTGACAGAATAATTTTTATTTCTCATGAATTAGATACTTTAGAAAATTGAGTTTGTGGTTTGGATATCTTTGCTTTCTGTTTTTAACTTTTTATTAGGGCAATTTCAAACGTATATAAAGTAAACAGAAGAGCATAAAAACTTCCTTATATTCATTGCCATCTTCAAACTTACCAGCATTCTGTCATTATTTATCATCTATAACTTGTTCCACTCCCCATTCACCACTTATTATTATTTTTTATTAATTTACTTTTAATTGACAAGTAATTTTATATGTGTATGGGTTAAAATGTGATGTTTTGATATGAATATATTGTAGAAAGATTCAACCAAGCTACTTGACAGATTCATTACCTCACCAATTTATCACACTTATTATTTTTTAATCCTTTTTCTTGAGGTAAAATTGATATAAATTGAAAAGCACATACATAAAACAGAAAATAAGGGGGGGGAAAGAAAAGCGCAAATTTTAGCTGTAGAATTTGGGTAGAAGTATGCACGTGTGTAACCCCCATCCCCATCATGATATGAAATGTTGCTGTTGCTCCAGAAAGTTCCCTTGTGTCTCTACCAGTCAACTGCCCTGTCCCCTTCCTGGCAACTAGTGTTCTAAATTTTTTACTTTTACCTTACATTATATATGCTAATTCAATTAATTTCATAAGAATGGAATTTATATAGGCACTTTCTGCATTTGGGCTGTTGTGAATAAGCCAACTATGTACATTCTTGAACAAGTATGCTTGTGGACTTATGTTTTCATTTCTCTTAGATAAATACCTATGAATGAAATTGCTGGTCATAGGGTTCATGTGTCTTAGAACTTTGAAGAATGTTAGGCAGTTTTTGTGAAGTAGTTGTATCATTTTACATGCCCACCAGCAATATATGACAATTTCCATTGTTCCATATCCTTGCCAACATTTGATGTTGTCAGTCTTTTTAGTTTTAGCCATTCTAATGGGTATATAGTAATATATCATTATGGTTTTCATTTACATTCCCCTAATGACTAATGATGTGAGCATCTTTTTATGTTTTTATTGGCCATTTTTATACCTTTCCTTGTGAAATGCCTGTTCAAGTATTTTGCCCACTTATTGTGGCTTGCCTACTCATTTTCTTTATCTTTTGATGGGCTGAAGTTTTAGATTTTGATGAAGTCCAATTTATCTGTTTCTTTTTTGCAGTATTGCTTTCTCTGACTTATTTTTGCTTACCCCCAGATCAACAAGATATTTTCCTTTTTTTAAAAAAGATTTATACTTATAACTTTTATGTCTAGTCTGTATTTCATACTAAATTAACATGTGTATAGTGTAATGTAGTGTTACTTTACTGTTAGGTGTAACAAATTACCACTAAACTTAGTGACTTTAAATAATAATAAACATTTAATATCTCATGCAGTTTCAGTAGATCAGGAATCTGGGAGCTAATTGGTCTGGCTCAGGGTCAAATGAAGTTGCAGTCAAGATGTCAGCAGTCATCTGAAGGTTGTTGCAGTCATCTGAAGGCTCGAATGAGCTGGAGGATTTACTTCCAAGGTGGCTACCGCACATGTCTGAAAACTGAACTGATTTTTGGCAAGGGGCTTTGGTTTCTTGTGTCATGGACATTTCCATAGGTCTTCCTGAATGCCTTTACAACGTGGTAGCTGGCTTCATCCATAGAGAGTAATGCAAGAGAAACAGGGAGGAAGCTGCAATGTCTTTTGTGACCAACCTCAGAAGTCACACTCTTTTATTTCTTCAATATCCTATGGCTACACAGGTCAGCCCTGTTCAATGTGGGAGGAGACTATATAAAGAGCATGAATATCAGGAAATGAGAATTATTAAAGGTTCTTGGAGGCTGTCTACTATAGAGATTGAAGCTCTTTTTTTTTTAATACATCAATTGTCCAGTATCATTTGATAAAAAGACTGTTCTTTCTCTGTTGAATTTCTTTGGCACTCTTGATTTTAGTTTTATAGTAAGTCTTAAGATCAGAAAGTTTAACAACTTTATTCTTTTTTCGAGTTATTGCGACTATTCTAGAAACTTTGTGTTTCCACGTGAATTTTACAACTGGTTTGTCAATTTCTAATAAAAAGCCTGTTGGGATTATGATTTGGATTTTTCTGAATCTGTAGACCAGTTTTGGATAATTGAAATTATATGGCGGGGCACAGTGGCTCAAGCCTGTAATCCCAGCACTTTGGGAGGCCAAGGTGAATAGATTGCCTGAACCCATGAGTTAGAGAACGGCCTGGGCAATTTGGCGAGACAACATCTCTACAATTAAAGAAAAAAAAAAAAAACTAGTTGGGCGTGGTAGCACATGCCTGTAGTTCCGGATACTTGGAAAACCGAGGCGGAAGGATTGCCAGAGCCCAGCAAATCAATGCTGGGGTGGCCGTGAGTGTGCTACTGTGCTCTGGCTTGGACAATGGAGTGACTCCAGCTTGGGGGTGGGGTGGGGAGTGGGAGAGAAGAAATTATGTTAAGGAAGAAGAATACTTCTTTCTTCCCTATCTTGATGTCTTTTATTTCTTTTTCTTGCTTGTGGCACTGGCTAGGACCTCTACTACACAGTAGAATAGAAGTAACCAGAACAGACATTTTTGTCTTGTTTTCCATCTTAGAGAGAAAGTATTCAGTCTTTCACTATTAAGGGTGATGTTAGCTATTGGTTTTCATAGACACTCTTTATTGGGGGTTGAGGAAGATTCCTTTTTATTCCTAGTTTTCTGGGAGTTTTTTTTTTCTTTTAATTGTCATGTATAGATGTTTAATTTTGTCAAATGTTTTTTCTGCATCTGCATATGTATTTCTTTCATTTGCTGGTAATGGTCAATTATATTAATTCATTTTCAGTTGTTAAACAAACTTTGGATTTTGGAGTTGTACCTTACTTGATCATACTTTATTATTGTTTTTATATATTGTTAGATTCTATTAAGGAGTTTTGCCTTTATATTCGGAATATTGGCCTATTATTTTCTTTAACATCTTTGTCTGATTTTTATATCAGGGTAACTTTAGATTCATGGGTTGAAAAATGTTCCTTCTGTTTTCTGAAAGTGATTATATAAGATTGGTATTGTTTCTTTTTTCAGTGCTTGTTAGGATGCACTACTGAAGCACTTGGAGTTGGAGTTGTTTTATGGGGTGAATTTTGATAATGACAGTCAATTTCTATAACAGATACCGGGCTGTAGATTTTCAGTGGATCTGGAATTAGTTTTGATAAATTGCATTTTTCAAGAAGTGTGTTCATTTCATCTTAGTTGTTGAGTTTATTGGCAGCAAGTTGTCCGTAGTATTTCCTTATTATTCTTTTGATGTCTGTAGATTTTATAGTAAAATTCCCTTTTTTATTCCAGACATTGATATTTTATGTTCTCTTTAATTTTTCCTTGATCCATCTTACTAGGGATTTATTCATCATTATTATTAAATATTTGAAAGAACCAACTTTTGACTTGATTAGTTTTCTAATAATTAGTTTTCTTTCTTTTGCTAGTTTTCTCTCTTGTGTGTTTTCTACTTAATCAACTTTTGCTCTTAGGTTTATTATTTTCTTCCTTGTATGGATTTTGGATTTGTCAGTTCTTAGTCTGTTTGGGCCACTGTAACAAAGTTCCATAAACTAGGTTGCTTATAAACAAATAACATTTATTTCTCCCAGTTCTAGAGGCTGGAGAGTTCAAGATCAAGGCACTTCGTGATCCAGTGTCCAGTGAGGACCTGCTGTGTTCCCCAGGCCTCTCAAAATAATACTATCCCATTTCAGGGGGGCTCTGCCCTCATGACCTAATCACTTCCAAGTGACCCAACTTCTTAATACTGTTACATTGAGGATTAATTTTGGGAGCACACAAACATTTAGAACATAGGAATCAGTTCATCTTTCTGTAGCTTTGTAAGATAGAAATTTAAATTATTGAGTTCGTTTTTTTCTTTTCTAATATAAAACATGTAAAACTATAAATGTAAATTTTAAAATAGTCAAAAGACTAATGACAGATGAGTAAAGTACTGTAGCCTGAACACAGATAAAGCAGTATATCTTTGCATGGTAAAATATCTTATAATCAGTCTGAAAAATAAACCACCCAATTAAAAAAAAAAGGAGATTAATGGATACTTTACCAAAATAGAAGTATGAATATGAAAATATTTTCAACTTGCTAATCATCAAAGCAATAAAATGAAAAGAGACTTCCATTTTCCCCCTGTCAGAATGGCAAAGATTGGCCAGGTTATTATCGGCAGATATTTGAATGAAATGGGCATTCTTGTTGGTTGGTGGGAGTGTATTGTGGTTCAGCATCCCAACACCTGAACATCTGAAATCCAGAATGCTCCAAAATCCAAAACTCTTTGAGTGCCAACAAGTCACTATTTGTTGCCAGACAACCATAGATTGCTGATATGAGTGGTTGAGATAGTGACTCCTTTACTTTCTGATGGTTTAGTATACACAAACTTTGTTCTGTGCACAAACATACTTGACTATTGTATAAAATTACCTTCAGGCTATATGTATACAGTGTGTATGAAACACAAATGAATTTCGTGTTTAGATTTGGATCACATTCCCAAGATATCAGGTATGTGCACATATTCCAATATTTGGAAAAATCCAAAATCGGACTCACGTCTCGTCCCAAGCATTTTAGATGAGAGATGCTTGACCTGTAATTGGTTGTGAAAGAATTTGGATGCACATTAAGGAAAAAAGAGATTGTGGTCAAGGTGGGCTGTCCCTTGTCCAGAGCCTTAGTTTAGAAGGATAATTTGGGTAGACTTACTCCTGAAGTGAAGTTCAGGGTGTCGCTGTTACTTGTGTTTAGAAGTGTATTTTGAGGAATATGTGGAGGGGAACTGGGTTGGTGGATGGCATGAAGGGGTGTCTTTCTGGCCTGTGAGAGTCAGCCCACTCCCATACTCACCTGTTCCATCTGGCACCCAACACCTTCCTAGCTCCCTTGACCCTACTCTTGTCTGTATCTACCCTGTGGCCCAGGCCTAACTAATCCAGCCCTGGTGCCCATACAAGCCAGCACAACTAGGAGTTGCCCATGGGAGATTTAACAACCTGAAGTTATCCAGGGTGAAACTGCAGGTTGTCTTTACAGGCAGGTGCCCTTGCTTAATATGAGATGGCCTAGGGGTCTTAGGATTACAATAAGTGGCCATTTTATAACTAAGAAATGAATGTGTAACAGTTGGCTTCAAAATCAGTAGCCAAACAGAACTAGGGCTGCATACGTCTGCCTGTATGTTTTGTGGGGTTGAAAGTTGGTAGGATAATGTTTACGCTTAGTTCAAAATTATCATTTTATTTATTCATTTATTATTTCCCACCTTGTGCCAAAAAGACTTAAGGAAGCTTCCTCCCTACCCTCATCACAAAAAAAAAAAAAAAAAAAGAATAAAAGAATAGCCACATCATGAGAAATGCACTTGACTTAATGAACTTTGATTTGCGATATCAGGGAACAGTCTAGGGTGTAGCTGCCTGCAGTCTTGGAGCAGGGAACTGAAGGGTAGGAAGTAGGAGAGAGGAGCATAGTGATTCCAGCTGGTTTAGAAGGTGTGCATGGACTTGCATTGACGCTTGTTTCTCCTGGGGGCTTGAAGCTTCCCACTGAGTTATGCCCTGAAGCTCTAGCACAGGCCCACGTGCCGCCCAGGACAGCCCGAGGCCCACGTGCCGCCCAGGACAGCTAGTCATGCAGCCTCACAAAATCTTTTAACGTTTTCGTTTTGTAGCATTTATTTTCTTTGTGACCCCATGTGCAGTGCCATTTTTGAAGTTCATAATCATACCTCATTCATGACATCGCTTTTTGGCAGTGCACACATTTGGAAGCAACTGTTTTCAGTGATGAACCACACAGAGAGCATAACTCGAACAAACATTTCTGACGAGCACCTTGAGAACTCAGAATTGCAAACACTTCCATCGAATCAGACATGGATAGATTAGTTTTATAGAAACAAGGGTCAAATTTGCCACTAGTTTTATATCATTCTCATTTCTCTAAACTTTATAATAAAAAATAGAAAAAATAAAAGGCGTCTCATTATGTGTGTGCACTAGTTGTATTATGTAATGTATGTGTGGCCCAAGACAACGCCCCGCGTTACTCTATGCGGCCCAGGAAAGCTAAGACGTTGGACACCCCTGCTCTAGTGGGTAGATGAGGACACCTCTCTTTAGACGATCAGACTCACGTCCAACTTCTGGGCCACATTACCCCATTATTGGGATTGCTGGCCTGAGTGAGGGGGCAGGCCTGCTTGCGGTGCTGAGGGTGTGCGAAGGAACTTCCTGGTGATCTTTAAAAATAGTACATTTAATCTGAAAGTTCAAGTGAAGTTTAACACTAATTGAAACTGTCATACAACCTGAAATGTCTTCCCTTTCAAGAAGGCTGATTTTCCTCCCTCAGATGAAAAGTGAGTGATTAATTAGCCTGTCATTATAAAAGGAGATAATGTTAGTAGATACTGAACTTCCTGTTAAATGGATTACCTATTGTATTCATTTGGATTTCATGGCTGTATTTTAGAAACATATTCATCTTTATACCAAGTCATCCCTGTTAAAGCTACACATTGAAAATTTAAGCTTTTTCTTACACAGCTCTGCTTAACTTTCAGAAGAGAGCCCGCTCCGATCACCTTCCATCTTAATGGGTGTATTAATACAGCTTTTTTTGGTATCCTAATTCTCCACCCCAGCTCCTGCCAACCCTCCACCCCCAGCATATCTACAGGTACTCAAGCATTTTAGCCAGCAGTGTTGATTCCTATGTATCGGTTTCATGTATATGAACATTCAGACACTCCCTGCTGATGCATGCCGCATAGATAGAAGGCCCATGTTCTCCAGTTACCCCTCCCTCCCTCGCTCCTGTGGACAAAATGTTTCCCTTTGAGGACTTTTTCATCCAGGGAAACAAACTAAAAAATTGCTCAGGGCGAGGTTGGGTGAAGAGGGAGGGTGGGCATGGAGGTCATGCCGGTTTTGGTCAAAAACTGCTGAACATTCAGCCTGGTGTGGGCAGATGTGCTTGTAAATCACCTGTTATGAAATGGACAAATGCCTTGAAAGAATCTCCAGAAAATTCACTGAAGCAGAATGCAGCCTCTCACAATGCTAGCTGGTTCACGGATGCCAATGGGTTCCTAGAACATTCACCTGGGGGGCGGGGAAGCCTGGACTACAAGGGGCCCACCCTCCAAAAGATAATTCCTGGTTTATTTTGGTCCCCCTTATATACAGAGGAATCCCTGTTCATTGACCATTCCTCTCGGTCTTCTCAGCTGGCTCTCCGTACCCAGACTCTAAATGACAGAGCTCCTCAGGCTAGGTTTTGGGCTCTAGCCATTCTGCTCACTCTTCCTAGAAGGTTTAACTCTGTCCTGTGGCTTCAAATGCTGTCGGTGTCTGATCACACCCCCTGGGATCTCTCCTCTGACTGCCAGTTTTATATATTCAGTTCCCACTTGATCTCCCTGGGCATGTTGTGAACAGAACTTGTGGTTTTATCTCAAACCTGTTTCTTCTCATCTCAGCATCAGTAAGTGGAGTGGCACCATCATCTAGGTCATTGCTCAGACAAACTAAATTGGATCTAGGACTCCCTTTTCTGATCCAGTCTCTCAGCAAGGTATATCGCCCAGATATGTCTTCAGTTTCTCTTTTTCCTCAGGTGTCTAGCTCAGTGCCTGACACATATGAGGCATTCACTAGTAAGTGGCCAGAATGGTGTCAGTAAAAAACCAGGAAAATTAGTGTTAAAAAATGTGAGCTCTTTAAAAATGTTGAGGTCATGACAGACAAGGCAGGGGGACTGTTTAAGATCAAAAGATAGGTCAGGTGTGGTGGCTCAAGCCTGTAATCTCAGCACTTTGGGAGGCCGAGGCGAGAGGATGACCTGAGCTCAGGGATTTGAGACCAGCCTGGGCAACTTGGTGAAACTTCATCTCTACAATAAATTTTAAAAAATAAAATAAAAACAATATGGTGCCCAGATGGAGTACTAGCAATAAGAGGACATTGTAGGAAACCCATGGGGAAAATTTGAACATGTATTGCTGTATATAATATTGTGTCAGTGGTATCATGGTTATGTAGAAGGACACCTTTGTTTTTAGGAAACACAAGTTGAGGTTTCTAAGGATGATGTGTATCTGCAACTCATTGCCGAAGGCTCAGAGGAAGAGGTTCATTTATCAGGATCCAGGGAGGGAGAGAAATGGAACAAAACATCAACAGTTGGTGAATCTAGGAGAAGGGTATATGGGTGTTCATTGTACTGTTCCCTTGCCTTATAGGTTTGAAATTTTTTCAAAATTAAAAATTAAAAAACCAACAGTGGAAAAGAATGTAATGGAAAGATATTTCAGGGACATTTTTAGCCGCCACATACTGAGATCCATTTTGAAGTATACCAGTGAAGGTAACAGAGTCCAGGGATATGCATAGTTGGAATGCTGATATATTCAACAGGAAGGAAACAGACCGAGTAGAAAAAAGGCCTTTGTGGAAAATTTACCCCTTTAAAAAAAAATCGGTGTGACAGTGTATGTCCAATTTTCCACCAGAGGGCAGTGCAGACAGTAATTCTGCACCCACCGCTGACCCACTGGCTGCAGTACTTAACTGACTCCACATGGGGTCGCTATTCTCTGCACAAAGCACAGGATTCTTAGACCATTTTAGAAGCGAGACACCGTGGATAGATGGACTGCTTCCCATTTCTTTCTCTCCGCTCAACTCTGCTTCTAAATTCTGTGGGTTTTTAGCTTTCGGCTCCTCTGATTCATGGAGCCTTTGGAAGGACCTGGATAGGAGTGCAGTCACCTGACCACCAGCATGTCAGGATTTATGACTGTCTCCTTATTACAAACTGCGAGAGCATAATCCTATTGCAATTAATCTTGAGATGTTCTAGGAGCTATTAAAATTCAAGGAATTTTATTCACGAATTTTGCCTCCCTTAGCGCAGTGATGTGCCCCCTTACTGAGTTGTTGGCTTGAAAGAGCCATCTATGTGCTTACCCAGAAAAGAAGGGTTCGTGTAAATGTTGAAAACTACCTAGCAAATTAAATGATTACTCTGGTAGGTGGTGGTTCTTTTACCTAACACTTACACAATGCCTGTGGAACCATATTGTGCTATTAGACGAGGGAATTAAAAGCCACTGAGGTTAAGGAGTTAGCCCCCGTCTCCTGAGGTGCTTATATTAGGGGGCAGACAAGCCCCCTAACAAATTTAGACAAGGCCTTCAGTACTAAATTTCATATAAACAAGTGCTTTGGAGGGAACAGACGGTGAATGAGGATGACCGCTGGTGGAGGTGGAGATGAATGCTGTCACTTGCTCTTTCCTGACTCAGCATACCAAGTCCTGTTGAGAGGTCCTCCAAGGCCAGATGCAGCATCAGGACCACATCAGTCTCTCTGGGTAGCTTGCGTTGACCATCCCCAAATGAGTTAAGTGCCCTTCTTGCGTCCGTATGGCCTCTGGCTCATGCCTCTGTTACAGCATGCATCATGGGTGTTAATTTGCACACTCTTCTCTCCTGAGGACAGAGGCTGATGACCAGCCGCTTGTGGATTCTCCCATGCTGGGCCCGGCTGACCTTGCACGTGCTTACCTATATGAGTCTATGGGCTTCTTCTTTTTTTCCTCTATTTGTCTTTTTCCTCAAATATAAGTCCAACAATTAGGTTTGCAAACCACCCTAGAAAAAGTGCTACATGGGAGGCTGAGGCGGGAGAATTGCTTGAGCCCAGGAGTTCAAGACCAGTCTGGACCACATAGCCAGACCTCATCTTTACAAAAAAATTAAAAAAAATTAGCTAGTGTGGTGGTGCGAGCCTGTAGTCCCAGTTACTTGGGAGGCTGAGGCAGGAGGATTGTCAGGACAAAAATGAAAAAGTGCTACATACCTCATTTCTGAGTATCACCACAGTCACCTTCAAAGTACTCTCCTTGGGAAGCTATGCATCGACGCCCATGCCTAGTCCAACCATCAAAGCAGTTTTGGAACTCTTTTTCTGGAATGGCCATCAGAGCTGTCGTCATATGACCCTTGATGTCCTGAGTGTCATCAGATGCTTTCCTTTCGGTATTTCCTTTATCTCAGGTAAAGAAAAAAGTCACTGAGGGCCAGATCAGATGAGTAAGGAGGGTGTTCTAACACAGGTACGTGTACAGTGCTGCCAAAGTGAGCACATGGTGTCAAGTTCGCGAACTTCACGTCAGACCTCAACAAATAACGATGACAACTCTGATGGTCATTCCAGAAAAAGAGTTCCAAACTTACTTTGACGGGTGGACTAGGTGCTGGTGTTGGTGCATAGCTTCCCACGGGGAGTACTTTGAAGGTGACCATAGTGATATTCAGCAATGAGGCATGTAGCACTTTTTCTAGGATGGCTCGCGAACCTACTTTTCAAACCCCATACAGTTGCACAGATTCACTGATGTCTTAAGAAAAAAGGAGAGAAAAGGAACTGACACTCATTGAGTGTCTTCTTTGTGTTGACCACTGTATCCACTGCAGTGTGTGCTTTAAGCATTTTCTTGCTTATTCTTGCTCTTCTAACAGACACATCAAGCTTCTTCCCCCTTCTGGTCTTTCAGGTCCTGAAGAAGGTGACTCCCTTTATTATCGCTAACAAGCATGTCTAGTTTACACACCGTTCTTTTTGGTGGATTTTGTTAGGTTGGTTAGGCCCTCTCCTCTCAGTTTTGGGCAGGACCTCAGGGCCCGGAATTTGTGGAAGCCTGCCTGAGACTCTGACTTCCTTGCTCTGTTTCCCTGACCTTCTCACTGTTCCCCTAGTATGTCGAGGCCCAACACTGGATGTCCCAACTTAGTTTACTAATTTTTATTGTAATTGATTTATATCCACCTCATTATCACTGGCTGTGCTATCTAGACTCTACTTCTAAGCGATGAGGGATTGAGTTTTTGGTTAGCCTTCCTCTTGAGATGGGCCAACCCATCATCTCTTTTTGTTGTTGTTGTTGGGGATTTCCTTTTTTGAAAAATTTCAATAGTTTTAGGGAATACAAATAGTGTTTGGTTACATGGATGCATTATATAGTGGTGAAGAAGTCTGGGTTGTGAGTGTACTCACCATCCGCACCTGTGCACATTTCTCCCAGCAGGTGATTTCTCATCCTTCCATCTCTTTTCCCTCCCCCTTTTGAGTCTCCAAGTCCATTACACTGTTCTCTATGTCTTTGTAGATCCTTAGTTTACCTCCCATTTATAAGTGGGAGCGTGGCGTGTTTGCTACTCTGTTCCTGCGTCAGTTCATTTAGGATGATGTTTTCTAATTCCATCCAGGTTGCTGCAAACAGAATAATTTCATTCTTTTTGACAGTTGAATAGTATTCCGTGGTGTGTGTGTGTGTGTATACCACATTTGAATTATCCACTGGTCAGTTGATGGGTATTTAAGTTGATTCCACATCTTTGCAATTGTGAATTGTGCTGCAATGAACAGGTGGGTGCAGGTGTCTGTTTTATATAATAACCTCTGTTCCTTAGGGTAGATACCTAGTAGTGGGATTGCTGGATCAAATGGTATGTCTACTTTGAGTTCTTTAATTTCCTTACCACTTTCTGTAGAAAACAACAGTGTGCCAGCATCCATTGTTTTTTTGATTTTTTTTTAATATAATAGCCATTCTGAC
This sequence comes from Cephalopachus bancanus, assembly GCA_027257055.1. NCBI lineage: Eukaryota > Metazoa > Chordata > Mammalia > Primates > Tarsiidae > Cephalopachus > Cephalopachus bancanus. The sequence continues at coordinate 2,506,544 of JAPVLO010000209.1, forward strand.
TGGTGTAAGGTGCTGTCCCACTGTGGTTTTAATTTGCATTGCCCTGATGATTAGTGATGTTGAGACTTTTTTTGTATGTTTATTGGCCATTTGTTTTTCCTAGGTTTTCTTTTAGGGTTTTTATGGTTTCAGGTCTGACTTTTAAGTTGTTAATCCGTCTTGAGTTTTGTATATGGTGAGAGATAGGAGTTAAGTTTCACTTTTCTGCATGTCGCTATCCAGTTTTCCCAGCATCATTTGTTGAATAGGGTGTCTTTCCCCCAGTGTATGCTTTGGCCTGCTTTGTTGAAGATCAGTTGGTTTCTGAACTCTCTACTCTTCTATTGGCCCATGTGTCTGCTCTTATATCAATACCATGCTGACCCTTTGAAATAGCCTCGTTGCTGGGCTCGGTGGCTCAGCCTGTAATCCCGCGCCTTTGGGAGGCTGAGGTGAGTGGATTGCCTGAGCCTGTGGGTTCGAGACCCGCCTGGGCAGCGAGACCTCATCTCTACAATAAATCAAAAAATCAGCCGGGCGTGGTAGCACATGCCTGTAATTCCAGCTACTTGGAAGGCTGAGGCGGAAGGATCGCCGGAGCCCAGCAGGTCGAGGCGCGGTGGCCGGAAGCGGCCACTGCACTCCAGTTTGGGCGACCAAGTGAGACTCCAACTCAAAAAAAAAAAAAGAAATAGCCTCGTCGTGTAGTTTGAAGTCAGGCAGCATGTTGACTCTAGCTTTGTTCTTTTTGCTTAGGATTACTTTGCTATTCTGGCTCTTTTTTGGTTCTATATGAATTTTAGAAATGTTTTTTCTAATTCTTTGAAAAATGACATTGGTAGTTTGATAGACATTATGTTGAATCTGTAGATTACTTTGGTTATTTTAACAATGTTGATTCTTCCAATCCATGAGGTATGCAATGTTTTTTCATTTGTTTGTGTCCTTTGCAATTTCTTTCATCAGTGTTTTCTAAAGGTTTAACCTCCCTGGTTAAATATATTCCTAAGTATTTTAGTTTTTTGGCTGCTGTTATAAATGGAATTGAGTTCTTGATTTGACTTTCAGCTTGGTGGCTATTGGTGTGTAGCGGATTTGTATGAACCCATCATCTTTTAACAGATTGTTTTACTCTTTATAACTTGTAAGTAAATCAAGCCTTTATAAATAGATATACTTAATAATAGTAAAAATCCCATCTACTTCTACAGGTTTAGAGTTAAAACAGCATAACCAAGGACTCATTCTGATACACAGTAAATCTTATTTTATTTATTTATTTATTTTGAGTAAATCTTGCCCATTCTTGAAGGCTCAATTGCAGACCTGACTCCGGATATTTTTTGTGTTTATAGCAAACCACAGTAATTTTTCCTGCCCTGATTTGCTGTGCTCTACAAACTTCAATTTGGTCATTAAGTTAGAAAGTCTTAGTTGTTATTTAATTACTTTGTGTATATATCTATACTTTATATGACTGATGGTAAATGGGAAAATGCCAGTTCATTGTGACGATGTCGTCTCAATTTTTGCAGTGTTTAAAAAGTGATATCTTTGATGCAAAATATCTTTAAATAATTTAGTTTTTGCTAATGGAGTTATATTTATTTTCTAAAATGTAATTTTAAAGTAATTCATCTCACTTAGCTTTTCTTAAAAACTGTTTTATTTAAATATGAGATTATTTTTTTACGTTTTTATTATTCCTTTTGTTCTCAGTATTCATTTAAGAAGGCTAGTGTTATTGTGCTCAAGCACAATCTCCAAGGAAGTGTTTCAAAAAAAGAAAGAATGTTAATTATTTCTTGTAGCTTATCTATAAAAGGCCATTTGGGAAAGTATAACCATTTAAATCTTTTATAGGACTTTGGGGTAGATTTTTATAGTTGCTGTATTAAAGTTGTTTTCAGACTTTTATAGAAAATTTATAAAGATTTATTTGCTAAATTATCAATATTTTAATAGCTGTAATTGTCTAAGCATTCCTAATTATATGTTGAACTTTCTAATTCTTACTATAGCATCCTCCTGGCCAAGCTTAAACATCAGTGTTCAATCAGTTAGGTTCATCTCTAATTTTATTATATAATTAAATTCATCTGACCTCGTTACTGAGCACATTTCAGACATCAGACTGATACTTATCATGAAACCACTAGGAATATTTCCATTATAAAAATTGACTCTTTGAAATCAGTCTTTCTCTAATCTGTCAGTTATACTGAACAGAAAATTTCTTTAAAAAGTAACCTGACTTTATTAATGTATTTAATTAAACCGAAGTGGTTAGAAAATATGTAAAGGGCAAACTGTCTTAAGAAATTCATGATGTTCCTTTTTATTTATAGAGATACTTTCTAGTTGGGAGCAACCACGCCGAAACGAAATACCGTGTCTTGAAAATTGATAGAACAGAACCGAAAGATCTGGTCATAATTGATGACAGGGTAAGTATCTTCCAAATCTGGCTACAAATGGAAGCTTTCATACCTGTTGTCTAAAGGATATGAAATATCCGTTTAATTTTTAGTGATATATAATTTTTTTAAATCATCCATCTAAAAGTTACAGTTATTTTTCTTGGTTTGCTAGAATTTGCTGATTTGATGTCAAGAAATATGCTAGAATTATACTTTATTATTATATGTCTTTTTGATTTGTTTTTGAAAACACACTCTTTGGATAAGATAATGAATAAATTTTCTTAAAGAGTTGACACTTGAAGGATTCAGTCTAACTTAATATGTCATCTACTCAAGAGATTATCTATTACTGTGCTTTAATTTGAAATTACTTGAAGTCGGGGAAGACTTCTGTGCTACAGAAAAGTGTAGGACATTTTCTGATGACTTACTGTTCACTAAAGAAATGCTAGGTTGTTCTTACCCAGAGTCAGGAATACAGAGGCCTAATTCAGGTGACACAAAAGCCTAAAGTTGTTAGTCAAAACATGAAACACAATATGGTACTGTCGAAATTAACTTTCACTTTTTCAAATGAAAGGACTTGACTTACCTTTGTATTGAAGTTTCTATGCACAAATATTTCTGAATCCATGTAGATTCTTGGTTTCTCAAGTATGTTGGTAGCTACAATTTGGAACCCATTTTCACTAAGCTCTTTGTAATACTTTTTTTGTGTGTTATAACAATTTTAGGTAAATTATTTATTATGATTTCCTGCACTACTGGGAGTCCATTTCTTCCAACTCCCCCCCACCCCCCATCTGGGAGTTTTTATTAATATGATGTCATAATTCTTGTGTTTATTTGGGAGTGGGAGTGGTTGATAAGGAAGCCCTTTGAGAAGGTAAGAAAAGCTATGGGCCATCTCATAAAAATGCTCATAGGGCCAACGTTTTATGTATATTTTTTTTTTAACAGATTTTTTTTTCTTTTGAGTTGGAATCTCTCTCTGTCACCCAGGCTGGAGTGCAGTGGCATGCTCATGGCCACCACAACCTCAACCTGCTGGGCTCAGGCGATCCTTCTGCCTCAGCCTTCCAAGTAGCTGGAACTACAGGCGCGCGCTACCACGCCTGGCTTGTTTTTTGATTGATAGTAGAGATGGGGTCTCACCAAGTTGCCAAGGCTGGTCTCAAACCTCTGAGCACAGACAATCCTCTTGCCTCGGCCTCCCAAAGTGCTGGGATTGCAGGCTTGAGCCACCTTGCCTGGCTTGTGTTTAGTTTTAAGGGATTCACAGACTTCTTGAAATTTGTCTGTGGATCCCCTAAATCTCTGATTCAGAGTATAAGTTTTAGACACAATTTTTTAGTACAGCAACATAATCCAATAACCAACCACGATTGCTAATGTTAAAAAACTCGTTGACTTTTTAAAATTGTATATTAGTTGTATGCCACTGTATACTTCTCTGTGGAACAGCTAATGATTCTTGTAGGCAACTTTTAATTTTCAGAGGTAAATAATAAATAATCTAAAGAGTAAGCACAATCTTGCAAATTAAATGTGTTTATTTTTAGCATGTATATACTCAACAAGAAGTCAGGGAACTTCTCGGCCGCTTGGATCTAGGGAATAGAACAAAGATGGGACAGAAAGGCTCCTCTGGGTTATTTCGTGCCGTTTCAGCTTTTGGTGTTGTAGGTAAGAGATCTGCCTCCCTCTCACTACCTTTTGTTTTCTACATTGACTACTTAAAGAGAGCTTATAAGACTAATATAGCTTTATACGAGGGGAACCCAAAAAACTCCAGAATTCTCTTTTGGAGGGTGGGCCCCTTGTAGTACAGGTTTCCCCTGCCAGGTGAGTGTTCTGGAAACCCATTGGCGTTGTTGTGAGAGGCTGTATTTGGCTTCAGTGAATTTTTCTGGAGATTCTTTTAGTTCATTTGCCCATTTCATAATGGGTGATTTACAAGTGCACCTGCCCACACTGCTGAGTATTCAGCAGTTTTTGACCACAAATAGCATAGCCCCTGTGCCCCACCCTCCCTGTTCACCTGATCTCGCCCCAAGCAACTTTTGTTTTGTTTCCTGGATGAAAAAAGTCCTCAAAGGGAAACGTTTTGCCAATGTGGAAGAGGTGCAACCAAAAACGGCAGAAGCACTAAAAGGCATCAAAGTGGACCAGCTCAAAAACTGTTCTGAGCAGTGGATAAAGCATCTCGATAGGTGTATTATGTCAAACAGAGAGTACTTTCAAGGTAACTGAAGTTTAAGCATGTAGGAATAAATACACAATTTTTTATAAATAAATTCTGGGTTTTTTGGGATTCCCCCTTGTAATTATAATTATAAATAGCTTTGATTGTTTAAAACTTCATTATCCATCAATCAGATATCAAACAGCCTTTCAATAGCATCTGTTTATGTGCTCAGCACTGTTCAGTTTTATATAAGATACAAGTTTTTGAACTTTGAGGACTCTGCTGCCTGGCTTGTTGAGGAATGAAATAGTAAAAATTAGATGACCTGTAGACATCTGACCTGCCGTTCATCAGCTGGAAAACAGATACATTAAAATCAACATTAAAATTAGCAGGAATCTTTCCTAAGGTCAGGCTGCAGTTGTGAAATGTCATAACCCCCTTCTTTGGACAATTACTGCTTTTTTTACTCACTGAGAAACTTTGTTCTCTAAAATCACAAACCATCAGAAACTGTGCTGTTTAAAATTATATATGTAAGATAAAGCATCTCACTCTTACTTGGATGACCTAAGTCACTGTGACACAGAGAAGCAGCTTTGATTTACAGCTCAGGTACGGAGCTTCACATGAGGGATTTCTGGACGCAGTATTCCATAGTTTTGCTGATTTTATTGTTTTCAGGGAAACAGGACTAACAGACTTGACACTGATCCCTTTAAATATGGCCCTGCTTTGGCTTGAGCCTCTTTATTTGCATTTTACCTGCTCTCCCCCCTCCTTCTCCATCCCCAGATAACTCCTTTACGTTAGTGAGATGCTGCAGCTCCTCTGGTGTGCATTGTCCCTCATTGTGGTGGGTCAACCTGTCTTTACTGGACTGCGAGTTTGTCCCTGATAGGGCTAGGACGGAGGACAGAAACCAACATGTATGAAACAACCCCAAGATTACAATGAAGAGCCAAGCTGTGCAGTATATGTTAGATGTTGTCGGGGATCACATAAGAGGTAGATGATTTGCACCCGGCCAGAGACCTTTTTCTGTATTAGATGAAACTTGAGCTGGACCCTGAAAGAGGAAAAAGGTTAGGATAAATGTAGGGAGGAAAGGAGGGAGCTCCAGTAAGGATGACAGCAGTGGCGCAGGCACATGATACCCACTCTTACTGGAATGCTGGAGAGTGGTTGGGTGAGACCAGATTGCTTGGGGCCTGGGAAGCCAAAGCAGAGGGCAGTTATATCTCAACATCTCTGCTGCCACCTTATTTTGAATTTTTTTTTTTTTTTGAGTTGTAGTCTCACTCCATCACCCAGGCTGGAGCGCAGTGGCACACTTACAGCTACCCCAGCCTCTTGCTGGGCTCCAGCAATCCTTCTGCCTAAACCTTCCAAGTAGTCGGAACTACAGACATGTGCTATCATGCCCAGCTAATTTTTGATTTATTGTAGAGATGAGGTCTCGCCAAGTTTCCCGGGCTGGTCTCGAACCCACGGGCTCAGGCAATCCACTTGTCTCAGCCTCGCAAAGTGCTGGGGTTACAGGCTGAGTCACTGAGCCTGACCTCTTTTTTTTTTTTTTTGAGTTGGAGTCTCACTCTGTCGCCCAGACTGGAGTGCAGTGGCCACTCCCGGCCACTGCAGCCTCAACCTGCTGGGCTCCGGCGATCCTTCTGCCTCAGCCTTCCAAGTAGCCGGAATTACAGGCATGCGCTACCACGCCCGGCTGATTTTTTGATTCATTGTAGAGATGAGGTCTCGCTGCCCAGGCCGGTCTCGCGGGCTCAGACAATCCACTCACCTCAGCCTCCCAAAGGCGCGGGATTACAGGCTGAGCCACCGAGCCCGGCTCTTTTTTTTTTTTTTTTAACACTTACAAAATTGTCTATGCTTCTGAAACCTACTGGACTGTATGTTCTATTGAGTTGGTGGTTTCTATGGATATTAACAAAATTAATATGGACTTGATGAGGCTAATTAATATTGACTTGACGAGGCTAGATGGTTTCAGATTCTTAGGTTTTCTGATGAGCACTTTCAATTTTGAGGCTCTGTGTTTGTTGAAACTTCAATGACATCCTGCCATATTTGGAGTTTGTTTTTCTTTGTGTATTCTCATGGCTCTCCATACATGATCCCTTCAGGTCCATTTGATGTGGTGGGTGGCTGCCAGGGACGATGTGGCATGAGTTTTTTCTCCCCAACTCTGGTCCCTTCTGTTCAGTCTTGACAAGGCCCTTGAGGCTACATATTCATGGATAGGTGTTTGTGGACCTGTGTGTGTCTCTTTATGTCACGTAAGTTCATTTGTTTAAATTCCACATATGTTAATTTCCGCTTTAAGTCCTGCTTCTGTTTTACACTTAAGAAAAAAACTTCAAATAAAATAGTTTAAGCTTCTTTGAATGCTGATAACTCTATTACAACTTTTTGATGGAAATTTCCTACGGTGTATGTAATGTTGAATGCCTCATTGGCTGGGGTTTATTATTCAAAATGGAAATTTCCTTGATGATAAAATGTAAGGAAGTGAAGGTCAGTTATTGAAATGTGTTTAAAAATAGCTACCTGTAAGTATTCTATAGTAGTATTGGACTGTTTGCCTTTACATTAAATGGCCCCAGGCTACGGTCCTGTTGTGTTTTTATGGTAGTTTGATTCCTTTTATCATTTTTGACATGTTTGCTTTTAGCAGTATTCCTTGTCTCATTTTATAATCAGGCTTATAAAACATAATGCTTTATTTGAATCACTGATAACCAACTTTGTAACCAGACATTTATTTTACACACAAGTATTCATAAACCCTGGCTGAGGGTGAAAGGTGTCTCCATGTTTCTCTTAAAGGTGACATTCTTAGCTATTTCTCTTGTAATAGAGGCCTCTTTGAGACTATTCTTGGACAGTGAAGTCACTGAAAGACTAACCTACAAGTAAAGTCATGTAATAATGTACTAAATAAACACTTCTTATTTTAATGGAAATGTGTCTTATGTATTCGAGTTCAACCTTGTAAATAAAGTTCAGTGAAAAGTAAACAGGGAGTTAATAAAAGTCTATGATTTTTCTAGTACAATCTTAGAAATGACAGATACTGAAATTGTAAAACACGAAATACCTGTCTATGAAAAATGTACAGTTTAGTTGTCAAAATAAAACATGTGCGAAATGACTAGAATGTTTGTCTTCTATTCTGTGTTTAAAATATTTTCTCCACAAACTTTTCTGCATGCTTCCTTTGTGGATAATATTTGTGTTGGAATGTCTTGGACTGTTATCATGGTTAGCTTACTACACATTCTAGAAGACTCTAGAACAGTGCCTTTCAGCTACCTGTAGTAAAGGGCCAGTTTTCCTGCAGACCAATATCACATGTGACTCAAAACACAAGTTCAGTACTATACAAACTTGTCTATGTCCTGTGCGAGGCAAGTTCATTGATCGTGCACACAGACGCTGCGGCAATCTCAAATTGTTCTAAAGTGTCTAAGCCCTGCCTCTCAGTTTGTTTCTTTTGTCTTTTAATGAACTGGTACCAAAAACTCATGGACAGGCACCTAGACCATATTTTTGAGTACTACTGGATTTTCTTTGTTGTAAGCATGGATTGACCCAGTCCTGAGCTACCTTGTCAATTCCTGACTTGCTCTATTGTACTTTGACAGCCAGTAGGAAGTTAGGGAAACCATTGAAGGGGATCCTGAGCATCCATCACAAAGTTGTTTTATCTGCCCTGGAGCACGAGAATGGGGTAGGTGGCTAGTGGCCTGCAGTCCACACTACTCAGTTCTATGACTGTCCCAGCCCCTTTCTTTTTTTTTATTATAAAGATGTGGGGTACAATTCAGGGTTAGGTAACAAATGTGGATTATGCAGGTACCCTTGTTGATGAGGTGTGCCCCTCCCTCCCCTAGCAGTTTCCCTCAACTGCCAATCCCATCCCCCCTCCCCTGACAGTTTCCCACTACTGCCAATCGCTTTCTTATAGTATTATAAGTGTTCAAGATTCGCTTATGAGTGAGAACATATGGTACTCTGTTCTTTGTTTCTGTGATAGACCACTGAATATGACTGACTCTAAATCCATCCAAGTTGCTGCAAAGTCCATACGTTTGTCCTTTATGGCTGCATAATATTCCATTGTGTATATGTGCTACATTTTTTTTATCCAGTCCAACTTTGATGGGTAACATGGTTGGTTCCATGTTTTTGCTATTGTGAATAGAGCTGCAACAAACATACGTGTGCAGGTATCTTTTTTGTAGAATGACTTGAGTTCCTCTGGGTATATTCCCAATAGAGGAATTGCTGGGTCATATGGAAGGTCAGTTTCTAGTTCTTTCAGATACCGCCACGCTGTCTTCCACCATTTCGGTTCATAGCGCTTAGGTTTGTGCCCTTCTCTGCCTAAGTCATCTGTCAGAATATGCTCTTTGAAGCTGCTAGTATGTTGGAGGGGGTGGTAAATTAAGGAGTATCCTGTGGTAGACTGAGTGATGGACTAAGCTGTTATTTGATGATACCCTTAAAGATAGAATAAAGATTCAAGATGACGAAAACAACAGCAGCAACAATGAAGAATGAATCACAGACTAGTTGGGAGCAGTGTGATTTGATATTAGAGATGTCACTTTGGTTCCAGCTCTGTTGTGCAAAGGCCCTAGGTACCCAGTGAAGGTTTTTTATACTTCTCTGCTGGAGTGCTTTTTCTCACTGAAGGTTTTCAAGATAATAGCTGTCTGGCCTGGTGACCCCCCCCAAACAGGATATTACATTTTCCTCTGTGAGTGGGCTGGTGGGGGTCCTCTCCTGCTATCAGGATGCCACACTACTCCTCTCATACTGTCCTTTTAAAATATACTTTGCTTGGCATCTGTCTCAAGTAACACAGCCATTTTACTTTGGAGAGAGAGAAATCACTTTTGCATGATGACCATCATCTTGTCTTCTGGAAGGTATCCAGTGAAATTGGTCTGGGGTCAGAAGAACATAAAAGAAAGACGAAGGAACTTGTTCTGGTTTTCAGTATGTTAGAGTGATGAATAGGCTGACTCTTGTTAAGTGTCTGTGCCAAACGAAGACCTTGAATTGTTGGCTATATTTGATAGGGAATCTTTGAAAAAGAGAGCTGTTTCCAATTGGTAGTAAAAAGGAAGAGGAAAATAATTCCATTTATAATATGTGAAAGCATTTGTGCTGGAAGAAAAGAGTCTCTTTTATGCAGTTTATGTACTTTCCCTCATACAAATTATGAAGGGAAATGCAGAATGATGTAAATAGACTGGAGCTAAAAATGTAAAATTAAAATTCAGTTGGAATGTAGATTAAGAAATTATTACGGAGAATTTTTTCTATAAAATATAAATATACAGCCAGTATAAAAGGAAAACTAATTTATCTTGTAAATATTTATTACGTAAACCCAATTAGATTCGCTTTTGGAGTTCTTGGGTGTGTGTGCGTGTGTGCTCTGAGAGCCTTACTTTTAAGTTTTATCTTTCTAAAAGGATAACTACTTCCTAACTTGCTTTTAATGATTGTCATCAGCTTTTTGTCCCCTTCCCATTCCTGTGTCCTTCAGCTTTAATTTTGGGATAGTCTCCAAGGGGGAAAGGGGTCTAAATGAACATTTAAAAAAAAACCAACACTTTGTACTTTGTGGATCTCTAAAATATAAGTATTTTTCCATTACCTTAACAGAAAAAATACTTTTTTTCTCAGTTGCTTGGCTCATAAAATCCTTGAGGCATCTTTTTTGTTATAAATTTCCGCTCATTTATGTTAATATATTCAATTAGTAGTTTCCTTTTTCATCAGCTGAGAATAGCAAGGCACAGATAATAGGTATTTGCCTATTTTAGAGCAAAAATTTATACCATGAGGATCCTAGTATAGACTTTGTAGAATGTAACACTCAGGGAGTTGTGGGGGGGAGAGAGAGAGAGAGAAGGGGGGGAGACAGAGAGAGAGGAAAGAGGGGAGAGAGGGGAGAGAAAGAAGAGAGAGAGAAAGAGAAAGAAAGAGAAGAGGCACAGAGAAAAGAGATAGAGAAGAGAGAGAAACAAGAGATGACCGAGGGAGAAAGAGAAAAGAGAGAGAGAGAGAGAGACTCATGCACAAGAAAGGTAGTTTTGAAGGATAGTTATGCTAGGTATAAGGTTCTTAGTTAACAGGTTTTCCTCCCCTAATACTTTGAATATGTCATCTCACTGCCTTTGGCTTTCATTGCTTTCCATGAGAGTCAGGTCTGTATGACTGTGTTTAACTTGCCTTACCAGTGAGCTTGATGAGTATGAATGGGACCTAGTATGTGTGGCCTGTCATGCCTGGGGTAGAGCCTCCACCCTATGTATGATGGGGGACTGGGTAGAAGGAAGGAGCCCAGACCTCAGCTGTGTTTACCTGGAATAGAGTTTCTGCCACAGAGAGCTGGAGGGGATAAGAAATGCTGGTGGTCTGCCCCTCCTGAGCAGAAACCATGCTCCTAGACTGGCTGCTAGGGAGAGAGAAAGGAGTCCTGTCTTCTTGGCTGCACTTGCCTGGAGTAGATATCCTGTCATTGAATTGGGTTGGGGGTGGGGGGGGCGGTGGTGTGGAAGTGGAGCAGACAGTGATCCAAATGCCACAGACATGCTCTCCTTACCAAGACGCTATAGATTTTTACTGAATAAATGCTTCTCTAGTTTTTGTGTGCTCTAGGACAATTTCTAGAAGCCGCCAGAGTTTTGTTTTGTTTTTATAATTTTCACCAGTTACAGTTGTTTCTCTGGAGAAAGGATCTATCAAGCTCATCACACTGTCATTTCAGAAGTGCCCTCTTCTTCTTCACTTCCAAGAAAGTTGGTTTCAACTTTCAAAAAGAAAAAAAATTCTGGGAGCCACAATGTTTTTGACCAAGACTTTGTGGTAACTAGTGTGTTGCTGAGAACATAACACTACTGAGCATTAATGCATGTGGATCTTTCTTTAGTCACCCATATAGAACACATATATTCTAGTGATTTGACATAAAATGTGACTCTTTTTTATACCTCTTCAGTATTCATAAAAAGCTTAGCCATCAGAAGTGGCATTTGTGGAGAATTGTACAAGGATATGTAATGTACTGGATATATTGTTTTGCTTGCCCAACCCGTTCACTTTTTAGGCAGTTGGCACCACTGCTCCCGGCCCCATATACATCATTTAGTTAGTGTATAAAATGGCTTCCAACGCAGTATAATCCTGTTCCTTGGCCACATTGCTTGGCCCAGGGCTGGACACCCAATCCAAATTGGGCCAATCCTGTCCTTTCCTAGGAATTCTGGAATTGAAGTTGATTTTTTTTAAAAAGGGGCAAGTGGTCAGTTTCTTCCCAGCAAGGGGTTTTAGATGGGAAGCCTAGAGCTGTCACAGTTGTGATTCCTACCACGCGACCCATAGAAGTGGAGGAGTCTGGTCTGTGGAGAGAGGGAACAGAGTGGGTGATCGGAGTTGGACCTTGATGAGATTTTTTTCTGAGGTCATCACATTGTTGCCCATATGTATCATGGATCACCTCAGTATCCTTAATATAAATTCCTTTTTTTAGTTTAAGCTGACTTAGTTTGGGTTTTGACACACATTATTAAGGCTCCATGAAGTTTGTTCTTTTGAGCAACATTTTCCAAAATGTGTTCAACAGAGCATTTATCCACTGGTAACTTTCTTTTTTTCTTTTTGAGTTGGAGTCTCACTCTGTCACCCAGGCTGAAGTGCAGTGGCATGCTCACAGGCACCCTAGCGTCAACCTGCTGGGCTCCTGTGATCCTTCTGCCTCAGGCTTCCAAGTAGCCCAAACCACAGGTGCACGCTACACGTCAGGCAATTTTTGATTTGTTGTAGAGACAAGGCCTCACCAAGTTGCCCGGAATGGTCTTGAACCCGCGGACTAAGGCAGTCTACTCGCCTCACCCTCCCAGAGTGCTGGGATTACAGGCTGAGTCACCGAGCCCCACTGGTAAATTTCTTTTTAAAAAGGGGTAGGAGGAGGAGGTTCTATGATCAGACAAATCTGGAAAGGCACTTAGTCTTCATCTCCCATCAGGCTTCACAGTGTACATGAGCACAGCACTGAAGGTTCTCAGGACTTTTGTGTAAGTTTCTTTATCCCAGGATTTTCCTAATTTATTTGCTCATAGCCACTTTTCTCTCCCTGGAATCTGTTAACTAGTATTTCATGAAGAACACATTTGGGGAAATGCTACTATAGATATTTAAGTTTTCTCTTCAGAAGAAATCAGATCACTGTTCAGCTGGGTGCCTTCATTCATTCAGTTTGTAGAGAATGACATTTATTGAATTGTGCTCTGACATATGAAACAACCCTAAGAAATATGTCCTTGACATTGCTATAGCGTTCTCTTGAGGTGGTTATTGCTTGCATCACATACCTTTTATGAACACTCTAGAATTATCTCTTAGTTCTCAGAACTAGAATAGCTTTTCCAAGTAACTGGTTTGGTTTTTATCTTTCAGCCACTGCTTGCGATATAATTGGCTGTATGTTCTTCTTTGCATTATTTGTTAGAAAACACAGAGGCAAATGTGAGAAATAGTGCATAGGACCCAAAGACGTAGAACAAGAAGTTCAATCTGTAACTGACTGTGAACTGTCATTTGAGATAACTCACTACCTTCAGACCAGCCAAGATATATTCTTATGTACGACTTTTATTCTTGACTTCATCTTGCTATTTTTTAGAACTATTCGGAGTGGGTGTTCAGAGATGCACCTTACTATAATGTTATCCCTCATCTTATCAATCTTTGTGTGTGTGTGTGGGTGTGTATAGTTAATTGTGGTAAAAAATATATACAATTTACCACTTTTAAATGTATAGTATACAGTGTTAACTATATGCACCTTGTTGTGCAACAGGTCTTAAAAACTTTTTTTTAATCCATGCAGAACTGAAGCTCTGTACTCATTGAACAACAGCTTCCTTAATCTTATGTATATTTTTGCTTAAGACATCCCAGTCCTATTTGGAATGATACTAAAAGGAATGCAGAAATTAAAATTGTTTAGAGTAGTGATTTTAAGTGAGATAAATGTCAGTATAGATATTTTAGAGAATCACTCCAAGACATTTGTGTGGCACTACATCCTAGAAACAATAATGCAGGAAATATATCAAAAGATTTTGACCTTTTAAATATGCATTTAAAAGCAACAATAAGTTTATAAAACATATTTATCTTTTTTGTGGCATAGGTTTTGTCAGATTTTTAGAAGGCTATTACATTGTGTTAATAACCAAAAGGAGGAAGATGGCGGAGATTGGAGGTCATGCAGTATACAAGATTGAGGATACAAATACGATCTACATACCCAACGATTCTGTCCGGGTCACCCATCCTGATGAAGCTCGGTATGTACTGGTGGCAACAACTTGGTTTTTTAATGTGCTAGATAGTTTGAAAGCAAAATATAGTCAAAGGATGATAAATGTTATGCAAAAACATCAAATGCTGGCTCAGAATTCTGCTGTTTTTGTTTTTTTTTTGAGTTGGAGTCTCACTCTGTCGCCCAGACTGGAGTGCAGTGGCCGCCCCGGCCACCACAACCTCGACCTACTGGGCTCCGGCGATCCTTCCACCTCAGCCCTTCCGAGTAGCCGGAATTACAGGCGCACGCTACCATGCCCAGCTGATTTTCTGATTTATTGTAGAGATGAGGTCTCGCTGCCCAGGCGGGTCTCGAACCCGCGGACTCAGGCAATCCACTCACCTCAGCCTCCCAAAGGCGCGGGATTACAGGCTGAGCCACCGAACCCGGCTGTACTTGTATATTTAAAGAGAGAAAATGTGTACGTGTGTATAAGGAGAAAACTCTAACAGTGGATTCAGAAGAAGGACATACTGGTGTCCATTGTACGATTTTTTTCCCCCAACTTTTCTGCAGATTTGAAATCTTCTAAAGTTTTTGGGGGAATTATTGGAGTCTTGGGAATGTAGGGAAAAACTGTAAACGTATGGATAGATTCAAAATTGTAAAAGTTGAAGGCATATTTAAGAGTTTTTAGGATTGTAACAGTTTAAAATTTAATTATACTGTATTATTGACTTTCGTAGTATTGTTTGGTTACATTTAAAGATGATGTGGCACTCTTTCTTGATACCTAAGATAATAGTTTTCTGGGCCCCTGTGACACTGCTTTTGATGATTTGAAAGTGGAGTTGTTAAAAAATAAGTTGTTTCAGATGAGGGAGGATAAGTATAGTTTTTACCAGATAAAGTAGATGTTTGTCTTGCACTAACTGAAAAAAAATTATATCCCATATTGCTTACAGGCAGGGCCTTACAATTAAGTTTTTGAACTCGTCATAGAAAAAGTGTTACATACCTCATTGCTGAATATCACTATGGTCACCTTAGAAGTACTCCCCTTGGGAAACTATGCACTGATGCCAGTGCCTAGTTCACCTGTCAAAGCAATTTTGGAACTTTTTTCTGTAATGACTATCAGAGCTGTCATCACAAGAATGTTGGAGTTAAAATTAGAGCAACGAACAAACATTAAATATCTTGTTAAACTTGGCAAGAGTGGAAGTTAAATCAGACATGTGTTAGTCCAGGTTTATGGGGATAGTGCCATGAAGAAAATGGTAGTGTGCAAATGGATAAAACATTTTTCTGAGGGAAGAGAAAACATCACTGATGAAAAGAAGTCAGGATGGCCGGTAATGAGCAGAACTGACAAAAACATTGCAAAAATGCTTCGAATTGTTCATCAAAATCATCAACTGCTTTGAGAAGCATAGCAGACCAAATGAACATTGATAGAGAAACAGTCAGGAAAATCTTAACTGAAAACCTTGGCATGAGAAAGGCGTGCACAAAAATGGTCCTGAAGGAGTTCTTGTGTCACAGCAATGCACCAGCTCACACAGCACTGTCTGTGAGGGAGTTTTTAACCAGTAAACAAATAACTGTATTGAAACACCCTCCCTACTCACCTTATACGGTCCCAGATGACTTTTTTCTTTGCCTGAAGATAAAGGAAATGTTGAAAGAAAGACATTTAATGACATTCAGGATAGTATGACGACAACTGATGACCATTCCAGAATAAGAGTTCCAAAATTGTTTTGATGGGTGTACTAGGCACTGGCATCAGTGCATAGCTTCCCAAGGGGAGTACTTCAAAGGTAACCATAATAATATTCAGCAGTGAGCTATGTAGCATTTTTTCCTAGAATGAGTTCACAAACCTAATTGTAAGACCTCATAGTGTATTAATGTAAAGGGAATCAGATTGACCAACACATATGAATCCAAGGGATAGGAAAAAGTTGAAGAGGTCTATATTATTAATAAATCCCATCTTAATTATTTATCAGCAAAAAATATTAATACAAATTACATTGCTCTATATAGTTATTTGATATAATTAAATAATAAAATTACTAATGCTATGTAGTAAATGGACATTATACAGAATAAGATATAATTATATTAATAGTTTGTTATAGGTAGGCTGAAGTAGTATTACTAAATAGGGAAAACTTTTAACTCACATATAAAATGATATAATCCAGTAATGCACTTATGTAAAAATATTTGGTTAAAATATTAGGAAATAAAATACAGTACTATTAAGCATTTCGTAGATAATGAGAAGTACATGTTATCCCTGTAATGCATGATTGTATCAATGTTCGAAAATTTACTAGAGCAATTCACCACACTAAAATATAGTTGGGAAAAAATGATGATCTTCTTATATTTGCAGACAAAATTCAATACCCTGTGTGACAAAGGTCTTAGCAAACTAGGAATGTAAACAAAAATCTTTCTTACTCTGATAAATAGTACCTATTAAAAACCTGTATCTAAAATTATCTTAGAAGTAAAACTTTAAAAGCATTTCCTTTATTTATAATAAGGAACAATACAGGAGTATCCACCATAACTACTAATATTCAACCTTGTATTTAAGGCCCTAACCAGTACAGTAAGACTAGAAAAATAAGGCATAAAGCTTGAAGAAAGACACACATTGTCGTTATTACAGACAACATGTCTTTCTACTTGGAAAATCCAAGAACATTTACAAATTCTCAGAACTAATAAGAGTTCAGCAATGTGCCTGAAGAAAAGATCAGCATGTAAGAACCAGTCATGTTTCTACACACTGGTGATAACCAACTAGAACATTGGTAAAGTATCTGGGAATAAATATAGCAAAACCTCATAGAGAAAATGAAAAACATTTAAAAAATATTTTTAAAATCCCTGAATAATTGGAGAGATGTTCGTTGTTTATGGATGAGAAGACTCAATATTGTAAAGATGCTAGGTTTCTCCAAAATTAATTCATAAATTTAATGTAACTCTAACCAAAATCCAAGAGGACTTTTTTGAAAATAGAACTTGACAAACTGGTTTTAAAATTGATATAGAAAAACAAAGGACTGAGTATAGTCCAGATAACTTAAAAAAGAAAAATGAGAAGTGATAAGTCCAACCTGATAATAAGACTTGCAGTGATTCAGATAATCAGAGAGTAAACTGTAAAAAAGACTGCTTAGTTTTGGAGATATTGATGTTGGTCAGTTAACAGAGTTGAGAAAGTCCAGCAAAGGATCCATTTTATGTGGCCCACTGGGATATGATTCATTGAGCGTTTCAAGTCATTGGGGAAAAAAGGTGAACTAAGTAGGTTTTTTCATTTGGACAAAAATAAAATTAGATTCCAATATCTGACAGTACTCAGGTTGTGATTCTAGAAGTACAAAGACCATTTTAAGAAAATAAAGGTAAATATTTTAATAATCTCGGTACAGTGAAGGATTCCACAAGCAAAATAGAAAAAGTACAAACCATAAACCAAACAATGATATATTTGATGCTATCAATATCTAAAAAAAATACTTACAATCTAGACAAATTTCAGGAGACAAGCAACAGTTTGAAAGTAGATATTTGAAACATATAACATGGATTTTTATTTAGAACATTTGAGTAATTTCTACAAATCAATGAGAAAAAGGTAAGCAACTTAACTGAAAAATGGTTAAAACTTAGAAACAGGCAGCTACAGAGGAGATTCTGAACCTTACTAGTAACTTGGGAAATGCAAATTAAAAAGGCACCATTTTGTTCTCATTAGTCTGATTAGGAATAATCAAAATATGTGCTGTCATGAAGTGTTAGCAGAGAAGTGAGAATTGAAGAATTGAGTTGTATACTATGAGTTATACACTATGAGTAGAAATGAGTTATGTACTATGAGTTAGATTGATATTATTTTAGTCACTGAGGAGGACAATTTGGCATATTCTAGCAAAACTGAAAAAGCATTTGCAAATTGTACAAATGCTTCCTGTTTCTAGGCACATGCCCTAGAGAAACTCTTCATACGGGCACAGGAACACATGCATAGGATGAGGTTGGCAGCATTGTATCTTGTAGGGAAAACTAGAAAGAACCCCATGGCCTATCAGCAGAGGAATGGATAAAGTTTGTCATGTGTACTTGGCCCTCATCCATGGATTCTGCACCTTTGTATTCAACCAACTACAGGTCAAAACCATTTGAAAAAGAATTGCACCTTTGCTAACCACATACAGACTTTTTTCTTGTCGTTATCCCCTAAACGGTATAGTGAAACAACTATTTACATTGTATTAGATATAAGTAATCCAGAGATGATTTTAAGTATTTTGGAGGATGTGTGTGGGTTCTATGCAAATACTACACCATTTTATGGGCATCCACGGGTTTTGTTATCCAGGGGAGGTCCTGGAGCCAATCTTGTACAGGTACTGAGGAACAATATCATGAGGTACCAAATATTAACCAAAGAGAACAAATTATGTCTATAACTTTTGGCGTAACTGGATTTCAGAGAATGAGTGAAAAAAATGAGTTGTGGGCCAGTATATAAAGTTTGAAATAATTTGCATTTATTTTTAAGTATGTAATATAATGTTATTTATTATTTAAAGATATCTCTAATGTGATCGCAGTAAGGGCATAGGAAATAGAAGGATTCATGTCAGTAACAGGAAAATGGCAGCCTCGGGAGAGGGAGCAGGGTTGGGAAAGTCTAAAGAGGATTTTAACTTTTTGAATCATTTTTTTATCTTATTAATCTTAAAAAAGTTGAAATAAATATGAAAAATGTGAATATTTATTACTCCTGAATGGTAGATATGCAAATATTTTTTCTATACTTTTTACTTTTTACTTTAAAAAGCTTTCCTGTTTAAAATTGTGGTGACCCACAAGTTACTTGTTTTTGTTACTTTCGGCTTCATCCTGAAAGCATTTGCAAAGCACATTGTAAAAGCAGAAACAGTATTTATTTCTCTTGCCCAAAGTCTAAATGCCCCACACGTGTAGGTGCATGACTTCACCCATCACTGTATATTCAGTGATGAGGAGCAAACTGTAAAGTGAAGGGTCTCTGAAGGGAAGATCAAGAGATCTAGAATTACTTCAAATGCAGTCTCTATTCTAGGTGTGATTTGAATTCCTCAGTTGTAATGAGTGTGTTTACAAATATAAATGTATATATGAATGCATGTTAATCTATAAAAAAAATAGTATTGTATGAATGTCTGATTTTTTTTTTTTAGGTATCTACGAATATTTCAAAATGTGGACCTATCTAGCAATTTTTACTTTAGGTAAGTTTGAACTTAGTCTTGCTTCTATCAATCACTTAAATTTTCATGTTATTTTCCAGGAGGTAAAAACAGAATCAGAGCACACAGTGGTACTTTCTCTATTTTTTAAAAACAGCCAAATTATATTATCTAAGATCATTAAAATATAGGTATTTCCTCCTTTTAAAAATCTGATATTTGAAAATCCAAATGGATAAAGTAAAGAGTAATTATTCTCACTCTAAAAATTTAAGGTGGTTTCTTTCATCCATGCCAGCTCTGGCATGTCTCTCTTTCTTTTCTCTCTTCTTTCTCTAATAAACTTTGTTTGAAAACTTTAAAACAATGTTTTCTAAAGATTGGATTTAAAGTATTTTGGGGGTTTTTCTTGAGTTGGAATCTCACTTCGTTGCCTGGTCTGGAGTGCAGTGACACACTTATGGCCACCCCAGCATCGACCTGCTGGGCTCTGGTGATCCTTCTGCCTAAGCTTCCAAGTAGCCAGAACTACAGGTGCGTACTACCATGCCTGGCTAATTTTTTATTTATTGTAGAGACGAGTTCTCGCCAAGTTGCCCCGGCTGGTCTTGAACCCATGGGCTCAGGCAATCCACTTGCCTTGGCCTCTTGCTGGGATTACAGGCTACACCACCGAGCCTGGCCTGGATTTAATGTATTTTAAAGAAATACATATTTTTTTCTGTTTAAGTTTTCAAACAAAGTTTATTAGAGAAAGAAGGGAGAAAAGAAAAGGAGACATGCCAGAGCTGGCATGGTCGAGAGAAACTGCCAGAAATATTCTCATTTTGTAATTTTGAATCACAAAAATGAAATTTGCCTTCAAACTTTAATGCAGAGCTGTAACAGTTTCACAGTTCAGTTTTCAGTAAATACTCTGGCAAATTTAGGTAAAAATTAATTCAAAATAGGAAGGATTGTTGTAATACTGGTGTACTGCTGGTGGCATTGTAAATTAGTAGGTTTTTTGGAAAGAAATGAAGCATTAAGCATATATAGAAATATATCCTAAGAAAATAAAACAGGCGGGAATATATGAATCCCTTTTGTAAAGAGACATATAGTTTCTGTACTTATGATAGCCAAAACAATGAAACCAGACAATCTAGAAATAACCCAAGTATTAATCATTGAAGAACAGGCAAATGAATTATGGTAGAGCATCACGATAAAGTGTTATACCACCATTAACGTGACGAATATGTGGCCCTAGTAAATACAGTAATGTGATAAATGGAAAAATCTATCAGCTATAAGATACAAATTAAAAATTAGAACACAAAATAGCATACACCAACAAGAACTTGAGTCATAAGAACTAAAAGATGACCTCGAGAGTTTGTAGCTATTGACGTTAGATAATGATAGGATACCTTAAATTAAAAAAATATTTTTAATTGTTAATATAGTTAATCATTTCTTTATGAAATAAAAACATGTTTACTCTAGAGAGTGGGTTATGTCTTCATTACTGTAAAATGGAAGGAAATTATTATTATTTTTTAATTTTTAAATTTTTTTTGAGTTGGAGTCTCACTCTGTCACCCAGGCTAGAGTGCAGTGACACACTTACATAAACCACAGCGCTGAGTCACCGTGATCAGGTGATCCTTCCACCTCAGCCTTCCAAGTAGCTGGTACCACATGCGCGCCCTACCATGCCCAGCTAATTTTTGTTTTATTGTAGAGATGAGGCCTCAAACCTGCAGGCTCCCAAAGTGCTGGGATTATAGACTGAGCCACCGAACCTGGTCAAAATTAATTATTTTAACAGTAGTTGAGTGAAGAGCTCCTCAAGGAAGCGTTTTTACTTCCCCAGATGTTTATGGAATGTACATTTCCATTGTATTTGCCTCCATTATCTATTTCCCAGTACTTATTGTTTAATTTTATGCGTATAGTGTTTGTGAATTATGACTGAAGCTCAGTGGTAT
This sequence comes from Cephalopachus bancanus, assembly GCA_027257055.1. Taxonomy (NCBI): domain Eukaryota; kingdom Metazoa; phylum Chordata; class Mammalia; order Primates; family Tarsiidae; genus Cephalopachus; species Cephalopachus bancanus. The sequence continues at coordinate 2,527,720 of JAPVLO010000209.1, forward strand.
TGTTAGATATAGTCTTCTCTTGCTTCATATATCTGTTTCGTATACATGCCCATACTGAGTCCTGATCAAAGCATTTCATAAGTAAACATATGCAGATTAAGGTTTTTGTGTCTCATACGAAACCTTTTTGAAAGGTCATAACATTCTTAAGACTCACTAGAGAGCCGGGCTTGGTGGCTTAGCCTGTAATCCCACGTTTTGGGAGGCTGAGGTGAGTGGATTGCTTGAGCCCACGGGTTCGAGACCCACCTCGGCAACTTGGCGAGATGTCATCTGTACAATAAATCAAAAAATCAGCTGGGCGTAGTAGCACATGCCTGTAATTCCAGCTACTCGGAAGGCTGAGGCGGAAGGATTGCCGGATCCCAGCAGGTTGAGACTGCAGTGGCCGGGAGTGGCCACTGCGCTCCAGTCTGGGCAACAGAGTGAGACTCCAGCTCAAAAAAAAAAAAAAAAAAAAAAAAGACTCACTAGAGCCAGGCACAGTGGTTCAAGCCTGTAATCCAGCACTTTGGGAGGCCGAGGCAAAGGATTGCCTAAGCTCAGAAGTTCAAGACCAGCCTGAGCAATATGGTGAAACCTTGTCTCAACAATAAATCAAAAAATTAGCTGGGCGTGGTGTGCATGCATGTGGTTCCAGCTACTTGTAAGGCTGAGGCAGAAGGATCACCTGAACCCAGCAGGTTGAGGCTACGGTGGCCTGTGAGTGTGCCACTGCACTCCAGCCTGAGCGACAGAGTGAGACTCCGGTTAAAAAAAAAAAAGACTCACTAGAATAAAACTGTTGTAAGGGGAAAAAATTGTTAAAAATCAGAAACCAACTTCTTAATATAGTTTTTATCCCTTTGAGATTAGATTCTGTTAAAATGAATGGGTTCGTCAAGCAAATATGGTAATACTGAATTTCACAGATGAAACAGAAAACAATTTAAATCAAATGATATAAATAAAGCAGAAATAATAATTAAAATGTGTGTGACTCTCCAGACAGAACTGTAACCATCTTAAAATATGACTAAAATACCTTAAAAACAAATTTGTATACACCTAAAGTATTCAAGATACCTTCTGAAATTTTGTGCTAAAAATATATTGCTGAAGTACTTATAAAAAATAATTAATTATGGGAAGTCAGAATTGTAATGAGTTTCTTTTGGCCAAATTTAATTTGCACAGAAGCTGTTATAATTTTTTGACTTTTACTCTCCTAAAACACTGTTTTACTATAATGGCCTATGTAATTTGCTTATTCCTGTTTCATTGCGAGCTCAGTTACATGTGATACCGCCATCAATAGTTAACAGAATTATTTATGTTCATGGGTAAACTAGGTACAAATCTATGACTACTGCAGATGATACTGCAGTAGCTGGAGAGCCCATTCAGATACATATGAAAGTGTGACCTTTTTGCACAGACCATAACTTTGAATTTCAGTATGAAACAAAAAATATACATTGTACAAATGAAAGAATGTAGGTTACTCACACTGTATGATCTATTTTCTATCATGCAGATGTCTAAGTTATGCAATGAGTTTTTCCAATTATGTTCATATTTTGCAGTGTTTTACAGTGGTTATTTGAGCAGCATTGCTTCCAAGTAAAGTAACAGGTGCTAAGTAATTTAGTTCACATATTTTAATTCCATGCAGGAGGCAAGACTGTGAAACATGCCTTGCTTTTGTAATTCTTACTGCGTTTCAATTTCAATTCTGATCTTAGTTACAGCTACGATTTGTCCCACTCACTTCAGTATAATCTCACTGTTTTGCGAATGCCCCTGGAGATGTTAAAGTCGGAAACAACCCAGAATCGCCAGGAGAGCTTTGACATCTTTGAAGATGAAGGATTAATTACACAGGGAGGAAGTGGTAGGTGGTTTTTGTCATATCTAATATATGTTAATGTGGCATCCATGAAATGGCATCTCATTAAATTCACTCACACCTTTCTCATATTTATCCATCCCTACTTGTTCCTTGTCCTTACATGGGGTTGTTTTGAAAACATGAACTGGACCAATTCTTTTTTGTAGTGGTCATCAATCACCATGTGATTTCATTTGTAGGCCAGCCAGAAAATTGTATGCTGACATTTTCTAGCAATCAGTCATGCACATTTTATTGATTGCATTCACGTCTAGACTTTTGGTGAAGTTTAAGTGGAGAATTTTTTTAAATATTGGGTTATACACACGATCTTATTTCCCTTCATAGAGACCAGTTTGATATGGGCTGAGTCTTGGAAAAAAGTTGCCATGGGTTGCCTATTATGTGTGAAAAGTTTGCATGTAATATTGCTGATTCTTGTAAAAACTGTGTTCAGTAGGTATAATGCCAGTTTTGTAGAAATAAAGACTAAGTAGTAAACAGAGGCCTGGAGGTTAAAATCATATGGCCAATATCCAAGGAATCAGCACAGCAGGTGTTATTACTTTGGTCCCAGCTTGACCCATCAGTCCCTCACAGGCTCTGCCTTCTGGGTCCATGGTGGGATCACTGCAGGACACTGAATGACTAGTCTAAGCGTCTCTGAGATCCTAGTCTAAACCAGTCACACTGTACCTTTATCCCTTGATTAAAACCTTTACCACCAGCTTTTTGGACTGGTCTAGAACTCTAAAGCTAGAGACGTTAATGTGAATATTGTAAAGGAATCTTTTAAAACTTAAGACACTTGAGCTGAATTGAACTGACTGTGGAGAGTAAGTCAATAGTATCTTTGGGCTTCTTGCTCTATACAACTTATATGAGAGTGATAAAGATGTGAGTGTAGAGCCGGGCTCAGTGGCTCAGCCTGTAATCCCGCGCCTTTGGGAGGCTGAGGTGAGTGGATTGCCTGAGCCCGCGGGTTAGAGACCCTTCTGGGCAGGCGAGACCTCATCTCTACAATAAATAAAAAAATCAGCCGGGCGTGGTAGCACGCACCTGTAATTCCGGCTACTTGGAAGGCTGAGGCGGAAGGATCGCCGGAGCCCAGCAGGTCGAGGCTGCGGTGGCCAAGAGCGGCCACTGCACTCCAGTCTGGGCGACCGAGTGAGACTCCAACTCAAAAAAAAAAAAAAAAAAAAAAGATGTGAGTGTAGAGGTAGAATCCAGTCTAAAGTGGTCCCAGAAGGTTTGCCCTTGTGGGACACCCAAAAAGAGATTATTAGGTCTATTAGTGATTTACCAAAGACTCTGGTCAGTTCTAAGAAGGCTTAGGCTTTACTTAAACTGAATGTCATCTCTGACATTGCCCTAGACTCTTAGTTTACTTGATTGATATCGTTAGATGTCCATTACACCCTTCCTAATCCCAGATCATCTAGATCACATCCACTTTTCCTGGTTCAGATGCCCAAATGGGAACCCACACCACTGGAACCACGTGAAGGACAAGACACCGAGTGTGACTGAATATTGCTTGCCTCACTTCTTAGTATCACAATTAGTAATATAAAAGTTGAAAGTATCACTAAATTTGCTCTACATACCGTTCAAAATCCAAATTAGAATATCTGGGATCAGAATTAAGCCTCCAATGCTACTTAATGTTTGGCTGTCTCTGGAGAGATTCTACTTGAAGGATATGAATGACAGGGTATAACATGTAACCACCAACTTAGTTGCTGAAACAACAGAAAATCCAAAATGGGTCTCAGCTGAGCTACAATTAGTGTGTTGGCAGGGTCGCATTCCTCTTCTGAAGCTGTAGGAGAGAGGCCCTTTCCTTCTTCTGGGGCTGTACTCATTCCCTGACTCAGAGCTTCTTTCTCCCTCCAAGGCCGGCAGTAGCCAGGCAAGTCCCCGCCTACCTCCCACACAGTACCTTACTCTGACACTCACACTCTTGTTTTCCCTTTCTTTTATAAGAACCCTGTGATGATAAGTTCAGGGCCCTCTTGGATAATCCAGAATAATTCCTTATCTCAGGGTTGTCTGATTAGCAACCTTAATTCCATCTGCAACTTTAATTTCTCTTTACCATGTAATATTACACATTCACAGGTTTTGGTGATTTGGATGCAGGTATCTTTGCTGGAGGTGGGATTATTCTTCTGTCACACAGGGTAAACTAGTAAGAAACATTGAGTGAGGGTATGTGTGGAAGTTGGTAGAAAAGGAAAACACAGTAATACATTTAAAAGACTGCTATGTGTCAAGTACTTTGAATATACTGTTTAATTTAGTATGAACCATATCTCAGGTGAGTAGTTGTAACATAACTTTACAGTTTAGAAAGTTGAAGTTCAGAAATGTTAAATAACTTGCCTAAGGTCACAGAGCTGGTAAGTGAGGAAGACAGAACTCCAATCCATGTCTGTTTATTAATTCTCTTGTGTAATGCATTGAAAGGGCAGAGAAAGTTTAGAAAGTCTATTTGTTATAGTATATAAATAAACTCTTAACAGGTCACGTTTTGAAGGAAAAAATGGTATTGATTAAATTCAACTCAGAACTCTAACAACCTCTTAAGCCATTATCTTATTTCTTATTTTTCATTTCATGTACATTTTGTAAAATTCATTGCTATTTAATAAACTTATCTGGATATGCTAAAATCATTCTTGATGAAATTAATTTCTTCATAGAGGACAGGCCTGATGTGATAATAACTACCGCTTGTAGAAGTATTTGTAATGTTCGAAGTACTTGACGTGCATTATTAATTCATTTCATCCTTACAACAACTACACGGTGCTGGTACAGCTGAGGAAACAGAGGTCCTGTAACAGTGTGTAGCACTCTTGATGATGCCTGTCACCTGCTGATAAGAAACAGACCCAGGAACTCTGACTCCACAGCTGTGTGTTCAGCCACTGCTCACTACTGTCCCTTGTTTTATTCATATATTTGTAATGCATCCTTAATTTCCCTGTCATTTTCTTTTCTCTCAAATTAAGAACTCTCATAAGTTAGAAAATGCATTTCTTCCTTGACCTTGTACAAAATCAGCACTTTTCTGGGTGCTGATAGGCATGATATCCACTGAAAATGGCAACGCTATTAATCAGGCATCTTATTTTGAAGTTAAAACAGAAGTTTAAGAACTTAAAAATGAGTTGAATGTCAGCCAGTTTCCATGTGTTTATAATACCAACTTATTTTAGTTCAATTGTAAGACATTTATGTTTAATGTTAATATTTTGTTCCTATGATTCCAGCCTTTTCCATTGATAGAAAATATTTTATGTATTTATAGACTGATACCAACTTTTATTTTCCAGGTGTATTTGGGATCTGTAGTGAGCCTTACATGAAGTATGTGTGGAATGGTGAACTTCTGGATATAATTAAAAATACTGTGCATCGTGACTGGCTGTTGTATATTATTCATGGGTTCTGTGGGCAGTCAAGTATCCTTTTTAAAAAATTTAAATAATATATTATTAAACTTATGTGATATCAGACAAAGTGCTGTGGCTCAAGCCTGCAGTCCCACCACTTTCAAAAGGCTGAGGCGGGAGGATTGTCTGAGTTCAGGAGTTCAGCCTGGGCAACATAGTGAGAACTCTTCTATACAAAAGAAAATTGACAACAAAGTTAGCCAGGTATGGTGGTGTGTACCTCTAGTTCCAGCTACTCCCAATGGAGGCTGAGGCGGAAAGATTGCCTCAGCCCAGGATATCAAGGCTGCAGTAAGCCGAGATTATGCCACTGCACTCCAGCCTGGTAGACAGAGTAAGACTCTGACTCAAAAACAAGCAAACAAGCAAAACACACACACAAAAACTTACACTGTATCAACTTGTAGAAAGCTGCGTATGAATGATAATATTATAGTCATTACTCTGTACACCCTAATAGGAAAACTTACTCATGATGCCAGGTAGTAGAAATACAAAGAAGAATGCAGACTACTTGAGTGGGCCTGTTACGGACACAGAAAGATTAATAAATAACAAGGAGGGAAATTCTGTGTGCATAGTAAGGTAATAAGTATCATATGCTTATCTGGGAGAAGGAGCAGAATCACTGGCAGGTGGGGAGAATGGGGCAGCACCATGGGAACAGGAGAACTTGGCCTGTGCCCTAAAGAGTGACAGAGAGAGAGGTCACAGACTGGGGAAACACCATGAGGGTAGAGGTGGAAACATACCCAAGAGTGTTCTTCTGGCTTGTGCATAAAACCCCTGGGACATGGGATGTAACTGGAGGAAGATTAGTAGATGGGAGTCAGATTGTCAGTCAAGAGATGGCTTTGATAATCAGGCTGAGAACTTCTGCATTGGTCCTAGATCTTTAGGAAGTTTGTTTTTGTTTTATTTTTGTTTTTTGAGTCAGAGTCTCATTTTACTGCCCAAGCTGGAGTGCAGTGGCATGCTTACAGCCACCTCAGCCTCGACCTGCTTGGCTCAGGTGATCCTTTCACCTCATCCTTCCAAGTACCTGGAACTACAGGTGTGTGCCACCATGCCCAGCTAATTTTTTGATTTATTGTAAAGACGAGGTCTTGCCATATTGCCTAGGCTGATCTCAAACCCATGGGTTCAGAAAATCTTCTCACCTCTGCCTCCCAAAGTGCTGGAATTATAGACATGAGCCACCGTGCCTGGCTTAGAAAGTTTTTGATCAGGAGGGTGACATGAGCAAAGTGGTATTTAGGGAGCTTGAGTTGACAGCCATTCTCAAGGAGGATTAAGTAAAATGAGACTAGGACAAAAGACGTGAATCAGGAAAGGATGGCGAAAGTTCAGGGAAGGGGCATCATAGATCACACAGAAGTAGTTAGTTGATGCCTTTGGTTCAGCTGATGAGTTCAATTTTATAAAGACTGTATTTCCTCTACAGCTTTATCTTTCATGTAATTTCTAACCATGTTGGAGCCTTTCAAGAAAGTGCAGTTAAATTAGGAGGTATAGGAAGGCAGTGAATACCAATCTAGAAGTGGTGTTTAGGTTTTTCCTCTCACTTTTTGAGATCATGTAAGGCATTGTGCATCCAGCATGTTTTCTGAGGCTTTTAAAGACCGATAGTAAACACTTTGCTCTGAGACCATTAAGTAGGTGAAGGCATCTAGTCATGATTGTGCTTTCTTGCACCAGGAGCATTTGGGAAGAGTGGAGTCAGGAGCACAGCCCGAGAGGTTAGCCTTGAGAGTGTCAGTGCTGCCTTCTGTGAGGGAGACAAGAGGCGAGAGGAAGGCTCAGAGGGATTTTGAAATGGAGATGAGTGAGATTTCTGTGCTACACTTGAACATTGGGCTCATTATTTTATAATCATTTTCAACCAGAGAGTGCTATTATCACTTGATCATTCATCATGTAACAAGGTTTGACCCTGAGTTACTTTTGTCTGTTTCCAAAAGTAAACTCTACATGGGAAGAGCACAGGTTTTTCACCACCAAGGATACAAGCAGGAATGTGCCATAGTTTTTTAAGGCAGTTTCAAAGCGGTAATTCTAAATGGTTTTTTATTTCCAAGAGCTAATCGGGTGCTTGGCATATATTCAGCATAATAAATATTTTTTTAAAGTAATGAACAGCCTCCTGAATTATAATTTTAAAGCTCATTAGTTTAAAGAATGAATCTAGTCTCCTGGTTATCAAGCATTTAATGAGACTTCTGGAAGTCTATATGATATTAAAAGTAGCTGCTATTTATTGAACATTTACTACAGGCTAGGTGCAATATTTACTGAATATTTTGTATATGTTACCACGCCTAATCCTCCCAATCACCGAAGCATAATAAGGTGGTTTACTGTTACTTCATTTCACAGAAGATGAGACTATGGTTTAGAAGGTTAAATAAGGTGGCATAATTAATAATCTGTATGTTGATTAAGCAGCTCACAGTAATTCATTTAGCGTTCAGGTTTTGCAGTTAGGTGACACATTTCAATTTCTTTTACAATATTATACTCACTTCCTCCCCTCAGTATTATATTGTATGTTGCTTCATAATTTAAACAACCTGTTAAATGACTTTTTCTCTTTGAGAAATGTGTGATCTCTGGAGATTCTGGAAGGATTAGTTGTACTTGTTTACATCCTTTACTTGGTTACAGGTCTTCCCTTGATTGATGACCCTACAGTTGATTACCATTTCCTCCAAAATTCATGAAAACCACCCCTGACACAGGTTAACTTCTGCCCTTTCTTTGTACCTGCATGGCTCTGAAGAACCGTTAGACTCAGTGTGTTCCTCCTTGGGTGGAACTTTTGCTGTTCTTTAAGCCATTTGGACAAAATATATTCAAATGTGTATTTAAGGTATAATGAATCTCTTGTTGTGTGACAGTCATGGAAGCTAAATAACCTTAACTTGATTCCTAAGAGCTGCTGATCTATGGAAGACCAGTATATGTTACTCTAATAGCTAGAAGATCCAGTAAGTTTGCTGGGACTCGTTTTCTCAAGAGAGGTGCAAACTGTGAGGTAAGATGACAAGTGGGATCATTGCTGACATAGATGAAGCAAAGTGGAATGCTAAAACGTGTAATTTCTCAATTTGGGATACTATCAAGGTAATACAGTTGCCCCATGGTGTCCATGGCGAGTTGGTTCCAGGACCCCTGCCCCTATCCCAATACCTAAATTCACAGATGCTCAAGCCCCTGACATACAATGGCCTAGTATTTGCACATAACCTATGCACATTCTCCCACAGACTTTAAATCATCTCCAGATTACTTATAATACCTCATACAGTGGAAATGCTATATAAATAGTTGTTATACTATATTGCTTTGGAATAATGACAAGAAAAAATTCTGTACATGTTCAGTACAGACACAACCGTCAAAGACCTAACTACGTTTTCTGCCTGAGGTTGGGGGAGTCTATGGATACAGAACCGTGGATACAGAGGGCTGGCTATAATTAATTCTCCAGAGTGTCTGAAACTTGTGAGAACTATGACTAATGTACAGATGATCTGAAAAGTCAGTTACCTTAGAGTTATGCAGTGCTGTAGGGAGTTATGAGAGGTCTAACGTATGGGAGGGTGAGCCATTTCTGTAATATATGAAAAAGATGTAGTGCCTGTTTAACATGTAGATAAAAACAGCAAAGCAGTGCCAACCAAGGAAAAGTAGAAGGCAGCATGCGTTGTTGGAAGTCAATTCTTGATGAGAAGACAGAGTGTAGCAAGGCATGGAAAGTCCTTTGCCCTTTTCCCTTTTTTACCCAGATTCCTTTTTCTGTTCACCTCTAGAAAATAGCAACAACAAAAATTCATCCATCCTTCTGTCAGCCATGACTCCTTTGAGTTCTCTGTCTCTATTTGCAGTGGACAACTGAAGTCTTGAGCAGATGTGTGAGGCAGACAGATCGAGTGAGGCATTGGGTTTTGATCCTGACTTCAAATAGCAACATTATTTTTTTAAAAACATTTTTTCATTCTAGACTTGGATAAACATGCATATTCGTTACATGGACATATTGTAGAGTGGTGGAGATTGGGTCTGAGAGCAACATTATTCTTTCTGTCAATAATAGAAATTGTTATAACTGGTATTTTCAAAAAGACTTTTGCAGCTTTATTATTTACTTTCATATATTCAAACAACAATTGAATAGACTATTATTAGAGCCCCTAAAATTGTTCTTTGTCATATCCTTATATACATTTATAAGGAAAGCTACCTCAAAGCCCTTTTTTTTCCTTCTGTTCATCAGGCCTTAATTGAATCTCACTCTTGTTCTTTCATTCCACTTTGGTCTTCAGAAATGAATTTTGATGCTCTTTTGGTCTTCCTCACATACTGTAGAATTTCATGTAATTGTTTTTCTTTTCTCTTCCTACCTACCATTCATACCAAATGTTTTCTATCTATTACTTGTATTATGAGCTATTTAGTTTAACTTTTTCCTATTTTCTGCTACTTTTAATTTCCTTCCTTTGTTATATTTTAATGATTTTACTTTTCTAATGTGTGTATTGAATATTGATACATATTTACCTCTTTTGAGACATTCAACAGATAGGAATTATAGTTTCATTGTATACTTGAAAAATTTTTCATTACAAATTTCTAAAAACATAAAATATCTGTAAATGCACCTTTCTTTTCAGGGTGATGTTGCAAACGAAGTAGAGACTGAACAGATACTCTGCGATGCTTCTGTGATATCTTTCACTGCAGGAAGTTATTCTTCTTACGTGCAAGTTAGAGGATCAGTTCCCTTGTACTGGTCTCAGGACATTTCAACTATGATGCCTAAACCACCTATTACATGTGCGTGGAACGGTCTTTTTAATAGTTAATTTTCCGTACTCCCATTTAGAGATAATGAACTCTTGTCACAGACATATCATAAATGTTTAGGTTTCAACAAGTCTTAGTCCTATATGGTAGAATAATTTATATAATATATATAAAATTTATATAATTTTTATGCAACACATGTATATTTAATTTTGACTGTTAGTAAATTTTTTTACTTTGCTCAGAAATGTAGGAAACATTCACAGTTAATAAATACATGATGAGGGAGTGTCCAGTGAGCTCCTTGTGAGGGATTTGGGAAGTGAAATTGATGGAAACCTAGTTGAATTGCATTTCTTTGAGCATTAAAAAAAAACCCACACATCTTTGATTTCTGCTTTGCAATTTTCTTTCTTTTTCTTTTCTTTTCTTTCTTTCTTTCTTTTTTTTTTTTTTTTGGAGTCACAGTCTCGTTCTGTTGCCCAGGCTGAAGTGCAGTGGCATGATCATGGCTAGAGCAGCCTCAGCCTGCTGGCGATCCTTCTGCCTCAACCTTCTAAGTAGCTGGAACCACAGGCGCACACCACCATACCCAGCTAATTTTCTGATTTGCTATAGAGACAAGTTCTCGCTAAGTTGCCCAGGCTGATCTCAAACCCCTGGGCTTAGGCAGTCCTCTCACCTCTGCCTTCCAAAGTGCTAGGATTACAGGCGTGAGCCACCGTTCCCAGCCTCTGGTTTGTAATTTTCATTCAGGTATTTATTCACCTTATTTCCTTCTCAGTGGACCAGGCAGACCCGTTTGCACATGTGGCCGCCCTTCATTTTGACCAGATGCTCCAGAGGTTTGGCTCCCCTATCATCATCTTGAATTTAGTGAAGGTATGATATGATCATCTATTTGGCTATGAGATTCAGACACACTGGACAACCTTTTCCTCCCCCACAGAGGGGGTTAATAAGCTGTGCTTTAATATCTCCCCAGAGGAGAGAGACTTGTAGATTATTGTGCTGGTTCCGCTCACTATGCTTAAGCTTCATCACTGTCCCTTGGCCTCAATTCCACGTGGCTTCTCTCTTTGCATACCTGGAGAAATCCGTGGCATCTTTCCAAGGGAAGAGAGTGATGCTGTGTATGGGCTCCTGATGTCTTATGTGAATTAGGTGTGAGTGAGGTTTTGGCCTTAGTTTTCAGGACAACTTGAAGAAGGAAGTATGAAGATCAAACTGCCGCAGCCCAGCCTTGATACAACCAGCTTCCTTGACAATCTATACCATCTCCTGGACAAATTAATGCATGATAATAGGATTGAAAGGCTAGATTCAGAAATTAGGGTACGGTTGTGGCCCAAGAATCAGGTGTGGGCGTGTGAGAAGCCCCAGCAAGTGAGGTGAGCCTCATAGTTCCCTGCTGCTTTGCCAGAGTACTTGGACTAGTCAACACACTTATATATATGAGTGGGCTTACAGGTCAAAGGCCTAAGATGGAGGACAGAGAGATGAGACAATAGGTTTTATCTGCATCTATTGCAACCAAGTGAATTGAAAGAATCTGAGCCAGCAGAGTAAGAAAAACAAGGGTTTTATGTCATGTGGCTATGGCACTGGCCAACAACCTAGTAGTGTCTGAAGTTATCCTCAGAGGTTGCTTAATAAATGTAAGTCAGTGTACTAAAAAAACCAAGGAATTCTGTCTCTGTTTAGTCAGTCATTTAGCAGGTATTTTTGAGGGTTTCCTATGTGCCAAGGCAGTGCTAGAAACAGTTCCTACTTGGAGCTGACAGTCTACCGGAAGAGAGGCTGAAGTAACGCAGAGGTACCAATTTAAGGCAGATGGCGCCCTGATAGCTTATAATAGGAGAGAAGTCTTCCCCAAGAGAGTGATGACATGGCATAACCCTGAAGGAAGAGGCACTTTGGGGACTGCAACATTCACAAAGGCCGTGTGACAGGAGGGAGCACCGTGTATCTGAGGAAGAGAAGGAAGGTCTTTGTGCCCTGGGTTCCAAAGGGTGAGGGCAAGAGAGCTTGTTGTGAGATGAGGCTGAAGAGATGGCTGTAGCCAGACCATGGAGAGCGTTGGAGGCTGTGTTCGTGAGTCTGGTCTTCCTACTCAGAATAACAGAAAGCCTTTGAGGAGTCTTGCATGATTGAGGGGACCGTGATCAGATGTATGTTTTGAGAAGGTTAGGCTAAAGTCAGTGTTGGAAGACCAGGTAGGAGGCTGGCATGATTGTCTAGAAAAGAGGTGATTCTGGCTCAACTAGGGTGAGTGATAGAGACAAAGAGAAGTGGTCGGAGTCAGTAGACTTAGTGGCGGGCTGGATTTCACATGAGGAAGAGGTATTCTGTATTCTTACGTTTCTGGCTTACTCAGGTGAATGAGTGGTGATGCCATTCATTGAGATAGGCAATACTGACCCAGTTTGCCGGGGGGGACCATGAGTACAGTTGGATATACTGCGGTTTGAGGTGTATCTGAGTCCTCTAGAAGGAGGTAACAAGTAGGTGGTGAGCATATGAGTTGGGAGCTTACAGCAGGGATCTGGCCCAGATGTGGTTCTGTAACTCTGTGCAGGGGACATCTGAAGGCCTGGGCATGGATGGGATGCCCACAGGGGGAGTTTCGAGAAGAAGGAAAAGCCTTGGACCTAGGCTTGGACATCTTCAGCTCTTAATGTTCAATTAGAGTGGGCTGAACCTCTAAAGGAGTCAGAATGAAAACAGCCAGAAGGGTAGGGAACAAATGAGGAGAGTGCTGTCAGGAATGTTTCACAGTGAAAGAAGGAAGGGATCGGTAGCCTCCAGTTTTGCTGAGGGGGCAGGCCCATGAACATGGAAAAGTGCCTCCTGGTGATGGCAACATGGAAGGCCCTAACTGAAGTGGACTGAGGTGGGGTCAAAGTGAGGGGAAAGGGGAGGTGAGTAGTGCCTTCTCCTCCAGGAGGAGCACCTGTGAAACATGGTGTTTTGTGGTTCTTAAAAGAGGTCATGTTGATATGTTTAAAAACCTGTGGGGAGATTCCACTTGAAAGTTGCATCACACCGGAGATAAAAGGAATGAGCTGGGGCTGTACTTAAGGAAGCAGGAAATGGTGAGGTCTGAACCGTGGAAGGGGGATATTTTAAAGAAGGGACAGATAATAGCAAGTGTGCGAGTGAGCTTGTGTGCTTGCATGCACGCATGCACCATTCTGTTGGCTTTAGTTTCTCTTTAAGGTGGGAGGAAAGGCCATTGCTGAGAGCGGAGGCTTGAGGGAGTGGAAGCTTAATAGTCTGTGTACTGGGGAAGTAAGTTGACTGGAAAGGTCCAGGCACTACTGAGAGCCAATGTCAAGTTAGTAATCATGGTTCTTTTTTTTGTTTTTGAGTTGGAGTCTCACTCGGTCGCCCAGACTGGAGTGCAGTGGCCGCTCCCAGCCACCGCAGCCTTGCCTGTTGGGCTCTGGCGATCCTTCCGCCTCAGCCTTCGAGTAGCTGGAACTACAGGCGCGCGCTACCACGCCCGGCTAATTTTTGATTTATTGTAGAGATGAGGTCTCGCTGCCCAGGCGGGTCTTGAACCCGCGGGCTCAGGCAATTCACTCACCTCAGCCTCCCAAAGGCGCGGGATTACAGTCTGAGCCACCGAGCCCGGCACAATCATGGTTTCTTAAAGGGAACCATTCTGCTATTGCCTGCCTTCTTCCAGCAGGGCTTGTGTATAGGTATGAGCATAGGTAAATCCAATATCTGACTTTGTATTGTTTGTCCAATGGTGTGACTTAAAAAGTCAGGATCATGGTTGTTTTGGATATTGGCAATAGAGTGATGTAAGCGGCCCTGCAGTCTGAATTGGGTGAGGACAGAGCATCCAGGGCCAGGCTTGTAGGGAAAGTAGAGAGGCCAGTGGCGTGGGGGCCTCAGGAGCTGTGCTGTTAGATCAGGCGACCTGAAAATCAGAGGGGTTTTGGGAGAGAAATGCCGAAGGGAGAGACTGTGATGATGACTTGGTCTAAGATGTAGGTGGGAATGGAGACTTAACTAAAGTGGGAGAGGAGACGGGGAACTGAAAGTGACTAGGATGGGGTGAGGGTGGGGTGGGGAAGGAGACAGCTCCCAGGAGAGGGCTTATAACTGTATAGCTAAACTGCATGGGTTTCAAGGAGTAGGGTGTGTGTGTGTTTGTTTTGAGTTGGGGTCTCACTCTGTTGCCTAGACTGGAGTGCAGTGGCACAATCACAGCTCACTTCAGCCTCAGTCTCCTGGACTCAAGTGGTCATTCCGCCTCAGCCTCCTGAGTAGCTGGAACTACATGCATGTGCCACCATGCCCTGCTAATGTTTTAATTTATTTTTGTAGAGATGAGGTATCACTATGTTCCCTAGACTGGTCTCAGACTCCTCAACAGTTCTCTCACCTCGGCCTCCATAAGTGCTGGAATTGCAGGCATGAGCCACCACACCAGATGTGTGTGTCTGTGTGTGTGTGTGTGTGTGTGTGTGTGTGTGTGTGTGTATGTATGTGTTTTAAATTAAGTGTGAAGGAATACGTCCACAAACTGGCAGTGGTGAAAGAGGAGGGAGACAGTTGCTCTTTGGCTTGCATAATTACATCCTACCAGGGATTGACTTTGTAAAATAAATCATTCATATATTAAGTGCATCATTTTCTAGACATTTATTCACATTAAATCAGAAGTTTTATATTCACATTTCTCTTCTTGTCAACTCAGAATAATATAGGCAATAGCTAGATAGTCTGTAACCTTAGTCTAGTATTGAACAGTAGCTTTAATATACATAATTGAAAAAGTAGGAAAACGTTAATGAAAACACTCATGAACACTTTTCCAGTAAATGTATAGAAAATAAGATATTGTAGCCAGGCTTGGTGGCTCAGCCTGTAATCCCGCGCTTTGGGAGGCTGAGGTGAGTGGATTGTCTGAACCCGCAGGTTCGAGACCCGCCTGGGCAACTTGGCGAAACCTCATCTATACAATAAATCAAAAATTAGCCAGGTGTGGTAGCGCGCGCCTGTAGTTCCAGCTACTCAGAAGGCTGAGGCGGAAGGATCACCGGAGCCCAGCAGGTCGAGGCTGTGGTGGCCAGGAGCAGCCACTGCACTCCAGTCTGGGTGACAGAGTGAGACTCCAACTGAAAAAAAAAAAAAAAGAAAAGAAAAGATATTGTTAGCTGGGCTCGGTGGCTCAGCCTGTAATCCCGCGCCTTTGGGAGACTGAGGTGAGTGAATTGTCTGAGCCCGCGGGTTCGAGACCCGCCTGGGCAGCGAGACCTCATCTCTACAATAAATCAAAAAATCAGCCGGGCGTGGTAGCGCGTGCCTGTAATTCCGGCTATTTGGAAGGCTGAGGCGGAAGGGTCGCCGGAGCCCAGCAGGTCGAGGCTGCGGTGGCCGGGAGCGGCCACTTCACTCCAGTCTGGGTGACAGAGTGAGACTCCAACTCAAAAAAAAAAAAAAAAAAAGATATTGTTAGTATAGAAATGAATTATTGCTAAAGTATGAAATTAGAAAGCACTAATGGAATATAAACCTAGACCTAAATTAGTAGCTGCTATTCATGTTTTACAAAGTTTTACAGGTTGAAAAGCTATAGTTAAATGAAGATTCTGGTTTACGATGCTTGAAATAATTCTCTACTAATTATACATATTCAAAAACACTATCATGTACATATGATTGTAAAGTGTTCTTTGTTCTCTCATGTACATATATAGTGAATATTTAAAGGTCAGTCAGTGGATTTTAAAATTGTACTGTTTATTGCTCCGTTGAAATAAAAATCCTGACAATAACCAGAGGTTAACTGGAGAATAGTTTGTAGATTAAGTTGCTGTTTTGTGAAATAGGGAAAAGTGTTGTCATTTTTGTCATTATTCATAGGATTATTATTATTTTTTTTTTAGTCAAAGTCTCACTCTGTCGCCCAGGCTGGTGTACAGTAGCACACTCACGGCCATTGTAGCCTCGACCTGCTGGGCTCAGGCGATCCTTCTACCTCAGCCTTCCAGGTAACTGGAACTATCAGCATACATCATCATGCCCGGCTAATTTTTTGATTTATTTTAGAGACAAGGTCTCACTGAATTGCCAAAGCTGGTCTTGAACCCCTGGACTCAGGTAATCCTCTTGCCTCCACCCCCTGGGATTACAGGTGTGAGCTACTGTACCTAGCCCCCAAAGGGGTTAGTAACTCTTTATTCTACCACCATATGAAGTTAATAAAGTAACATACTTTTCTTTTCTTTTTTAGTCTTTTGTGAACTTCTCCCCAGTTATGAGAATTTGAGGCACTGGTTGAGAAAGAGTTTGCAGCAATCCATGTGCCTTCAATGCTGCTACTGGGTGTCAATAGGAAGTTATCCTAGAATTGAGTGTAAATTGCACCTTACCGATTTTTAATCTGGGGCCCATAGGACCTCTGAACCCTTCGAAATGATCTGTAGCTGGATCATGCCTGTAATCCCAGTAACTCAAGAGGGTGAGGCCAGAGGATCACTTGAAGCCGGGACAGCCTGGGCAGCACAGTGAGACCCCAACCTCTGAAAAAAATGATAATAATAAAATAAATTGGACATAGTAGGGCATGCCTGTAATCCTACTACTCAGGGCTGAGATAGGAGGATCACTTGAGCCCAGGAGTTCAAAGTTATAGTTATCCATGATTGCCACTACACTCTAGCCTGGGCAACAGAGCTCTGTCTCTCTCTCTATAAAATATATATATAGTATTGAACAGCAGATATATATATATATGTGTGTTTATACACACACACACACACACATATAAAGAAATGGTATGCCAAATCACTTGTGTATGTGATGTTTTCATTTGGTTGTTAAAGGGGTCAGTGGCCTAAGGATGTTTAGTTGAGTAAACATCCACTAACATCAGCTCACTATGAACAGACAGTTCATAAAGCAAATACTTTACTCAGAGAGGAACAAAGGTTGCATAAATAACTTTTCCTCTCCATCTCACAAAATGCCAAATTTGATATATGAATTTCAAAAAGATTTTGTTTCCCTGGTTGATACAAAGTGCTTTTGAGAAAAATTACAGCTACATAATTTAATTTTCTCTGATATAAAAATAAACAATCTATTTTCACCCTAAACTGATCCAATACTATTCTTAATCAATTCTTACCCAATTCTTGCACTTGATTTATTCAGTTGTGCACTATAGGTACCCTTTTTTATTTCCGCAGTGGTTATCTAATTAAATCCACAACAATTGAAAAGCCATCTTCATAATTGAAAACAGCACAGACTTACTTTGATGCCAATAATAGTATCTTAACACCATTGTAGTCTCACTTTTGTAGAATTGTTTTTCCTCATTTCTAAGTAAAGGTGTGTCCAGGGTAACAATTAACAGTTAACTCAAAATTTTGATTGAATACTTGCCATGCTTTGTCTCATTTAAACCTCACATGAATGCTGTATGGAAGATGCCATTATTAGCCCATTTTATAGATGAAAAAATGGAGGCCTAGGGAAATTGAGAGGCCATGTGGCTAGTGAGGGATCAGACCAGCATTCCAACCACAGAGCTTTACAGCGAAGCACGAGGCACCCTTGAATGAGAGGCAGTGCGGTATCTAAGGAGGTGTCCCAGCAGGGAGGCAGAAGGCAAGGTCTGGTCCTGTGGAGGTCTCACAACCTCAGTTCATTCAAACACAGTCTAAAACGAAAAAACAAAAAAGACTGTCTTGGCTGTCTCAGTATTTTATGAGTCAAATTTATAGAGTCTTTTGAAGGCAGTGAAAGTGCTTTCAGCTATGCCAGTTTCGGAACTGTCCATTCAGACCAATTTATTTCTCTCCGATGTTCCTTCTTCTGGTCCTTGGGAGGTGTCTTATCTACCTGAGTGGGGCATGATGTGTGTGGGCCAGACCTGTGTGGAGCGATCTGTTCTTCTCAGGGCTGTGGGGAGGTTACCAGGAAGAAAATTGATCTCCTTGACTCTAAAGCTTGTCATCTGTTGACTTTAATCCAATGAAGCATTTATTTCTTGGTGTTTCTGTTATTTCAGTTATAGTCACAGGTTTCATTTCAGTGTATTTGAGACTTGGGCTTTTTGTCTTACCTTAGCCTATAAGTGAAGATGTTAAGTCTGTTTCTCTGATTTAACGCTATTAGAATGCTGAAAATGTTTCATTTTTGGTTAAGGAAAGAGAGAAAAGGAAGCATGAAAGAATTCTGAGTGAGGAACTCGTCGCAGCTGTGACCTACCTCAACCAGTTTCTGCCTCCCGAGCACACGATTGTCTATATTCCTTGGGATATGGCCAAGTACACCAAAAGGTGAGTGACACCTGTCTGGTGGTGACGGTTTCTTTTTTCTTTTTGTAATGACAAGTAGCAGGAAACTTAGCTCTGTGGGAAAGTAACTGTTACCCATTTCATTTCCTTCATAAACCTGCTCAGTGGCTGCTTTGAATGCTTAAATGAATGGACCAAACTTTTTTTTGCCTATCATGTATACCATTTACAAATTCTGCTGAAATAGCTCATTTCAACATGTCCTTACCACTGTTCCTTAAAGGCATTTGTTTCACTTTTTTCTGTTTCAGTCTGTCTCAGCATTTAAACGCTTGTTCAGACACTGCTTTTAGATTTCATCACTGGTGGTGAACCCATGGTAACTCCTGACTGTTTACAGTAAATCCAAACTCCTTAGTGTAATGTTGAAACCTTGCCACCTTTTTATTTATTCTCAGGGCTGTTCTGTACTAGAAAATCTAATCTTCATGCTGTGCCCCAAATGTGGCAGCCAAGGTCCCATCCAAGCCTCCGTTCCTATTTGTTTGCTCTCTCTGGGGGACTTTCATACCTCTCATTTATCTTTCCAGGTCTCATTCAAAACTTATCTCTGCTAAGGAACTCCCTTTCATTAAACCTCAAATTGTCTTTGTATCCACTTATGACACATCATCCAAGCTATAGGTTTACTTTAAGGCCTCATGTTTTTAAATGTTACTATATTGTTTTGTACTTAACTCACTGTACTTTTTTCTAAAGTCATTTCATGTACTTAGGTATACTCACACACAGGCATGCACACACACTTCCCCAGAGTATAAGCTTGATTACAGGTTGCTGCCATTCATACTATTCTCCAATGTTTTCTTCCCAACCACCTGCATTGTGTTCTTTTCACAGTCATTTTATGACTATATTGACTTAACCTACAGTTAAGTATGTTGACTCCTTCTCTTGAGGAGTGAATGACTTTGGAGAAAGTTCTGGCAGGGAAATTAATTCCAAGATTAAGGTCCACCAGTATTTGGTCAGTCAGGGTCCTTGTGTCTCTTTTGCATCCCATGTTGCTAGTTACTGAGTATGAATTATATTCTAGACATTGTTAGCAGTGTTCCTATTAAGTGTAAGTTAAGAGATTTTAAAAATTGAGTCCCTAAATATCATCACTATAGACTGGATTTGCTTCAGATATAAAGATAAATATGAATTCTCACTTTTCTTATTCTTCCTTCTCTCCTCAGCAAGCTGTGTAATGTTCTTGATCGACTGAATGTGATTGCAGAAAGTGTGGTGAAGAAAACAGGTTTCTTTGTTAACCGCCCCGACTCTTATTGTAACATTTTACGGCCTGATGAAAAGTATGTATGGTATTTAAAGACTCAAAATAAGTCAAGTTTTTTTTTTTCCTTTTATGGATCCTAATAATCTAAATATGGGCAGTTTGTACCACTTGGAAGTAGATGGATTTTGCCTTGAGGAGGCAAGCTGTTTATGTGACTTATTTATTATTGTATTATAGCTATTTGCTCACAAATCTTTCTTCATTACTACTTTGTGAACTTCTTCAGAACAAGGATTATGCTTTATTTATCTTTTAAGGAACCTAGAGTATATATTTGTAACATCTTACTTTCAGTTAACTACAGTGGTAAAACAACAAAAAACAAAATCAACCAATTACTAGTGTGTGTGTCTTTGGAAGTAATCCTTTTGTTATAGTGTGCGTTGTTTTCATTTGTTATAGTTTGAATTTTAGGGTACCCCTTACAGGGTCCCCAGGTACACTCCCATGTTTAGGGATTCCCTAGGAGAACGCAAAGGACCCAGCATATTGTTGTTTTCAGGCTATGATTCCAGAGAAAGGATGCAAAGTGAAATTAGCAAAAGGAAAAAGCACAGGGGGTAAAGTCTGGAGGAAACCAGGCACAAGCTTCCAGAGTCTTCCCCAATGCAGTCACTAAAACACACTTAATTCTTTCAGAAACAGGTTGCAACAGCATGTGTGAAATGTTCCAACCAAGGAAGCTTGTTAGAAACTCAGGTTTTATCCTCTGTAGGAACACACCAAAATTCCAGACGTCCAGAAGGAAACAAGGTGTTCAGCAAAAACCATATTGTTTCTACAAACAATTTTGACTCAGTGACCCATTCTTATCAGTTCTGGGAATGGTGGGAACCCTCTTGAGATTACATTTCAAGATACTGACCAAGGGCCAACCTTGTAATCAGGCCT
Source organism: Cephalopachus bancanus (assembly GCA_027257055.1). Classification (NCBI taxonomy): domain Eukaryota; kingdom Metazoa; phylum Chordata; class Mammalia; order Primates; family Tarsiidae; genus Cephalopachus; species Cephalopachus bancanus. Next base: position 2,548,357 of record JAPVLO010000209.1, read on the forward strand.
TTCTAAGTATAGCTGTTAGGCCTGTTATGTTAACTCTTTTCTGCACAGCATCTTCTTTTAAAGAATTAAAATATTAATATCATTATATAGTATTTCATAACAAAATGCATTCCCATGCATTCATTGTGGAGAAAGTAAGCAGTCTTTAAAAGGAAAACAACCAAAGGAATGTCACAAAACCTCTATGAAGAAGAGCTGGCAGAGGTGAGGAACCCTAACTCTGAGTGGGGAAGGTGAAGGCTTGGACGATTTTATTGGAAAGATTCCCTGCAATCATTCATGTCTATAGAGATCAAACAGGAAGTAGGTTTAGAAGAAAGCAAGTGAGGTTTTAACTGAACATGGGTACAAAATGTCAGAGTGTGGGACACCAGGAGAATGAAAACGCCCCTTTCCTGGATTCTCTAAGAAAGCACAGCAAGCATCCATCTCGGATTTGCATATTCCCTTTCCTGAGAGAAGCAGCATATGCAGAACTAGCTGACTTTTCAAAACCTTTCGGCTCTATTACTTGAATTCTGTGATTCTGAGCAAGGAGCGAGTTCCAAAGATAAACATAGATCATGCCTTTAATTTTTTAAAGAGTGTATTTTTCAACACAGGTGGAATGAACTAGGAGGATGTGTGATCCCCACTGGTCGCCTGCAGGTATACTTGTTATTATATTCATAAAGAATAGAACCTGAATCCATAGTGCTCTGTGTTATGTTTTTCTGTAAACAACCATGGAGAGAGCTACATGTTACTTAATGCAGAATTATTAATTATTTGAAAATTATTTTTAATAGCCTTCCTGCTAGTGTTTAACTCTTATAGAAAGATAGGTAGCTAAAATAATAGGGCCTATGGATATTTTTCTGTATATTAAATCGCATTACTGGAAACAGAAACACAAACAGGAATGTAAAAAGAATAATTTAGAGTGACTTTGGAAAACAAGCCAAGTACATGCACTGTATATGGTTACTGTACTTTAAGAATGATAGGGCCTCAACCTCTGAATATTTGGTTTGTACCAGTGAAGGAGATATATAAGGAAAAAGCCCATATCTTATTAATTGGTACATGTGAAAATGTTAGCTATTTGTGTTATCATGTTAAACTAAAGAAGTAAATTTAAATATTGACCAGAAGGTTTAATGATGCTGTGGCAGTAGTATAAGTGAGCAGCAAATATAACTTTATATAATGTTTAAAACGTCCTTCTTTATTTTGGCTTTTAACTTCACATAAAACTAAATAACTAATATTTGTTCAGGAATGACGCCTGCCCATAGCCTTTTGTCTTTTTTTTTTTAACATCACAATTTATATTTTATTTAAAAAATTATCTTTGGGGCTCCAGGTTAGTAAAAATATGAAAAAGAAAATAAAACCCTGGGCCGGGAATGATGGCTCAGCCTGTTATCCCAGCACTTTAGGAGGCCAAGGCAAGAGGATTACCTGAGCCTGGGGGTTCGAGGTCAGCCCAGGCAACTTGGTAAGCCCTTGTCTCTACAATAAAGCACAAAAACTAAACGGGTGTGGTGGTGTGCTGTAGTTCCAGCTACTTGGAAAGCTGAGGTGGAAGGATTGCCTAACCCAGCAGGTCGAGGCTATGGTGGCCGTGAGTGTACCACTGCACTCCAGTCTGGGTGACAAGACTGAGACTCCAACTCAAAAAACAAAAAAAGAAAAGAAAACCCTGAAAGCCATTTAATGATTTAGTCCATGAGGACCCACAAAGCTATCTGCAAAGACCACTTTTAGGCCAGGGTCAGTGGCTCACACCTGTAATTCCAGGAGTTCAGGGATTCAAGGCTGCAGTCAGTGTCTTCTGCTGCTTCTTAAAGAAATAGATTTAAAGTAGTTTTGGTGGCAGAATAATGACTGAAAGTCTTAAGGTATTTCTCTTTAGACTGGCATCCTTCGAACCAACTGTGTGGACTGTCTAGATCGCACCAACACTGCGCAATTCATGGTGGGAAAGTGTGCTTTGGCCTATCAGCTGTATTCATTGGGACTGATTGACAAACCTAATCTGCAGTTTGATACGGATGCAGTGAGGTAAGCCTTATGTTCAGCCATTTGAATGCCAGTAATGACAGAAAGCACACATGAGTAATAATAAGGATTTTTTAAATGTGTTTCTACTTTGTTTCTCAATAATTATATTGCTAGAATACTTTATTCAAATTAATTCTGCTTTTTGTATGCTTTCTTCTAGGAGTTTTATAGCTTGGGATCTTACATTTAAGTCTTTAATCTATCTTGAGTTGATTTTTGTATATGGTGAGAGACAAGGGTTCAGTTTCATTCTGCATATAGATATTCAATTTTCCCAGCACCATTTATTGAAAAAGGCATCATTTCCCCAGGATATGTTCTTAGTGCCTTTTTCAAGATAAATATTTTTATTGAAGATTTGTGTATTTTTGCCATGGTTTAGGGGGTTTTTTTTCCTTGTGTTAATTATGAATAAACACTATGTTCTTTAGATGAGGTCAAAGTGCTTAGACAAACTGGTGTGGTTGTTTTTTTAAACAAATCCAGATGGCATTTTCTAAAAAGTACTGTCTTTATATATTTTAAACTAAAAATGTAAGATGTATAAAAGATTGATTCTTCATTAAGGATTACTGTGTTTTCACTGTCCATTGGATTGTGACATTTCATGAAATATTATTTTTTGAAAATACAGTGATAACTGTTATTGGTCATCTAAGAGTATCATAAAGACTCAGCTGAGGAAAGTAATTTGTTTACAAATGGCTGGATCCACAGGTATTACTGCACTGAAAACAGGCACTTGAAGAAATATGTTTCAAATATGTACATATTTCTAAGAAAGAATATGCTTTGCTATGATTTGAATGCTCATGTCTTGCCCAGATTCCTATGTTGAAATTCTAACCCCTAAAGTGATGGTATCAGGAGATGGGAACTTTGGGAAGTGATGAGATCTGAGAGCGAAACCCCCATGTTTGGGATTAGTGCCCTTGTAAAAGAGACTGAAGAGAGCTGGCCATCCCCTTACATCCTGCAAGGACACTGGGGGAAGATGCCATCTGTGAACCAGGAAATGGGCCTTCCCCAGACACCAAGTCTGCTGGTGCCTCGAGTTTGTACTTCCTAGCTTCCAGGACAGAGAAATCAATGTTTGTTGTTTATAAGTCCCCCAGTTTATGGTATTTTGTTGTAGCAGCTTTCATGGGCTAAAACGCTGTTTTCAAAGGCATTTCAGAGGGCACAGAAAAATCTGTCTTGGGAAGTGACTGATCTGGCAGGCAGCAGGAAGTTAGAGATCTTTCATATGGTTAGAAACAGCTTGATGTGGCTTCGGTGGAGTGTTTTTGGTGTCCCTGCTTCCATTTTAGTGTTTTTGGTGATGATGTTATTGGAATGTAGTTATAAAATAGAAAACATTTTGCATTTACATTTATTTTCAAGATGTTGAAGATTCTACCTTAAAGGAAACAGTCAGAAGAACTGATAAAGTCAGAGGCTTATTTTGCATCTGTGGCTAGATGAATAACTTGCGTGTTACTTTCAGTAAAATGTGGCTGGGCACAGTGGCTCACATCTGTCATCCTAGCACTTTGGTAGGCAGAGGTGAGAGGATTGCCTGAGCCCAGCTCAGGGGTTCGGGACCAGGCTGGGCAACTTGGCAAGACCTCGTCTCTACAATAAATCAAAATATTAGCCAGGCATGGTGGCGTGCACCAGTAGTCCCAGCTACTCAGGAGTCTGAGGCAGAAAGATCACCAAGCCCAGCAGGTGGAGACTGCAAGTGGCCGTGAATGTGCCTACTGCTCTGCAGCCTGGGTGGCAGAGTAAGACTCGAACTCAAAAAAAAAAAAAAAAATCCCCAAAAATTTTCTTTTGGTCCAATTCTCTAATGTGAGTTTGTCTTTTTTTTTTTTTAGGTTATTTGAGGAACTCTATGAAGATCATGGTGATACTCTATCCCTTCAGTATGGTGGCTCTCAACTTGTACATCGTGTAAAAACTTACAGAAAGATAGCCCCGTGGACCCAGCACTCAAAAGACATCATGCAAACCCTGTCTAGATATTACAGCAATGCTTTCTCAGGTAATTCTGATGTCATGGCGTTTCTAAGACTTACCATGATGTGCATGCTTCTTTTTATACATTTACTTTCTTAAAGCTATCTGGTTACATAAAATTAAAATTAAATATTTTAAAAGTTTAAATAAAGCAATCTGTCACTTAGAAGGTGCTCAATAAATATTTGTTCAATAAATGAATGAATAAACATTTTATATTTTAAATAGGACACTTTTGCATTTTGGCACCCGTACTTAGAGTTTTTATGTAATGCAACATTCTTTGATTCCTTGGCTTCTGTTTCCTTCTATTTTTCTGCTTGCAATTATGTAAATAAAGTTTTTCAAGGGTGTTGAGTCACTTTTTAAAATAGGGTTAAAAGTCTTGAAAATTGTCTAATTGTAAATATCACTGAATTTTTTAAAATGTCGACTAGAAATGAATTGTAGCATTAGCACTAAATTATACTCATTAAATTATACTTTTTTATGACTTGCAAATATTAAATGTAACAGTTTGTTAAAATAGCACTCTTCCTGCCTCCATTCTGATGGAATCGCCTATCTGATAGATATCACCGACCAAAGAGGTTGGGAAGCAAATCTCCATGCGCAGAATTTACAAAGGGCAGTACTCAGTGATAATTCCATGAGTCTTCAGCTCTTGAATCAGCTTAAAGATAACAAAGTGTGCAGAATATGAAGACAATCAGTAATGAGGTCCTTTACCATGAACTGTCTCCTGCAATAACTGTCACCCCTCCCCCCACTTTCCACCTCAGGTGAAGAGAGAGTGAACTCCAAGGGGTCTCTGAGCACACTTGATGCGGTACCCTGACATTGGGGGGACCCACTCAGAGGCCTTGGCTGCTGCACAAGAGATAGGTAAAGCAGAGGGTGGGCTGAGGAGTGTTGGATGCTGAGAACTGCACTCCTGTAGTTGGTTGGTCCCAAGCATACTTGAGTGTTCACTGGTAACTGGATGTGGACCTCATGGGAGGGGTGCCAGCTTGGGGTTGGCCTGGGTCCTGGCCAGTGAGGCCCCTGAAGGGCCAGGGAGACCCTAACAGCAAGAACCAGGAGGGAAACACTGGACACCCAAGGAGCTAAAGAAGGAGTATCAGAAAACTGCCGTATAAAAAAAGATGCATATGCCTACACCCAGGGAATTGCGAGGTCCCAGCAGCGGAAGCCTCAGGAGCATCCATGAAAGCATCCTTGAATCGTCAGCTTTTGGTGTCTTCTAGGCCCAGAGAGTCAAAGCCAGTCTTCCCTGTTCCTGTTTTCTATGCTGCATAACAAATTACTATATACTTAGTGCATAAAACAGCACATGTTCATTATTTTATAGTTTCTCTGTGTTAGAAGTTTTGGCATAACTTAACTGGGTCCTCTGCCTAGGGTCTCACAAGACTGCCATTAAGACACCAGCTGGGCTCTCTCTTCACCTGGAGGCTTGTCTTGAGAAGGAGCCACTTTCCAACACATGTGTTGGCAGAATTCCATTTCATACAGTTGCTTGTGGCTGTAGGTCTCATGGTGGTTTGCTTCTTCAGAGCTGACCAGGGAAAGAGAGTCTGGAGAATGAGTCTTCCAGCAAGACAGAGTCTTATAAAATATAACGTCATTATCCCAGGATGGGGGGTGACATCCCGTGACCTTTGCCATCTCCCCATTGGTCAGAAGCAAATTACCGGTTTCCCACACATGGGAAATCCAGATCAGTTTCCTAGAGCTGCTGTATCAAAAACACGCCCTTGTGTCTTACAGCAGTAGATATGTGTTATCTCACAGTCCTAGAGGCTAGAATTTTTAAATCATTGTGTTAGCAGGGCCCTGGTCCCTCTGAAAATCTATAGTGGAGAATCCTTGCTTGCTTCTTCTTAGCTTCTGCTGGTTACTGGCGATCCTTGGTACCCGTAGCTGCAACTTCAGTCTCTATCTCCATCATCACGTGGCATTCTCCCCCTGTGTCTATCTTCGTGGCGTTGTCCTCTCTGTGTGTGTTTCTCTCTTCTTCTTATGAGGATCCCCAGTCTTACTGAATTAAGGACGCACTGTATTCCAGTGTGACTGCATTTTTTTTTTTAATTGGAGTCTCATTCTGTCACTCAGGCTTGGGTGCAGTGGCATGCTTATGGCCACTGCAGCTCCACTTGCTGGGCTCAGGCAATCTTTCCATCTCAGCCCTCCAAGTAATGGAACCACAGGCGTGTGCCACCATGTTTGGGTAATTTTTAAAAAATTTATTGTAGAGACAAGGTCTTGCCAAGTTACCCAGACCGGTCTTGAATCTCTGGGCTCAGGCATTTCTCTCCCTTCAGCCTTCCAAAGTGCTGGGATTACAACTGTGAACCACTGTGCCCAGCATACACCTTAACTTGAGTATATCTACAAGGACCCTATTTCCAAATAAGGTTCCACTTGCTGGTACCAGGAGTTAGGACTTCAACATATATTTTTGGGAGACAAAATTCAACCTTTAAAAGTTATGGGAGACGAAGGAGTAATTATAAGTCATGTGCCAAAAAGTGAATATCTGTCTAGGTGTGCGTCCATGTGAAAAAAGGTGTTCGCTCTTCTGAGCTCTTCTGTCAACATTGTTCCTGTAAGGGGCAGTTATCAACACTTAAAGACCAAGTAATGTGCTTTCTAATGAGACTAGAGGACAGAATGAATTTGTAGCTGTCCATGATTTAAAAAGCAAGGCAATAAAGATGATCATGAGAAAGCTGTATGCACATAATCGAGAGCTAAGAATTATGCACAGCTGAAAGAGGAACTACTATGAAAGGAACAATTTTATGAATAATGTGGCTAAAACAGACTTTTTTATTTTAAGAAACATGGTGTCATTGGGGTGTATGACTTATTTTTAAATTACAATAGGTATTATATAACGATGGCAATACATTATAGAACAGTTTTCTTTAAACCACTCAAGATAACTCTGTAAAACTTAATTGGTCTCTTCTTGGTATACCTCTGGGCTGGGCAGGAAGAGACTTCCTTTTACCACACATTTTACTATATTTACTGATTAAGAAACTAGAGCAGTGAAATCAGGTTGGTAGGAATTTTACCCTTGGTTTATACAGACAGGTTGATGCTGTGTGGGCAACTTACCTGACCCTCTTTTAGGCTCACTTTTGAAACTGTTCTTAGGCCAGGTATCCTGGTTCATGCCTGTAATCCCAGCACTATGGGAGGCTCAGATGAGAGGATTACTTGAGGACAGGAATTTGAGGCCATCTGGGCAAGATAGCGAGACCTTATCTCTACAAAAAAAAAACACTAGCCAGGTGCAATGATCCATGCCTATAGTCCGAGCTACTCAAGAGGCTGAGGCAGGAGGATCACCTAAGCCCGGAAGTTTGATGCTGCGGTAAGCTTTAATCATGTTACTGCATTCCAGATTGGGCAACAGAGTGAGACCTTTTCTCAATATAAACACACAAATAAACAATTAAAACTCTTCTTGTGGAATCACACACTAGTATGCTCTGCGGTTTGTCTCTAGGAAGCACATTTTAATTTGAACCTAACTAATTACACAGGCAGCTGGTGGATTCCTTTCTGGGAAAGCATAGGTATCTAGGTACTCTCTTCAGGTATTAGGAAGAGTTTTTAATTCCCTTTAGAACCTGATTAAGCAATTAAGATCTTTCTAATCCTTTTTTTTCAACATTCAAATTTTGTAAGCCTGGATTTTCTTGCGGAAGATTGTTGAATTTAAATCCTATTATAAGAAAAAAAAGGATCAGCAAACTGTAGCAGTTAATAATAGATCTGCTATATACATACACCATACATAAATATGTACACCCCCACATGTGTGCATAAGTTAAATGTGGTGAGAGTGTGTGTATGCAGGGAGGGGAACCATGTCTTCCTCAAACAGAGATGTAAACAGAAAGGCTCACAGGGTAAGGATTCAAAGCTCATCATGCGTGGAAAGCAGTGATCGCAGAATGCAGTGCTGAGATGGCATCACCCGGCAGCGTTGTTATTGTGTTCTAAGCTTCTGCCAAAGATTTCTTTCCCTTTCTGCTCACTGTTGAAAGAGGGACATGCAAGGGAATGTGTGAGAATATCTTAATTTATCAAGAATAGTGAGATAGCCTTTTAAGGTCACCCTTCAAACAGTGGATTGTAGGTGAATAAGCTGTTGTTTGACTATAGCGGAAAGAAAACAATTGGAAAAGTGTTTTGTTTTAATAATATTTTGAATAACATTGCTAACTTTGGTTAAAGCTCAACTCTTTTTACCTCTCCTGCAATCAAAGCAGTTAAACATGGCAAGAGAAAAAGTTGCAACTTATTCTTAGTTTAAACTAACTGCAGTTCTCCAGAAGACATTCAAAACAGCCGGGCAGCTCTACTGCATTTCCCTAGTATGTTCATTTTCTCTCCACAATGACCATTTCATACTTTGTCCTCTTTCCTTAAACCTACAACACCTCAGATTCAGTTGATGACCTTGCTTCATGCTTCATTGAGAAAATAAAGGTACTGGAAGTGAACTTTCTCTTCTTACCACCAAATCCAGATGCTGTCTTTTTTCTGCACCCATTGTTTCTACCTTATATTGTATTACAGTGGAGCATATGAGAGTGCCTACCTTGAAATGTATTTGCCAGCCGGGCTCAGTGGCTCAGCCTGTAATCCCAGCGCTTTGGGAGGCTGAAGTGAGTGAATTGCCTGAACCCGCGGGTTTGAGACCCACGTGGGCAACTTGGCGAGACCTCATCTCTACAATAAATTAAAAATTAGCTGGGTGTGGTAGCACGCGCCTGTGGTTCCAGCTACTTGGAAGGCTGAGGCAGAAGGATCGCCGGAACCCAGCAGGTGTTGAGGCTGCGGTGGCTGGGAGCGGCCACTGCACTCCAGTCTGGGCGACAGAGTGAGACTCCAACTCAAAAAAAAAAAAAAGAAATGTATTTGCCAACTTAATAGGTTAAAAAATGGTGTATATTGCTTTCATTTGTGTCTGTTTGATAACTAGTGAAGTTGGATTTTTGGATGATCAATGGCTATTTCTGCTTTTGAAAATTGCACATACTATACCCATTTTTCTATTAAGAGGTTGATTGATATCCTTCTTTCACTAATTTACTTTAATATATGGTGTGAGATAGGGACCTAACTTAATTTTTCCCTTCTCCCAATAGTCAAACAGTATATTTATTGCATAGTATCTCCTTCCATTACCAATTTCAGTGGCTACTTTATCAGAAACTTAATATGAGAATAACACATTTAGTTTCAAAATAAATGCTTTGGCTAATTAAAAATAATTTTTATATTTAAACCAGATCTGTTTAAATAGAGTGAGTGATAAAACTGGTTAGTGTTTAGCTGTTTGAGTGGTGCATATTCTTTTTTCCTTTAAAGCACGACTGGATATTGTCTTAGTATATTTGTTGTTGTTGTTGCTGTAGAGGAATACCTGAGGCTAGGTAGTGTATAAAGAAAAGAGGCTGATTTGGCTCATGATTTGCAGGCTGTACAAGAAATGTAGTGCCAGCATCTGCTTCTGGTGGTAGACTTATGCTGTTCTCATCATGATAGAAGGTGAAGGGGAGCCAGTGTGTGTGCAGAGATCACATGGCAAGAGAGCAAGAGTGAGAGAGAGAGAGAGAGAGAGAGAGCGCGTGCGAGAGAGTGCACAAAGACACCAAGTCTCTTTTTTTTTTTTTTTTTTGAGTTGGAGTCTCACTCTGTCACCCAGACTGGAGTGCAGCGGCTGCTCCCGGCCACCGCAGCCTCGCCTGCTGGGCTCCGGCAATCCTTCTGCTCAGCCTTCCAAGTAGCTGGAACTACAGGCGCGCGCTATCACGCCCGACTAATTTTTTATTTATTGTAGAGATGAGGTCTCGCCAAGTTGCCCAGGCGGGTCTTGAACCCGCAGGCTCAGGCAATCCACTCACCTCAGCCTCCCAAAGATTACAGAATGAGCCACCGAGCCCGGCTCCAAGGCTGTTTTAAACAACCAGCTCACAGGAAACTAATACAGCGAGAGCTCACTCATTACCTGGAGGACAGCACCAAGCCATTCATGAGGTATTCACCTCCATGACCCAAACACCCCCCCTTAGGCCCCACCTCCAACAATGGGGATTACATTTCAACAGGAGATTTGGAGGGGGCACATATCAAACCATAGCAAATATAGAATTAGATAATCATTTTTCCCTTTTGTTATCCACAACTACAGAGAACCTACAGAGTTTTAAGCTCTTGTTTACTTCCAAAGTATCATCACCTTCCTTGTGGGTGATTGATTGTCTTATTTGTAGCCAAAAGTCGCCTGGAGAAGATCCTTGGGCTCATTAGGGCTGGCCTTATAGCCCAAGCTTAGTAAGTGACCGCAAACATAGGTCTGTTCTGCATTGTAACAACAGCAGTACTTTCAAGAAGTCATGTTTTCAAGAGTTTTTATGACCCTTTGAAAGAATATTCTTTTTTGTTTATGCTTCTCATATCTTCCATTTTACCATACTTACTACAAAATTAAAGGATGCTACTATTAAATTTAAAGAATGAAAGAAACTTCTTGAAAACATGACTGAAAAATGGTAAGCTTCTCTAGATAGTATTAAGATATGTTGAGGTACTACATAGAATGAGCTATTAAATGCCATTAAGGCTATTGCTATTTAAAAAGCATAAAGAATGTAATTACTATAAGAGCTGTATGTTTACTTATGTATTATATAAAGAGGGTACAAATTGGGGCAGTAATGTCTATATTATTTAATACCTGATGTTGTCTCTCAACAAGTGCAAAAAGAGGCCCAAATGTACTCAGCATATAAACACATCCCTTTTATATATTACTTTAGCCTGAAAGGTAAGTGCTGTTTTAATGGAATGCTTCCTGTCAAAACATTGATAACTAAAATCCATGCTTGATGTTCCATATTTTGTGCACTTGCTTTTGCTGAAATGATCAAATAACCTAATGAGAACAATGTTGCTAATTTCAGGTGCATCTGTGTTCACTATAGCTGTTGGTAGAAAATTGATTTCATAATAATGTTACCTTGTTGCAAACGCAGTCACTTCTACTGTGCTGTCTTTTTAGTCCTACACTAATTTCTGGAAAGGGGTTATTATTTATGCCGTGACTGTCTGCCACAAACTTGAATATACAGAGCTCTGAGACAAGAATGGAAAGAAGGAAATGAGGGGACAGAATGAAGGCTATGAGGGAGGACAATGCAGAATGGGAAGGTGGTCATGAGACTGCTTCAGTGTTTATCACCATGTTTACCAAATCATCAGGAAAAGCAAGAGAAAGTAAAGCGTACAGAGAGTTGGTACTATTAGTTCATAGCATAATTGGTAAAGGTGATTTTGGAGTGCTTGAGTAGTTAGAATGAGGCTATTGCCCGTGTTCTGTCTCTGCCTGCATCAACCACAAAAGAGAATGAGCCAAGCTCACAGCTAAGGGGGACAAAATATGTTGTAAACATTGTTTCTGTCAGAGAGATGGAGAGTAAAAGTGGGAACCATACAACTGTCTTGTTCAAGGTTGTGCAATAGAATATGGATAGAAATTGGGTCCTTCCATTTGTCTCTGAAGTCTCTGTTTTTGTGATAAAGTGAATATGTCTTTATTTCAGGTAAACTAACAAATGGTGAGGAATGTTTTCATTTTAAAAATAAAGTTATTATCTAAGTTATCTTCTTATCTAAGTTCTTAAAGCTTTTAGAGTCTCTCAAAATTCAAGAAGCAGTTTGTTATTTTCTATATGTATTATGAGGAGTGTGGAGCAAAAAGGACACATTTTGAAGCACAATTGTAGTTCTGCTCAAAATCTCAGTGACTGTTTTAAATTGTGTGTGTGTGTGTGTGTGTGTGTGTGTGTGTATAGTTTATGTATATATTTGAAGTATAAATACTACTTTATTCTCAGAGTTATGTTCTACAAAATCATAGTTGTATCACTATCCTGAGAAAACATTCACCTGAGTTACATATGCCAGTAATGGAGTTTCTGAAATACTTATTTTTGCTTTTTAGATGCTGATAGACAAGATTCCATTAATCTCTTCCTGGGAGTTTTCCACCCCACTGAAGGGAAACCTCATCTCTGGGAACTCCCAACGGATTTTTATTTGCATCATAAAAATACCATGAGACTTTTGCCAACAAGAAGAAGGTATTTTTCTCCTAGTCTATTATGTAAACTCAGATTTGGTGATATTTTGAATATGAGATACTTTTACTTTTGAAAAAGAATCGTATAGGTGAATGTAGTCAGTTTTGCAATGTTTGCCATGAGTTTACTACATTTACTACTATTGTCCTGATGTGTTGGTAGATTGGGGAAAATGTGGTGTTTTGCGTTTTCTCTGAGATATGCAGTTTAAGAACCTCATCATTGATCATAAGTTGCAGCTTTACAGATGCAAACCAGCAACATCATTTCTGAGTGTTTCCTACAAACATGAGACTCCAAAGGACTTGAAAGTTCAAGGAGTCAGTCTTTGAATTTTCAAGTGTGACATCGAAGCAACTTGTACCTTGTAAATCCAATGTTCTCTCCTCCAGGAAACAATCACTCTTAGTGACACTGGGAAAGACAGAAAACTAGGGCAGTGCTGCCAGTGTCAGTGAACTGATGCCATCTCCCCCACTCTCTTTGGCATTTCTAATTCATTCGCCCGTCCAGGCTATTTTCATGACAGTTAAATTGGTGTAATGTTCTCAAAAGAAATGAGCAGTTTACTTGAAGCATCTTAATATGAGGCCCTATAGTGTGGGCCTCAGGGTCGGGTAGGGTTGAGTTGGAATCTGTGCAGTTGTGTGACCTTGGACTAGTTATTTGACCTCTGCAACCTCATTTTCCTCATCTGCAAAGTGTAAATGACCAGATGCGTCTCACAGAATCATCGTGCGGATTTAGTGAGAAGGCACTTTAGTGTTTTTAACTGAGGAGTCATATGAGGGACCCAGAAAAACCCATAATTATCTTTTGGAAGGCAGGCCCCTTGTAGTACACTCATAATTTGTTCCTCTGGATCAAACGGTCAACGAAAATTTTTATCTGGAAGTTTTGAAAAGGTTGCATCATGATTTATGAAAGAAGATCCAAGTTGTGGCAGATAGGTGACCGTTTCTTCCACCATAGCAATGTACCTGCCCATTCCATGCTGGTTGTTCAGCAGTTTTTGACCCAAACTGGCATGACCCCCATACCCCACCCTCCCTATTCACTCGATATCACCATGAGCAACTTACTTTTTCCCTGGATTAAAAAGTCCTCAAAGGGAAACGTTTTGCTGATGTGAAGAGGTGAAAGAAAAAAACAGTAGAAGCACTAAAAGGCATGAAAATCAGTGTTCAAAAACTGTTTTGAGCAATGGAAGAAGCGTCTCAATAGGTGTATTGCATCAAATGGAGAGTACTTTGAAGATACTGAAGTTTAAATGTGTAAGAATAAGTATATAATTTTTTTATAAATTTAGGGTTTTTGCCACATGAGCAAAACTTTTCACATACTATGTATGAGGTTGGAGCTTGATGTATTATGCTCAAAGGTCTATCCCATCAAGTTCTCCCATAATGCTTTTCTCTCACAGCATCCATTTGGTGTATTTTGTGCCAAGATACCTCCCAAACACTACAAGGGTCATTACCAGTCTGTGCTAGTTGTGTGAACAGATCATGAACAAGTGATGAAGCTACAAGTGCTAAAGTTGAAGTTGTTATCAAATTATGCATTGCTTCAAGAATATTTAAAATATTAGGACCTGGGTGGGACGGTCTGCACCTGTAGTCCCAGTTACTTGAGAGGCTGAGGTGGGAGGATCACTTGAGCCCAAAAGCTTGAGGCTGCAGTAAACTGTAATCATACCACTGCACTCCAGCCTGGGCAACAGAGCGACACCCTATTCCCTTTAAAAATAAAAAATAATATGTTAACAAAATAAAATATTAGGAAGTTCATATATTTTTCAAATTTGTTCTTATAATGCACATTATTAGAATAACCAACAACACTTCAGCTTACTTTTTCTATAATTGAAGAATTGCTAGTTTTTATATTAAATTTATTATTAATAAATGATGACTTTTGTGAACTTTTACTCACAAACTGAAATCTGGAACTTACATCTTTGTTTGTCAAGAAGTAGGTATAAATACCTATGTTTATCTTTGCTGATGACAATTGAGTTTAGGTAGATGTGGTTGATTTTCTGAAATGTCATATTCCCTTAATGTATTGAGGATGTTAACATACAACTTGGGAGCATCCCAACCTTCATTTTCTCCTGCAGAAATCAGCTACGTATTACATTCATCAATTAAACCCACTTGCTTACCTTGAGTTACATAACTAAGGCAAAGCGGGTTTGGAGCTTATATAAAAGGAAGTTGGTATTACAACCCCATTTTCTAAAAAAGAAAACTGAGGTACAGAGAGATTGTCTTGGCTAAGGCCATGAGATGATTCAGTAAGAATCAGCTACAAGCCTGCCACTGAAAATAAAGTTTTCTCAAAGTAGATAACATGGCTCATTCAGTTGATTTAGTCTCCTGTGTTTGTTTGTTTGTTTGTTTGTTTGTTTCTCTAGAATGTCAGAATTTCAAGAATTATTTTATGGTGTCATCAATTGATACTGCTCCTAAGTAAATACTGTAAGATAAATTTCAGTGCTTTTTGGGAGGGGAAGGGGGACAAGAGGTCTGGTTAGTGTCCCCCACTGGCACAGACTATTTTGATGATAGTTAAATCACTATGATGCTTCTCAGAAGAAATGAACAGTTCAACCATAGGCAATAACAGGTCAAAAGCACCAAGCTCAGGCTCTGGTGGAGCTGAGTTGGAATTTCTGTGAGTGTGTGATCTGAGACCTGTTTCCTTCTCGAAACCTCATTTTGTCATCTGTAAAGTGGAAATGACTGTCTGGGTCATTGTGAGGCTTCCATGAGAAAATATGTGGAAAGTACTTAATATCGGGCATGACACAGATAAACCTAGTCCTGAAGCAGCCAGGATCCAGAGAGCCTGCCTCCGGTTCATGCCTGGGTGACCTTAGGCACGTCACTTCACCAGTCTAATTCTATTTCTGCATTGGTAGAATAGGGGCAATAATACTGCCTTGCTTACAGGTTTCTCTGAGGGTCAGACGAAATCATGTAAATGCTTAGTGCATAGTACGTTCAGCAGATGTTGGTGTTGCTACTATTCTTTAAGGAGATTGCATTCTCTAATTTTTGACATTTACTAAAGATCATACAAGATGCCCATAAAATCTGAAAACTTAGATAATATTTGATCACTTATGAATATATCAATAAACACTTTCTTATGTATTCCTCTTTGTTTTTAAAATTGGTGGCCATCCTATATTTTATACTGTATTTAACAATAATTTACTTTGATTTTTTTTTTTTAGACAGGTTCTATGCTGTCACCCAGGCTGGAGTGCAGTGGCATGATCCCAGCTCCCTGGGGCCTCTACCTCCTGAGTTCAGGCTATCTTTCTGCCTCAGCCTTCTGAAGTAGCTGGGACTACAGGGGCATGCCTCCACGCCTGGCTAATTTTTTGATTTTTTTTTTTTTTTTTGTGGAAACGAAGTCTCACTATGTTGCCCTGGCTGGTCTCAAACTCCTAGGCGCAAAAGATTCTCCCACCTCAGCCTCCCAAAGTGCTAGGACTACAGGCATGAGCCACTGTGCTCGGCCTGAAATAGTATTTTTTTTGAGTATTAATAAGGGAAGAGGGAATAAACCTAGCTTTGCCTGAGTTCATCTGAACCAAGTCCTCTCGAGATAACTACTTCTGTTACCCCCCAAATCTCACATTTATTGGTCTGCTCATACTGCAAATGGAAGCTTTGTGCTGAATTTGGTTAATATAGCATACATCATCTAAGATGCTGTTTATGGAACCAGTGTTTAGAAAGTCCTCAAGATGTTTTTAGATATTAACCATTAATTACTTTATTGACTCCTCGAGGGGGGAGTTTTCCAGCCTGCCCGCTGTCTAACATGTGAGCAACCTTTCTGTCTCCCCAGGGAGAGCTTATCTGGCCTATGCTTGACAAGCCCTTGTTGTAAACTGGGACACGTTCTATTGAGGGGGCAATTGTTTTGGGACAGTTCACATATATACTTCTTCCTCACACTGTGCTGAGATCTGCTTATCTGGAATCTTACCTACTAATCCTAGCTTAGTCCACTGAGATCTTAAGAACAATATTTCCTCATCTACTTGATAGTCTTTTAAATATTTGAAGATGAGTTCATACATTCTCTAAACTTTTTCTCCAGGTTAAATAGCCCCGGTTCCTTCAGCTGGTCCTCCTACGCAGTGGTCTTAAGTCCCTCTGGCTCCATAGCACTTCCCTCTGTGTGTGTGTTCTGATTGATGTCAGTGTTCTTTTTAAACTCTGGTGTCTGTACCTGGGTCCAATAATTGTCACTTTGGTGTGCTTTGTGTCAGCTGTTTTGGCCCCCTGGACTATGACTCCCCTTGTCCTGAACACTTTATTTTTGTCCTTAAGCATGAGGTCACATGCTCACTCTGAATTTTCCACCCGTTAGGACTCCCACGTCTTTTTTTAATTGTCCTGTTGCTGTGCCATATCTGCACCATTCTTGTCATGCTCATATATGCTTTGTCTGCTGCCCAAAAAAGTATTGAAATGTGTATCCTTTTATTGATGAATACTGCTAACTTTGTAGTTTCTTCAGATTTAATCTGCTGGCCATCTCGATCCTAATACAAATCCTTGATGAAAAATGTTGGATGCAGGAGGGCAAATGGCAGATCCCTTTGGTATACATCACTGAACAACTCCTTTCACCTAGCATTGTTTAGTGCTGTCAGATGGAATCTTTTAGACAGCTACATGTTCACTTGGCTAAATTGTTGCCCCGGGCACGTTTCTCTATCTTGGTCACAAATATTAATTGCCTTGCTAACATTTATATATGTTGTTTCAGAGGGCTCCTAATTAGCTAGCTGAATTAAAGGCAGTCTTTTAAAAATTTCCCTAACCTTCCTATGTTATCCAGTGGAACAGAGCACTCTTGATACTAGAGACTTAAAAAGAGAAGAGAATCTGATTTGCTGGCTTTTTTATTCAAAAGAGAAAATGGCACCAACATAAAGGGTCAGACAATTAGGTTTGCAAGCCATCCTAGAAAAGGTGCTGCATAACTCATTGCTGAATGCCACTCACTACTGGTCACCTTTGAATACTCCCCTTGGGAAGCTATGTATCAACACCAGTGCCTAGTCCACCTGTTAAAGCAATTTTGGAACTCTTTTCTGGAATGGCCATCAGAGCAGTCATTGTTATTTGTGGTGGTGTGACAATTAAGTTTGCGATCTTGCTACTATGCACTTACGTTGACAGCCCTGTACAAATCACTGTATTGAAACACCCTCCCTATCTATCTGATACGGCCCCCAATGACTTTTCTCTTTACCCAAAGATAAAGGAAATATTGAAAGGAAGACATTTGATGCCGTTCAGGACATTGAGGGTAATATGATGATGACTCTGATGGCCATTCCAGAAAAAGAGTTCCAGAATTGCTTTGATGGGTGGACTAAGTTCTGGTGTTGGTGCATAGCTTCCCTAGGGGAGAACTTCAAATATCACCATAGTAATATTCAGCAATGAGGCAAAGAGCACTTTTTCTAGGATTTGTTTGTGAACTTAATTGTCCATCCTCATAGCCTCTCCCATTCTCTGATCCCTGGTCCCAGTGCAGGCTTCTGTCCTGGTACAGGGGTTCCTCTGGTAGTGGAGGTGGCAGATTCCTTCAGTCCTGGGTTTAGTCCTCTTGGAGGTTCTCATCGTGCATCCAGCTCAGCTGATCTTCTCCAAGGCAGGTGTTTCTTTTGGGCTTCTTTGCTTCTGAGACTCACTCAGAGGACTTGAAATTGTAAAAAAAATTGTTAACTTGCTTTATATTGTTTAGGAAAATACAGTTTAGTAGTATTTTTTTAAAAGCTTGTGGCCTGGTCTTAGGACATGAATATAAGGTCATCTCTTAATTCTTGTTCTCCACATTGTGAATTCTGAGTTACGAGGCAAACACATCTTTTAATAATGCTTCTTTTTCTTAAACAGGCCAACTATAAGCAGCAGTCTTTAGGGAATTCCTCATGGATGAGCGGATGCCCTCTCTCCTTTCCCCCTTGGCCATGGTTGGATCATCACAGGATAGACTTTACACACCAAACTCAAACACCCCTCTGATTCTCCTCTCAGAAAAGAAAACACTATTATCCTGGTATCACTTGTTTTAGGGAATATTTGTGAGTTCAGAGAATGCACTGGTCATTTGTTTAGACCCCTCACAACACCTCTCTGTCTAATACTTTATTTGACCATCTTGATAGACCTGACATCACCCTTGCTGAAGTATAGTTTTTGGGATCTGTTATCGTCTCACTTTTGAGCATCAAGATTGCATTTGCCCATTTCCAGCATAATTCCCATCCTCAAGGATTATTAATTATGGCTGCACCAGGACTCATGGATGGCTTTTGGGATTCATGCTGCTTCCTTCTGTCTCATGGGTTGTATGCATTTCCCTCTCATGTTTTATTCTTTCAAGCATGAAACTCATTATGGTTCATTGAAGCAATACTGAATTTAAGTAGATCTCTGTTCTCTGCCACTATTTTCTTTTTTGAATTAGGTATTTTAAAGCTGTGGGGTACAAAGGTGGGCTTCCCTTTGGTCCCCACTTTGCCTGGTTTGAAATCAGGTGCCCTTATTGGTGTTATGTGCGCCCTACCCCCAGCTCGACAGTGTCCCACTAGTGCCAATCCTTTTCTTGTAGTATTATGGTAAATGTTCAGGGTCCGCTTATGAGTGAGAACATGTGGTAATCAGTTATTTGTTTCTGTGACAGATCACTGAGCATGGCAGACTTTAAATCCATCCAAGCTGCAGTGAAGTCCATATGTTTGTCCTTCTTTATGGTTGTATAATATTCCATCATGTATATGTACCACATTTTTTTTTATCCAATCCAGTTCTGCCACTATTTTCAACATGTCGTTTCCAACAGAGAGCAGTGTCTGACACACAGCAGGTGCTTAATAAATGTGAAATGACTTAATGAATTCTCTGCAAGTAGCGGACATACCCTTTCTCTGCTCTTTTCATATTCTGAAGCCTCACAATTGAAAAAGTGGTTTGAGAGCCTGGCCCTTGGGCAGTATCATCAATGCAGAGTCTCAGGCCCCACTTACCAAATCGGAATCTGCCTGTTAACAAGCTCCATAAGTGATTCATGTTGACTTTTGAGAACCACCGCTCTTAAGCCCAACTTCAGGTTACATGAGGGACCTTTCCTGTTGCCATGGCACCTCCCCCCTCCCACCTCCCTGGGCTTCACGGCGCTCCTTTCTCCACCATCGGCCACATCTGCAGCTCGCCATCTCTAGGGGAGCCCCCTGTGTTACCAATTTCATTTGGATACTTTACCATCTCTCCGTAATCAGGATTATTCAGGATTGTAATTTCAGCATCTTATTTTTAGAAAGCCTTTCATTTACATTAAATTTTCTTTTAGCATTTTTGGCTTTTGGCTCTTTTTTTTTTTAACCTTTAGAAATCTGTTTTTTAAAAAAAATTCTGGGCCAGGCATAGTGACTGAAGGCCTATAATCTCACCACTTTGGGAGGCCAAGGTGGAAGGGTCACTTGAGCCCAGAATTTCAGACCAACCTGGGCAACATAGCAAGACCTCATCTCTACAAAAAAAAAAAAAACTAAAAATTGACTGGGCTTGGTGGTGCACACCTGTAGTCCCAGTTACTCCGGAGGCTGAGGCAGAAGGATTGCCTGAGCCTCGGAGATCAAGGCTACAGTGAGCTATGATGTTGCTACTGCACTCCACCCTGGGTGACAGACTGAAACTCCAACTCAAAAAAAAAAAATTCTTGATAATCTATTTTAAATTATTCCCTTCTTAGTTCTCTTGGCCATAGCACTTTTCCTTTAAATATCCATTTCATCGGAATTTGATTTAGAATTAAATTCACTGTTTGTAGAGAGGGAAGTTTAGGATTCTTTCAGACTCTCTGCTTATAGCAGATGAGTTTTCTAGCAAAGATAGACAGTTGAGCTTCCCTACCCATCCTCTGACTGGTCTCTGCAATCAAGTAGGGAATGTTTACAGTTAAAGATTAGTTGGCCTATGCTGTTTTCTACGGAAACTTGTTCTTTGGGACCACCCAATTCATTCCTTATTGATTTTGCGTACCTGTTTTAATGATGCTATATAAATGTGTACACATCTAACGGAGTAGAAAAAGTAATCTGACTCTCAGATAACTCCATGCAGGGGAATCCTGGTTGCAGGGCATGGGTCAGGTTCCTACTGCTCACCTGATGACAGAGCGACTTAGGCACAGCAGTTCACGGAGTCAGCTTATTACGGTCCAGTCTTCTTTAGCTGAAAGTAACATCAGAGCATCTGGACTCCCAGGTGTATTCATGACATCTTTGTAGATCTGGAATGTAGCTGAAAGAAGAAAGGGACTGGGAAGAGAATTAACATGTTGAAGACTGTGACAAAAGCTTTGCAAACATAGTTTTAAAAGAAATAAAATTAACATTGAAGTAGGAGACAGTATCTTACTACAGATGATGTAAGTCCTTTTATCCAGTTAACTGTAGAAAACCAGCTTTTGAATTTGGTCCATCTTACCTTTTTTTTTTTTAATTTTGTAGTTATACTCACTGGTGGACGCCAGAGGTGATAAAGCATTTACCATTGCCATATGATGAAGGTGGGTATTTGTTTCTCTTTTAGTTTTTACACTAGTGTATTTAGGAATTATATCTAAATGAACTGGAAGCATTAAATCCTTTTCATATAATATTTTATGAGCAAGAAATCAAGTGGTTTCTCAGTATTATGTTGCTATTTTAATAGATCGGGGATTGAAACATTTCTTAGCTTCTTAAAAGCAGGGGTTGTGTTATGCTTTTAAAAAATCTAAGTAGACCATGACCTTCTATTCCATCTTACAGTTATTAGGTACGTCTCTAAAATATTTAGTTCATCATTTTAAACAAGTATTAATTATATTTCTATGTATTTTGGGGCATGGTAAGAAAGTAAAGGTCCATTTACAAGGAGAAATGAAAATGTTTTCACTAAGCAGTGAAAACAAGTACATATTAGTCACATTAAAACTAAACTTTATTTTTGAGAGGGGCAGAAAAAACTTTATGTTAAAGGAATACCCCATATGTACATACATTAGAATGATGTTTTCAAATATAACTTCCTGTTTTAAATGTAGCTTCATTCTGGCTCAGTTACTAATTCCCCTGAGCTGGGGCCAAAGTTCCAGTGAAAGGGTCCTTAGCAAGATCTGCAGCAAATCTGGAATGCTTCAGTTGGGGGCCTGTCTCGTCCTGGTTCACCATCCCAGCTTTGGGTGGGAAAGGCCATAAGTAAGAAGATTACAAAGAAGTTTCAGTCCTTACTAAATTATTAAATCATTTTGGAAAGTATGTGTAACTTGAAATTCTGGAAAAATCATTACTCATATTGCTAAGAAGGTTTGGTTGTTTTGGGAGAAAGGAAAGGACTTTAACTGTCTAACACTGCCCATTAACAGGATTTGAAATTTAAAAGGAAACTTAGAGAAAGAGCTGCACAGTTTTCAGCTAGAATGCAGAGAGTGTTTATGTAAGAGCAGAGAGGAATTTAAAGAGCTCCCTCTAAATAACTCCCTGCTCCCACCCTGGCTTCCAATGGCCTCCCTGCCTCCTTGGGTCTTGTTGGCTTTATGTTGTGTTTTCTGTGCATATGTCACATCTCTATTTCCGAGTATGAGGGCCAGAGACAGAAGCTGAGGCTTGTTCAGGGCTGTATACCCCACAGCTGATCAAGAGCCCTCTCTGTAAACACAGTTGATATTACCTAAATGTTAGCTCCATGTAATCTAAGACTTTTAGAGTAACAGGCAGCATCTCTCTTAGTTATCTGTGCTGCAAACTTAAAGAAGTTGATAGTGAAGAAATTTCACAAACATGAAGAAGAGATTGATATCCACAATGAGTTCTTCCGTCCATATGAACTGAGCAGTTTTGATGACACCTTTTGCTTGGCTATGACAAGTTCTGCACGGTATGTTGTGAGTACTCTGATACTGTAAGTGTTTGGGAACTGTTGTTTTTCTAGTTCATGGATATAGATCTTACTTTATCAGAAATCTATTCTGCAAGCATGCTCTCAGGTGGTTGTTCAGCCTCTCCTTGAACACCTCCTGTGATAGGGAGCTCACTACAGGAAGAGGTATTCTTTCTGTTAGACACCTGGAGTTGATTTCTCCCTTCTGATAAGTTGAAATCTGCCTCCCATTAGTACTGGTTTGCCATTTGGAGTAAACTCAGTTTTGTGCATTGAACACAGAAATTGAGAACTAATGTGAATTAGTGGAAAAAGCATCATCTTTGGTACTAAAAAGACTGGGATATGAATCTTAAATCAGCCACTGCCTAACTGTGTGACCTTGAGAAAATTATCCAACTTGGCTGGGTGCACCGGCCCATTCCAGGATTTACTGTAATCCCAGCATTTTAGGAGGCTGAGGTGGGAGGATCGCTTAAGGTCAGGAGTTTGAGACCAGCCTGGGCAATATAGCGAGACCCTGTCTCTACAAAATTTTTTTAAAAAGTTAACCGAGTATAGTGGCATGTGTCTGTAGTCCCAGCTACTCTGGAAGCTGAGATGGGAGGATTGCTCAGAAAAAATAACAAATAAAAAGAGAAACGTATCCAATTTGAACCATATTTTCTTCATCTCTGTCTCTCTGTCTCTCTCTCTCTCTCGCTCACTTTCACTCTCTCTCTCTCACATACATACTCGCACATAGTCTCACAAACACACATTCTTACATGCACAGGCACACACATAGCCAGTGTCTCATGCAGTTCCTGGCACACATATGTGATTAATACATGGTAGCTATTATGGTTACTAATTTTATTAGACACAGGACAAGCCTAGTTTCTCTTTTGTGTGGCAATCCTCCATGTATTTGAAGAAGCAATATTAATTTGGGGGGAGGAACTAAATTCCCTCATTCCTTCCTCCATAGCTCACATGACATAGTTTCTAGACTCCCTCCACCCTGGCCTGTCCTCTTTGGGTGTACTTCCTTCTTCTCTGTCTCTTTTAGAATTTGCTGGGGACTTTTAGGAAACGTGATGGGACCAGAATAAGAAAATTAGGCAAAGCAAATAACGTCTCAATTATTATATTTTATACTAAAGTTTAAATGTTTATATTTTATAGTTTCTTCAGATGTAGTATATGTGTGCTTAAACTTCATGTGGTTCATATAAGAATGTATTCTGTGATTTTGTTTCTTAGTAATCACTCTGTATTTTCCTTCACTTTCAGATGGTCAGGAAAAGTTTAAATTCTTACTTGCTTGATTTTTCAATTAAACTTGTTAAAGTTTAGCAGTTTTGACTGTAAGATCTTTGTCATTTCTAGAAATGTTCAACTTAAAAGGATAATGATGCTATGTGTGTTTATATAACCCTCACTTAACATCATTAATAGGTTGTTGGAAACTATTACTTTAAGTGAGGCAACATTGAACAAAATGCCATTATTTAAGGACCAGTTGTGTATCTTTTCACTTAAAGTTACAGTTTCTAAGAACCTATTAATGATGTTAAATGAAGCCTTACTGCAGTTGGTTTTATTTTTGGTAGTAATGTTCTATAAAGTCACTGCAAACACTGAATTAATAAATACTGAACCACTGCTCCTCAAGGAAATACAGAATTAGGTTCATGAGAACCTCTGAACACAAGATTTTTGTCAACCAATCAATATATAACCTAGTTTTGTGTGCGTTTCTGTTTAAAAACAGAAATGTATTTAATATAAAGATGGTCCCCATCTTACAGTAGTTCCATTTACGATTTTTCAATGTCACAATGGGGTGCAAGAGTGATATGCATTTGGTAGAAACTGTACTTGGGATTTTGAATTTTTATTGTAAAATTCCTTATACTAACTTTATTATAAAATAGGCTTTGTGTTAGATGACTTTGTCCTGTGATGGGCTAATGTAAGTGTTCTGAGCATATTTAGTAGTGTGTTCAGTAGTGCATTTCCTACTTTGGGTTTATCAGGAGGTAGGCCCTTTGTAAGTTGAGGAGCGTCTGTATGTTGTTGATTTATTAACATTGCACTCACAGCCATCAGCACTGTAACTCATGCCTGAACGAAGCTTACCTAGAACATGTGCTTTCTCCATAAGGCACGTGTTTGTTGTGCTTAGAAACATTAGACAGCTTTAGTGCTATGCTTGCAGACTAAGCAGTAAGATCACCAACAAAAAAGCACAAAAAAAGTGAAATCCACAGTGCTAAATAGACTGTGAAAAAGGTTCTTGTCTGTGACATGAGAGCAGAAATTAAAGGGCAGAGCACACCTTGTTCAGCCTCATCTGGGAATATAACCACCGGGCAACTCCAGTTTTTCCCACTCTGCGAGTTCACATCTCTGCCAATGGCTAGCTGCAAAGCACCCCGGGTTGATTTGGGGGCTGCAAATAAATCTTAATGAGTAAGCGAATTCACAAACATGGAGTCTGCAAATGAGGAAGACCAATTGTATATGATCAAAAAAGAAAGAAAAACATTAAGCTGATGACATTTTTAAAACATGCCTAACTTAAGACGGACATTTTGAACCAGATTTGAAATTACTTTATTTTCCTTCAAAAAAATGTAACAATCAGTCACACACTTGCAGCAGTATCCTTGCCAGAAGCCATGAGTCTCATCAGCATACATTGTGGAGCTGTTGCCTTTTTGGCATCTATTATGGAATTTGGTCTGACTTCTGAAGTAACAGTAAGATAGCCCTTGCATAATGAGGAAGAAACTTTAGCTTATCTCAGTAGGGGGTCAATTAAAGCAGTTTCTATTTCCAGTATTCCAGCAGTGTTTTAATGAGTTAACCTCAGCCTAATAAAGCAATGTTGCTGTTTCAATTCATATCATTGTGTTTTGATCATTACGTCTGCCTCCTTGGGTGGTAGAGCTTCAAAACATTGTCTGTAAAACTGGACGGCTTAGTGTTTCACCCTTGGCCTTTATGAATTTAATTTTACCTGAGAACTAATCATGATATATAACCAGATGGTATACATGTTAGCAGGAGTTCAGATGTCAACACATTCCAGTAAACAGCATCTTAAATTCAAAACTACTGGGCCTTGTAATCCCAGAGAATTCACAGGGAAGACTGATAACATTGAAATTACCTGGTGCTATTAGTTCATAAGGTTTTATGGCCCTGATCACTTACAGTACCCCTGAGCAGTTGACTCAGAACATACGTATCTCTGAGAGTTAAGAAGGAATATTGTAAGAATATGAATTGAAATGGAAGCCAATGCCATCTGGGTGCACAATAATTCATATAGAATTTTTTTCACCTTTGTTTAGTGACTTTATGCCTAAGACTGTTGGCATTGATCCAAGTCCATTTACTGTGCGTAAACCGGATGAAACTGGAAAATCTGTATTGGGGTAAGATTTGTTTATAGAATAAAATGTTAAAGATTCATATAAAACAGTAGCACTAGCTGTGTAATTTCCACCAAAAACTAATAATGTCATATCATATAATTTGGGACACAGTCTACTTACTGCATCTGTACAGGTAGTTTATTTACAGCACTGGGGTCACTAAGGTGTACAACATTGAAAGTATAATTTATGGAATTTTCAGCATTACGGTACATCTTATGATTT
Organism: Cephalopachus bancanus; assembly: GCA_027257055.1. Classification (NCBI taxonomy): domain Eukaryota; kingdom Metazoa; phylum Chordata; class Mammalia; order Primates; family Tarsiidae; genus Cephalopachus; species Cephalopachus bancanus. The sequence continues at coordinate 2,574,193 of JAPVLO010000209.1, forward strand.
TAAGTTGGAAATAGAATAAATGGCATAAAACAGGTAACAGATATTATGTTACATTCTGTAAATAACTCTGCATTCTCCATTTCCCAACATAAAATTCTTGAGTAAAAATTTATATTTTTTGTCTTTATTTTTGTTGGCATCCAGAGGAATATAAAAGCAAATTTACTATGATAAAGAACTTAGTAGATTTCCTATTGTATTACCATAACATTATTTTGAGGGAGACAATTATTTTATCATATCCAATGAAGAAGAAGATGTACAGTGTTTGTGTCTGCCTGCTTCAAGACCGAAGTTGAGTGTCATTTTCTGATATATGAATTTCTTTCACCTTCCCTGACCTGCCTAGTCCCGATGATGAGATTTCTTCTAGACTCTGACCAGAAACCCTGGCCAGAATGTAGATAACAGAGTCCTCATCATATTTGAGTATGTGTATGGGATCTTAATTGGATTCTAGTTACTTGTGACTTACACGATGGAATATATATTAATATTTTCCAATACATCATTTCTATGACCTAAATATGTGACCTTTAAATAGCTTTATGTTAAGCCCTGACCAGATGCTAAGATGAATTTAAAAGAAGAGAAGTCCTCAGGAATTTAGAGAGCTCCCAGGACAAATAAGAAATGACCAGCTATACTAGTATGTAACACAGAAATGCTACCAACTTCAATTTTTGGTTGCAAAAGGTCAGAAACTAATGGTTTTCTACAATATCTAACCCATGGTCAAATAAACTTGCTTTTTATTTTCTAAAGCACTTCAGAATATTATAGTATTTTAGTTCCTTACTTTTAAAAGTAAGGGTGAAATATTAAACTTCAACTTGCATCCAGAAAGTAGTTTCTTGCAGTGATTTTCTTATGCCTCACTAGGACTAAGGCTTTAGGACAGAGTGATGCACAGTGAGTGTTGAGGATTAGTTTAAAGATGCTTCAGGCTGGATGCAGTGGCTCAAGCTTGTAATCCCAGCACTTTGGGAGGCCAAGGCAGTAGGATCACTTGAGCCCATGAGTTTGTGACTAGCTGGGCAACATAGCAAGACCCCATCTGTATAAAAAAAAAATCAAGAAAATTAGCCAGGCATGGTGGCATGTGCCTGTAGGCCCTGCTACCGGGCAGACCCAGGCAGGAGGATTGCTTGAGCCCAGGAATTCAAGGCTGCAGTGATCCACGATCACTCACAGCACTCCATCCTGGGTGACACAGGGAGATCTTTAAAAAAAAAAAAATAGATACTTCACATCCATATTTATCTTATTCAAGAAACAAAAGCAACAGAGAAGAAGCTGTATTGCAGCGGAAGACAGCGGCCAGCGCCCCACCGCCCCCCAGTGAGGAGGCTGTATCCAGCAGCTCTGAGGATGACTCTGGGACCGACCGGGAAGAGGAGGGCTCTGTGTCTCAGCGCTCCACCCCTGTGAAGATGACCGACACTGGGGACAGTGCCAAAGTGGCCGAGGTGCGGGGGAGGGACCTTTGTACTGTCCAGTGGGAGGCTCTAGCGCATGACTTTTAAGATTCTGTGTTGTTAAATGGCAGGAAGGTGTCGTGTTCTCTCACTGTGGTACAGGAGGCACTTCGCACAGGCATGATCAAAAATGGTTTTGTTTTGAAATGGGTGCTTTTGCACCCACATATATGGTGAATTTCTCATCAGTTTTTAAGAGAATGTTGTCGCTTTTCAAGCAGCCCACCCACTGAAGATCTGTCTGTCGCCTGCTCAGCATGTTGCGGGGATGTGGGATGGGGACCTGGCCCTCACAGTCTTTGAATGGCCCCAGTTGGAGATTCATCCTGCTCAATTCAATGTTACTAACACATTAAGGGAAAAACAAGTGGAGGCTAAATAGCTAAAGAACCAAATCTATCCTGGGGGAAATCTGATTTCTAGAAACATCCAAAAGTCATTTAGAAATTGATAAGGCAGCCGGGCTCGGTGGCTCAGCCTGTAATCCCACGCTTTGGGAGGCTGAGGTGAGTGGATTGCCTGAGCCCACAGGTTCGAGATGCGCCTGGGCAACTTGGCGAGACCTCATCTCTACAATAAATAAAAAATTAGCTGGGCGTGGTAGCGTGCACCTGTAGTTCCAGCTACTCGGAAGGCTGAGGCGGAAGGATCGCCGGAGCCCAGCAGGTCGAGGCTGCGGTGGCCAGGAGCGGCCACTGCACTCCAGTCTGGGCAACAGAGTGAGACTCCAACTCAAAAAAAAGAAATTGATAAGGTAAATGAAAATGTGATGGTCAAGAACTCAGTCCCTATTCCGGGAGCTGGCAGACCACGATCCATTGGCCAAATCCAGCCTGCTTCCTTTTATTGTAAATACAGTGGCAGTGGAACCCAGCAATGCCCATTTATTTACTTACTGTCTGTGACTTCTTTTATACTAGAACAGCATAGTTGAAAAGTGGCAACAGAGTCAGTGTAACTCAAAGAACTTAAAATATTTACTGTCCTTTTCACAGAAGAGGTTGCTAACTCTTGCATTATACAAAAGTAACTAGTAATTATCCTAAAATAAGCTGTTTTTAGTAGAAATGGAAATCAATGTTTAAAAAATCTTTAACTGAGAAGTTCAGTGAACAAATTGAAGAAATGTGGTGATTACTTTTGTGGAAAAATTTACAGGTTCATTTTCTTCATCTTTGGAAATTATTAATATGCTATATGTCTAAAAATTCTTCCTGGCTCCTTTTATTCTTAAACCGCAGAATATGGTTCAGCCCATGAAGGAGGTGTATGGAATAAACCTCTCAGATGGCCTCTCAGAAGAAGATTTCTGCATTTATTCAAGGTAAGAAACTTGTATGTAGAGATTAAGGAAAAATGCAAATTTATTACTATAGTAACTCATATCTAGTATCACTTTTAAGAAATGAAAACAGTTAACAATACAGGAGGGAATGAATTCCATTTAGAATATGGTGTCAGCATTTAGGAGGCCAAGTTTTGAAGCATCGATTTATGGTTGTGTAAAGCACTAAGTTCTTAAGACTCCACCCCTCCATGATAAAAATGTATGCTGCATACAGGAGTCAGCACTACTCATATTTAAGCTGAAAACCACAGTACACATACACTCCTGTGTTCCAAGGTCCTCAAGATCAGGGTTTCTTCTTACAAAATAAACCTGGGATATTGGCAAATGAGGTCCTTGCGTTTGCTTTAGATCTTGGGTGCTGGTGGTAATGGTGTCTGAGGAGGAAGAAGAAAGCAGTAATAATAGGGGTACCAATTCACAGTGTTGTAGGTCTTTCATAGGCAGATCTGGCTAAAAGAAGGGGACCCCCAAAAGACATTTCCTGAAATCATATGCCTCATTTTGTGTTATATATGTTCTTTTGTTTGTTTTTATAATACTTTATTATAAAGATGTGGGATACAAGTCAGGACAGAGGCTGATGTGGTTGCAGAGAAAAGGGGACACTTCTACACTGTTGGTAGGAGTGCAAACTAGTCCAACCTCTATGGAAAATAGTGTGGTGATTCCTAAAGGAACCATAAATTGACCTTCCATACGATCCAACAATCCCCCTCCTGGGAATAGACCCAGAGGAGCATAAATCATTCTACAAAAAGACACTTGCACACGCATGTTTACTGCCACATTATTCACAATAGCAAAAATATGTGTGTTCTTTTGAGGAGAAGATTCATAGTTATCAGATTCTGAAAAAATCCTTTACTCAGAAATCTTCAAGAAGCTGACAGGACCATTGCAAACACCTTCTCAACATAATACATGCATTTAGAAGACTTGATTATTGCATATGAACACAGTTTTATTTAAATCATGCAGATTTGGCTTTGTAATATAATAAGCACGAATCCTCAGTTGTTGGTGTATGTGTGTGTGTGTGTGTGTGTGTGTGTGTGTATATGTGTTGGGGGTCTCACTCTGTTGCCCAGGCTGGAGTGCAGTGGCATGATCCTGGCTCACTGCATTCTCGACCTCCTGTGCTCAGGCGATCCTTTTGCCCCAGCCTCCTGAGTAGCTGGGATTACAGGTGCATACCATTATACCTGTCTAATTTTTTAACTTTCTGTAGAGACAAGGTCTCACTATGTCTTGAACTGGTCTTGAACTCCTGAGATAAAGCAGTCCTCCCACTTCAGCCTCCCAAAATGCTGGGATGACAGGAGTGAGGCACCGTGCCTGACCTTCGGTTCTTTTTTAAGGAGGACATTTCATTTGCAGAATTTATTGAACTAGATGTTGTCAGCTTTTTATTTCAAATTAATAAGATCTACTTAATAATATATAAAATATAAAATGCACAGTATTTCTTGACTGTAAAAACAACTCCCATAACTTGCTCTCTGATGAATATGTGTCTGGCTAGAAGCCAATGTAGTCATCAGAACACAGCTTCACCCTCCTCACTCCTGGGCACACAAACACTCAGTACTTATTCATCGCTGCTGTCAGAACTCCGTAGCTAAGCTCTTTAGTAGTTGAGGCAGGCCTTTGTAAGCAATGTGGTCTAGAAGAATGAATTATCCGATGACTTTCTTATGACAGAGCATGAGTGTGTATGTCAAGGACTGACATTTTGACTCAGGTTAGTTAGGCAAAAAGAGCGTGTCCCTTGCTTCAGGCATGACTTTCGCCTGTAGCCTTGTGGGCTCAGCCTCTGCAGCCCACAGTAGTTCTCCCTTCTCATGGATGAGATCCAGTCTGTCCAGCCACAGCATCCCTGGGAACCAGTCTAAGAAGGAGGCAGGGGAAGCAGCGATGGGGTCGGGGGACCCATGTCCTGTAATAAGACTCTGTGTTTGTTTCCAAAGATCAACACCGCCTCCTGTCACTTGTATAACACTTTACAGTATTTTATTCTTTTTTTGTTTTTAAATTTTATGTTATTATAGAGATGTGGGGTACAAGTGAGGATTAACTACATAAGTAGGCTGCATGCAATGAAGTTTGGGCTTCTCACTGGCCCTCAGTTCCCCGGAAGTGAACCAGTCACCCTTTGTGTTGTCTCATGGCCCCTCCACCTTCCTCCCTCCCCTGACAGTGCCCAGCAACTGCCAATACCTTCCTAGTGCTAATGTGATTAATGTTCAGGGCTCATTTATGAATGAGAACATGCAGTATTCAGTTCTTTGTTTCTGTGATAGATCGCTTAGTACGATGGTCTCCAACTGTATCCGATTTGCTGCAAAGTCCTTGATTTTGTTCTTCTTTAAGGCTGCACAATACTCCATTGTGTATATGTACCACATTTTCTTTATGCAGTTCACTTTTGATGGGCAGTAGGGTTGTTTCCATGTTTTTGCTGTCGTGAATAGTGCATATTCACATAGTGCATATTCACATATTCACATATATGTGATAAGCATATATGTCCAGGTATCTTTTTTTGTAGAGCAATTCGTGTTCCTCCAGGTAGTAGATTGAAAAGGTACTCTTCCCTTTCATAGGTTAAGAGTACAGCAAGGTAGAGCCATGTGGTGACTTATCCAGGAGACACAGCTCGAGGTCCTGGGTGTCTTGTGATTTTATTTTATTTTATCTTATTTATTATTATTATTTTTTTTAGTTGGTGTCTCACTCTATCGCTCAGACTGGAGTGCAGTGGCCGCTTCTGGCCACTGCAGCCTCGACCTGCTGGGCTCCGGCGATTCTTCTGCCTCAGCCTTCCGAGTAGCTGGAACTACAGGCGCGCGCTACCACGCCTGGCTAATTTTTGATTTATTGTAGAGATGAGGTCTTGCCAAGTTGCCCAGGCGGGTCTCGAACCCGCGGGCTTCTTGTGATTTTAGACTCTGTGCTCCTCTTCTTTCCCTTGATCGTATCAGCTGCCTCTGCTTGTGACGCATACCTTGGGGGAAGGGAAGAAATGGGGGTGGGGCTGGCCATCCTTTCCCTCTCCGTGAACAGCCCCTTCCCGTGGGCTCACTGTCCCTGCTGGGCTTCTGACACTGCACATGACTGCCCCGGGGCATGTCCCCTCACCCTCTGCCACGGGCTTTTCTATAGGCAGAGGAAGCCTCCCTCCATCGGTATCTGTGGCACAGCTGTGCCCAAGGGCACCTGAAGGATGTCCAGGGACTGATTGGCACCCACTCTTGCCCTGGCCAGGGTAGAGTTTCAGGGTAGGCAAGAGCCCAGGTAGTTCTGCCCTGAACTGGTGGACACCCTTCCTACCCCATTTCTGCACCTGGCTAGCTGGTACCCACCAAGGTTTGTGCACATAATAGTGCCCTGGCTGGGCTTGCGAGCTCTGCTCCCATCTGGCACCACACAGCACTGTTGCGAGGGAGGCCATTCAGCAAGCAGTGTCTGCCAGCTTCCTATTCCCCTGCCTGGGCCTCCTGCATTGGACCTCGGCCACCGTCAGACTCCTGAGGATTTCTCAGTGTTGCAGTTTAATTCCAGTTGCTGATTCCTGCTCTCTGTGTTTCTTTGCCTTCATCTTTTTTTCTTTTAGTTGGAGTCTCACTCTGTTGCCCAGGCTGGAGTGCAGTGGCACACTTACAGCTCACCACAGCCTCAACCTGCTTGGGCTCAAGCGATTCTTCTGCCTCAGCCTTCCAAGTAGCTTGAACCACAGGCATGTGCCACCATGCCTGGCTAATTTTTTGATTTATTGTAGAGACAAGGTCTCGTCAAGTTGTCCAGGCTGGTCTCGAACCTCAGGGCTCAGGCAGTACTCTCGCCTCGGCCTCCCAAATTGCTGGGATTACAGACGTGAACCACCGTGCCCAGTTTCCCTCATCTTTTCTAGTGTCTTTGGTTTGTTGTTTGACCGGACCTGGAAACTTTCTACTTATTTCCTCAAGACCTCATACACCTGCCAATTAAAAAAAATTCTGACAGTGGTTGTACACTTGATTGGGGAAGTTTAGAGTCCTGTACAAATAGTTGATATTATGTGACATTCTAGCCGAAAACATTAATCAAAAATTTCACTTGAAGATGAAAGGTGGATAAACTAAGCTATTTGAACATAGTCAGTAGCACTGGAATGATTTAATAATTGGTAGTTGCTGCAGCAATTTTTGCGACCTTTAAAAAAGCTAATGAAAAATAAATGATAAACTTATCTATAGTCATCAAAAGAAAATAGTAGAAAAATGGACAGGAAATCCACTCTTTAATTCCTGCCCTGTAGCTTTTCTTGGGCACATTAGGACAAAATCGCATCCCTGAGGGGACAATGAGTACAGACAGCCCAGGCAGGCCTCCCACAGGGGTGCATTTCAGAAACAGCTGCCAGGAGTCCTCTCACCCTGCTGAGCTGGCCTGGCCCCTCCATCCAGCTCTTTAGCTTACAGCCTGCATTTGCGCTGTGCAAGTCTTTTCTGAGGAGGGATGTGTGGCCCTGGTGCTTCTTGCCTGGTCTCCTCTATCTTGGTTCAATACTCTTCTTAGGAATAGCTGGCGCATCCTTGGTCTGGGGTGGGATGAGGGGAGTTCTTAGAGTCCTGAGGAAAAGGGGCTCTTCGGAGTGTCCCTGCTTTCGGAGGTGGGTCCCTAACCTGATTCTGCCCTTTCTGTGTCCTTGTCTCACGCAAGCGCCACCCTACATATCAGCCCGTGCTTCATGCATTGTATATGTGCCACCCTCAGGTGTGTTAGGCCCTGCAAGGTCGTCTTCTTGGCTTCAGGAACACTTTTCTTCAAGGTCTGTGTCGTTTAAGTTAGTAGAAATGCACATTTGATGTCATTCTTATGCCCATGGTTGTGACTTGCATTTTAAGCAGAATCCCTTCTCCTTTACTTCTATCAAACCCACTCTCAGATGAGGCAATATTAGGTGCTTTTCGATGCTTTTCTGAAATAAGCACACTGCTGTCATTTGAAAACTCATGCCATTTTGTGTGATCTACTGAATTAATTGCAAGGACTTCCTTCTTGAACTTACTTTTATTGTAATTTGTAGATTTGTTCAGCTGGGGCAGAGTCAACATAAACAGGACAAGGGCAGCCAGCAACTCTGTTCCAGGTGCTCGGATGGAGTTATAAAACTGTAAGTATCACATGAGTCTTTCAAAGAAATCTTTGTAGTCTTACTATTTGTGGTTTTTCTTTTAAGACGCTGTAAAAAAAACATCCAGTCTTGTCACCCACTTAGTATATTTTTAAGTAGTAGAAAAATGGACAGGAAATCAGCTCTTTGATTGCTGATATAACCTTTCTTGAACACTTTAGGACAAAATTGCGTCCCTGAGGGGTCAATGAGTGCAGATAACCCAGGCAGGCCTTCACAGGGGTTCATTTCAGAAACAGCTGCCAGGAGTCCTCTCACACTAAAGTATCTCCTCCTGGTCCCTCATTTGAGGAAAGCTGGGTCTCTGTGAGAGATAGGGAAAGGATTGGAAGCCCTGACTGTCCTTGAAGTGCCCTTGGGAGGTGTGATTGGCATTGGTGGTGGTTCATCTGCTTGAACTCTGCCCTCTGCTGGATAGAGGTGGCATGATGCGACACCCCTGACCTTGGAGACTGGTTCCACAGTTCAGTACAAGACCCTCAAGGATCTGGATGGCTTTGTCACTTCTAGCTGTATATCCCAATCAGGTCTAATAACTCGCTCTAAGTTAAACAGGTGTTTAGTGAATGTTTAAGTAAACAGTACCGTGTTCAAAGCATGCCACTTTCTAGTTTTTTACTTTGAGCCAATAACTTAAGTGCTGTGTAGCTCAGTTTTCTCACCTGTAAAAGGGAATGATAATAGAACCTATGTCATGAAAGGATAATGAAACGGAAGTGAAATAATGCATACAAAGTGCTTAGAACAGAGTCTAAAATACGTTCTCAACAAGTTGTGATCACCACTGTCAAGCATTATCTTCATGTGCATCATTATTCTCTGAATGTTGGGACCTAACAAAGCAAAGGGTTGTGGCCAGGAGAGGCTCCCTGATGCCAAATGCTCAGTTGAGTCTCTCCGATGAAATCGATTGCTGTGGGAATACAGTGAGGCAGGACATGCAAGGCATCTAGATCAGTGTTCTAGCATATAGTGACATTTAGTAAACATCCTCTTCCCTTTTCTTGGGCCAACTTTATTTGTTTAGTCACTGAATTTTTTATTTGATAGGTGCTAATTGCCTAACTTCTCCATGTCCTACATCTGCACATTGCTGATGACAATTCAGTGGCTATTCCAGTAATCCAGGCAAAAGCCTTAGAGAAGAGTGGCCGTGAGGATTTTGAAAATGGAATGGATGAAATATTGAGGAGGTGAAATGGACAGGACTTGGATCCTGACTCAAGGAGGGGGAGGAAGAGGGCTTTATCAAGGATGACCCTTTGTTTTTTGGGGTTGTGTAACAGGTTTGATTAATTGATTCAATCATTTGCTTATTCATTCTGCACATAGGTATTGAGTATGTTTGTGTTAGGATCATTCAAAGCTGCCATTTACCAAGGTAGAAAGCACAGCAGGACCTGGTTCGCCTTTAAAGTAGTCTTGGAGTGGAGGAGTTTAGGAAGTAGTTGGATCAACTGATCTGGAGCTCTGAAGAGAATCTAGGCTGGGATGTAAGCACTTGTGAGTGATAATTCAAGCCACTGATTAAGGATGAGACTGAAGAGACTAGAGAGAGAACAGTCTACAGACCCTGACAGGTTCCTGATGGGGATGTGGGTCTAACGGTTGGGTCAGTGAGATAGAGAAACTTGCAGGGGAGAGAGATGGCCAATCAGAGTAGTGGGAGGAAGACCAGACGGTATTTTATCACAGCCTCCAGAAGGCGGTTGATATCATCTTTCTCTTTCCATCACTTTTATTTATTTAGTTTTGAGTCGAGAGTCTCTTTCTCTTACCCAAGCTGGAGTGCAGTGGCATGATCATGGCTACCATAGCCTCAACCTCCTAAGATCATGTGATCCACGCATGGTTAATTTTTAAAATGTTTTTGTGGAGACAATGTCTCGCTATGTTGCCCAGGCTGGTGTTGAACTCCTCAGCTAAAGCAATCCTCCCACGCTGGCCTCCCAAAGTGCTGGGATTACAGACTTGAACCACCGCACACAGCTTTTCTGCCTCTCTCCGTCCCTCTCTTTCTCTCTCTCTCTCTGTCTCTCTTTCTCTCTCTCTCTCTCTCTCTCTCTCTCTCTCTCTCTCTCTCTCTCTCTCTCTGGCATATAAACTATTAATTTGGAGACTCTTTTTCTTTGTTATAGCTATTTAGCATATGGAAGTGTGGGCTCACGAATGAACTAAAATAGATGTGACCAAAGAAGGAAAGTATTTAAATGTGTTAGTAAAATAAGAGACTCTGTTAAGTAAATAGTATTATACAGATTGATTATTCCATTGAAATAGTATAGTGCAGCTTATGAGGCGATGAAGAGGAAATGAACATAGAATACAAAATAAAATAAAAATCTTTCCCCCATGTTTTCTCCAACGTTGTTTCTACTGTGATCTGTAATTGGTCTTACACTTACTTCTTTCACATGCTTTTCCCGAAAATATTTAGTATTTGCTTTCTGAGTCCTAGCACGTGAATCTAGAATTTTTTAACCTTTTCCACTTAATTAGTAAAGAATCTGTCATGTGTGTGTTATTTGCACAGCATCTTCGGCAGGGTAACAAAGAGCTTAGGTAGGCGCTGCATTATGTTGTCATGGCAACTGCCCGGGAGGGCTTTTGGTGGGGTTTTTTTTTGGGGGGGGCGGAGTTAAGCACATGCTTTTAAACTCTGTAACCAGGTTCTTAAGTTGTCAGCTATTCATTTTTAGATTTCTAAAGCCATGCCAAAACCAAAAGAAATTAGATTTATAAGAGATTCTTGGAATTCTCTCCTTGTTATGATTTAGGTTCTAATATATTTAAATGTTGTAATACGTGTAAGTTCATGTATATAGTTATCTACTCATCTCTGGATAGTTCATAATCTTACCAGTTTGTCTTGCAATCATGAAGCAACCTAGTTTTTCTTTTCTAAATATGAGGTATTTACAACAACACAAATGTAAATAAAATATTGATATTAAATAAGTGGCTAGAAGCCAGTGAAAAAAGGGATCCTGAATTGGTGTGCAGGATCCCGAATGGAGGAGCTTTCACCTAAGGTCTTGCAGGACGTAGCCTAGAAATGGATATTAAACCCCAAACTGGTCAGTCTACACTGTCAGCACAAGCTGTATTTTGTCTGAGTGTGACCCCTTCCTGTGATTCCCTGAGTACATAGGTGATGATCAGGGAGAAATGACATCAGCCAACATTACTGAACTCTCGGTGTGTGATGGGCACTGCTCTGTGAGCCTTAACCGGTATTAACTCAATTCCCACAATAACCCTATGAAATAGACCTTCTCGTCATCTCCATTTTCTGGATGGGGTAACCGAAGCCCAGAGAAGTTTTGTAACTTGCCCGAGGTCAAACAACTAGCGGGTGAAGGAACCAGGATTCAAGCCCAGACAGACTGGTTCCAGAGCTCATGGTCTACTTCCATAACTACATTATAAATGCCCAGTGTTACCAGCTGCTTTGCTGACCACTGGGGCAGAAACACTGGGTTATTGGCATGAACAGACTCACTTGGTCCTCTGACTTGACCTGGCTTTGTAGACACCTCTGTCTGAAGACATACTATTTCTGCTCTGTTGATCTTGAATTTTTATTTTTTAATTTTTAACTTTTTTTTTTTTTTGAGTTGGAGTCTCACTCTGTCACCCAGGCTAGAGTACAGTGGCACACTCATGGCCATCCCAGCATCGACCTGCTGGGCCCCAGTGATCCTTCCGCCTCAGCCTTCCAAGTAGCCGGAACTACAGGTGCTCGCTACCACACCCAGCTAATTTTTGATATATTGTAGAGACAAGGTCTTGCCAAGTTGCCCAGGCTGGTCTCGAACCCGCAGGTTCAGGCAATCTACTCACCTCAGCCTCCCAAAGTGCTGGAATTACAGGCTGAGCCACGGAGCCCAGCCTGATCTTGGATTTTTATTTTTATTTATTTTTATTTTTATTTTTTGAGTTGGACTCTCACTCCGTCGCCCAGACTGGAGTGCAGTGGCCACTTCCAGTCACCGCAGCCTCGACCTGCTGGACTCCGGCGATCCTTCCACCTCAGCCTTCCAGGTAGCCGGAATTACAGGTGCGCGCTACCACACCCGGCTGATTTTTTGATTTATTGTAGAGATGAGGTCTCGCCAAATTGCCTGGGCTGGTCGCGAACCCACAGGTTCAGGCAGTTCATTCACCTCGGCCTCCCAAAGCACTGGGATTATAGGCTGAGCTACCAAGCTGTATTTAAAGAGAATGTACCTTTATTCTTGCCTCGGCCCCCAGCATCTTGTTCTTAATGTGGTCATGCTTAGTTTCCTGGGCAAGCACACTTGGCTTGGCTGATTGGGTAGTGTGGAAAAGACGTTGTGTGGCCATCACTGAACAGTGTTGCCAGTATTTGGGGTTATTACAATTCTGTAAGGTTACATGTTTCTAGAGGTCAGTCTATCTTTGTGACCTCTGGTGTCCCCACAGCAGTACCTTAAATTGAGTTCTCAGTAGATGTTTATTGAAATGCACTGAATCTCATCCCTTCATCACACTCATTACTACCAGGGTCTTCATGAGGCCCTCTGAACTCCCCTGAATGCTCCCCCAGGCACCCTCCCAGTGGCACCCCCCTCATCCTTGAATACTCTTTAGTTCTTCACCTATTCTATTTCGTCCTCATAAGCCCTCTGCCCCTTCCTGTTTCTTTTTTCCCTTACTGCCTTCCGAAAGGAAAAAAAAAAAATAAGTACACTAGGTTTTTAGCATTTTCCCCCTTCAGTCTGCTTCTGCTGTGACCAAATACCAAAGGAGAAGACTAGCATGGAAAGCTGGGCCTGGTGGGCGGGGCGCTGTGGACCAAGTGATGAGTCATGGGATTCATGCAAGAGCAGTGTGTTCCCTGTGACACTCCTGCCACTTCTCTGGGGGTTTTAAACTAAGCAACAAATGCCAATCAGTGGTAGGTTAAGAAGGCATGAACACACCTATCATTAATGCCTACGACTCTGTGGCTCACCTATTCCAGGAATATGTTTCACTTGTTTAAAAAATTACCTCTAAGGAATGATTCCAAATATAATACAGAGTTTGTATAAATACTGTGAATTTTAGGATTCTTCCAGCATGGAATAAGCTGACATGTAATGTATGTGTTTACTGTTGTAGGGCCACACGGTTGCGTTTATTTTCTACGGCTTTCTCATCATAAGTGCGGTGTACTCACCACTAAGTGAATGCCCCTTGGTGTGGGCTTCTGTTGGGGCAAAGTGTTTCACACTTCAGAGTATGCTCTTACAGGGAATGAGGGCGCTTCTTCACGCTGATGTGCTGGATGTGATACAATGGCCATGGTCAACTCAACTCCGTTTATTTTTCACGATGTAACTTTCCTCATGTATAAGTCACCACCTGCCCTTCTCCCCCGTTGATTTCATCTCATGCTTTGTGGTTAATGCTCTGGTCAGTGTGCTGCAGGCTAAATAAGTATTTCTACCTTAATGGCTAACTCCTGTTATCTTTTCCAAACACCCGGCAAACACAGTCTTTAAAGGTTTAAGGATTGGAGCAGTGGAGAGGCAGTAATCAATGATTAATCAGCTAATTCTCTCCACAGGCAGGAGATAACAGGCAATCTCAACTCCTCAGCCCATGAAAACTGGATGTGATCTTGTCCCTCACCCCAGAAATCGCCCAGGCAGGCTTTCTTCCTCTTTCATTCTGGCATTTACTTTTTTTTTCTCTATTCTTTTAACCCTCTGACTTTTCCTGTATGTCTTTTCTATTTCTACTCGTAAGTATCTCTTTCTGCCCTCTGCCCAGTTTCTTTTATTTTTTACCTTCCTCTTGCTTTTCCTCTTCTTCACCATTCTCTCTTCATCCCCTCTGGGGAATTTTTAGCTTTTTTTTTTTTTCTTAATAGTCACTGCCAAACACAAGTTCCTGTCATGTAATCTAGGACAGTGTTTTTTGAACAGCAATTCTGAAAATTAGTGAGTCATGGAATTAATTTAGTGGATCTACACAATGAAATGAAATAGAACTGAACTCACTACAACATAAAGCACGACTGCATGGCATTGAGTTGAGTAAGTCTTATTTCATAAAACTTGTGTTTCTGTGCATAAGTATAGCATGTGTAATCTGGTTTACCATACAAAGTGCATTTCTTTCTGTGGATGACAGTCTCAGTTTGAATTTATATGGATGCACGCTTTCTGGAACCACATGAATTTAAAAACTTAGCTCTGTTCCTGCCATCTAGGCACTTAATACATGTTCATCGAATGAATGAAAGCATGTGTGCCTGATTCTTGTTGGGGTAATTAGAAAAGGAGGAGTCGGAAGCCATCTCGGTGGCTCACCCTGTAATCCCGCACCTTTGGCTGAGGTGAGTGGATTGCCTGAGCCCGCGGGTTCAAGACCTGCCTGGGCAGCTAGACTTCATCTCTACAATAAATTAAAAAATCAGCCGGGCATGATAGCACATGCCTGTAATTCCGGCTACTTGTAAGGCTGAGGCGGAAGGATCACCGGAGCCCAGCAGGTCGAGGCTGTGGCGGCCAGGAGCGGACACTGCACTCCAATCTGGGCGACAGAGTGAGACTCCAACTCAAAAAAAAAAGAAAAAAGAAAAGGAGGAGTCGGAACGAGAGAAGTTTCTATGTTACATCCATAGTGGATAAAATAACCTCACACCTTGGAAAATATCCTGTTGCTCCTAGCAAGTTGGGAGCTAGGATAAGCATATGAAGGCAACTATGCTGAGAGTCAAAATGAAAAATTCCTCTATCACATAAAGGGACAACTGAGACACGTGAGTGCCTCTCTCCATTTGAATATTATCCACATTATCATCTTCTGTTGCTTAACAAGATAAATTTATTGGAACAAGGTGAATTTGTTAAAATTTTAGGAGAGGGCTATCCTGAAATGTTTTTAGCATGTACAGAGTAATAAATGAACTTAATTGTAGGTACTCTGTTTACTAAAGTAAGGTATCTAAAACAACTAATCTTTTTTTCACAGTTAGCATATTGCCTGGTGAGTACAGAGACAGGTAGAAACAAGATGAGGAAGAGAAGCTAAGTGAGAGAATATGGCCCTTATCCCAAAATCTGTGTTTTAATCAGGGGAGCAATAGTCTTATTTTGCATTTTTGAAAGGTCACTCTGGAAATAGCTTGGAGAATGGATTAGAGACAGGGCAATAAACAACATATCTGTTGGAAACATCAGGACAAGAAAGTGATTGGATTCTGCTATTGGCAGTTGAGATAGAGTAGCGGGATTTTTTTACAAAGGTAAAATCTGCAAGGCTTCTCAGAACTTGGTATTAGGTTGGTTTTCAGGGACGTGTAAGAGGCCAGGGGTTTTGTAGCTTGGTTGACTAGTTGTAGTGGTGAGTTGCCAGGATACCAAATACACAAAAGAATCCCAGTTTGGGGGATAGGGTGGTAAGTTTCAGACAGTAATAGGAAATCTAAGATGAATTGTTTGGGGCTCGAGAAGTTTTAGATTAGAGAGAGTCAATAATTTAGTTTATTTTCTGCTCTTGATCTAAAAAGTTAAATTTCTTTTTTTTTTTTTTTTTTTTTTTTTGAGTAGGAGTCTCACTCTGTTGCCCAGGCTGGAGTGCAGTGGCATGCTCACGGCCACCCCAGCAGTGACCTACCGGGCTCTGGCGATCTTTCCACCTCAGCCTTCCAAGTAGCTGGAACTACAGGCGCGCGGTACCACACCCGGCTAATTTTTTGATTTATTGTAGAGATGAGGTCTCGCCAAATTGCCCAGGCGGGTCTCGAACCCGCGGGCTCAGGCAGTCCATTCACCTCAGTCTCCCAAAGCACGGGATTACAGGCTGAGCCACCGAGCCCAGCTTAATGTTCTCTGAAGAGGTCCAAATTAAGTCGATTATTTTACATATGCTTTAAACATTTTCTGGGGATTCATGTCAAATTAAAGGGTAAAAAAAATTTAAATTAATGATAGAGATGGAGCACTTATTATGGTTTTAAACTGTATTTGTGTCCCATAAAACACTGCCTTACTTTTTACATAAGCAAGCAGGTTAATCCTGGGGGAGCAGATTTGGATGTCTGATGTGGCCATATGAGGTATTACTCATTGGTTTTCTTCGCTCTATATACATGCACCACATTTTGTAATAGTTTAACCTTTTGTTATTTGTTAGTTTACCCAAGGATCATCAGTTTTGTGTATGGAAGGTGAGTGGGAGGATTTGGGGCAGATGGAGTGATTAGTGAGCCCTGTGCTGTGTCACTGTGGATTCTTGACAGCCTTTCCTTCTGCACATTGAAGACAGTGTCCAGGTAGGATGTATTTATAGCCCTTGTCTTTTCTGAGAATGTACTAGAAGTCTTTTCAGTTAATATAAGATTTCAGCTGAAATACATGAAAATACATTTAAGTTTTGTATTTAAATATAGCCATACTGTCCTGTATGTCACTCGAACCCCTTGGGGCTTTTACACTTGATTTTTAAAAGTACAAATGCTGTTAAGTCCTAATTGTGTTTAAAATTTACCAACAGGTCTTTTAGTATTATATAAATAATTTTCCATTTTAAATATTTAATGCTGTTACTTATTTTCTTTATGGTCTTATGAAGAAATTTGAGAAATAATACCCTGGAAATAAATTGCAGTGTAATTTCATAATCAAAGTTCTGTTTATAGTTTATAAACATCCTTCTGCCATCCCTCTCCATTTTATGGGAACAGAAAGTCCTTGATAAATGAAACCCAGTATGTGGTATTTTTCATCTAAAATGAATCTAAAAGACTTGAGGGCAGGCTTGTCTTTCTTTATATACCCAGTTCTGGGCATGATACCTGGTACACTGTAAGCACCAAATAAAGTTTGGAGGAAGGATATTTGGCATTCAATCATTTCCCACTGCTTTTAGGAATATTAGGTAGTAATTGTAAGAGAACAATGCCAGGGTTAACAAACAGAAGCAAGGCAAATGATAACTATGTGTAAGTTTTTTTTTTTACTATGGTTTATTTTCTGTTTTGGGTGTAGCAACCCAGAGTTCTTGGCCAGTCATCTATTGATTTTCCCAACTGACAAACTTTTTCTGTCCTTATAAGTTAACTGACATGTTATATAAGTAGGACAGGCTCCAATGGGCCATGATTTCCTGATTTTCAGTTCTCTATTGCTACCAAGTTTCTGAAGCTCTTGATGAGTTTCATCCCACGTATAACCAGCTCTTGAAATCCCTTGATCAACTCTCCTAGGATAGAACCATGATCTCCTCATTTCATCTGCCTGTTTTTCCCAAGTACATGAAGCTCCAAAAGACTAGCTTTGTTTTTGTAACTTACTTTTAGAATTCTATGATTTAAAACAAACAAAAGACCCCAAAAAAGTGACTTGATCTCACTTGGAAAGAGTAGACATTTTTACATTCTTAAAAATGTTCCCTCTCAAACCCACTTTCCATTAGCTTGCAAAAAACACTCTTTATCAGACAGTTTACATTTATTGCTAAAGGGTCACAGTTTCTATTCTGTATGTATGATGTCACCAGAATACTAATTAAACCCCAGAAATGTCAGGATAAGTTGTTATCCTGTTCTTATGCAAAAGAAAAACGATTGAGACTAACTTGACTTTCTGTTTTGTCGTACTCTTTATAATGGTGTTAAAAAATGTATTACTTGATGTCAAAAAAAAATCAATTCATACTTTTTAAGCATTATACATCAGAGTAATATGTTACTTTTTTGAAAAAAAAACTTAGACTTATTTCAAAAGATAAATAGCTAAATTAGTAGCTCCTTTATCATGTGGTTTGAAAATAGAAAACTAAATTAACTAAGTGGAGTTAGTATGCTCAAACACACTTTTTAAATAATAGAATAGAGCGAGGAAAAATGTTCTTATAATCTCAGAAGCATCAGTAAATGTTTAGCAGATAGAAAAAGAACAAAAATGTAATTTTTGACAACTCTCAATAAAATTATATTTGAAGCTTCTCAGACCAATGAACTTTGTCTTACATGCTCTTTTCTGTTCATTATTATTCCTAAAGGCCCAAAGATTTTGCTTTTGCATGTTTTTAACTATTTTAAACAAAGTAGGTATCCATTCTTCTTAGATTTTGTTGTGCTATAACAGAACCAGCTACTAGTTTGTTTATAAATCATGTAGGTAATACAATTAAATTTAGTTTATTGTTTATTAAGTTTAAGTTTGTTGTTTCCTTTTAGCCTTTAATTTTTGTTTTTACATGTGGAACTCTAGATATGTTTCCCAACAGTCTTCTAGTAAGAAGTCAATGTCATCTGAATTAGTCACATCCTTTTTCCTTTCCAAAGCCTGTCTATAAGGATGTCTACAGATACAAAACAGCAGTCAGACTTGTGTGGGGAGGTGCATGGCGGCATTCTCGTCGTGTCCCATATTGTGTGCATGTGAGTGTGCATGTGAGTGTGTGTGCGCTTGAGAGAGAGAGTGTGTGTGTCATACTTGGACCATGGAATTTGAGAACTGGAAGATGCTTAGAGACCATCTGATTCCATTCTCTGATTTTATAAGAAAAGAAGGCTTAAAGCGAGTCAGTAGTTTATTCAGAGTTATTTTTAATTGACAAATCTGGGACTCAAATTCATTTCTTTTGGACTCAAACCCAAAGTCCAGTAACATGGTCTCCTGAGGCAGGCAACTGGATTTTACCCAACCCATGCACCTTTGGATGAAGCTAAAGGTGAGAGAGCACCTTCAGGAAGCATGGACAGTAGCAAATGTCCATGCTAGGGAATGGCTGGCAGCTTGTCACCAAAGAAAAGGGAACAAATAGAAAAGCAGTCCTCAAAATGTGATCTGCAGCCCCTGGGGGTTCCCAGGCCTTCTTGGTGGGTCTGTGATATCAAGGTAGTAGCACCAAACTGACAATTGTTGACAATTGTTGTTTTCTTCACTATTATGTACTCACAGCAAAAAAAAAAAAAAAAAAGGGGGAAAAAAAAAAGAAAAGTAAGGAAAAAATGCTAATTATGTTTATGCCTAGTTATGACTCAACAAAGCAGTAAAAGTATTAAATATCAATCCTTGAATGCATGTCTTTTTATGACAAAATGGGAAATATACAGAAAGCACTTCAGGTACATATCAAAGTATGATTGTCTTGAGGAAAAGGACTTGTGTGATGACTGTCTGAGTTGCGAAGTTGTGAGCTGAACTAACCACTGTTTTCATGGAATACTGATTGAAATAATGACTGACAGTCAAACTGGTTCTTCAGGCTTTGTTATTTGGCAGACTCTTTCCCAAAAATGAACAAAGCAAGCCTGTTACTCCAAGAAAAACAATTGACAGTATTTGTTACCAATGATAAAACCTGATCTTTCAAATGAAAATCAGAATTTTGGAGAACTTGTATCTATCACCATGAGCAATACTTAAAAGACTTTTTTTTAACATATTTTTTTATTTTAAAATTGTGGGGTACAGTTAAGGGTTAGGTATACAAATATGCATTGTGCAGTTACCCTTGTTGATGAGGTATGCCCTTAAAAGACTTTTTATGAGATTAGTAGCAGTCTTAACAAATGTGATTTTTTTTATATTGTATAATGAAATGTATTACCATTTAGAAAATCTTTTCAACTTGGTGAACCAATACTTTCCAAATGACCAACATATACTGTTAAAAAATCATGCCTGAGTTAAAAAAAATCATTCCAATTATAAGATAATCAGTGGATTTTAAGATTATAGAGTATGAAAAGTTCACTTATATGATTTCAGTTCTACATTGAAACTATCCTTTAAGAAACTTGTCAAATTTTGTCGTAGCATCAAAGAAAAAAATCCATAGTTATTTGAAAGGCTATTAAACTGCTTTTTCCCTTTCCACATTTCTCTGTGAAGTTACATTTTCTTCACATACTTCAAAGCGACAACTATCATGACAGATTCAGCAGAAGGAGATTTGAGAATCCAGTTGTCTTCTATTAAGCCAGATATGCGAGGTGCCAAAAAATGTATACACATTTTAATTGAGGTTATCTATGTTTTACTTTTAGTTCACTATCATCAGAAGTGTCTGGACGCTGATGGTAACCAGTTTGAGCACCTCTTGTAATTGCAGAAGTCAAACATGACTTCTACTTATCTTTTGTTATCGATATATATTGAGTATTGAAATTGTAATCGTTTTTTTCTTTCTTAAAATTTGTATACTTTTGGCCATTGCTTTTGTTACACTCTGGCCCGGCCACGTTGCTTTTTGAGCTCTGAGACCATGCTTCTCTCTAAGCTCTGGCCCCCTCCCCAAGCTGGAGGAGATGGAGCCCTTTCTTTTCTCTCTCCCTCCAACCTACTTTCTAAATAAACTATATTTTCCAATCTAAAAAAATTGTATACTTTTTTTTGACACCCTCTCTAGAAAACATTGTTGCAAACGGGTAAAACATTGCTTCTTCTGCCACTAGTTTTTCTTGTTTTGGAAAATATAGTTGTTTTTCATTAAAATGTTATTTGTGTTAACATCTATTGGGCTTACTATTGTTATTTTAATTAACAAATATTTTTTAAATTTCTGTTTTAATGTCTTATATGGTAAATATTAGTAGACATAACCCAGATAAACCAAAGCTTACTGGGGTCTCAGTAATGCTTTTAAGAGTATGAAGGTAGCAGGCTCGGTGGCTCAGCCTGTAATCCCGTGCCTTTAGGAGGCTGAGGTGAGTGGATTGCCTGAGCCCACAGGTTCGAGACCTGCCTGGGCAGCAAGACCTCATCTCTACAATAAATCAAAAAATCAGCCAGGCGTGGTAGCGCATGCCTGTAATTCCGGCTACTTGGAAGGCTGAGGCAGAAGGATCGCCGGGGCCCAGCGGGTCGAGGCTGCGGTGGCCAGGAGTGGCCACTGCACTCCAGTCTGGGTGACGGAGTGAGACTCCAACTCAAAAAAAAAAGAGTATGAAGGGATCCTGAGATTTAAAAGTTTGGGAACTTGTTGAGTATTTGACTGTGTGTGGCAATAGGCAGCCCCGAGGCAACCAAGGATATTATTACATTATAGTCTTGCTCAGTATCTGCCAGCAGAATAATATCCCTAACTGGCTGAAGAAATGTGCACTTTCTGTGATTTGTTTTAAGAAATTAAAGAAGCAAGTGTTCTCTCTTTAAAGGTTTCTGGCAGAAAATGGCCTGAACCCCTTAGGATGCCTTCAACTCCATATAGCCGAGCATCTAACTGAGCTGATTTAAATGACAAGATAACTGACCATCTTACCTGAAAGACAGCAGGTAGGGCAGGCTGCAGAGATGCTTGATTCAGGAGCTTCGTGTGGTCATGAAGTCCCAGGTTGTTTCTGTCTCTCTGCTCTTCCAACCTCAGGATAGCTTCGTCCTCAGACCAGCAGCAGGTCCAGGTAGCACAGCCAGATACAGGAGTGCCCAGGGGAGAAGAGAAGAACTCCTTCTCTGTATCCCCTCTTTAGGAACAGGGAGCCCTAGAACCTGCTCAGCTGGCTTCTCCTCATGCCCCAGTTACCAGGGTTGGGTCACATACCAGCCCCTAAGGGTGTGACTGCCAGGCCATGGGCTCACCGTGATTGGCTTAAAATAATCATTTGGGGTACGTGGATGTAGAGAGGTCAACCACAGTGATTTAATTATTAAAAACAAAACAAAAATCTTTTGTGTACTTATCCAGTTAACCGAAAATTCTCTTGCACAGGTACCCAGTAAGAGAGGCAGCATGGATCTGTGAAGAGACTTCCTTGTTTTTTTTCAGGGTTCCTTTAATTTCATTTTTTAAAATTTATATTTTATTTTAAAGATATGTGGTACAATTCGGGATTAGGCATACAAGTGGATATCATACAAGTAAAGTTTGGGCCTCCCTTTGGTTCCCGGCCTCCCTTTGGTTCCCACTTTGCCTGGTTTGAGATCAAGTACCCTTATTGATGTTGTGTCCTCCCTTCACCCCGGCTGTGAAAAGACTTCTAGGCCTAAGAATCAGAGCCCTGGAGTCTGGTCCCACATCTGCCACTGTTGAGCTCTTGCCTCTTTGGGCCGTGGCTCCCTTGCTAGTGCTTGGACTAGCACATTCGTTCTGTGATCCACTGGTTCATTTATTCACTTGCTCGTGACTTCATTCAGTGATACCAAGTGTCACTCTGCTGTATAAGTCACACAGCAAAGGGTACATCAACTCTTAAATGCGACCTGTTTAGCCACAGCGGATGTTTTTCCTCCTGTATTCCGCACATAGTGAAAGCCTGAAGGGATGTAAGATCCCAGCTGTTTTTCACTCACAGAATACTCATGGAATACATTGTTTAATGCCCTCAACAAACAGCCCTTGCCATAAACTTCATGAGCAAATAGTTATATCACCAGTCTTCTCTGATTGTATGAAGTAAAAAATATATTCAGTAGTGAAAACATAGGAAAATGTGCTCTGAAGAAGATAAGTCTTTGTCTCAGGAAAGATGCTGTTGGTCTGGCTGGCTATGATTGTCCTAGGCCCCTCAGTTTCAGAACGAGTGTGACGCAGAGAAGCAGGCCATTATGAGAATAAGGACAGCTGTGAGAAACAAGACCATGTTCTCTGAAAATCCGAGGACACTCTTATATGGTAGCTTCCAGATAAGATGCTTGGAAAGGTTTTATTTTTTTGCATGCAGTGCTGGGTAATTTTTTATGTTGCGTGCAGTGTTGAGATGGCTGGGAGTGTTTATCTCAGAAAAGAGAATTAGGAGTCATGTGATCCTTCCCTCAAGTAATACTTGAATCACTGTCAGGTAAAGCAGGGATTTTTGAGTTGCTTTGAGGACTAATAAGTAGAACATATGGGAGGAAGATTCAGGGTCACCAAAGAGAAAATCTAACACTTAGAACTATCAACAGAGACATGTAGACATTCCGTTATTGCAAGCCATGAGTTCTTCCATTACTTCGAGTACTCAAGAGGCTGGATCACTTTCTCTCCATAGCACTGTTTCTTCATCTAGCCTGAGGTTGGACAATATGATTTGGAATAAAGATCATTTCTAAGACTGTATAATTATCATCACATCTACGAGTCACCTAATAGTTAGTTGAAATCATTAACAGAGAGTAGGCAGTTCATTCATGCACCAAGTATCCGAGCACTGCTTGTGTGTCAGGCACTGTTCTATACACAGAGAATACGGTGAAGAATGAGACTGACAGGGCTCTCCGGCTCTTCTGCTAGGGTAGGCAGAAGCCATGGCCCTAGAAACACATAAACAAGGCAGTTTTGGAGGAGAATTAATTCCCTGAAGAACACAGACCTGGAGAATGGGAGAAAGTGATCAGGTAGGTAAGAGTCAGGAGCTGTTTGAGATGAGGTTTCAGGGAAGGACTCTCTGAGGAGTTGATGCTTGAACTGAGCCCTGGATGAAAAAGAGGCATCTGCCTGAGATGGCTGAGGAAGAGTGTTTGGAGAAGAGAGAACTGATGCAAAAGACCAGGGCAGGAACAAGCATGGCATGCTGTGGAGAACAGAAGGCTGAGTGATGGTTGTGGAGGAATATTCTGTGGGATGGAGGGAGCACAGATAGGGAGCAGATCTCTAAGGACCCCTCACAGGAATCCACCTGCTACTCTGAAGCCAACCAGTGGGAAGCTGCTGGATGGTTTTAAGTAAAGAGCGGTGTGCTCTGATTTACAACTCTTAAAGATAACTGTAGGTGCTTTCTTTCCTTTTTTTTTTTAAGTTGGGGTCTCCTTCTGTGGCTTAGGCTGGAGTGCAGCAGCACAATCAGAGCTCATCACAGCCTCAACCTCCTGGGCTCAGGCTATCCTTTCACCTCAGCCTTCCGAATAGCACACCACCATGCCCTGCTAATTTTTTGTTTTGTTTTTTTTTTTTACATAGAGACAAGATCTCGCTATGTTGCCCAGGCTGTTCTGGGACTCCTGGGTTAAAGCAATTCTCCCGCCTCGGCCTCCCAAAAGTGTTGGGATTACAGGCGTGAGCCATTGTGCCCAAGAGAAGAAAGTGTTTTCAAGAAGGAAAGTGGGCAGCAGCATCGAATACAGAAAAGTGACTATTGGTCTAAGTGACAAGAGGGTTATTGATGACCTTGGTGAGAGCTCTATGGCAGTAGCCTTGCAGGCCCACGTGGGATGCATTTAGGGAAAACAGAAAGTGAGTAGAAGGGATTTGGAGAGTGGAAACCACTCTTCCAAAAACTCTTGCTGTAAAGGGTGGAGAGAAATAGAGGGGAGTGTGAACTCTAGGAGGGGGCCATTTCTAAAACAGGCATTCCTGCCGCAGCTTCTCCCAGGCTGATGGCAAGGAGTCTGCAGAGACAGATGCAGGGACGCTGGCCAGAGTGAGACAGCGCAGGAGAGAGACCCTTGAAAAGTCACTGTGAATTACTTTTCATTTTTATGGAAATCCAGAATTTCGTTATTTCTAGTGTTGATTAATTTGTTGGAATATTCTTGTATTAAATGGAACCATATGAAATTACTGATATTTTTGACCTACAAAACACACTATAAAAACAACAGTTTCCTGGAATTCTAGCTAATAGTTTAACTTGGACAATTTTTTTTTTTTTGAGGTGAAGTCTCACTCTGTCGCCCAGACTGGAGTGCAGTGGAATGCTCCCAGCCACTGCAGCCTCGACCTGCTGGGCTCCGGCGATCCTTCCGCTCAGCCTTCCAAGTAGCTGGAACTACAGGCGCATGCTACCACGCCCGGCTAATTTTTTGATTTATTGTAGAGATGAGGTCTCGCCAAGTTACCCAGGCGGGTCTTGAACCCATGGACTCAGGCAATCCACTCACCTCGACCTCCCAAAGTGCGGGATTACAGGCTGAACCACCGAGCCCGGCCGACTTGGACAATTTTAAATAACTCTTTTAGATTTTCTTAATTTGTATACATTTTTAATTTGGAAATAATCTCAGACTTATCTAAAAGTTACAGGTACAGAACAGAACTCATTCTCCCCTGTTCCCAAATCATCTGTAAGGTTCCAACCTGATACCCCTCCTCTCTCTGTCTCTATCTCTCTCTCTCTCCACATCCCTTCTGCCACTTTTGTGGGTATTTATTATAAATTAGAATATTCTTCTACAAAATCATAATACCATCAGTAAAATTAGTAAATTGACATCAGTATATTGTGACCATCTAGTCCTCAGAACCCATTCAAGTTTTTGCCAGTTGTTCCCAAAATGTCCTTAATTGCAGAAGGCTCCAGTCCAGCGTCTCACATTGCATTTGGTTGTCATGCCTCTTTAGTCTCCTTCATTCTGGAGCAGCTCCCCACTCTTCTGTGATTTTTATGACTCTGACATTTGGAATAATACAGGCCAGCTATTTTTTAGAATGGCCATTGATTTGGGTTTGTCATGATTATCTGCAAGTTGTGAACCAGGGCATAATGGCCTGGTAGTCAACCTTTAAAGTGCCCCCACCTACTGTCATTCATACCCTTAGGCAACCTCCTTCCACTACACCAGGGTTGATCTTTGTGACCAAGAGCATACAGTAGAAGTGATGTGTTATAAACGTGTCCTTCTGGATCACTTGCTCTGGGAAGCAAGCTTCCATGTTGTGAGCAGCCCCATGGATAGGCCCACAAGGAACGGTTGTGTCCAGCCAACAACCATGTGAGTGAGCTTGGGAGTGGAAGCTCCAGCCCCAGGTAGACCTTGAGTCAAGAGCAGCTGCAGCTAACAGGTTGACTGCAACTTTGTGAGAGATTTGAAACCAGAACCATTCAACTAAGCCACTCCCAGAAACTGACATGATCACTGTTTGTTGGCTTCAGGTGATATCACAGAAGTGATGGTGTGTGTGTTTCATTATGTCCCATCAGGCGACACACAATTTCCATTTGTCTCATTATTGATCATGTTTATTTTATCCTTTGTTTAAAGTGATGTCTTCTGAGTTTTTCTACGGTGAAGTTGCTCTTTTTTTTAAATTAATGAATATTTTATGGAAGTTACTTTGAAACTGTAAATATCCTTTCTGCATTGAACATTTAATTTTTCCATTTATTTTTTCTCAATATGAGATCTCACTTTCCTATTTTTTTCAAGGGGATATAATCTGTTACTGCCATTATTTATTTTGATGTTCAAATTGTCTCAAATTTTACCAGCAACCCTTCTGCTTGGCTCCTGCATCTTTTGGGCACGTCCTCATCATTCTCTGAGTACTTTCTTGATTTCTGGCACAAGATGTTCAAGGCTCATCATGTTCTTTACCTGCCCCAGCCCTGAAATCAGTCATTTCTCCAAGGTTCCCTGATTCTTTTTAGTGAAAAATGTACTAAAGCCAAGATCTGGGCACTGGGCACTGGGTGTACCCAAAAGGGTCACTGTTCCTAGGCCTACTCAAAAAACAGATACATTTACTATATGCATAATTGTAGGTATACATATAATTATACATACATATCCATCTGTATATATTTAATACATAGATATAAATAAAATAGAGCTAAATATATATTTAAATCCATAAGCTAATACAATACCTCTAATTGTAGGGCACCCAGGGCTTATCTTTCCTTTCCATATTAGTCAGTGCCTTCTCCCTTAGTGAGAGACTTGACTCCCATTACCCGTATGGTATTTGTTTGGTTAATCCCCCCATATATAACCAATCTCCCAACACCACTGCATCACCCCTTCCTCCATGTGGACACCCTTGAATCAGGCTATGCCTCCCACTGTGGAGACACACACCTGCAGAGGTGCCCTTCTTTCCTCTTCCCCGGGGGTAAACCACATGGAATCCTTTCCCCAGCTGCCCTTACACATGGATGCCCTCCTTACCCCATTCCAGCTTTATTATTATTATTATTATTAATATTTTGAGTTGGAGTCTCACTCTGTTGCCCAGGCTGGAGTGCAGTAGCATGCTGACAGCCACCACAGCCTCGACCTACTGGGCTCAGGCGATCCTTCTGCCTCAGCCTTCCAAGTAGCTGGAACTACAGGCATGCACCACCACGCCCAGCTAATTTTTTTATTTATTGTAGAGATGAGGTTTCACCAATTTGCCCAGGCTGGTCTCAAACCCGTGGACTCAGGCAGTCTCTCATCTTGGCCTCTCATTGTACCTGGCCTTCATTCTGGCTTTTACTCACCACACTGGATATGTCTTCTGTAGGGACACTCTCCTCATCCCATCGCCCCCCCAAGTGAGTGCCCCCACCCCACTTGGCTCACACCCCACAAGCTGTCACAGGCTGCCCCTCTGTATATATTTTCTACCCATCTCATGGCTTCAGGACTTGCTTGTTCAGAGGGCAAGGAAAAGAGCTGGGTTTTATGATTTCATTAGAGGTATCAGCACTAAAAGGGACATTCTGCACCCCACAGCTAGATTTTTTAACTTCTTCTGTAGTCGTAGGCTCTAAATGTCTGCTTAGACAGAAATATCTCGGGAAGCTTGTTGAAATGCAAATCCCAAGGGAGACCAAAAAAATGGGCAACCATAAAAACAGAGAGCAATCAGAGCATCCCTTGAAAATGGTTAAATATATGAAGAGGCACTCAATTTTCATTCTAGACTTTTGGTTACTCTTTAAATGTTCTGCATTTAGACCTTTACTTATGTTAATGATACTAATAGATTATAGGCCATATTTTCATTATAATTTTCAGTATTCAAAGCATTATTATTATATTATTATTATCTTTTTGAGTCAGAGTCTCACTCCATCACCCAGGCTGGAGTGCAGTGGCAGGATCACAACTACCGCAGCCTCGGCCTGCTGGGCTCAGGTGATCTTTCCGGTTCAGCCTTCGAAGTAACTGGAACTACTTGGTGTAGCTGCCACCACACCTGGCTAATTTTTTGATTAATTGTAGAGATGAGGTCTCACCAAGTTGCCCAGGCTGGTCTCGAACCCTTAGGCTCAGGCAATCCTCTTTCCTCCGCCTCACAAAGTGCTGGGATGACAGGCATGAGCCTTCACGCCTGGTTTAGGATTATTTTCTAAGGGATTAAAAAGATAAAATTCAAGGCCCTATTGCTAGATGCTGATCTAGTACCCCTGGGCAAAAGCCTGGAAATCTGTACTTAATAAAATCCTCCATTTGAATGCAATCATCAGCCATGCTAGGGAACTGTTCCTCAGCAGCTATCTGAATACCCACTGGGAAGAGCACCAGGCACTGCCCCACAGACTAACATCAAGCAATGTGAGTGACTTTCTGAAACCTCGGGACAGTCCGGTATTGTTTTGAAGGCTCATAATTCGACTGATCCCTTCTTCCAAAAGACAGTTTTCTCTGATTCTTAGTAAAGCAAAGGAAAACTCTGAAAAGGTGAAGGTTAAGCATACCTCAAAACTGTCAAGGTCATCAAAAGCAAGTTAAGTCTGAGAAACTGTCACCACCAAGAGGAGCCTTAGGAGACGTGATGACTAAATACAGTGTCTCCTGGATGGGACCCGGGACAGAAAAAAGATGTGAGGTAAAAACTGAGTATGGATGTTCAGTAATAATAATGTGTCCATACAGTTCATTAATTGTCACAAATGTACCATGCTAATGGAAGATGTTAATAACAGAGGAAACTGAGCATGAGGTACTTGGGAACGCTCTGTACTCCGCACAATAGTTCTATAAAACTAAAGTGGTTCTAAAATTAAAAGTAAGAGATGGAAATGTCAGAACGGACATGGAGGGTATAAGTGGGGTGTCATCACCTCCATCGTAGGAGATGAGACACACGCCATTACTCCCGTCCATTGGTCTAAGTTTCCAGGAGTGACAGACCTCTGCCACTTCTGTTCTAGGAAATGTGGGGACAGAAGGGACTGACTGCTCCCCAAGGTCACTGTGCCAATGTCTGACAGATGACCAGCTGCTCTGAGGAAGAGTCTGCCCCCATATAGACAGGGGAAAGGATGACTCGGAGGGGGAGGGAACAGTCATGTTCTTTGCCCTTTGAGAAATGCTGTTGTATGTTTGCTGTGCCACCTGTCCCTGTTGGCAGAAAGCCCCTCTCAGGTCAGACCCAGTGCTGTACAGGATGACCAGACCCTGTTGCCCGTGGCTTGAAGCCAAATACTCACTCATCAAACAACAGTTGAGGTGTTCACATTAGAACCTACAAATAATGTGGCCAGATATTGCTGGCTGCTCCCCTAGTGTCTGTGATAATAAACACAGCTGAAAAAGAGAAAAGCTACACTTTCTATATTTTGGTAGATAATATGTCTACAAATGGGAGAGACACCATACTGTTTATAAATTGCATCCTGAATTGGAAGCATTTTATCTGTTTCAGGTCAGAAAATCATCATGCTTTATTTCTCTAAAATCAGAAGTTTAGACATTTTTATTTTAAAGTTCTCAGAGAATATATGAAAAGAGTATCATTCTACCATACCTGGACCAATAAAAAATTGGTGGCTATAGCTAGAACATAAAAAGTACTGTCATCGTCATCATATCTAGGCTTGTGGCAGACTGTTCTCTCTCTCTCCTTGGGGTGCAGACATGCATGTGCCCAAGTTCTGGAAGTGTTCCCTCCCTGTTAGAACCACCTAGAAACAGAAGTCCCGGGAGCCTGAGAGCCTGCTCTTCCTGTTTAAGAGAGCTGGCGCTGATCTGCTATTGGCTGGTGTATCACAGCAGCCCCAAATCAGACAGGACACTTGCTAATGTTTACCTATTCCAAAACTGGAAGATAGGTTGGTAAAGACATGAGTTTGTTACTTATGGGAGGGAACTGGCAGCAGCCGGTTGGTACAAAACTGTCTACACCCCAGTAGACATGGGGAGAGATTATATACCCCCAGAGTGAGAAAGGAAGCAAGACACAGCAATAGCCTTACATGCAAAGAAGCCAAAACAAATATGTTGACTCTCAACCTTAAGCTCATAGGTGTGCATGTCTTCAAGAACATTTCGACTGGACACAGACAGCCTTGGTCAGCCGAGAAACAGTCATCAGCATGGGAGGGAAGCGGAACATATGCCCTGCATTTATTCCACAGCTGGCTGTGTTGGTCATGGTTCTCTTGTCGAAAGCATAATCCACTCTACGTAGATTAAACAGAACGTGATTTATTATAGAACTTTAGGTGACTTTCAGAGTCTCTGGAGGGCTGAAGACATGGACTCTAGAACAAGTTTCCGGGAATGACTTCCAAAATCATACAGCTAACCATCCACGTAGCCGCTACATCAGCCTTCATCAGGAAGCTGTCCCAGCAGCTGCTGGCCCCAACACTCGCCCTCTGAGCCTTCCAGTAGTCACCACACCCACTCGCGATTTCAGTTACCCAAGCTACAGTACAACAAGACGTTTTGAGAACAAGACCACATTCATATAACTTTCACTACACACACATACACATACACACACACACACACACACACACACACACACACATAGTCATCCTTGTTCTATCATCTTATTAGTTGGAGTTAATTTCTTATTGTGCCAAATTTACAAATTAAACTTTATGATAGGTGTGTATGTATAGAAAAAATCATAGTGTATATAGGGCCTGTTTACTATTGGCAGTTCCTCGCATCCCTTGGGGGTCTTGGATATTCCCTGGGGATAAGGCGGGGACTGCTGTATTCAAAAATCCACCACTGCAGTGGCCAGCTTGAGAACATATCACCTTTGCCACGGTCTTCAAAACAGATATCCTACATCCTGCTTCCAGAGTTCTAAATCAAAGCATCATGTGATGACCAGCAGCAGATAGAACCGGAATCACATGTTGAACTAGAATTGCAAGGGAGTCTGGAATATTCTTTTTGCTTTTCTGCCTCTGCATAGGAAAAAGGTGGTGCCAGGTGCTGAGGAATCCCTGTCACATGTCATAGTCTGCTCTGGCTCCCCCGTTGTCCATGCACATTCTTCTTGCTGTAAGTAGAGCCCACTCCCTCCCCCACAAGTCACTGCATCCCACTCAGAGTCCGGCTTCTTAGAACCTAGTGACCTATAAGCAAAAAAACTGCCTCTCTGCTCTCAGTGTCCAATGGCAGCAAAGGAAAATTAGAACTCTCGTTCTGAAATGAAGAGTATGGGAAACATACAGCTACCATTTGCCCTAGCAGTCATCTGGTCTCACTAGGCAAGAACAGTGACGGCACCCTGCTCAGATAGTAGCATGAGGTCCCTGGGTAGCCATCCAGGAGGGCTTCTTCGTCCATTAAGCCCAGGGCTCGAATAGAACTGGTGTGCTAGCCATCTCCTATAGGCTGCAGTAAAAGTATGGCTGACAGGCATTTTTACAATTTCGCAAACTCTGCTTGTGCGTCTATTTCTATATGGACAATACGGATGTAGACAATATGCAGCTGAACCACAAGATTAAGAGCTCTGCACCCCCCATGGGTTTCCCATCTCTAAAACAGCTGCCCCCTCTGAACTTATGGAGCATCTGCAGCCCTGGGTGAGGCGAAGTGGTGTGGCAGTGCCTTCCCAGGGGCAAGGAAAGTGGAGCCCTGCAGATAACAATATATCCAGTGTAGGGTTCAGTTTGGGGGACAGGTGAAAAAATATATTTTTACAAATAGGTGTGCCTCGTCAGTTCTGGAAGAAGACAGTAGTAGCAGCATTTTTAAATATCTCTGAATCCCCACACAAAAACAGAACAGTAGGTAGCAAAACCAAATACCCATGGACAACACTTATCTCAAAACTATAGGATAAGTCATTCCTGCAAGCTCCAACTTACACCCATGGCTGGAAGACCTGCATGAAATTGGTGTCTGCACAAGAGGAGGAAGCAGGGTGGGAAAAATGAGGCATCTGACAGGTCTGAGAACAGAAGAACCCCAAGATAGCTCACATGTAGTTGCTAGAAATCATGGGCTAATTTGAGTCCAGCAGCTGGAACTGGGAGGGGTTTAACCCAATTCAATTTGAGGATAGTGCAAGGGGTTCTTAGTGAGTTCTGAAAAGGGCCGAAGGGCCACATAAACTCTTGAAACCAAACAGCCAAAGCTCCCTTCCTGGACAGGGGATCCATCGGGGAGAAATTACTGACAGTGGAGTCAAAATTGAGCAGGACAGTGACAAAGGAGATGAAAAAAAGAGAGAAAGTCCAGATGAAAGTGGGAAAAGAGAAGAGAGAGGGAGTCTTAGAATGCAAGCTGCCATGGGTTTAACACATCACTAAACCAAAGTTCTGTGAGGTTAAGTAAAGCTTTTCTGAACTACAGCTCCTTCTAAAGGTTCTGGAAAACTAATCTAGCATAATGAACAACAGAAAAGTCTCAAGGGCCAATCCCATATAAAGTTAAAAAGAAGAACAGAGCAGAATAATATCCCTAGAGACTATAGAACCATGCCCAAAAGACAAGTTAATAAAAAGGTGGTCAAATCTGAAACATACTATTTCAAAATGAGCTAAAATTCAAAACCTTAAAATTCAAAAAGAAATGAAGAGAAGCATAAAAAGGATTTAACACAAAATGTCAAATTATCATTTGACAATCCCCAATGAATTAATGGATCTAGGTATTGAGCCTCAATGGCTGTTGACATCAAGAAAGATAAACCCGCAGACATGATTGTTGTCCTGAGGAAACAGCACACCACCACCTATGCTCTTGCCAACTGCTGACCAGCAAGAACACAGAGGGCATAGGGGCATTTTGAACTGCATCCTGAATATGCAAGCAGCCGACACCCAGGCGGAGGGAAGCTCTATGGCCCAGATTCTTCAAAGATAAATTGCAAGGAAAAGAAAAGAGAGAGAGACTGTAGATTAAAAGGCACACTTTTCAAATGAGTAAGACTGCAGAATCTAGGAATGCACATTTGAATGAAAATGTCTTTTTTTATTTTTAAAGAAAAGTGCAATGAAGTGATTTACTATAGATGTCTGGAAAATGCCTCCTTATGAGACAGGGGTGGGGATGTGGAGTGGGTGGCACCATGTGATTGGGATGGGGTGTCTGGAAGGGGCTTCTGTGTTGGCTGCCAGAATTTCTGTTTCTTGACCTGGGAGATATTACAAATTATAATAATTCTGTATATTTGGCTGGCTGTGGTGGCTCACACCTGTAATTTGGAGGCTGAGGCAAGAGGATTCCTTGAGCCCTGGAGTTTGAGGCCAGTCTGGGCAACATAGTGAGACCTCATCTCTACAAAATATAGTTGTATGCCACCATGCATGGTGGCATACAACTATAGCCCCAACTGTTCATGCAACTGAGGTGGAAGGATTGCTTCTGCCCAGGAGGTCAAGGCTGCGGTGAACCATGATTATTCCCCTGCACTCTAGCCTGGGCTCAGAGTGAGACTGACAAAAAAAAAAAAAGTATGTCTGGGCTAGGTGGCTCAAGCCCGTAATCCCAGCACTTTGGAAGGCCAAGATGAGAGGATTGCCTGAGCCTGCAGGTTCGAGATCAGCCTGGGCAATATGGTGAGATCTCATCTCCACAATAAACCAAAAAATTAGCTGGGAGTGGTAGCACATGCCTGTAGTTCGGTTACTTGGAAGGCTGAGGTGGAAGGATCACTGGGGTGACAGAGTAAGACTTCAACTCACACACACAAAAAAGTATATGTATTTGTTTTGTGTAATTTTCTTTAACTTTTTTTTAAGGGTTTGTTTGTTTGTTTTTAGAGACAAAGTCTCACTACGTCACCTAGGCTTGTCTTGAGCTCCTAGACAAAGGAAATCCTCTTGTCTCAGCCTCCCAAAATGCTATGATTACAGGCATGAGCCACCACACCCAACCTGTTTTGTGTGATTTTCTGTATCTGCATTTTACTTTACAATGAAAAGATGAAAAGTATTGATAGATCTGAAGCACAGTTTTTCTATGAATATTGGATCAATGTTTGTTTTCCTATTAATAAGCACATATGAAAGTGACAAAAATGACATTTCAACTGAAAACTAACAAATTGGTAGCAGCCTCTAGGCCTCGCATGTGTATAGCATTGATCTTTTCTATATAACAGTGTAGAACAAAAACTGATGATAAATGAATCTATAAAAGATAGAGTTTAGCAGCCTTAGATATTACAGATTCATAAATTTCTTTGAGATATTTTAATCTATAAATAATTGTTTAGTGTTACTGATGTTGCTTAGGCTTAGGCATAAAATTCTCAGCTTTGGCCAGACCATAGTGCCTTTCTTCTTGGTCTGTCATTGGCATGATTCCATGACAGGTTGAAGGCAGAAAAGAGTTTGAGAAACACACACCATAAGGGTCTTTGCTGTCTTCATACTCTCTATATAACCAAAATATCACTCACTCCTTTTCTGTCAAAATCTGTAAAGGCCCAGTATACTCTAAGGAACTGGGATTCCTTATTGCTGAAGAGCTGTGTGTAGAGACAGGGCCGCTTGCTCCCTGGTTGCTTCCAGTTCTGTATTGTTTTAAGGCCATTTAATGTAGGTCCCCAGTCATCCATCTCAGGACGTGACAGTGTTCTAGAAAAAGACAAAGTACGGTGAGCTACCTTTGTTGCTGGGTGGGATGCAATGTGATGCTGCATGCATTCTTTAACCTCCCACTGAAAAGCATTTCAGAGTGAATCCATGTATAGTTTTAAGATAGAGTTTATTAGAGAGAAAAGGAGGCATGCCCAACGGGCATGGGTGTCTTCAGAGAAAGGATGTACCTTTACTTTTGACAAAAAGCTTGATATACCTTTTAAATGATTATTATGCTAGCCATGAGCTAACAGATGGGCTGCAGGTATCTGGTCCTGAGTTTTGATTACCATCTCTCAAACTTTGATGAGCTTAAGGGCATGAGATTTTCCTGAATATGCATTTTGCCTTTGACAAGAAACTTGATAGACGTTTACAGTGATTATTATGCTAGCCGTGAGCTAAAAGGTGGGCTGATTACCAGTTCTCCATTTTTTTGTTTTATTTTGTTTTGAGTTGGAGTCTCACTCTGTCGCCCAGGCTGGAGTGCAATGGCACGCTCACGGCCACCCCAGTGTCAACCTGCGGGGCTCAGGCAATCCTTCTGCCTCAGCCTTCCAAGTAGCCAGAACTACAAACACAAACCACCAAGCCCAACTATTTTTTTTTTTTATTGTAGCGATGAGGTCTTGCCAAGTTGTCCGGGCTGTTCTTAAACCCATGGGTTCAGGCAATCCCCTCACCTCGGCCTCCCAAAGTGCTGGGATTACAAGCTTGAGCCACCACACCCAGCCCAGTTCTCTACCTTTTATGGACTTTCCTGGACATGCATTTGTCTTTTACTACAATTATTATGCTCACCATGAACTGAAAGGATGGGCTGCAATGGTAAGTCTACATTCCAGCCCACAGGGTGGTCAGGCCTGTAAGAAAGATGTCTGAACACTTACTCTATTTTAAAACTACCTACAAGAAACTAGTCTATCTATGCCTAACCTACACTGAATAATCTGCCAAACCCTGACAATAAGAAAGACCCATGTGTAGTTGTAGCACATCCTATCAAGATGGATCCCTCTGGGAAGGGGGCTTACTGTACAGCTTCTGTCTTCCTTTGTATGTCAGTGCACCTCCTAACCTACAGTGAAGTGTTGACATTTGAAGTGCAAACCCAGCTGGTCTCAGGTCTAGTTCTGCTCTGACTGAAGGAATCTCTTCAGCTCCACGGGTCCCAGCTGACCAAACAGCTTGGCATCCAGAGTCCTTTTCTGATTCCTCTGATAAAATGCACATGAACAAGGCTGAGGTTCCAGGCCAGCAGAATAGGTTCTCCAGATGTTCTTTCTCTGTGTTATCTTGGATGCCTTGGAGAACCACCCCTGTCCTCACAAAAGCCAGCCCTAGGCCAGGTGGTAGAGTGTGTTGTCATTGGGCCCCTGTCCCTCATGATGTCTTATTAGTTTACCATACTCCACAATCAGTGCCCTCTTCTTGACCTTTCTGGGCACGCATGTGTGCAGCACACTTTACACACACACATACAACCTGACTTATAGGTTGACTCATCCCTTGAGAGCCGCCTCCTGCTAAAGATGTCAGGAGCAGAGCAGCATTTTGACAAGTCCGTTCTAAAGACAGTTCCTTCTCCTAAGGAGTACCTGGAAATTTAAAGACTATGACAGGCTGGATGGAGTGAGAATGGAGGTATATTTTTGAATAGAGAGATTCTTTTTTGTTTGTTTGTTTGTTTGTTTGTTTTGAGTGGGAGTCTTACTCTGTCACCCAGGCTGGAGTGCAGTGGCACTCATTGCCACTGCAGCCTCGGCCTACTGGACTCAGGCAATCCTTCTGTCTCAGCTTTCCAAGTAGCTGGAACTACAGGTGTGCACTATCACGCCCAGTTTATTTTGTGATTTATTGTAGAGACAAGGACTCACCAAGTTGCCCAACCTGGTCTTGAACCCCTGAGCTCAGACAGTACTCTCGTCTGGGCTCCCAAAGTGCTGGGATTATAGGCCTGAGCCACCGCACCTTCTTGGGTGCTTTTCAAACCACCCCAGAAAGGAAAGGAGCTGCTTACTATGGATCTACAGGCAGATGCCTGAGGCCACATGACCTATATAATTAAAGATTGTCTGTTAGCATAGCAAGCTGATGCATACACCTTTTTAATAACATCCCCAGCATGATCTGAGACCATGTCCAGGAATTAGACACATTAATGTTCACCTGAAGTAGGCTGAGTATTTTCAGTTCATTGGGATAATGCCACAAAATGGGCCTCAGTTGGGTCAGATGTCGCTGGCAAAGTAACTTGTGGTTGTTCAAGCTTTTAGGATTTCAGAATTATAGATGAGAAATTACAATTGTTAACAAAAGTTCACATTTACTGAGCACTTTGGAGTGTGCCAGGCACTATGCTAAGTGAGCACTTTACTGTATAAACTCATTTATTCCTCTCAACTGTATGAGGTAGGAATTACTGGTATCCCCTACTTCACTGATTCCTACTAAGTCTTCCTTAAAAAACCATTGAGCGCCGACCGGGTGCCAAGGCAAAGAGCAAAAAGTCTGTACACCTCCACCTACAGTTGCCCCTTGTCACGTGAAGGAGACACAAGGGTGCACAGACATGGGTGCACACAGGGCTGAGGGAACAGAGGAAGGGGCATGCCCTGCCTGTGCCGGAAGGTCATCCCAGCCCGTCTGAGTCTGATACCAGTGGCTCTCAGATGACTCTGAGACCACAGCTCCTTGTGATCCTTCCTTTGTTCTCTTCAATGCAACCTTCTCTTCTTTCCTCTTTTCTAGAACACCCATCTCGGCTTTCTCACAAGACAACATCTATGAAGTTCAGCCCCCAAGAGTAGACAGAAAATCTGCAGAGATCTTCCAAGCCCACATCCAGGCCAGCCAAGGTATCATGCAGCCTCTAGGAAAAGAAGACACCGCGGTGTACCGAGAGTACATCAGAAACCGCTACCTGTGAAGAAACTGCTACATGGCAGTTCTGAGGGGGGCCAAGAAGGTCACATGTGATTAGGTCAGAATCTGTTTTGTCTCATCTTTAAAGGTAATTTCCTGAAAGTCCTTTATAGCTGAAGCTTTTCTCTCTTATTGTAACTCACTAACACCAAATTATGGGTAATAAACAAATGACTGAATATTTTGCTATCATTTCCTTTGCTTTATTTTAGAAATACTGTAGTTACAAGTAATATAGCATAATCACGTTAAAATATTAACAGGCCAGCCGGGCTTGGTGGCTCAGCCTGTAATCCCGCGCTTTGGGAGGCTGAGGTGAGTGGATTGCCTGAGCCCGTGGGTTCGATACCCACCTGGGCAACTTGCCGAGACCTCATCTCTACAATAAATCAAAAAATTAGCTGGGCGTGGTAGCGCGCACCTGTAGTTCCAGCTACTGGAAGGCTGAGGTGGAAGGATCACCGGAACCCAGCAGGTCGAGGCTGTGGTGGCCGGGAGTGGCCACTGCACTCCAGTCTGGGTGACAGAGTGAGACTCCAACTCAAAAATAATAATAATAAATAAAATAAAATATTAACAGGCATTATTGAGCACCTGCTGTGTGCCCAGCACTATGGCAAGGTCTAGGAATATTGCAGTAAGCAAAACAGGCCAAAAAGTTCCTCTCTTATGAGAAAGAAAGGCAAAATATTTTTTTTATGGTCAGCATTTTAAAATCTATTCTGGTGGCTTTTATGTTAACTTTGTATTTTGATCAAAAATGTCATTACTCTGAAAACTTGTTCTTAGGAAATAAATGCTGAAATACCTATGGATAAAGGGACAAGATGTCAAAAAAGTGCTCTCCAATGGTTCGAGAAAAAAGAACTAATTATAAAGCAAATGGAGCAAAATATTAGTAATTAGTCAATCTGGGTAAAGAGTAAAAAGGATTTTTTTAAGTTCGTTTTGCAGTTTTTCTGTAAGTATAAAATTATATCAAAATAAAGTCTTAAAATTGTAATTCTGGAAAAATTTTGTGGTGTACGTCTGCGTCACATAAGTTGACATTTGATGTCCAGTCAGGTGTTGGCTGGTCATGCACATAAATGGTTTGTTCTCCTCATAGTCAAACACTCATGTGGACAACTTTCTGTATTTTCTTACAGTTTAACTCAACTGATTAGTTATCATTGAAAGGAGGGATTCTAAGAAACTTAGAATAAACTTAGTTCACATTTTGCGTCAGCATAAACATTTTTGCGTAGACTGACATGCTTTGAATCTAAGCGCAGGTTAGACATAAATAAATTTCCAATAGGCAGGTTTTAGGATGCATTTAGACATTTTACCGCAGGCCAAGCTGGCAGCCTCCCCCAGTCCCTCAGCAAAGCTCCATCAAATGCAAGATAAGGACAGCACAATCTTTCATTTCATGGTTTAGCATAATAACCTCTAAGAAACTTTCGGGCCCTTTAGCTGGCTGAAGCCATAGAAATGATAATAAGACTACCTTTTTGCTAAAGACCTTGTGGATTAGAAACCTCTGACAGATCTCTTGCAAGAAAAATCTCCCTCCCTTTGTCTCCTCCCATCTAGCCCACCACCTTGGCAGCAATCATGTGACTAACTCACTCATCTGTCTGCTGTCCATTACCTGACATCAGTACCTGTGCTTACCTGCCCCTTCTTGATGACATGGAGCAGACCACCACCCAATCACCTTAATGACCTTCCCCCATCAAAGGGAAAGATTAAAAGGACTCAACCATGAGCAAACAGCCTCCATTGCCAAGCTACTGTGGCCATTGCCTTACTAGCCTGTGGTGTAGCCATGTGCTCTTTGAGCTGTGGCCAGGTCATGTTTCCTGGCTTTGGCCCCCTCCTCTCCCTTAGGGAGGTGAATCTCCTCTCTCTGTCTCTCTACTTTACTTTTTAAATAAACTATATTTTCTAATCTAACTTCTGTGTGATTCTTTGCATCTTTCTTGCAGCACCAGATCGCCAAACCCCCGGTGGGCCTGACCTAACATTCTGGAGGCCCCACTGGGAGCGTGACCTAACACTCATTATGTCTATGTTTTTATTACAAATTGTCTAAGTTCTCCTTCCCCATAGACAACATAGAGAAGAAACCCAAGCAAAAGTGGCAGAAGGAAGAAGGAAAACTGATCAGTTCAGAAATGACCTGAAAGATATCACCCACCTGGAGATGCTGGGATTCTGTGGGAGGTTTTACGCTGCAAATAGAAGCTAAGTCCTCTTTTAACAGATGAGTTTGTTATTGTGGTGGTTGTGGGATTTTTTATTTTTTCGGTTTTTTTTTTGGGGGGGGTAGAAACGGG
This sequence comes from Cephalopachus bancanus, assembly GCA_027257055.1. Taxonomy (NCBI): domain Eukaryota; kingdom Metazoa; phylum Chordata; class Mammalia; order Primates; family Tarsiidae; genus Cephalopachus; species Cephalopachus bancanus. The sequence goes on from JAPVLO010000209.1 coordinate 2,613,821, forward strand.
GTCTTGCTATGTTGTCCAGGCTAGTCTTGAACTCCTGGGCTCAAGCAATCATCTTGCCTCAGCCTCCCAAGGCATGAGCCACCATGTCTAACTCAGCATTAACAGATGTTTTGATGGATGCTCTCATGAAATCAAGATTAAAGGATGACAGAATAATAGGTAAGAATAATTTTGTGTTGGCGCACTTTAGCTGTCTAACACAATAGCTGGCTGTTGTGTGTGGGATCTCACATGAATCTTCCCAAGTCAAAGAATAATCCCAAATTACTGCAGAGGTGCCAATTATAGATCAGACACTGATCTTCGGTTTTTAAATGTATTTTTAACATGGCTTCTGGAGGTCCACCTACTTATGATAAGAGTGAACTTTATGTTAAGTTCATAATCTATCTGAGCTTAACTTTCTCCAGCTGACAAATGAGGATAATAATCCCTACTTTGTTGACTTCCCATAATTTTTAGCAATTCTGTAGGTAGAACTCACGGTCATGGTTCCTGGCATGTAAATGATACCAGCTTGGTCAATGGCAGCAACCACTGCTGATGGTGGTGGCTGCTGGTGGCAGCAATGGTGTTTTTGCTGCCAACACCCTCATGTTGTCGATTTAAGGCAACTGCTCGTGGTCTCAGAGTTCACAAAATTTTGATGTCACAAGACAGTATCTGAACTATTAATTTTGCCATTCTGATTACTTCAACTTTGGCTGTACAAGCAAGGCTTTACAAATTGATAGCAAAGCAAACAACATTTAACCTCTAGAAAGAGGTTCATGACTTCAAGGAGCATGTATGCAAAGCGAACGTACATCTGAAGGCACTGAAAAGCTAATATGTCACAGGAAATATAGAAACTGCTCTCATTGAGAAGGGAAGAAATGTGATTAAGAGCAGGAGCTTTGACCACAACTGGTAGGTGGGGTCTTGGAGCAATCCCTCTAATCCTCAGTTTTCTCATCTAGCACAGAGAACTGTTGAGAGTCACATGAGATAATCCTTGTAAAACATCAGGCATGGTGTTTATAGCATAGTAAATACTCAGTAAAAGTTAGCTTAGGAAGATCCCTGATCGTATGTAATCACTTGCTTACCTGTGCCTGAGAATCATCTCAGAACAAGGTGGTGTATTCACGCTCACCAAGCCCCAGTCACTGAGAAAAGGACAAGATGTTCTGGTTCAGCCTGGCATTGTTGATTTCAAGTCTTTATTTTTTTTTAATTTATTTTTATTTTTGAAAAGAAAGAAGATATTTATTTGGGAATCCTAGAGAGAAGTGAAAAATTTTGGCTAACTAATGATTCTTAGTCTAAGGTCAACGTCTGCTTTGAAGTACCTGATAAGGCAATTTTCTTCAGGAGAATGGAGAATGTTTCCTTCTTTTTTTTTTAACAGGAAAGAATAATTTTTTTTTTCAGGTTTTTTTTGGTTTGTTTTGTTTTTTGTTTTTTTTTTTTACAGATGTGGGGAACAATTCAGGACTAAATATATAAATGGTCATTGTACAGTTAAAGTTTGGGCCTCCCTTTGGTCCCCACTTCACCTGGTTTGAGGTCAGATACCCTTATTGATGAAGTGTGCCCTCCCCGCTTTCCCCTGGCAATTTCCCACTACTGCCAATCCCTTTTTTTTTTTTTGAGTTGGAGTCTCACTCTGTCGCCCAGACTGGAGTGCAATGGCCGCTCCCGGCCACCACAGCCTCGACCTGCTGGGCTCCGGCGATCCTTCCGCCTCAGCCTTCCAAGTAGCCGGAATTACAGGCATGCGCTACCACACCCAGCTGATTTTTTGATTTATTGCAGAGATGAGGTCTCGCTGCCCAGGCGGGTCTCGAACCCGCGGGCTCAGGCAATCCACTCACCTCAGCCTCCCAAAGGCGTGGGATTACAGGCTGAGCCACCGAGCCTTTTTTATAGTATTATAATAATTGTTCAGGGTCAACTTATGGGTGAGAATATGTGGTACTAAGTTACTCTATTTCTGTGGTAGATCACTGAGTATTATAGACTCTAAATCCATCCAAAGTTCATAATTTTGTCCTTCTTTATTCCATCATGTATATGTACTATTTTTTTTTTTAATCAAGTTCACTTTTGATGGGCAGCATGGTTGGTTCCATGTTTTTGCTATTGTGAATAATGCTGCAGTAAACATGCATATGCAGGTATCTTTTTTATAGCGTGATTTGAGTTCCTCCAGGTATAGTCTCAGAAAGGGGATTGCTGGGTCGTATGGAAGGTCGATTTTTAGAGTTTTTAGGAATCACCACACTGTTTTCCACAGAAATTGTACTAGTTTGCACTCCCACCAACAGTGTACAAGTGTTCCCTTTTCTCCACATCCTCTCCAGCATCTGTTGTTTTTTGAGTTATTGAAGATGGCCATCCTGACTGGAGTTAGGTGGTATCTCAGTGAGGTTTTAGATTTTAATTCTTTAAATTAAACAATCTAAGTGAGTTTTGAAACATAGTAGATCATAAATTGAAATCTCAGCAAATAATGGCCAATTCCTATGAAACATTATTTTACTGGTTGTGTTTCATACCCAAGAGCAAAGCATTCTCATTAAAATAATAGTGGGAACCTTTTAGGGTGTGTGCGTGTGTGTGTGTGTGTGTGTGTGTTGTGTGTGATGGTGGTAGAAGACATGCTTCTTAAAGCCACTTTGTATAAAGTGGCTAGGGAGGAAGCCATGTTTCATTTTTTCAAACCTGGAGACGCTTTGGGCTTGGTTGGACTTTTTCCATTTACACGCTACCTGCCATGTTACTGGGAAGACTGGACACATCTATTGAACAATTGGTTCTGTCATGAAAAATTATTTGTTCATTATGAGGTAAAATTCATGGAATTGTGCTCTCTCCTCAGAAGGGTTTAATCTTAGATTTTGTAGATCCAAATTATGGGAAGTTCATTGTGCCATAGAAAATGACTATTCTCAGAGTTCAAGTAGACTTTATTCTCCATTTATGTGTAAATAAATTAGATACCACTTGAAAATGAGATTCCAACTTCAGTTGAAAATCATCCTGTATCTTATTATGTCTCACAGTAAAGCTTTTTTCTCCCCAACGCAGTGAGTTTTCTCCTTCCTAGAATTTACCAGATGCTGAGTCAGACATGTTTTCTCCTTTGGAAAATAATGTGCCTCACAGTTGTCCTCACACGTGCCTCTGAGGTCAGCTGGTCAGAATGAAATTGCTTAGAGTGGCCAGGGAAGGCCAAGATGTTCTCATGTCCCAAACGTGTTTTTTCTTAAAATCACGTTTTGCTCTTTTAAAATCAATTTAAAGATACATTCTCTTTTTCTGGTTCACATGCCCTCTCCCCCACTCCCCAGCATTTTTTTATTTGTTCTTTCTCGGTAAGTGCCACTTCTCAGAACTCTCCTCCTAACAAACAATAATGCCAACTGATGATTGCAGTAAAATGAATCCTTTATTGAAGGAAGAATGATCGATGCTACTTACATAATTATTAAGACTTATTACCCTTCCTTTAGAAGAGGTGTTGAAGTATGTTGGAAACTGTGCGTGTTCTGGTGTGTTCCTCGCATAGGTCATGGGCAGCTTTTTAAAACAGACTCCTGAGTCCCCTTTTCCATTTCAGGATCTGAGAGTCATTTACTAATAAAGAACAATAAGCTTTTATTTCACTTGCTACCCACACACCGAATGTTTTTGTAGATTCATTTCTTCAGGACCTTTTTTGAGTGACCTTCAATGTGCTTGCCAGCCACTGGTAAATAAAAATTGTAGTCTGAATCGATCCTCCATGGCTGAAGACTTTTTTTCACCATGAATGCTACAAACCACTTGCCTTAGATTATAGAGAAAGAGAAGAGCCAGAAAATAGGATTCAGCTAAACTAGACAGCAGCCAAGATGCAGGTCAAAAGTCAGAAATGTGGCATGGATCATGGGAGGGAGGGATCCCTAAGACTGGAAACAAGGAAAATGCCTCTGTCTGCATTGTCTTTGCTTCTGTGGAGCAAATCACATCATTCCCCTTATGCCATGATTTTTTAAATGGGAATTATAATTTACAAACAAAGTTGTCTTCTCTTGTCCCTCTCCCCACCCTCTAGTCATTGTACTTGAGAGATGCTTGGGCTGGTGATTAAATTTTCCATGTGGTCTCAAGGTGGCAAAATATCTAAGACAGGTGCATCCTAAAGATACAGCACTCAGGAAACAATGGCCTCATGACACCGCCTGTGGCTGTGGTAGCTGGGTAAGTCTCTGGTGGTTTCCTATGGGAAGGGGGTACGTCATTACATTTATATGTGGACATCTTTGGCTTATGTTAAAAGAAGACATTTCTGGAAGTTCATGGAGGAAAGAGGAAGGCTTGTAGGTGTGCTGGGAAACCACTCATTGCAGCTCCTGTGTGCACCTGCTGTCGTGTCTAGTATGTCCCTTTTGGGGGGTGCAACTCTTCCACATCATCTTCCAAGTGGCCTCCTTTTGACCCAGAGTCATGGGGTTAGAGCAGGAGAGTGAGATGAAATGTCCAATCCTCCTCTTCCCCTTCCTTTTTTTTGAATTTGTAGCTGCTGGAGTTTAATGCAGTCAGGATAGAGAAGACTCTTCCTTGCCCCGAGAAGCCCATAGCATAAAAGGAAGACAGATAAGGTAAACAATCTAATATGAAATTATCTCTTGGAATCATCAGCTCTGTGCAAAGCCCCTGGGACTCCAGGCAGCTGTGGCTCACTTTCTAGGGTGAGGGAAAAGTTTACTGCATATGAGCTGAAGAGAACCAGTAGAAACTTGACACATATGGGTAGAAGAGAGCTCATAAGAGTGATGGGAATAAGGAATGTAGCCTATCTGGGGAGCCTGAAAGTCATCAGGCATTTTTGGCGTGGCAGATGGTGATGGAAGGAGAGAGAGATGATGGGAAGGGAAAAATCAGGGAATGATGTTGGAAAGAAGGGTCACGTGACATTGTGAAGGGCCTGACATGCTAACAGTGGTTCTCAAATATGGCTCTCAGAACCCCATTACAATTTTAGAAATCATTGAAACAAAAACTATCCCCAAAGAGCTTTTTTGTTGTTGTTGTTTACATGGGTTCTTTCAATATTAACCACATTTAGAAATCAAAATGTATAACTTTTTAAACACTCATGAATTTAAAAAGAAAAAAATAAACTTATATTAACAAAAATAGCATATTTTTAGGAGAAATAACTTTCCAATACAAACAAAAAAAGTAACAAAGATTGGCACTGCTTCACATTTTTATATCTTTTTAATGTCTGGCTTAATGAAAGACAGCTGGATTCTCATATTTTCTTCTGCGTTCAATCTGTTTTGATATGCTGTTTTGGTTGAAGCATATCACAAAAATCCATCTTTACCCAGATATAAAGTTGAAAAAAGGGAAAAGGTGTATCTAAATAGCCTTTTAAGATAATTGTGCATAATCTTTCTTAATGCACCAAAACTCAACAAGTGATAGATTCTTAAAAGTCAGTTGCATTGTGGAATCTGAAACTATCAGTATTTTGTCTGTGATATTAAAATCCATTGGTCTATTTTGAATTTAGATCGAATCTTTTACCCATACGTGATTTTGTAATACCATGTAGTGATAATTTGTTAGTTCACTGAATCAGGTAGATATTTCAAATATTGACACATTCATTTATAGCCAATTAATCTGGAAAAGCTTTTAAGCATTGGGAAGTTGCCCAACTCATAGTGGTACATACAAGTTTTCCAAAATTCTAATATTTGCTTGAAAGCTCAAATTTTATCATTGGCAACAAATACTGCCAGTTTTTCTTGTAATAATAAGCAGGCTCACTTTGTTCATTAAAAAAAAAACTTGCCAGATATCTAAGTCTGAATAACTATAGTTTGTCTCACAATTGTTTTTTCAAGTAAAAATAGTCTTCTGGCCAGATGTGGTGGCTCACACCTATAATCCCAGCACTTTGGGAGGCAGAGGCAAGAGGATTACCTGAGGCCAGGGGTTTGAGACCATCCTGGGCAATTTGGCAAGACCTTGTCTGTAAAGTAAATCAAAAAATTATCCAGGCATGGTGCCTGTGGTTCCAGCTACTTGGAAGGCTGTGGTAGAAGGATCACCTGAGCCCAGCAGGTCGAGGCTGTGGTAGTTGTGAGTGTGCCACTGCACTCCAGCCTGGGCGGTGGAATGAGATTCTGACTCAAAAAACCAAAACAAAACATAAACAATCTTCCATAGTGGGCGGTTTCTTTCACTCGTACCAGTTCTGGCATGTCCCCCTTTCTTTTCTCCTTCTCTCTCTAATAAACTTTGTTTAAAAACTTTAAAAAAAAGGAAGAAAGAAAGAAAAGAAAAAGTGTCTGGTGGTTCGCAACTCAAACAACTGCAGTGTTCCTTAAGGAAAACATGATACTTGAGCGCAGCTGGAGTGCTTCGGTGTACTTGCCATTGCATCTCATAGAATACTTAAGAAGACTGAACTCAAGGCTAGAGGTTTCTTAAAATTAGTTGTTACTGCTTCACCGAGAACATTCTTAAGTGGAACCAGGTGTTTCCTGAGAGCACGTGGCAGTGAAGCACCTTCTACCAGCAAGGTGGTTTGGTGGTCCTGCCTTGAGTGGTGCTGAGGCTGCAGTGGTTGTACCCTCACGGCCTTTGCACCATCAGTGCAAATGTCAACACAGTGCAAAAGGCCTATCACATCTTGGTGTCATTCTGGAAATGGCTGTCTCCTGGCAGACTCCAGACTCCCTGAATGGGGCTCAGAACACCACCGGAATACGAGCCACACTTTGAGAGCTACTATACTAAGGATGACAAGATTAGGATGCGAACTTGCCGACAGCTGGTACCCATGGAGGGCCTTGAAGAGAGTGCCTTGGTTGGACACACTCTTCTCTGGGTGCTCACAGCACCCCGGATGCTGTTCCGTAACTGTGTGTTTGCGTGTCTGTCTCCCAAGAAGACTGAGCACCTTGAGAGCACAGACCAATTCCCACACATCTTCGTGTCCCAAGCCCAGAGCCCACCTCGCTGGCACTCAAAAAATGCTGTTGAGTGAATCCCCTGAGGACAACCCCAGCAGCACTGGGACCCGGAATCTCAGGACCAGCAGGAGACTTGAAACATCCTCTTGCCTTGGCGCATCTGACCTATTTAGAAAGATCTTAACTCATTTCTGTCCTAAAAGATGTCCAAGAAAGATTGGACCATGCTTCCCTTTTTTTTAATTTTTAAATTTTTTAGTTTTAAAGATGTGGGGTACAATTCAGGATTAGGTCATGCTTTCCTTAACCCTTTACCTCCAACCTATCTGCTTCCACCACAGGGTGTTCTGAATACAGACTAGATGCCTTGTCTTTCTTGAAAGAAGAGATTAATGTAAATACAGAATTTGCTTTTATTTCTCACATCCAAAAGAATCAGCTAGTGGAGAACCTTAATTTTGTTGAACTTGGTCATTGAAATATAATAAAAATTATATTGACAATGTTAAAAATTCTTGACAGTGTACTTTTTCATCCTTATCTGTTTATTTTTTTATGTCTTTTTAAGCAGGAGAAAGGCAGTCTATAGGTGATATTAATGTCTTTATTTTTTATTATTGTTTACTTAATTGTGGAGAATTATGGTATAACTCTTCCAGACAAACGAGCTACAGAGGTCTGTTTTTTCCAAGAGACATGGCTAACAATTTTGTTAAATGTTTCTGCCCCAATAAAATCTAATGCCTCTGAAAAATAAATTTGAGAAAAGATACCACATGTTGGCAAATCACGTGTGATAGAAAAGAACCCTTATGAATCTCTCTCCTCTGATTATGAAGTCATCTTTAATTCAGTTCAATAAAACATTTAATTTTGTCTGTATCTTTGGGGGAGAGAAATTCACAGGTCAGCTTGTTCACAGAAAACATTTAGTAAATGAAAGTATATGACCTTTCCAATCACTATTTCAGGTCAATTAAGCTAGTGTAAAAAATCTATTTCATCTTTTCCTCCTGAAATCTTTGGAGGTAGAATTAAATCAAATGTTTCTATAAACCTTCTTAGAATCTTCTACATTAAAAAAAAAGGTGTCTTTCTATTCAGTAAACTCAAATTAAGGCTTCCAATTTTACATACCAAGGTGAGTTTATTATGATCTTTTTTTTAACAAAATCACCTTGCTTGAGATTGGTAGCCACAGGGAGGGACCTATCCGCATCTGCTCTTGGGTGAGAACTGGCTGTTGGTGGAAATGCCCTGCCCCATTCTGACACGGAGTCTTCACATACCCGGGGGTTAGGACCTGTCCAGGGCTATAGAAAAGCTAGTGTTTTCTTTCATAGTGGTACTGACCTCCTTATGCCTTGGGATGTGATATTTGTTGATTCACAATCTTTGCCCAGAGAAAGGGAGCCATTTCAAAAGTTCCCCGTTGGCCTTCCCCACTCTGAGGGCTCTGAAAACACAGTCCAGGTGCAGGTTACCCCACTGAAGTATAGACCTAGTGATGCACTTGGGTCTGGGGAAATGACTACATGGGCCCAGTGGGCCCATGGTGTGCTGAATTGTGGCCCAGGCTCCATTTATTACCTGACCCCTGTGAGCCCTCCCTCTAACAGGGGGGCCGTGATGACACTTTGCACCCCCAGGTGCCGGTGTCAACTCGGATCCATGCCTAATAATTGCTTAAAGTCCAGGCTTTAGAGTCAGAGAACCTGGGTTCAGATCCTGGCCCAGAGCTTGATGAACAAGGGACTTTGAGTAATGTTCCACCTCTGTCTGCTTCATTTTCTGTTTCTAGGATATGACATTTAGAATAGTGTGAATCTTATTTGGATTATTTTGAAGATCAAATGAGACATTTCATGAAAGGAGTTTAGAAGAATTCCAGGCTCATCGCAAGCACTTTTACATGCCAGTATTGTTACTAAAAAAGTAAAAGTTATTTGAAATTCCCCAGCTGGTGTATACTTTACCGGAAGTCTGAGAAGTCTACAAAAAATCAGATAGTCTTTTGTATCAGCACTAGCTCTGCTCTGGTTTAGAGCAAAAGATTAGAAGCACAGTGGGGAGGTGGTGAGAAGCCAGGAGGACTGCTGCTCACAAGCAAGGTTTTGACCACAGTACTAACAAGAAGGCGGCCAAGAGGCAGTTTTGGAGAGGGAGTCCTGAGTCATACATATGGTCTAGGGTGTCAGTAACCTTCTGGAGGTTGGTAGTGCCCATGGATAGCAATGAGCCTCACACCTGGGACATATGAGGGGGACCCAAAAAAGCCCAGAATTATCTTTTAGAGGGCGGGTCTTCTGTAGTTCAGGCTTCTCACACTGGGTAAGCGTTCTAGGAGACCATGGCATCTGTGTACCAGCTAGCATTGTTGTGAGAGGCTGCGTTCAGTTTCAGTGAATTTTTTTTTAGATTCTTTCAGTGCATTTGCTCATTTCATGATGGGTGATTTACAAGTGCACCTTACACCTCACTAAGTGTGCAGCAGATTTTGACCAAAAACAGCATGACCCCCATACCCACCCTCCTATTCACCCGATCTTGCCCAGGCAACTTTTTTTTGTTGTTGTTTCCCCAGATGCAGATGAAAAAAGTCCTCCAGGGGTAACATTTCGCTGATATGGAAGAAGTGAAACGAAACACAGAAGCACTGAAAGGCATCCAAACTGACGAGTTCAAAAACTGTTTGGAGCAGTGGAAAAGAATCTCGATGGGTGTATTGCATTAAACAGAGAGGACTTGAAGGTGACTGAAGTATAAACATGTAGGAATAAGTCCACAATTTTTATATAAATAAATTCCTGGATTTTGGGGTTTCCCCATTTTATTATCCAAGGCAAGCAGGGTCTTGAATTGTTCTTTAGGCTGTACCAGGAGGCCCAAACCCTTTGCTGGACTATAAAATATTTGTTAGAAGAAGGGTCAGAGCTGCAAAGACTGGGCTTTGGAAAACTCTATGGGCTCACAGGGCCAGCCTAGCCCAGAGGACCCTTGACTTTGGGAGGACGTGGTTGGGTGCCTTGTGCATCTGCATGTGGTGAAGCGGGGAATTCTTATTCACCACAATTTCAGGGTGGCAGATTATCGCTGGGAAAAATCATGAGGGAAGGACTTCACATGGTGGGGAAGATCATATGTTTGGGCCCAAAGTGTGTGAGCAGTGAGGCCTGGGGGGAAAGAGGGAGGGGGGAGCATCCCGGGGTGGAGTCCCTGTCGGGGGGTTGCAGAAAAGAGAGAGAGGAAGGTATGTCAGATGAGGGTGAGAGATCTCTGGAAAGGATTGGTCAAGAATCAAGTCTAAAAGGAAATTTGGCTGGCTTTTAAGTAGGTGTGTGTATTTTTATACATGTCTTTATAGATGTATGTGTGTGTATCTGGAGGGAGAAGTCTGGACTGGCTAGGTTTTTTTGTTTTTGTTTTTTTGAGTCAAGGAAGGTCTCAGTCTGTTGCCCAGGTTGGAATGCAGTGGCACCATCATGGTTCACCACAGCCTCAAACTTCTGAGTTCAGGTGGTTCTACCTCAGCCTCCTGAGTAGCTGGGACTACAGGCATGCACCACCATGCCCAGCCAATTTTTTTATTTATTTTTTATTTTTTGTAGTGACGAGGTCTTGCTATGTTGCCCTATGAGCTCAGGCAATCTTCTTATCTCTGCCTCCCAAAATGCTAGAATTATAGATGTGAGCCACCGTGACCAGCGATGGTGTGCATTCTTGAACATGAAAAAGATTTCTGTTTGGAACTTCTTGGGCCAACAGTGTTAGCTGTTTCTTTATGTGGCAAATACGTTTATGAGATAGCATATTGTAAACATATATCAAAACAGCACATTGTATACCATAAATAAGTACAATTATTACTTGCCAATTAAAATGTGAACAAACAAAAGAAACCTCTAATGAGGCAGGTGTTTCCTTTGTAGGAATATGTAGCAGGATGTCCTTCCTCTCTTAAAGAGTAGCGTTCTCAGGGTACCCTTAGAACGGGGCATTCTGCCCAGCCTTCACGTAATGGGTACTGATGGGCGAACCCGACCCTGTTGGAATGTGAAGCCCTAGTGTCCATATTTGGCTGGCAGAAGCATCACCAACAAGCAACTTGCCCAAAGAATTAGACAAACCTAGAGCCCCCTGAGTAGCCCTTCAGCCTTAGAAATGAACCATAAAACTCAACACTTCTGGAAATGAACACTTACAGACTTTCTGAGCCCAAAGCTTTCTTCCTGGGTTTCTTTTGTCCCTAGTGCTTTGACTTACTACTCCCACAAACCCATGCTCTGGACCTCAACCCTTCCCATCCCCTACCATGCAACCACCAGCCTTCTATGTCATGCTTCCTGATTTGTGAAATCCCTTCTCCTCCAATTGAGGTCCCCCGAGATTGTGAGGAGATGGTTGCCTTACTAATAAGAATGCACCCATTTATTCCTTGGCTTACACTCAGCTCCAGCTAATTCATCCAACAAACTTTGAGTGTGTGTTGTGGGTTTGTGTGTACATTTTCTTTGTGCTAGGCTGGGTGCCAGCATACAGAGGCTGGAGAGTAAGGCAGGGACCAGGTCTCCCCAAGTGTCTGCCAACTACCGAAAGGAAAAGGCAGCCCTGAAGATGGCAAGGTAGGGCCAGTGTAGGAATAGACCTGAACACTAACTACTGCCGGGCTCATCGAGAACACACTGGGAAGAAGAACATAGCTCATGTCCTCAATGAGTGAGGAGTCGATGGTCTGGTGGAAAAGGTAAGGAAGAAAACAGCATTTAAGATCTGAAATGATGCCAGGCATGGAGGCTCATGCCTGTAATCCCTGCACTTTGGGAGGCCAAGACAAGAGGATTGCTTGAGCTTAGGAGTTCGAGACCAGCCTGAGCAACACAGTGAGACCTTGTCTCTATAAAAATAAAAAAATTAGCTGGGCATGGTGGTACACACCTGTAGTCCCAGCTACTCGAGAGGCTGAGGTGGAAGGATTGCCTGAGCCCAGCAGGTCGAGGCTGCAGTGAATCATGATCCATGAGACTGTATTCCAGCCTGGGCAACAGAGTGCAACAGGAAAAAAAAATCTATAATGGTAAGTTTCATTGTATTAGGCAGGGCTTTCCAGAGAAACAAAACCACTCTGAAGCAGATGTGTAGATATGTATATTCATATACATATACATATACATAGAGATATCTATATTTATCTATCATCTATCTACACACACACAGAGAGTCCTCAACTTCACAATGGTTCTACTTAAGTTTTCGACTTTTCAATGGTACAAAAGCAATATGCATTCAGTAGAAACTATACTTCAATATTTGGATTTGGATTTTTTTTTCTGGGCTAGTGATATGCGGTCCAGTACTCTCTTGTAATGCTGAACATCAGCAGTAAGCCACAGCACCCAGTCAGCTGTGCCATCATGATAGTAAGCGACCGAAACTCTGAGTGTCCTGTGTTGCCAGATGATTCTGTCCAGCTGTAGGCTAATGTCAGTGTTCTGAGCATGATTAGGGCAAGGCAGGTTCAGCTGTGATGTTCAGTAGGTCGGTGCATAAAATATGTTTTTGGCTTAAGATATTTTCAACTTAAGCCCCATCATAAGTGAAGGAGCATTGTGTGTGCATAGATAGATAGATAGATAGATAGATAGATAGATAGATAGATAGATAGATATGCATGTATCTATAAATGTGTATGTGTACACACACACACACACACATACACACAATCAGCTCCCTGTATCTGTGGGTTCCACACCCATGTATTCAACCAACGGTGGATCAAAAATATTCAGGAAAAAAAATTGTATGTGTACTGAACATATACAGACTTTTTTCTTGTCATTGCTTCCTAATAATACAGTAAACAACTATTCATATAGAACTTGTATTAAGTATTTTAAGTAATCTGGAGATAATTTAAAGTCTATGGAGGGATGTACGTAAATTCTATGCAAATACCACACCCTTTTATATCAGAGACTTGAGCATCCCTGGATTTTGGTATTCGTAGGAGGTCCTGGAACAAATTCCCCACAGATATCAAGGGATGACCATGTGTGTATACAGAGAGTGCCAAAAAAATGTATACACATTTTAAGAAAGTAAAAATCTATTAAAATTGGAATACTCAGTAAGGTGAATACAAGCCACATTTGACTTTTGCAATGACAAGAGGTGCTCAAAGTGGTTACCATCCAGACACTTCTGATTACAGTCAACATCTTTTAACATCTCTTAAAATGTGTCCATTTTTGGCACCCCTGGTATATGCAACACACACACACACACACACACACACACACACACACACACACACACACACGATTTATTATAAGGAATTGGCTCACATGATCATGAAGGCAGGCAAGTCCTCCTATCTTTGGGGAGTCAGCCCCCCGGTGACCCAGCACAGTCGATATTTTCATTCCAGTTCAAGTCTGAGGGCCCAAGAACTAGGAGAGCTGATAGTGTGGTTCCCATCCAAAGTCCAGCCAAAGTCAAGACCCAGGAAGAGTCAAAGTTTCAGTTCAAGTTCAAAGGCAGGAAAAAAACTGATGTCCCAGTTCAATGACTATCAAGCAGGAGGAATTCTCTCTTCTTCACAGGAGGGTCAGCCTTTTTGTTCTATTCAAGCCACCCACATTAGGGAGGGCCATCTGGCATACTGGGTCCATTGATTCAAATGTTAATCTCATGCCAAAATACCCTCACAGACATACCCTGAATGGCATTTGACAAAATGTCTGGACTCCCTGTGGCCTAGACAAGCTGACACACAAATTTAACCACGTTTGTCATGTGTGGTAAGTACAGGGCATTGTGGGAGCACACAGAAGGCCACCTGGACTGCAGGACTTTGCTAATTAGGAAGAAATAATACTTAAAATTAAGTCTGTGTAGATCCCTTATTCAGGGGTTCTCAACTGGTGTGCAGGAACCCTTTCACAGATGGTCTCACCCTGTCACTCCAGGCTGGAGGGCAGTGCCACCATCCTGGCTCACTATAGCCTTGACCTTCTGGGCTCAGGAGATCCTTCCGCCTCAGCCTCCCATGTAGCTGGCACTACAGGCATGCACCACCATACCTGGCTAATTTGTCCTGATATTCTTAATGAGTGTGTAGATCACATGTAACTATAGCTGAGTTTTTACACAGTAGGACTGTCTTGTCAGGCTCAAGGTGACCTGGGCCGGATGAACCGGTACTATAAAGCAGATGTCAACACCTCAGGTGAGGGGGGAAAAGTTGGGCAGAGCCAAGTCTTCTCCAAGAGAGGACTCTGTACTGGACTGAGGAGAACTGGGCCCCAAGTACAGGAGCCATAGTCTAGGCAGCAGCCATCCTGCTCAAACAGCAAAACCATGCCGAAGAGGCTCATGGGAATAGGACAGTCACTGTGCTATGGGATGCAAAGCTTGGTGACTGACTTTGTTTTCACCTTTCAGTACCTTCACATACCTCATACCTGTTGGTATTAAAAAGAATGCTCTTGGTTGGGTGGCATGATGGCTTACGCCTGTAACCCTAGCACATTGGAAGGCCAAAGCAGGAAGAAGTAGATGTGAGAGGTCACATCTATTTCAGTTCATTTGTGAGCCCATACTTCCATATGCTAAATAGCTATAACAAAGAAAGTGGTCTTCAAATTAGTAGGAGTTTATATGCAAGAAAAAAAAAAAGAGAGAGAGAAAAGTTGGACATGGTGGCTCAATTATGTAATCCCAGCAATTTGAGAGGCTGAGGCAGGAGGATTGCTCTCAAAACCAACCTGGGAGTCGGGTTCGGTGGCTCAGCCTGTAGTCCCGCGCTTTGGGAGGCCGAGGTGAGTGGATTGCCTGAGCCCGCAAGTTCGAGACCCACCTGGGCAACTTGGCGAGACCTCATCTCTACAATAAATCAAAAAAATTAGCCGGGCATGGTAGCATGTACCTGTAGTTCCAGCTACTTGGAAGGCTGAGGCAGAAGGATCGCCGGAGCCTGCACTCCAGTCTGGGTGACAGAATGAGACTCCACCAAAAAAAAAACAAAATCAGGCACAGCGGTGCATGCTTACATCCTCAACTACTTGGGAGACTGAGGCAGGAGTATTGCTTGAATTGAAGAGGTCAAGGCTTCAGTGAGCCATGATTGTGCCACTGTACTCCAGCTTGCGAGACAGAATGAGACCTTGACAAAAAGAAAAGAAAAAGAAGATGAATGCTGTGGCTGGGCAGCAGCTCAGGCCTCTAATCCCAATGCTTTGGGAGTCTGAGGCAGGAGGTTGGCTTGGGACCAGGGCTTTGAGACCAGCCTGAGCAACACAGCAAGATTCAGATCTATAAAACATTATTTTAAAAAATTAGCCGAGTGTGGTGGTGCATGCCTGGAGTCTCAGCTATTCGGGAGCCTGAGGTGGGAGGATTACTTGAGCCCAGGATTCCAAGTCTGCAGTGAGCTATGATTGTGCCAGCCTGGGTGACAGAGTGAGATCTTGTGTCTCAAAAAAAAAAAAAAAAAATGCTGTGATCACCCAAAAGTTGAGCAATACTGCCTTGTATTCTAACTCAGAAGCGAAAGTATCCTTTTCTTCTTCCAAAACCAGTAACAATAATCTGGTCTGAGCTCATGATGTGTCTTTCTTGCTCTGGGAGGTAAGAGGCTCACCCAATGGAGGTAGTTAGGCAAACTTTTTCTTTTGCCGTAAATGGCAAAGCAATCTCTCTACCCATTTTGTGAAAAATGATCTTCACGCTGAGAATTTGACTTCACTCCTTTCTGAAGAAAGGGCACAGGAGGGATAAACACATTCTTTGGCATTGCAGGGAACAAGAGATCTACAGAAACTTCCAAGGCAAGAGCCCCGTGCAGACGCAACAATGGTTGCAGCTGCCTTGCAATCTGCCCCATCCGAGGAGGAGAAAGGTGATTTCCCTGATGGGGTTGTGGCTGTGCCTGCATTTACTGTCCTCGGGTATGGTGTTTAGCTGTGTCCTTGCAGGCTGGGGAGCTGTGAAGACTTTGGGGACCTGGACACTGATCATGAAGAAGTGCCACTCTGTGCTGTCCTTGAAGGACCCCCAGGCGGGCTTCCCCATCAGCTCACAAGACTTTTGTCTGGACAGGGCTGGCGGAGTGGCCCTGAGAGCTTCCCGGGGAGTGGAATGGACTCTCAGAACAGCAGAGGCCATTTACAGCCATAAAGGGCCTTAGGAAATAGCATCTCCCTCTCCAGATGCTCTTAAGGGAGTCACTTAAGTCATCTCCACCATCAAATCCAAGTTCAGAGTAATTGGCTCTCCTCAAGTTGACCCTGCTTGGCACCAGCCCCTCCCCTTCTTCCCCCTGCTAGGAGGCACCCGCAGAAAGGGCAGACCGCCCTCCCTCCCTCGCCAGGGAATTCTCACAACGCGCCTGTGAGATGCTTATTCTTCTTGTAGTAGGAGATTATTTGGAGGATAGTAACTCTTCCCTTTGACAGTTCATTCTTTTACTCCCTCTCTCCCTTCATGACCAGGCCATTTAGGGGCTGGCGGCCATTGAAAAGAGTAAAAGAGAAGCATTTCTATGTTGGTTTCCATGAACCAGTGATGTGGGAGAAAGGACAGGGCTATTGGTATTGACAAAACAAATATTCAAGGATTTAAATTTTTTTTAAAAGGAGGAATTCTCTCTTGCCCGCTCCCAACCCCCCTCTCCCCCACTGGGAAGAGTGGAAAGAGATGGTGGGAAGACAAGTGTAGCCTTCAGAGGGTCCTGGAGAGAGGGGCTGTGCCAGGCTGTATTTTCTTTCTTTCTTTTTTTTTTAATTGATGTCTTATTCCTTCGCCCACGCTGGAGTGCAGTGGCACACTCACAGCCATTCCAGCTCTGGTGACCCCTCCACCTCAGCCTTCCAAGTAGCTGGAACTACAGGCGCATGCCACCACACCTGGCTGATTTTTTTTAAATCTATTGTAGAGACGAGATCTCATCAAGTTGCCCAGACTGGGTCTCAAACCCCTGGGCTTAGGCAATCCTCTCGCCTCAGCCTCCCAAAGTGCTGGGATTACAGGCTTGAGCCGCTGCACCTAGCCCAGGCTGTATTTTCTAAAGATGGTCTCAGCGATGTCTCCCATCTTGTACACTCTTCTTTCAGCGTGAGTGTGACTCTCCTCCCAGAGAAAGCTAGGGTCCATGTCCCCTCCCTGTGGATCTGGGCGGGCTTGTGACTGTGGTAGCTGTAGTTCTTAAACAGTTGTGCAGCTCTGCTTAGGGAGTGGAGACTTTCACCTGCGAGTTCTGAGCTGTACTGTGAGGAAGCCCGGGTCACACTAGGGGCCTCTTTCTGGCCAAGAGCCCCAGCTCAGGCTCCCGCTGACAGCTGCCATCAACAACCACACACGTGAGTGTAGAAGCTTCCAGAGGATTCTAGTTCCCGGCCACCAGGTTGAGCCCTCTGAGGGATCACACATCAGAGCAGAAAGAGGCCAGGTATCCCCATGTACTTTCTGTGAATTCCTGACCCGTAGACTTATGAGCATAATAAAATGGTTGTTTTAAGGCACTCAGATTTGGAGCAATTTGTTACCCAGAAATAATTGGAACAGGGCCTAATATCTTTTTACCAGGGTTGAGGGAAGTGGTAAACCCTATGGATGGATTGAAGGATGCCAGAACAGAGGGTCTGTCTTACTGAAGGCCCTGGGACAAGACCTAAGAGACATAATAACCACATGGGGGTAGACAGGGCCTCCAGTGGCCTCTTAACATGATCTGAAACTAGCAGCACGATTCCTCTGCCCACAAACATGGCTTCTAGAAGTGGTGGCCTCCACGGGCGGATGACCAAGGTTAGACTGGGTGGTTCTGAAAAAGCCCATGTGGACAGGCTGCACTGGGGACCAGATGCCCCTCCCTGCTGCACCCTCACCCAATGCTTGGCAAAATGTCAACCCTCTAGAATTGAGACTTATCTAAGAATCCTTAGGCTATGCCCTCTAACATGCCACAGGGTCCTTCTGGATTGCCAGGATGAGGGATAAGCCACTCTGGAGTGAAGGCTTAACCTCAAGGAAGCATCAGTGTGCTGGGAATAGGTGGCAACGCTTTCAATGTCAGGGTTCAGTGGGTATGTCTCCCATGGACTCGTCCTCACTGGGCATAGTGCAAGCATGTGATGGGTTCAGGACTTGCTACCCCAAATTATGGTGCTCTGGCATCTGAGGAAACAGCAGAAGCAGAAGGATCACTCTCACCTTGCTTTCATCCTTCTCCCCTGAAGCAGGTCATAAAACCCTCATTTCAGAGGTGCCTCCCCATACCCGGAGGAAAGGAATGTCCTTGTCACTGAAGACACAGGGACATGAGAGGAACCAGAACAAACAGGCCTGGCTAAGGTCTCCCCAGTTTCTCACCATTAGACCACATCCCCTTTGTCCAATCATACATGTGCACAACTGTTCGCTTTTCATCAATCCTTGAACATAAAAATATACAAGTTTCCGTGTTTCTTTGGGTCTTCATTTCTGAACACTCCCATGTCGCAAAAACTTAAATGTGTATGCTTTTCTCTTGTTGATCTGTCTTTTGTTATAGATGCCTAGGCCACGAATCTAGCGATGAGTGAGAAAAGAAACCTTTCCTCGTCTACACATGCCTCTCTGGCTTTGCCTGTAGAGAAACCAAGAATCTCCCGGTGAACAATACCCATAAAGAGCCCACACTTGATATTAAGGAGGCCAAGGTGGGCTGGGGGTGGGGAGATTTTGGACACCAGAAAGAGCAGAGTGAGAAGGTTGGATTCTGCAGTGTGGTCTCAGCCAGCACCTGCCTCCTTTCCTGCCTCAGGCTGCCAACACCTGAGAGGAGAAGGAAGCGGGGACAGAGGCCCAACCCAGAGGGAAATGACCACATGGTCAGTCTGAGCACATTGGCCCTTGGACCTCTCCGGTGACACCCCTGGACCCTGTTCCAGGGAGTCTCGAGGCAAGTGGGACTTAGAAATCACACACCGCCATCGAATGAAGACAGTCTTCAGAAGGGAACAGGACAGTCCTAGTGGTGACCTGTCTGACCAAGGACCAATCACAGAGAGGGTGACAGGTGTTCTAGGAGAGCCTGCACGGGCTTGTGACATCAAGAACCACCTAGGACTTTCCCAACACTTGGTAACGTGGGCAAAGGACATAAAAGTGACGGAAATTAAATCTCTATCACCACAAGGCATATGGGACCACACATAGAAATGGAGTTACCCGAGAGCCAAAAACATCTATTTTATATACACATGAATGTGTGGTCTGAGATTTGTACAAACCATCAAAGCTGGCTCCCTAAATACCAACAGAATCCGTCGATAAGACAAAGCTGAGTTTACCTCTTGAAAAAAGGTAAGAGTTTTCCATCTCTGACTTGGCAGTGTCTCCAAGGGGGGACAGGTGAGGCCAGAATTGATGGAGAATGGGGAGCTTGGTTTAAGGCGGGCCTTACAACTCAGGACTTGATTAGGATTGGGTAATCATCATAATGCAACATACCAGCATTGGTGGAAACAGCAGGGTGAGGAGAGAGTCCAAGACACTTGTCTGTTGATACTTTCCACTGAAGAGTTAGCTGACGAAGAATTGGAAGAATTTCTTTTTTACAGGAAACTCCTGTTATAAACAATCAAAGCTTTTGCTTGGGCTGGAGAGTACCAGAAGAGTAAAGCCACGATAATAAAGACTTGCTGAAGATTTGCTAACAAAAATGGCTAAATCCTGTTCACTACACAGGACGGGTGGTTTCAGTTCTAAGCATCCATGCTGAATGTAGGGGCTCACAAGTTCTTGTTTTCACTCCCCTCGTTTTGCATTTAGGAAACCTTGGGTTTAGAGCAGCTGAGTAACTTGCCCAAAGTCACAAAGCTACTAAAACTGAATAGTACAGTAGTTAAGCATAGAGTCTGAAATTCAACTGTGAGGGATCATATGCAAGTTTAGAGTTACTTAACTTCTCCATGTCTCAATTTTATCATCTGTAAAAATATCATCTAACAGTAAATAGGACAAAGAATTATGACTTGTACATAGAATTGTGATGATAGTTAAATACATTCAAGCCTGGAAAGTATTTAGCACAGGCCCCGAAATTGTGCTCCAAAACTGATAGCCAGTAGCAGTCATAGTTGCACAATAGTAAAAGTTGTAGTAGTAATAAGAGTAAGTGTAGACCAGGATTCAAACCAAGTTTGTTGGACTCCAGTGCAGACTCAGCTACAGAATTTGCCCAGTGCAAATTTAAAATTCAGGGCTGCTTGTCAAAAAATTACTAAGAATTTCAAGGCCAGGCACAGTGGCTCATACCTGTAATCCCAGCACTTTGGGAGGTTGATGCGGGAGGATAGCTTGAGGCCAGGAGTTTGAGACCAGCCTGGTAACATAGCAAGACCCTGTCCCTACAGAACATTTTTTAAAAATTAGCCAGACTTGGTGACACACACCTATAGTCTCAGCTACTTGGGAGGCTGAGTTGGGAGGATTGCTTGAGCCCAGGAATTTGAGGCTATGATTGTGCTAGTGTACTCCAGTCTAGACAACAGAGCAAGACCCTGTCTCTTAAAAAATCAAGACAGCAACAGTAGCACATTCAACCAAGCATAGGATACTTTTATGTGTACCTGCATAGGTCACACACCCATGAAGCTGGCTGTGCTCCAGGGCTCCTTTACTTAAGGAAAATCTTTTATCCTTCTAACTAGTGTCAAATAAAATTTATGGAAGGCCATTGATTTGTACTGAGCTGCCGCACTAGGCCCTGACAGACCAACCCAAAATGGAGTCAGCCATGCTAATGTTCCATGTCACCAAACCAAAACCTAATCTGTTTACTTGTAAGATTTAACCTTCTCAAAAATCAGGGGAGACATGGTAGCCAAATCTCTGAATAGGCCAGTTTTTGTTTTACTTTTTTTAAAAATCAGATTCACAGCAACCAGTCAAAAGAGACTCAGTCAATTTAAACCAACGTGATAAGGAAGACCCTCTGCTTCAACCCACACCAAGAAGGTAACCCAAAGTACCCTGATGTTAACCAATCCACTTTTAGCACCATGCTGTTTCCTTTTTTCTGCTCAAGCTATCTCACAAAAATCAACTATTCTTCCACACTTCTATTGTGTAGACTGGATGCTGCCCGGTTCATGAATTGCTAAGAAAGTCAATTAGATCTTTAAAATAGGGATCCACGGCCCCCAGCCCATGGACCGGTATTGGTCCATGACCTGTCAGGAACTGGGCCACACAGCAGGAAGTGAGCAGTAGGCGAGTATTTACAGCTCCCCATCTCACCTTTAACCATCTGAGCTGTCTTCTGTCAGATGCACGTTGGCATTAGAGTCTCTCTTTTTTTCTTTGAGTTGGAGTCTCATTCTGTCACCCAGGCTAGAGTGCAGTGGCACACTCTCGGCCACCCCAGCGTCGACTTGCTGGGTCCCAGTGATCCTTCTGCCTCAGCCTTCCGAGTAGCCAAAACTACAGGCACATGCTATCATGCCTGGTTAATTTTTTTTTATTTATTGTAGAGACGAAGTCACACCAAATTGCCTGGGTGGTCTTGAACCCATGGGCTCAGGCAATCCACTCACCTCAACCTCCCAAAGTGCTGGGATTAGAGGCTGAGCCATCGAGCCAGGCTGGCATTAGATTCTCATAAGAGCACAAACCCTGTTGTGAACTACACATGCAAGGGATCTAGGTTGCACACTCCTTCAAAGAATCTAATGCCTGATGATCTGAGGCAGAGCCGAGGCGGTGATACTAGTGCTGGGAAGCACCTGCAAATACAGATTAACATGAGTGGTCAGGTTTGACTGACAGAGACTGTCATAAATCAGTTTCTTGTAGACTCACATTACCACCCTATCAGGGAGTGGCAAGTGAGTGGGTATACGTCAATTATACAGCTGCATCTAGTGGCAGACCTTAAGCCAGAATCCAACACTTATTTTAGTCTGCACGTGGTCCACCCATTATTTTATTTATCACGTCTGTTCACGCCTCTTTCCCACACTGTGCACTTGTCTCAGTCACGGTTTTGGTAAGCCCACAAGCTAATCCTAGCCAAAATGAGGTAAAAACAAAAGTCACTGAAGAACTTCTTGGAAAAGGGGGAAGATCCAATGATGAGAACAGCAGAAGACTCTAAGACTGCCAACAAAAAGAGAGCTGCATTTAAAAGAAAATACTGAGAATCCTACTTAAATTATGTGTTCATTGCAACAGGTGATACACATTCTCCAAGCCTACTTTGTATAATATGTGGCGACTGGCTACCCAATGAAACCTGCAAACTGCTTCACCACAAGACCAAGCACTCTGCATTAAAAGACAAGCCTTTGAAGTTTTTCAAAAGGAAAAAAAACATAAACAGGAAGAACAGAAGCAATTATTGAAGGCCATCACTTCATCAAATGTGTCTGCACCAAGAATATCATGCTTAGTAGCTGACTGCATTGCTAAAGCCAAGAAGCCCTTTACTATTGGTGAATAATTGATCCTGCCTGCTGCTAAGGATATTTGTTGTGAACTTTTAGGAGAGGCTGCAGCTCAAAAGGTGGCATGTACTCCTCTTTCGGCTAGCACTATAACTAGACGAATTGGTAAAATAGTAGAGGATACTGAGGCACAATTGTTAGAGAGGATTAATGAGTCACGGTGGCATGCAATCCAGGTTGATGAGTCTACTGATAATGACAAGGCAACAATGCTTGTTTTTGTGCGATATATTTTCCAGGAGGATGTACCTGAGGATATGTTACATGCACTTTTGCTACCAACAAATAGCACAGAACTATTCAAGTCTTTGAATGATTACATATCAGGAAAACTGAACTGGTCATTTTGTATCAGTATATGCACTGATGGAGCGGCTGCCATGACTGGATGGCTTTCTGGTTTCGCCACTCAGGCCAAGGAGGTCGCTTCTAAACGTGAGTCTATGCACTGTGTCATTCACTAAGAAATGCTGCCTGGTCGAAAAGTCTCACCTGAACTTAGCAATGTTTTTAGGATGTGATTAAATTTATCAACCACATTAATGTACATGCCCTTAACTCATGTCTGTTTGTGCAGCTCTGTGAGGAGATGGACACAGAGCACAAATATCTTCTTTTATACACAGAAGTGCAATAGCAGAGCAGTGGCCAGAGTCTTTGAGTTTTGAGAGCCGCTCCATAGATTTCTTTTAGAAAAAGTCACCACTGGCAGCACATTTCAGTGACACAGAATAATAGGTCGCAAAACTTGCTTACTTGTGTGACATATCCAACCTGCTTAGCGAAATCCATCTGTCACTTCAGGGGAGAATGACAGCTGTGTTCAAGTCAGCAGATAAATGGCTACATTCAAACTGGAATTATGGGGGCTACAAGTGAACGTTGGGATTTTTGACATGTTTCAAACATTAGCAGAGATTTTGAAAGGGACGGAGCCAGGGCCTTTTATCTCCAGCAGCTGGTATGGTGGTTTCAGATCAGCTGGTGCATGATCACCTATCTCAGCCTTCAAAAGAGTTTGAGCATTACTTCCCAACCACAAAAGACTCCTGAACCGGGAAGGAGTGGATCTACGACCCATTCGTGAATAAGTAAGGTAAATCAACTTTGCCCATGCCAGAAGAAGATCAACTTCTTGAGATCGCAAATGACAGTAGCCCTAAAAGTATGTCTGAGGCAACTTTAAATCTCTACACATTCTGGATCAGAGTCAAGTGGAATATCCTGAGATTGCCCCCAAAGCCCTGAAAAGCCTGGCCCCCATTTCCAATATCCTATCTTTGTGTAGCAGGGTTTTTCTGCAGTGACAGCAACCAAAATAAGATTACAGAGTAGACTGGACATAAGCAACACACTTTGGGTGTCACTGTCTCCCATTATTCCTAGATGAGACTGTCTAGCTGCAGAAAACAAGCTCAGGGCTCCCACTGATTCTGCATTATGGTGAGTTGTATAATTATTTCATTATATATTACAATGTAATAATAGAAGTAAAGTACACAATAAACATAATGGACTTGAATCATCCTGAAACCATCCATGAAAAAATTGTCTTCCATGAAACCGATCTTTGCTGCCAAAAAGGTTGGCGACTGCTGCTGTATAACTCAATTTGTTGAAATTTTGTTCTTTGACACTGGCATTGCATTGTACCAACTCATTCCTCCACATTACAACTACCATCTGAGAAGTTTGGAACTCAGTACTAAGTTGCTTTCCTGCAAAAATAGAGCTGTTTTTACCAACACTGATACTACAAGAACTGAAACTACTATACCAGTTTAAGTTGCACAAAGTAGCAATTATCCATGGCCTTTTAACATTCTCTTATGTGAAATTAAAGAGAGACTGGAATGTTCAAAGAGAGACTGGAATATTCTTAGCATCTAACACATGCCCTGAAGGCACATGAAGCTTTGACTTCAAGTTTGACTCTCCAAATATTTCCTTTGAAAATCAAATTATGTCTGCCTTTGGTCAGCAGAATTGTGAATTAATTTTTTAACACATTTTTTCTGTAGTTTCCATGTTTAAAGCAATTGAACATGGGTTGATTTTAGGTTTAAAAATATTTTAAACATTTGGTGTTTTACAAATGAGGTCATTCCTGCATGGTATACCTATTCTAGGAAGGAAAGAGATCATGTCTCTATCTCCATGTAGAGCCTGAAATGCTTTAAGGATATTTTCTATAGTTGGGAGCATAGGACTTTGATCCTGAGAAATCCTGGGTATAGAGAGAATAGAATCAATTCTGAGATCAACTTGGTGAGCTTATCTAGTTCTATTTGGGACAAAGCAGAGGAAAATGTTTTATTTGGTCCAAGTCATTAATAAGAAAAAGCAAAGCCAAACAACCAAAGTATAAGGTAACACAAAAAAGTTGGTATTGGGTTTTTTGTGTTTTTTTTTTAATGTATCTCTCTCTCTTTTTTTTTTTTTTAAATGAAGATGTGGGGTAGGTTTTGGGTTTTGACATCAAACAGATCCCTGGGCATTCAAGACTTTGTACAATGATTTTCCAATTCTGGCTTCACTGGGGAAAAAAAAATGCCACATGTTGTTTTACAGCACTGGATCTGACAAAGATTTTCTGACCAAAACTTTAGTCAGGCTTCTCCGAGTCCTTTACTTGACAAAGACAGAACTTGGGCTTCCTTCTCTGTCCCTACAGAATCCAGTTTTAAAAAGAGTCCAGCTAGGCTACTTTTGGCAAAATCTTCCACACTTGGTATCTGACCACCTGAAAGCTGATCATTCTGGCCTACCTCCAGCAATAACCCTGTAAAGTCAGTTTAGCCAGAAACTTCTTATCCCACCCACTGCCCCCTACACTACCCTTTGGTTCTAAACCCCCACTTTTCCTTGTTGGAATTGGAGTCAAGCCCACTCTTTCTTCCCCATGGCAAGATTCCTAGACCAACTTTCTATAGCCCCCTTGAATAAGGCCTGCTTTACCATCCTTGACAAGTATCACGATTAAGTTTTTCTTTAACAGATCAAATGAGGTAACCCTCCTTTAGGAAAATCTATTATAGTTAAAAATGTCACTGCATTTCCTGATTCTTGTAATTAAAGACTGTGAGCCTCATTCTGGGGGAAGATGATGAGTTTTAATTTTTCAATGAATGATGCAATGTGCGAACAAATGAACTTGGAGGGCAGTGACGTCAACACACATGGTCGCTGCTGCAGCTTTTTCCGGGTGCCTGGGCTGCCAGCCACTGCTCTTCATAGCACAGATGACAGGTCAGGAGTTTCAGGTTGGGGACCCAGCCCCTGGAATCCCAGCAGGAGAGGCACTTGCCTCCCAGCTGGTAGACATGGAGGAAGAGAAAGATAGGAGGGGGAGGGAGAGGTAAAGGCACAGGGTTCTTGTGGAGAGAGGCCTGGGGAAGGGGCTGCCCCCTGATCCACAGTGCCTCAGCTGTGGACATGCTTACACAGGGTGGGGATGGAACTTCATGGACTGTGGGGTATCGTCCAGAACTATAGACTGTTTCCCCCGTACCTGGCTCCTTCCTGCCTCCTCCTTCAGGGAGCGGCCTCTGGCCAAGGCTGTCTCTGAAGGATGTGCATATTCCCAGTAATGAGTCATGGGGTGCAGGTGACCAAGCAAACCTGAAGGTAATGCAGTCGTCACTCTTAATCAATGTAATCGTAAACCCCATGTAGGAATTTTGTGACTTGCTTGCTTTGATTATAAAACTCCTTGCTGTATCCCAAGGCACAGATTCTTCACCAACCAGTCACCTTCTGTGCCTCCCATAAGTTTTAATAAAGGACAGAACTTGGGCTTCCTTCTGTCCTTTATTAAAACCAATGTCTCTCCTGGCTGGACCTCTGGGTAACTTCTTTGGAAAAGGTAAACATTACACACAAGCCCTCTCAGACTTGGGATTACCATGTTACATGTGCAAGTGGAGTTTGAAAAGTTCCATTGTCCTAATGCTAGGTGGACTTAAAAAACTTGTCTCAGCCTGTATTGTCACACATAGCACAGAAATGACAGAAAGTGACACTCAAAACATACACAGTGGACTATACAAGGAAATCGAAGTTCCAAATGATCGAGGCCATCTTCTCCTAAAGCCTCCGTGCCTACCCCAGGCCCTTCCCAACCTTCCCCTAACCAGGAAAAAAAACTGATTCTGCCCTTTGAGAGCAGGGCTGAACCAAGCATGGAAGCCATTCACAGAGTAGTTGGACTTGTGTCTCTTGTCCAAGATGACTTTACCACTGGTGCGGATGGGGGAGTTGGCTGTAGGTGTAAGGAGGAACTGAGTGGAGTTCTGTTCTTCCTCTTGTCCTGTGATTCAGTAGCTCAAGTCTAAGAGGGCGTAATGTTTGATTATTCCAAAGATGCCACCCAAAGGTCCAGCAGGGAGAGACACTGATTTATCAAAAATTATAAGAGGCACTGATGGCGGCCGGTCAGTGAAGAATCTGTGTCTTGGGACAGTACAGCAAGCAGTTTCATAATCAAAGCATTCGAGTGAGCCATTCAAATTCCTATGCCATGTTTACAGTTACATAGATTGACAACTGCACCATAAAGAAGGACAAATATATGGACTTCGCAGAAACTTGAATAGATTTGGAGTCGATCCTACTCAGTGATCTATCACAGAAACAAAGAACAGAATACCGTATGTTCTCACTCATAAACGGACCTTGAACAATTATAATACTATAAGAAAGCATTTGGCAGTAATGGGAAACTGTTGGGGGGGTGGGATTGGCAGTTGAGGGAGGGGCATACCTCATCCACAAGGGTACCTGCATAATCAGTGTTGGTATACCTAACCCTGAATTGTACCCCACATCTTTATAATAAAAAAAGAGTGCCAACTGCATTATCTTCAGGTTTGCTTGGTCACCTGTGACAGATCACCTGTACCCCATGATTCGTTACTGGAAATCTGCATATCCTTCAGAAACCAGGCCTTGGCCAGAAGCCATTCCCTGAGGGAGGGGGCAAGAAGGAGCCAGGTACAGGGGAAAACAGTCCATGTCTGGATGATGCCTCACATGTCCCCTCCTTCGCTTTCCCAGAATCCCCTGAGGCCCTTAAGCCTTTCTGGTGGTGACTTGTGGTCACTTTCCTTGCTGGTGGCCTTCCTCCATTGGGCCTCTTGGGCTTATGTTTGTTTCACTAGTTTAGTCATTCATTCATTCACCAAACGAGCACCTGTCCTGCTCCAGGCAGGTCGTAGAGCTAGAGATACAATTAAAAATAAGCATGGAGCTGGGCTCGGTGGCTCAGCCTGTAATCCGGCGCCTTTGGGAGGCTGAGGTGAGTGGATTGCCTGAGCCCGCGGGTTCGAGACCCGCCTGGGCAGCGAGACCTCATCTCTACAATAAATCAAAAAATCAGCCAGGCGTGGTAGCGCATGCCTGTAATTCCGGCTACCTGGAAGGCTGAGGCGGAAGGATCGCCGGAGCCCAGCAGGTCGAGGCTGCCGTGGCCGGGAGCGGCCACTGCACCCCAGTCTGGGCGACAGAGTGAGACTCCAACTCAAAAAAAAAAAAAAAAATAAGCATGGAATTGCACTAGCTCTTTGAGAGTTAGCCGTTTTTCATGTGCAAATACCAGGATAAGCTGAGCATTTGCTAGGAGCCCAGTGCTACTCAGAATTGATGTGTGATGACTCCATTGTCACGACAAGTCTCTGAAATAAATAATAGTATCATCCCCATGTGATGCAAGATAAACTGAAGCCCAGAGAGCAGAAGCAACTCTCCCTACATCACATAGCATTTAAGTAAAGGAACCAGGATTCAAAGTAGACATTCTGGCTCTTGACTGTGAACTCTTGACCATTATACACAGACCACAGTGACTCTTGCCAAACCCTAGGACAAGGCAGGGCTGATTTGGGGTATGTGTAACAGAAGGAGGCAAAAAGTTGCGGGGGGGAGGACGTCGAAACAGTGTGGACAATGTTGACACAAGGGGCAGAGGCAGTGCATTCCCACCGATTCTAGGGTTATGGGGATCTTAGGGCATCTCCAGGAAGCAGCAGCCATTTGCGCCCTTGTAGGAGTCAGTGACATCTCAGTGGTTTCAGCAGGCTGAGGGTGGCAGGGGCACCAGCGACACTGGGCACCAAGGGGAGGATGTGGTGCCTCTGTGCAGCTGTGTGAGGCAGGGGCCTGGGCAGCGGGGGTCATAAGCATTTGTGAAACCCACCTGGGGCCCCGAGAGACACCTGAAGGGCTCCTCTGCAGAAACAGGTGGAAAAGAGCAAGAGATCGCGTTTCTCACTGTTCATTTTGCTCCTAAGCCCAGCGAGACCTACGGAGAGAGAATGTGTGTCGAGAGTTTCAGGTTCCGCCCTGGGGATGTGCTTGGCTTTCCTCAGAGACCTGGACACAGGTGTGTATGTGAAACTTAGTTTCAGCCATAGTGACAAGAAAAGAGCTTGATGTGAAGGTAACAAATGGTGTGGAAGCAGCCCCGCCCCTCCTCCCACCCTAAACCCTCAATGTCTCAATGGGGAAACTGAGACCTAGACACATCAGATGACTTCCAGAGCACATGGTTAGGGTGTCTGAGAGTCAATGGTTCGGGTGTCTGAGAGCCAAGTCAGGACTGTACTGTGCCTGTGTCCTTTTTTTTATTTTTTGCTAGAGTGCAGTGACATGGTTATAACTCACTGCAGCCTCAAAATCCCGGCTACTGGGCTCAAGCGATCCTCCTGCTTCTGCCTCCCAAAGTGCGGGATTACAGGTGTGAGCCGCCATGCCCAGCCCCTGCATCAGATGTTATATAGATCATCAGACCACAAACTCCTTGAAGGTGGGCTAATTCCTTCCCTTTCTTTGAATCTACCTCAGCACTAACACGGGGCCTGGCATAGAACAGGCCCTCAGGGCACACGTGCTGAATGAAAG
This sequence comes from Cephalopachus bancanus, assembly GCA_027257055.1. Classification (NCBI taxonomy): domain Eukaryota; kingdom Metazoa; phylum Chordata; class Mammalia; order Primates; family Tarsiidae; genus Cephalopachus; species Cephalopachus bancanus. Next base: position 2,643,162 of record JAPVLO010000209.1, read on the forward strand.
CATGGCTGGGGTGGTAGTTCTAGAAATACAGCTGCAGAAGTGTGTGCCTGCAGCTGTTTGTTGTGGCATGAGTCTGTTCCCAGCAGGTATACGCTGGGTGAGGGGGAGAGGGGACCCAGACCAACCTTTTGGAGGTTGGGCCCCCTGTAATAAACTCGGAATTTGTTCCTCCAGATCAAACAATCAGCCGATTTTATCTGGAAATTCTGAGAAGGCTGTGTCATGATTTGCAGAAGAAATGTCCTGAGATGTGGCAAACAGGTGACTGATTCTTCTACCATGACAATGCACCTGCCCACACTGTGCTGAGTGTTCAGCAGTTTTTGACCAAAAGTGGCATGGTCCCGGTACCCCGACCTCTTTATTCACCTGATTTTGCCAGAGCGACTTTTTTTTTTTTGTTTCTCCAGAGGAAAAAAGTCCTCAAAAGGAAACGTTTTGCAGATGTGGAAGAGGTGAAACAAAAAACGACAGAAGCACTAAAAGGCATCCAAATGAACTAGTTCAAAAGCTGTTCTGAGCAGTGGGAAAAGCGTCTCTAGTAGATGTATGGCATCAGAGACTGCTTTGAAGGCAACTGAAGCTTAAACATGTAAGAATAAATACACCATTTTTTATAAATAAATTCCAGGTTCTTTGGGGTCCCCCTCATATGTGTCAGCAGGCGTGGAACAGAAGGCACCACAGTGGTTTTCTGGCGACTGGAAAGACCTCACCTCCTAGAAAGTTCTGGTTTAACAATTCACTTAGCACTTCCAGGAAAATGTTTCCTAAAAGAAAGGGATTTTAGTTTTGAGCTTGGCTGAATTTGCTACTTATCCTTTTTTTCTAAAAGTGACTTGTGAATTAAATAGTTTGAGTAACCCTCTGCCCTGTGGCAGTAAAATGTGTCTCTGTAACCTTAAAAAAAAAAATACTCTGTTTCAACTACTGATCTTGGTTGAGCTCACTCTGTGGGAACCAGACGTATTCATGTCCACAGAAGTGCTTTTCCTTCCCTCCCTGTTAGTGGTTTGTTTGCTGCTATTAAGCACAGTTTGGGGTTTTTTTCCTTTTTTTAACCAATATCATTCAGTGCTGGGAGGCAGAGATGCTCATGATGCTGGTCTGAGCCCAGGAAATTCAGTGGAGGGGAGTAGGGGGGAAGGTTTAAATTCATACACCACTGCACTCACAGGCTCTCAGCCAGCTACTCTAAAAAAAAAGGCAGCTGGGTGCAGTGGCTTGTACCTGTAATCCCTGCTAAGGCAGGACTTGAGCCAGGGTTCTGAGCTTTGGAGGACTCGCCTTTAATACTCCCCCACCCCCAACAGGGCTCTCCTGGGGGGGCAGGGCGGGGGACAGAAATCCACAGAGTCAAGAAGATATGGCCACCTGGTACCTGCAACCCCTCCCTCTGGGCCAGGCACCAGGTATACGGAACCTAGTATTCCCTTATCTCAGAGCCTGAGCCCACTTCTGGGTCCTGAGTGGGCCTCAGCCCCCACTAATTCTCCCATGCTGACCTTCCATGCTGGCGCTTATAATCCAGAGGCTGAGGGCGGGGGAGTAATGGTGGCCTTTTGCAGGCATGTGGACATGCAGGGGTATTCACCTATATGAGAGCTGGAGGCAAGGGTGGGATGGCAGGCATGAGGGGCCACAGGCCGGCTCTCACTGGGCACTACATTCAGGCATGGTATTGGGAGTCTAGATCTGTACCTGACCTTTCCAAGTTGTCCTAAGGTATATTATCAACATAGGAAGAGAGACCATACTTGGTGTTTATTAGCTTGATTTCTAACTGCTAGAGTTAGATGCACAGTGTATGACCTTCCTGCTCCTGCCCTGGTCGGTAAGTGTGAGGAACAGCCCATGTGGATGTTCTGAACATGATTCTCAGGTATACACAGCGCCGCATGTATAAAACACAACACACCCATCTTCATGTGTCAAGGGGCTTTCTGCATTGTTGCTGCCTTTATGAAGAGTGTGACTGAGTATCTCTACTCATCGTGATCGGATTTTCCACTGCTTGACTTGGAAACGCACGTGCTGTCACGGTCACGGGGCCCCCTCAGGTGGAGGCTGTCGCTCCGTGAGCTGTACACCAAAGATGACACCCCTACAGCATGACAGTCTTCCAAACAGTTTGGGGGAAGATGCATTTTTCCTCAGTAAAAAAGGAAAAAATTTCTAAAAGCACATGCTTCCTCGGCCGTTAGTCATTCTGCCTTTGAGTCTGCACAGATGCTTATTCCGCAGTATTTGGAGAAAGTTGTTTATATTCCTGTCTCCCCTACCAAGTTCAGAGCTCCTCAAAGGCAGATGTTGTACCATTGTCCTCTTTAGACTTCCAGCACCCAGCCCCATGCTCCATAGATGGGTCATGGGCATTATGCTGTGGCATAGTAGAAAATATATCTTTAGTCTTTGACTCCAGCTACTGGCACAGAGCATCTAAAACCCTTGAAATTTCCTGAGTGACAGGGATGTCTTTTGTCTTCTAATAACCTGGCTCAAGGGGTTGGGTGGCAGGGGTTATGTAGTTTCAGACCAGGAGCTGATCATCAGAAAAACCAATCGTGTGACTAGAGGATTACAATTTTCAACTGTCCTCCACCCTTCAAGGAGGGGCTGGAGATTGAGTTCAATCACCAGTGGGCAATGATGCAATCAGTCATGTCTATGTAATAAGGTTTGTTTGTTTTTTGTTGTTTTTGAGTGAGGGTCTCACTCTATTACCCAGGCTGGAGTACCATGGCACCATCACAACTCACTGCAGCCTTGACCTCCTGGTCTCAGGTGATCCTCCCACCTCAGCCTTCTGAGTAGATGGGACTACAAGTGCACACTACTATGCTCGGCTATTTTTTTTTTTTAATTTTTCTGTAGAGATGAAGTCTCGCTACACTGTCCAGACTGATCTCGAACTCCTGGGCTCATGTGATTCTCCTGCCTCAGCCTTCTAGAGTGCTGGGATTACAGGCGTGAGCCACCACACCTGGCCTGTAATGAGGTTTTGATTAAAATTCTGGAACCCGGAGGCTAGGGGAGCTTCTGGGCTGGTGCCCACACTCATGTGTGGTGAGGGAAGGGTGCTCCTCACTCCCTCCATATCCCGCCTCAGGACTCTCTTCTGTTTGGCTGTTCCATAGCCACAGCCTTTATGGTAAACTGGTCATAAAGTGCCTTCTTGAGTTCTGTGAGTCACTCTAGCAAATTCTCAAACCTGAGGTGGAGTCATGGGAGCTCCAAATATGTAACCAGACTGGACAGAAGGGCGAGTAGTATGGGAACCCAGGACTTGTGACCAGTGTCTAACGTGGGGGCAGTCTCAGGAGACGGAGTCTTAACCTGTGGGGTGTACACTAACTCCAGGTACTTAGTGTCAAAATTGAATGGAATTGTTGAACACCCGGTTCGTGTCACAGAACTGGATAATTGATTGATGTTGAGACGCTGTATTTGTTTTTGAAAAAACACCACCACATATACTCTGCTAATGATTAAGAAAAAGTGTATGACTTGACCCTAGCTGCAGCCTTTACTCCAAGGATTCTATGGCAGTTGAACCCTTCCTCTGTTGGAAGATAAGAATCCCTGTCCCCTCCCTTGAATATGGGCAGATTGATAAATGCTTTGACCCATAGTGTGTGGTGGAGGTGACACTACTTACTACCAAGGTTGGGTCATGAAAGCTCCCATCTGGTTAGATCTTGGAATTCTTGCTCTGGGGATCCCTTGTGGGGTCCAGCTGTCATATGGTAAGATGCCCCAGCTACCAGGCCTGGTTAACCATCCTAGCTGAGCCTGCCCATCAAGTCATCCCTGTCAGGAGCCAGCCATGTGAATGAAGAAGCCTCCAGATGTTAGACAACACCCCAACCACTAGACTTCCCAGCACAGATCCGGAATCCCAGAGTAGAATCCCCCGCTGTGCCTTCTGTGCATTCCCAGCCTGCAATCTCAAGGCCTTAGTTTTACACCACTGTACTCGGGTTGGTTTTTTTCACAGCAATAGTAACCAGAACATGATGGTTTTAACACAGTGTCATGACCGGCTGTTTAAAACATCCTTTTCAGCCGGGCTCGGTGGCTCAGCCTGTAATCCTGCGCCTTTGGGAGGCTGAGGTGAGTGGATTGCCTGAGCCCGCAGGTTCGAGACCTGCCTGGGCAGTGAGACCTCCTCTCTACAATAAATAAAAAAAAAAATCAGCCAGGTGTGGTAGCGCATGGCTGTAATTCCGGCTACTTGGAAGGCTGAGGCGGAAGGATCACCGGAGCCCAGCAGGTCGAGGCTGCCGTGGCTGGGAGCGGCCACTGCACTCCAGTCTGGGCGACAGAGACTCCAACTCAAGCAAACAAACAAACAAACAAAAAATCCTTTTTTTATTTTGAGTGATTTTATTTATTATATGAACTATTATATTGCACATGTATATAAATACTAGATCCTTCGAATTCTTTTAACTGTTAGTTATTGAAAGAGCAAGTAACTTTTTTTTAGCATAATAAATTACTGGCTGGGCACAGTGGCACACGCCTATAATCCCAGCTCTTTGGAAGGCTGAGTGGGCAGATTGCTTGAGCCCAGGAATTTGAGAACAGCCTGGGCGACATGGTGATACCTTGTTTTTACAAAAAATACAAAAGTTAGCCAGATGTGGTGATGCATGCCTGTAATCCCAGCTACTTGAAAGGCTGAGGCGGAAGGATCACCTGAACCCAGGAGGTCGAGGCTGCCGTGAACTGTGATTGTTGTGATCGTGCCACTGTACTCCAGCCTGGGTGACAGAGTGAAACTTCGATGCAAATAATTAAATACATACATACATAGGGAGAGAAAAATAAATTATGGCATTTTAGGATGTAAGGAAATATTTTTCAGGTATGGCAATCATCTTACTACATAAATCTTCCCACACCTCTCTGGTTATCCGCTCAGATAAATTCCTAGAGATGCATCAAACCAAGTGGCGTGTGTGTTTTAGAGTCCATGGGTTCATGTGGCCAAGTTGTGGTATCTCACTTCAACTCACTGCCCTTCCACATCCAAAGCTTGTGGGCCTGCATGGGGAGAGGTATAGGTTGCCCCTTTCTGCTTCCTCCTTCCCTTTACTTGGTGGCTTCCAGGTCCTCCCAAGCAGGGGATAAAGAGGAGTGGAAAAGAACATCTTTTACCTGGTATGGTCCTCTCTTGGGTGTCATGTCCCGTGAGTATCAGGTGTGAAGATGTCCCATCTCCAGCGGCGCCCTTGGGTACGTTTCAGTGAAGTCTTTGAGAAGCCTCCCTCAATGTGGTGCTTCAAATAAGAGACGTGCTTCTATTCCCGTCCCCCAATTCCAGCCCCCACCAGAAACTCCTACAGTGCCTGCTGCTGCTCCATTTTCCTGCAGGGGTTGTCTCTGGGCAGGGAGCCTGCAGGCAGCAAGGCCTCCTCCAGGGCTGCTTCTAGGTCACAGGCAACTCGTGCACCCCGTTATCCCAAACGAGGTGGGGTCAGAGCAGGTGCTTTCTCTTTGTGGAGCCATCTCTAACCAGTTCCTTTTTCCCGCTCAACCAGTAAAGAATGCGAATCAGCAATTTCACTCCTGAAGCAAATGTTCAGGGGATGAGATGCCTGTCTCTCCTGGCAGATACTCCCAAGCCCTGGGACTCATCTAGATCAGGGACTGGGAATCATCTAAACTAGGTCAGGCACTTCTTACCCAAGGCCTCCTCCAATATCCATGTCTTGGGCTTACAGAGTCTGGGGTGGGGATGGACATGGGGGTGGGGAGAGCAGGCTGAGTACAGTGGGACTGGGGGGGTGTTCTTCTTAAGTTGGAGAGATAGATGGGGCTTCCGACTTCTCCCCTCTTTGCTCCAATTATCAGACAACAGAGGTTCCATCTGACATTCTCTTATGGTGACTGGTTAAATAATATAGAATACTCTCTGTGAAGAAGTAAAAGGTAGCCATTTAAAATCTGAGGACTTTGTAATGGGAAACATTTAGTGATATGCGTGTATTGATATGTATTTAATGATAGATTGCTAAATGAAGAACTTAAGAGCCAAGACTATGTAATTCCATTTTTGTAAAATACATATTGTAGGTTGATAGATGCTAAGAAAAAATTATTAGAGGAAAATTCATCAGACCTTTGTTTTCCCAGAAAGATAGAATATAGGTGATTTTTTTATTCTCTGTGCTCTTTGGGGTTTTCAAACACATGACTCTGATAAGTTCAAAAAATCATTTCCAGAATAGAAAGCAAAATGTTAAACCTCCTTCTTATCCACACCCCCTACAAATGTTCTTTTTCCTTATTAACTTCTGAGTTTTCAGTGTCAGTGAACCTGTTCTTCTTCAAAGTAAATGAAGGAGCAGAAATAAAACTTACATGTGCCAGGATTGAATTTCCGGCAGTCAGCAAAAACTGACATGTGCAAGCCCCATGTCAACAAAAAAATGGATCTCAAAAATGCAGCCTCACCAGCCAGGGCCTCAGGAAGAGTTCCTGGAGTGAGATTTGCATCCTGGATCCTGGAACCACCTGGCATACTTTACACAAGACCGATGCCTGGGATGCAGAATTTTAAAAACGAGCAATTCCCATGTGCAGCCAAGGGTCAGAAGCCCTGCTGGAGAGCAGAAGCCCACCTCAGTACTGGCTTCCTCATTCCCCAGACCCCTTCTCCAGAAGTTTCCAGTGTCCTCTTCGACGTTAATTGTCTGAAAGTATTTGATTACAAATGCAGCCTCCAAACTCATTACAAGAAGTAGAAGCAGGAAGACAAGAGTCTTAGGCTACATGCTATGTTGAATAGTGTCCCCAAAAGATTCACGTTTACCCTGAACCTTAGAATACGACTATATTTGGAAATTGAGTCTTTGCAGATGTGATCAAGGGAAGATGAGGTCCTACTGGATAAAGGTAAGCCCTATAGACAATGATTGGTGTCCTTAAAAGAAGGAGATTTGGAGATGCACACGGCAGGAAGAAGACCATGTGAGGATGGGGTCAGAAACCTCTCTGTAGTGATGCAGCACCAAGGGATGGCAGGGATGGCCAGCCACCACCAGAAGCTAGAAGATGGCATGGACTGGATTCTCTCTCAGAGCCTCCAAAAGGATCAACCCTGCTGACACTTTGTTTTTTGGTTTTTGGGTTTTTTTGAGTTGGAGTCTCACTCTGTCACCCAGATTGGAGTGCAGTGGCCGCTCCCGGCCACCGCAGCCTCGACCTGCTGGGCTCCGGCGATCCTTCCACCTCAGCCTTCCAAGTAGCCAGAATTATAGGCATGCGCTACCACGCCCAGCTGATTTTTTTGATTTATTGTAGAGATGAGGTCTCGCTGCCCAGGCGGGTCTCGAACCCGCGGGCTCAGGCAATCCACTCACTTTAGCCTCCCAAAGGCGCGAGATTACAGGCTGAGCCACCGAGCCCGGCGACCCTTTGATTCAGGACTTCTGGTCTCCTGAATTTTGGTAGAATACACTTGTTTTAAGTCACCTAGTTGGTGGTGATTTGTGACAGCAGCCCTAGGAAACTCATCTAGGCTGTTTCAGAAATCTGCCCAGAAGCAGTGAAACGAGACCCCAGTGCATATCTGTATGTAAGAGGTAACCACACTCCTCAACACAGTCCTTTCCTGGACCTCAGAGGACTTGCCCCCACATACCAAGTGCTCTGTGTGCATGGAAGAAAATGCATCTTAGATCATACATGGCAATTTTCTTTCCATGACGTGTATGCAGAACCGATTTGGTTTGCAGGATGGGGGAAAAAGCCCCAAACAAACAACAACCCACTATACATTTTGTTCTATTGCTTTTCTAGTTCAGTCGGGGTATCTTTCTTATTAGATTCACTCGCCTGGTAACTAATAAGTGCCAGCCCTTGAAAAGCAATTACTTCTAAGTAAAACAAGCACTTCTCCGGAAGAGTCAGATAAAGCAGTACATCCTGTAAATAAGGCACTATGTGAGTAGGAGTTTGCTATTTCTGCTTCAATCTTAAAAAATTCCTTTCATCAAGACTATCTTTTACAGAGAATGGAAGAACTGATGAGACTTAAGTGGCCATTTACTTTATTCTCCAGCCTTCTAATGGACAGCACCTACTATGTAAACTAAGTTCTTGTCCATTGAATAAATAATTACAGTATGCCCTGAATCTACCATCCGGGCGGGAGATGAGTCAGGGTAGTTAGAACAGGTTAAGCACAGTTAGATACATTTCTTATAGACAGATTTTAGTTTTTAGTAAGAAAACATCCACACATCTTGTTGGCAGGCCAAACTGCCCCGCAGGCTGGAATGTGAGTTCAATGTGGACTCTCAGGCCACCACACCCCCTCAGCTCACCAAAGGAAAACTCCATTAAGGTGGTTCAAAAACCATAGAATAATAATAAAACCACCTTTGGCTCATGAACTTGTGTATTCAGAAATCTGGCAAGTCTCCTGCAAAGGCACCATTTTCACCCAGCCCCCCATCAGAGGCAAAGAGATGGCTATCTCTCCATGGTGGTTACCTGGGCTCCACCCACTTTAGCATATCAATTATTAGGAAAAACACAGTCTTTTTTGTCAAAAGCAAAAGCACAGTCTCCAAGACACCCATACCAAGGCATATTTGTTTATATTTCTCCCCTTTTCTTTCTCTAATAAACTCTGTTTTAAAACTTTACTGGCCACTCTGAAATCATTTCAGCATCAAGTCAAAGAGCCGAGTTTTGAGCTGTATTCCACCTGGCATCAGGAAGAGGCCACTGCTCTCAGGAAAACCATAGGGAGGAAGAGAAGTAACAGCAGATTAGATAGAGCAGAGCTCAAAGCAGAAGCACATAGGGGCTAGGGGGACCATGGAATGACCTTCCAATCAGGCATGGTGAAATGAACACAAATTGTGATCTCTGCTCTCACTTGAAACTGCACTAAAACAAGAAGAAAACAATAAAAATAAATATATACTAAACCCAAAAGGACCAAGAAGACCACAGTGAATGAGAACCATCATTGAATTTGGTAGGGATGGAACACAGAGGAAGTGGAGAAAGAGAGAAAGCTGGCAATGAAGTGCCCACAGAGATGACATGGACCAAGAAACTAGCCCCTCAGAACTCCGGGGAAGATGGAACATTGCAGATGTGTGAACCATGGAAGGTGGTGGTGGCCATGAGGAGGAAAAAAGGGGTTTGGTTGTTTAAACAGAAATTAGATCACAGTTGTTCACCTACCAGGAGCAGTGAAGGGTTCACTACTCCCTCCCCAAGTGGGAGATTCATCCTTAGACAGCAGGGCCCAGAGGGGCTAGAATTATAGCAGAGAGTGGGACCAGTGCCCTTCTGAGGGTGAACGTCGACTGTACAAATGGAATTGTAATCTACTATTTGGCTCGTCAGTGAACAGCTGTCATGTGATCAAAATAATATAAACGCTTACCGAACATTGATGGAAAAAGGTGGTATCACTGAGTTGGAAGACAGGAAAGTGGTGTTTGGGCATAAAAGTACTAAATCCTGATAAAAAGAAGTCAAACATTAATGTATAAAATTGATCAATCAGGGAATCACAGCATAAAGAGTACTTAGAAGCACCGCTTGGACCCTTATCACAGAAACTATGGAAAGAGTTGAGAGTGACTTTTTCCCCAGGGAGATGGGCTCAAGAGAGACTGGTGGAGAACTGTAGCCTATTTTTCTTACCAGCTTTTCAGTTCCCACTGGCTTTTTAAATTATGTAAATGCTTGGTTTTGGTGGAAAAAAAAGTTAAGTTTAATGAAAGGAGGAAGAACTGAAGAAGGCATGATTCACATTCATGGACCATGCCCAGTGTCTTAGTCTGCTCGGGCTGTCATAACCAAGTACTGAGACCCAGGAGCTTAAGCAACAGGACTTTATTTTCTCGCAGTTCTAGATTCTGGAAGCCTAAGATCAGCATGCCCATGTGGTCTGTTTCAGGTGAGGGCTCTCTTCCCAGCTTTTCAGAGAGAGAGGGAAGCAGAAGCCAAGGCCCAGGGGCAGCCTGCAACCTGGGTGTGTTGGAGGGAGCACTTCTTTCCCTCAGGGCAGCCCAGGAAGGATTTCTGTGAGCACACAGCTAGCCCCCTTACCTCCCGGCCCCTGGAGAGGTAGAGAGCCTTGTCTGACAGAGAGCTGGACTCCTGCAGGGCGGGATGTGCAGGTGGAGATGGCTTGCTTGCCTAGAGCTGTCTCCAGCTTTCCGGCTGATAGACCTGAATCTATCCTCCAGCTCAGTCCACTCAGCAACAGGTATTTTGACCTTTATCTGCCACTTCTTTAATGTCTCAATTCTTTTATTTTCCAAATTGTTCCCAACAGGAGTAAGGAAGAGGGGTTGGGGCATTCTTGAACCTCCTCAGGGGCCTCTACAATAGGCCTGTTCACTGTGTGTCTGACTGAGGGGGATGGGTCAGAGGGATGCCGCCGAAGGCCAGGAGATGGGTGAGGAGGTGACACACAGCACAGACAAGGAAGCAGGAACCTTGGCAGAGACATGGGGGGAGGATACATTTGAGTTACATCTAAAAAGTAGAATTCATGGGACTTGGTCATGAGCTGGGGAAGAGGCTAGCGTGAATGCCCATGCTTCAGACACAGTAACTGTGTGGAGAATACAGTTTTCCTCTCAGAGACCCTGCAACTCACCTGATGACTCAACCCAGCAGAGTTAGGGGACCAGCCCCCCCGGGACACTAACTGGGGAAAAGGTTTTCTAGTGCCAGCTGACTCTCCCTCCCAGTAGCATGCACAGCCCATGCCCTTTGGCGATTCCAAACCTCCAATTCAAATTGAAGTGAGGGCTATGTCAGTTATTTGCTGAGGTCTGACAGTGAAGTTTGGGAGCTTGCCACCAGGTGCTTACATTGGCAGCACTATACAAATAACCGTACTGTAACACCCTTCTTACCTGATCTGCCTCCAGTGAGTTTTTTCTTTACCTGAAGATAAAGAGAATATTGAAAGGAAGACATTTGATGACATTCAGAACATCAAGGGTAACACAATGATGGCTCTGATGCCCATTCCAGAAAAAGGGTTCCAAAAGTGCTTTAATGGATGGACTAGGCACTGGTGTCAGTGCATAGCTTCCCAAGGGGAGTACTTCAAAGGTGACCATAGTGATATTCAGCAATGAGGTATGGAACAGTTTTTCTAGGATGGTTCTAGAGCTTGTCAGACCTTGTACAGTGATCCCCCATATATTCTTCACTTAGATTTACCAGTTAACATTTTGGCACAGCTCTTTCTCTGTCTCTTTCTTTTTTTTTTTTTTTGAGTTGGAGTCTCACTCTGTCGCCCAGACTGGAGTGCAGTGGCCGCTCCTGGCCACCGCAGCCTCGACCTGCTGGGCTCCGGCGATCCTTCCGCCTCAGCCTTCCAAGTAGCCAGAATTACAGGCATGCGCTACCACGCCCGGATGATTTTTTGATTAATTGTAGAGATGAGGTCTCGCTGCCCAGGCGGGTCTTGAACCCGCGGGGTCAGGCAATCCACTCACTTCAGCCTCCCAAAGGTGCGGGATTACAGACTGAGCCACTGAGCCCGGCTCTCTGTGTCTTTCAATCAATCTATCTATCAGTTAATCATCTATCACTATGTTATTATTATGACTGTTGCTGTTGAACCATATGAAAGGAAATTGCATATATTATGCCCCTTTATTCCTAAATGTTTTAGCATACAACTTTAAGAACAAGGAAATTCTCTTCATAACCACAGTGCAATGATCAGTTTCAGGAACTTTAACATTAACATGATACTATTATCTAAAATAATATTATCTAAAATATATGGTATAGTCAACTTTCACCAATTGCCCCAAAAATGTTCTTTATGGCAACTTTTCCCCTCAATCTAAGTTCTAATTCAGGATTCTTTATTACATTTACTTGTCATGTTTCTTTTATCTCATTTAATATGGGAAAGTTGGAGAATTATTTTGTCTTTGTCTTTCAAGACATTGATGATCTGGACTAGCACAGGTCTGGTGTTTGCAGATAATTGTATTCAGGTTATGCATTTTTGGCAGGATTACAAATAAGCAATGTTTTTGCTCAGTGTATCATATCAGAAAACACGTGGATGAGGCCACATATAGTGGCTCACACGTGTAATTTCAGCACTTTGGGAGGCTGAGGCAGGAGGATTGCTTGAGCCCAGGAGTTTGAGATCAGCCTGGGCAGCATAGCAAGACCTCATCTCTACAAAACATCCAAAAAAAAAAAATAGCTGGGCGTGGTGGTATGCACCTGGAGTCCCAGTTTATTCAGGAGGGTGAGGCAGAAGGATCACCTGAGCCCAGGAGGTTGAGGCTATGGTGAGCCATGGTCATGCTGCTGTACTCCAGCCTGGGTGACAGAGTGAGTGAGATCCCCGATAAAAGAAAGGAAGGAAGAAAGAAAGGAGGCAGGAAGGGAGGAAAGGAAAAGCAAGCAAGCAAGCGTATGAATATAGGTGTTCCATTTTTGGTGATGTTAATACTGATCTTTTGGCTAAGATGGTGTCAGCCAAATTATTCCACTATAAAGGTACCATTTTCCCCTTTGCAATTAATAAGTCAATTGTAGGCAATGCTTTGAAACTTCCTCCTAAAAGTTCAGCATCCATTGATAATTTCTACCTGAGTTAATCTGTACTATGATATTGATTTGCTAACTTCATCATCCATTCTACTTTCATTAGTTGGCTTTCTATTTTGAAGAAGATCCTTTTCCTCTTCCTCATTTATTAATTTAGTATAAATATAAATTTAAAAATATTATTTTATGGGTTATAATTCATCACTATCCTTATTCGTTTTGATGACCAAATCATCACAGATGTTGTAGTTCGGAATGCCTTTAAGATGATTCCTATATTTGCAACATCCTTCCATCATTTTATGAGCACTTTCTTAGTTCCTTATTTTTTTTTGAGTTAGAGTCTCTCTCACCTAGGCTGGAGTGCAGTGGCACATTCACGACTCACTGCAGCCTCTGCCTCCTGGGCTCAGGCAATCCTCCTGCCTCAGCCTCCCGAGTAGCTGGGGCTACAGATGTACGCTATTGCACCTGGCTAACTTTTTGATTTATGTTTTGTAGAGATGAGGTCTTGCTATGTTGCCCAGGCTGGTCTCAACTCCTGGGTTCAAGCAATTCTCCCAAGTCAGCCTTCAAAAGTGCTAAGCCTCTTTCTTACTTTTAAGAACAGGAAGATGTTCGTGAACTTGACCAGCCCTGAATTCTGCTATTTCTCCAAGAAATCCTGAAGTTTCTTGGTGGAAAATCATATTTTGAAACCAACATCTGTGCTCATTGCTAATGAGCCTAATCCTAATTCAACACCATGGGTTTCTTTCCTTTTCCATAGTTTATATTTGTAACTTCTTTCTTTTATAGTGGGGATCCTGAATCCCTCTTCTGAACCAAACTATTTACTTTTTTGCTTAGTTCTATAATAACAAGGTATGAAAGAATTCTAGAATTGCGACATCCATACCTCTACCAACAACAGACTTACTAAACTGAAGTTCAAGATTTATTTGTAGATTTTTTTGTCTTTAGATTAAGGGCATATCATTAAAGCACTGCATTCAAATGTTAATTGAATTAGTTCTTTATTTTTTTCTTCAGTGCAATTTTATTATTCATCTGAAACCCAGTTATTTGTTTCTGTTTAAATTCAATTTTCCTCAACTCCCATCTGTGTGGGTTTAATTATATTTATAAGTAAACAAAACATTAGCACATTTCCAAAATTAAAAGCAGATAAAATGTTATTCTCAGGGAAGTGTCAGTCCCTTTTTCATCCCTTCCACCCCTTCCCTTCCCTCCCTCGTAGGTAACCCATTCACTAGTTTCTAATGATCTTTTCTAGGTTTCTTTTCGCAAAATACGCATACACACATTCTTCTTTCTTAGGAGTCAGGATATTTTTATTTAGCAAAAATATGGAACAATATATGGCAGATGCAGAATTGTGATCCTCAAAAACAAGGAAAAACACACACAAAAGAAAGAGAATGCAACTTCCCACGACAAAATGGTTGAATCGAATGAGAATCTGGGACTCTGTTCTGTCCATGCCTGGTCACTGCTTGAAAGTCATCTCTCTGCTGTGTAAGGACCTCATGGAAGTTCGTGGCCAGCGCAGTGCGGCGGCAGAGAGCACACACTGACTGTGAGCTACTGGACATACCATTCAGCTTCTATGACCCTTAGTGAGAATCCTGAATCTCCCCTCCGAATCAAACTCTTTGCTTGTTGGTTCAGGTCTATAATAAACCCATACAAAAGAATCCCAGAATTGTTACATCCATACTTCTACCAACAACAGACTTACTAAATTGGACCTCAAGATTTGCTTGTACATCTGTCTTTAGATTAAGGGCATATCATTAAAGTACTGCATCCAAACATTCATTCAATTAGTTAATTCAATTAATGATTTATGAACCTTCATTACCTTACTACAAGACAAGTATAAGGGTACCCACCTTAGAGGGGATTGAGAAGACCAAAGTCCTTAGCAAAGCATCCAGACTACTTCATGTGTTAGATTTTCTTTCATTTTCATGATTATTTACATCACCTTGGGGCAGCTGAGTGACTTTCTGAGTGTAGAGTTTGTAAATAAAATACAGGGCAATCAGTTGCATTTGCATGTCAGATAAATAACAAATACTTTGTTAATTATAGCATATGCAAGCTTCTAGTTTGAATTTATATAATACCGTACAAGACATACTAGACATGTATTGTTGTTTTTTTGAAATTCAGATGTACCTGGGTGTCCTGAGTTTTTATTTGCTGATTCTGGCAACCTTGTTTGAGTGCAGCCGAGGGACCTAGGCTGTAAGTGTTAGAGTTGCTCAGAGAAGCCAAGGTTCCTGTGGAGACCTGGAAACTTCATCAGTTTCTAACTGTGTCTTCCTAAGGTATAATTTTCAAAAAGATAAACTCATACTCTCACACAAATATAAAAGGAACATGTCAGGTATTTCATTTAACTCGTTAATTAATTGGAGAACCAATGAGATGTTAAAAACGAATGAAGAGAAAAATTTGAAGAACAAAATGTGTGTGTGTGAATGTGTATGTGCAATCAGGAATGCACGGTGCATTTTCTTGGATACAATCTAGTTAATACTCTATAAGACAATGACCGTATGTTTGTTAGTATCTTTCTACTGAATAGAAAACTATTACTGCTGGACACACATCATTGCATTGCCATGGATAAGGATCGTTTCCATGACTCTCGGTTTTCTCCAACGTCTACTCCAGTATGGTTGTACAATTGCTGGGTCATTAGAGAGACAAAGGACCTACTAGACAGTGCCCAGAACACCACAAAAAAGGATACCCAGTGATCTTCTCAACCCATTCCAAAATCTTTGACAGTTTTTCCTGACAGTCCTTATTACTACTTTGCCCAGAATTCTACAGAGGAGAATAAACTCCAGTTAGAGACTGTGCATTCTGGTTGAAAATATCTGTTCTGTCGATGAGCCAAGATTGGGAACTGAATAATGCAGGAACACGTTCAATTTTCAAAAACAAAAGTTGTAGCGCCTCCAGTTTCTCCTTTCACGAATTATTAAAGTGTCTCTGAACTTGATACATTCTTAATGAAACAGTGGCTTTAATCATGTGGAAATTTTAATTCATTTTTTTTTAACAGCAACTTTTTTTAATGCCAAAAATGATCATTAACAAAGAATAGCAATTACCTTGAGATCTGCCTGCAATGCTATTAACTCAAACAAGCTTTTTTTGGTCTGAGCTTAAAAACAAAAATGAAAATAAAACAACAACAAAAACACAGTTGATTGACAAAAACCCCAGGGAAAATATTCTGAAATCAAAATGTTTACTCAACCAGAAAAATAAGTAGTTCAACAAATTTACATGGCAGATTGCCATAGATATATTTTGTGAAGAATCCTCAGATTAAACTTTTCGCACTAGAGAAACCACATTTTTAAAAACCTTCTTTCTTTTTTAAAACTGTGACATAACATACATAACATAAAACTTACCGTTTTAGCCATTTGTAAGTGTACAAGTCAGTGACATTCAGTATTTTCACAATGATGTGCAACCATCACTGCTATCCATTTCCAGAATTTTTTTCATCATCCTAATTGGACACTCAGTGACTTCTCATTCCCTCCCCCAGCCCTTGGTGATCTCTGTTCTACTTCTGTCTCCATGAATTTGGAGGCACTATTATAAGTGCCTCATATAGGTGGAATTGTACAATACTTGTCTTTTGTGTCTGGCTAATTTCACTTGCATATTGTTTTCAAGTGCATGCATGTTGTAGCTGAGGAATAACATTTTATAAAAACAGGTCAATGTCCCCAAGGTGACAAGGCAAGAAAAAAATCAATCCTACTACCTTAGCCCATTTGGCCTTCCTCCTGTACTCTTAGTTCACCTCTTTTATAAAGATATTATTCAAGGCTGGTCGTGGTGGCTCATGCCTGTCATCCCAACACTTTGGGAAGCCGAGGCAAGAGGACTGTTTGAGGCCAGCAGTTTAAGACCAGCTTGGACAACATAACGAGACTTTGTCTCTACAAAAACATCAAAAATTAGCCAAGCACAGTGATTCAAGCCTCTGGTTCCAGTTATTCGGGAGGCTGAGGTGAATGAATTGCCTGAGCCCAGGAGGTCGAGACTGCAGTGAGCCATGATCATGCCACTGCACTCCAGCCTGGGTTGCAGCATGTGACTCCTACTCAAAAATAAAAAAAGATATTATTTAATATTAATACTTACCTTTAGTATGTTGGGACAGGCTTTCCTTTGTGTTACCTTCATTCCCTACTTCATCAAATGACGTTAGGAGAGGTCTTTCCCGTCACCATTAATTAAGCCCCTACAAACTCCTGTATGCTTTGGGAGTCAAGAAAAGAACCCTCGGGCTCGGTGGCTCAGCCTGTAATCCCACGCCTTTGGGAGGCTGAGGTGAGTGGATTGCCTGAGCCCGCGGGTTCGAGACCCGCCTGGGCAAGCGAGACCTCATCTCTACAATAAATCAAAAAATCAGCCGGGCGAGGTAGTGCATGCCTGTAATTCCAGCTACTTGGAAGGTTGAGGCGGAAGGATCGCCGGAGTCCAGCAGGTCGAGGCTGCGGTGGCCGGGAGCGGCCACTGCACTCCAGTCTGGGTGACAGAGCGAGACTCCAACTCAAAAAAAAAGAAAAGAGCCCTGACCTTGATGTAAACTTAGACAGCTCAGTTAACTTCTGGAACCTTCATTTATCAGTGAGATGGAGATAAGAAACACCAAAACCAGCCCAAATATTGCAAGAATGGAAGGCTATGTGAAAATGTTTTGCGAACTAGAAAATATTTGACAAACACCAAGTAAAGCAGATTGGATAGACCCGCAAGGAGTCTGTGGATAACCTGCCGTGTATCCATGCAAAGCAGCCCTAAACTATTTGCAAACATAATTCTTGACCTCTGGGACACAACAATAAAACTACTAGGTGGTTGTGGTGTCCGTTTTCCAGAAGACATTTTTCCTCCTGCCATCTCACCAGTAGAAGGTCACAACATCAGCTACTCACTGCGTTATTATATAAAGTAACTGATCCTTTAAAAAATGTTTTGCTCACTGCTCTGTGAGACCAGCAGACAGTCAACTCTAGGTGACGCGCAGACGGCGAAAAGACTAGAATGGGTAACAGTGTCCCCCAGAGAAGTGAACTCTCATTTTGCCAATAGGTTCAATCTTCCCACTGTCTGTCCAGAGTCGCTAATGAGTGGCAAAATCGACTGCTCTCACCTCTTCTCCCAGCAAGGGCTCGCCTCTGGTGGAAGTGCTAATAAGCCCTAACACTGCCCTCAGCAGGAGGCCGAGGAGAAAAAGTCAGAGTCCTGAATTATCTACTCACTGTCACCGAATAGTCCAGAATCAGCTACTGAGCTGGAACCACCGCCCTCTCTCCAACTTCTCCTGCTTGGCTAGAAGTCTCCAGAATCTGCCATTGGCTCCAGGATCCACATAGGCCTCTTTTGTGCCAATCCTTACGACTTCAACAAGCTCAGGTCAGGGAGGGTTTTGGCAACTCAGATTTATTTAACTGCTGACCCTAAGGAAGCAGAAAGCCCCTTCCATCACTCTTCATCCTGATTGGCTACTCTAAAAATGCTGGTAACGGAAACGCTGAGGATAAAGAAGAGGTTAAAAAACCTGATTTCAGGTTGGGCATGGTGGCTCACGTCTGTAATCCCAGCACTTTGGAGGCCAAGGCAGGAGGACTGCTTGAGCCCAGTTTGAGACCAGTCAGGGCAACATAACAAGATCTCTTCTCTACAAAAAAATCAAAATATTATCCAGGTGTGGTGGCACATGCCTGTAGTCCTGTTACTTGGAAGGCTAAGGTGGAAGGATTGCCTGAGTTTAGCAAGTTGAGGCTGCTGTGAGCCATGACTGTACCCACTGCATTCCAGCCTGGGCAACAGAGTGAGACCCCAAATCCAAAACAAAAACAAAAATATCTGATTTCAAACTGAGAAGGTTGGAGAGGTTCCTAGAAGAGGTCAAAACTTGAGCTTTGTGCACGTGTGTATGTGTGTTAGAATGTGTGTGTGACACACATACACATCCAAGAAAGGTGTGAAAGAGTGCACACCAGGCTCTGGGGCACACCTCACTGCAGGGGTATGGGGTGGGGTGGAGGTAAGGATGCAGCTTTCAAACGTTAGCATCCTTACCTCTGATTTGTAATAACAAGCATGGATAACTTTTGTATTTAAAAAATTCAAGAAAGCGAAAGAGAATAAACAATTTAGGGTTTTCGTGTTGAACCACAGTATTTTGTATCCTGTAAAACACTTCATTTTAGAGATGAATCATTTCTGGTCTCCTGAGAGCCTAAACCATGATTATGGGTGGGTTTGTCCCTTTCTGGGTAACATGAAAGACAGGATTTCAAAAGAAAATTGGTTATTTCATGACCCCCAAAGCCCCTGTTACCTAAGAAGAGAGTGTGGTAGATGGGAAGTCTGAAAAGTTTAGAAGAGGAATTGTGTGTGTGCACAGTTCCCTGTTGGTCTGTCCTACCAGCATGGGAGCCCTTCGAGAACACCGGGTTCATGGGTGCTATGGCCCAGGCATTTATTCTCGCAGTTACATGTCTGTGGCCTCTGCAGCAACTTACAGTTGCAAGGTACACCCCGAGCCAGCAACCACTTCCGCTCGGTTCCCTCCGAGAAGGCAAAGGGCCCACCGTTCTGAGGTTTCTCCTGTCAGGGGCTCCCTGCTCCTGGAAGATGCAGCCTCAGAACTTGCTATAAATTTGGCTATAAACCAAGAAATGTGGTCTCTAAGCTCATTTTCTCTGGCCTGCTGAAATCTCATAGCCACCATACAATGTTTTCTATGAGCTCCATGCAGTTCTGCAGGGAGAAAACAACAGTAAGAAAAGGAATGTTTATCACAGACATTTTGACAACTTTAGGGAAGGAACTTATGAATAGTGTCAGGTGAAGCAACCTTTCCACCAAAGATGACAGCAAACGCAAGCAGAATAAAACAAAAGCTGCACAGATCTTCTGGTGCATGGCTCTAGAGAGTCCTTGGCCCAGTGATGCTTCTCGGAGTGAAACAACCTCCTCAGTTATGCAATAGAACTATCAGTCCCATTCCCAAGGGCAACATCAAAAGGGGCCTGCCGTAGTAGACGTTTGTTGGGTCAAGAAGGCCAAGGAGGAGGAAAGAAAAAGGAAGAACTCCAGAGACAGGGCAGGTGCTGATGTCATATGTAACAAAGGGATGAAGTTGGTAGAATAGAAGACCCTTGCCGAGAGTGAATACTCTTAACTGTGAACAGGATGGTGAAGAACCATCAGGGACCCTCCTTTTTTGGCAGTTAGAGTCTCTCTTCTTTCCTATATTGGTGTAACTCCCTTCTTGCTTGTAGAGGTTGAAGGGGCTTTATGGACTCTTCTTGTAGCTTCTTGTTTTGGTCCCTAAGACTTTCTTTTAAGCTTACCAGCCTTATCTCCCACTGATTGTCAGTGATTTGCCTATGACCTTGGCTTCCCACACAGGGCAAAATCTCTCTTGCATTGAAGTCTCAAGAATGAATACAGATTCCTTAGGGTTTTAGGAAGATCCCTTATGATTTTTTTTTCTTTTTTTTTTGAGTTGGAGTCTCACTGTGTCACCCAGACTGGAGTGCAGTGGCCGCTCCCAGCCACCGCAGCCTCGACCTGCCGGGCTCCAGCGATCCTTCCACCTCAGCCTTCCAAGTAGATGGAACTACAGGCGCGCGCTACCACGCCCGGCTAATTTTTGATTTATTGTAGAGATGAGGTCTCCCCAAGTTCCCCGGCCGGGTCTCGAACCCACGGGGTCAGGCAATTCACTCACCTCGGCCTCCCAAAGTGCAGGATTGCAGGCTCAGCCACCGAGCCCGGCCCCCTTATGATTTTAACAACAACAAAAAAAATCTTTGCCCACAGGGGTGAGTGACCAAGATGTGGTATATTCAAATGTATCATTCCTTTTCCAACTTTTCCCTAAAATATATTTTTGCCCCTTGTAACCCGCTTGGCCTGACATCACATGTTGAGTGAGTCAGAGCTGTCTCACTTAAATGCAGCTAACACTAAAATTGTGTTATCGATTTCTGATGCTCTCTTGACTTTTCCTTGTTGGTTTGGAGAAGTTGCTTCAACTCAGATTGCTCTAAATATGTGATGCTGGTTTTAGTCCTGTCTCCCTGCTTGCCTTATTTATCATTTATTGGAGTCAACTACGTCAAAATATTTTTTTAAGATTTCAAAGAATGGATTTTTTTCAAAATAGTTCTGAATGTCCTCTTTTGGTCCAGTCCCCTTTTAATCACATAGAGCACATCCATGCTGATATAGCGGATTCTTCCTGACATGAATAGGACAATAAAAAAATCGGTATTCATAGTATACAGGTTGGAGCATTGGAAGACCTGAGAAAAACCCTGGCTCTTTTCCCTACTACCTGTGTGTGATTTTAAGCAATTCATTCAGTGTCTTTGAGCCTCAACTTCCTTGTTTATAAAATTGAGCTCTTTGTATTTATCTCACAGGGCTTTTGTGAGGCTCAAATGAGATTACATGGGTAGGGGTGTCTTGCTAATGTTATTACTCTGTTCTCTGACACCCCTCACTCAGCTCTTTCTTAAATTGAAAACACAACCAGCTAAGGGAAGAATGGTCTGCGGAGAACGTGCAAAGGACCCAGGCATGAAAAGAGCTATAATATCTCCTCAGTCATCTGCTAATGTCATCTCTTTTCTCCAAGACCCAGCCTAAAATCATCTCCTTGAGACGATATCCTTGAATTTCCCAGGCCAAGATGGGTTTGCTCTTCCTTGTAACATTGTAAAGTGGGCCAGAGAAGATGACCTTGAGGCCACACTACTCATTTATAGCCAACTTAATGGCAAATTCTGAAGTTGCTTCTTCCAGGAACAAGGAGCCCCAGGCAGGAAAAACCTCAGAATGGGCCCCTTGCCTCCTCAGAGGGAACTGAGCTGAAGGGGTTGCTGGCTCCAGGCATGGCTTGCAGATGTAAGCGGCTGCAGAGGCCAAAGCAACCTAACTGCATGAATAACCACCTGGGCCATGACACCCTGCACCCGGTGTCTGGGCAGAGTCTCTGTGCTCCAGAAAACCACTAGAGAACATGAGAGTTGGGAGTTTAACAGCTGGTATGAACATGTGGGTTAGGGAGTAGAGGTTATAAGTGACTCTATGACACTATTTATTATATTCACCAAAATAAAATAACAAAGATGGCATCTTGATTAACGAGAACATTAATAACGTACACAGTTTGCCCTGGTTGTCATGTGCATTATATGATTAACATCCATTTGTTAAGAGGAAACTCTTTAGGCTCTGTTTTTCTGGTTGTTTCAGTGCAATACTTAAAATAAAAATTGTACTTTTTAATGGATAGTATGTCCCATAAAGGAATTCATTTTTCAATCTACTTCTCCACCCAAATATTCGAGGCGCTTCTGAATTTGTATCTTGGAGTTGTTGTCTCCTGTCGCCCAAGCTCTTCCTACTTCCAAAGAGCTTGGCTCGTTGAGAAGCTTCACTGCATAGAAGTATTTCAGCTCCCTCCTCTCCCACAAGGGTCAGTTAGCCTTTGCGATGTCCAGGAGAGCTTCACGCAAATTCCTTGTGGTTAGTGTGTCTATAAACATCTCTTTCTCCTCTCCCTCTGATAAACATCTCCATTTCTCTTTTCCCTCCTGAGAAAAGCTCTCAGCTTACATTCTCTCAGTTTCCTTGCTCCCCGTCCCCAAGATTGCACTGAAAATGTCTTCATTGCTACCCTGCCATTCCTCCTATCGCCCTTGTTCCTTCTCAGCCCCAAGTTCTGTCGTCCTCTCCCCTCCTCTTCCCTCTAATGACCTCAAATGAGAATGTCCCATGCATAGGCACCAGAACTAGAATTTGTAAGAGATATGCTAGGGTTTCATGGGAAGGAAACTGACGTCTCTTTCGTGGGCTGTGAGTTCTTGTGGGCGGGGGCATTTTTTAAATTTGCCTTTTTTTTTTTTTTGGTCTTTAGCACTAACGACAGAGCCTGAGACAGTCCCCCTCTAGCTGAGGGAATGCAGGCTCCTCAATAATAGATTGCCTCTGCGCCCTGGTCTTGTCAATTTCAGTCAGATAAAATGAACTTTCTTGGATGTCCTCTCCCAATTATAATTTTAGCTACTAAATTAGAACACTGTAAAGAAGGGGAAAGAGAAGGGCAGGAGAAAAAGAAGCCACAGGAGTTAAAGAACAGGCTCTATCTGACTGAAGGGGGTGGGGGTAAGGGAAGGCTTGGCACGCTCAGGGACAAACTGCACACACCTTCCCTGACTCTGTCTCCAGCCTGCTGCCTGTCCTCACAGTAAGAACTATCTGGGATTCTGACCCTCTGGCAGGCTGGCCCAGCCACATCTGATGCCAGGCGTGCAACCCACGCATTGGGGTGGAAGCCAGGACCAATGTGTCCGCACGGATTGTCCTGCCATGTCTCCCTTCTCCAAGGTCCAGTCTCACTGCTTCTTATGAAGCCATGAGCACAGATATTCACTCTGCGTTCTGATTTATCCTCAGCTTGGGTGCTATCCCAGGCTGCTGAAGCCAAGATGTACACAATTACAACCTCTCTGACCTGGCCGGAGTGCACCCCAGGGTTGGCAGCAGACTTTTTATGGGAACGAGGCAACACTGCACTGCTTTTCCTCTGGCACATGAAAAGCAGGAGGGGAGGGAGGCTGAAAGAAGCTGAGTTTCCAGGACAAGTTAGAGACACCAGTGCCATTCCATCACTGAGAGGCAGGCTGCGCTGAGGTCGACGTGTGGGTAGTGGGAGGGAGGCAGAGATGAAACAATTGACTCTTTTTTAAAGTACTCACAAACTTCATTTTTTAGAGCAGTTTTAGGTTTACAAAAAAACTGAGTGGGAAACAGAGTTTTCATAGACCCTTCTGCCTAATAGCATTTCCCCAATAATGTTCTAAGTCATTGGTCAATATTGATATGTTATTTATCATTATATCTACATATGTTCCATTTTTAATATAAATTATGTACTATATGCTATATTTTTGTTGTTTTTTTGAGTCAGGGTCTCACTCTGTTGTCCAGGCTGAAGTGCAGTAGCATAATCACAGCTCACCACAGCCTCAACCTTCAGGGTTCAGGCAATTCTTCCACCTCAGCCTCCCAAGTAGCTGAGACTACAGTCACATACCACCATGCCCAGATAATTTTTCCTCCCTTCCTTCCTTCCTTCTTTCCTTCCTTCCTTCTTTCCTTCCTTCCTTCCCTCTTCTCTTTCTTTCATCTTTTTCTTGCTTTCGTTTTTTTCTTTCTTTCTTTTCTTTTCTTTCTTTCTTTCTATGTTGCCCAGACTGATCTCAGACTCCTGGGCTCAAGCAAACCTCCTGCTTTGGCCTCCCAAAGTACTGGGATTACAGGTGTGAGCCACCGTGCCCAGCCTATATTTCTAATATAAATTGCGTATCATACACTTATTATTGCATCAATTAAGGTTCATAGCTTACATTAGAGTTCACTCTTGAGATTGTACACTCTGTGTGTTCAAACAAATGTATAATGTCATGTTTCCACCATAATAATATCATACAGAACAATTTCACTGTGTTCATCCTTCCTCTCCTCTCTCCCAACCCCTGGCAACCATTAATTTTTTTTTTTTTTTTAACCATCCCCATAGTTTTGCCTTTTCTAGAACATCATATGATTAGGATCATGAAGTATATAGACTTTTTCAGATTGGCTCCTTTCACTTAGTAATATGCATTTAAGTTTCCTCCAAGACTTTACACAACTTGACTGCACATTCCTTTATATTGCTGAATACCATTCCATTGCCTGGATGTGCCATGGTTTATTTACCCATTTATCTACTGAGGAGCATCTTGGTTACTGCCAAGTTTTGGCAACTATGAGTAAAGCTGCTATAAACACCTATGTGTAAGTTTTTGGTGAACATAAATTTTCAATTCATTTGGGTAAGTATCGAAAACTGTGATTATTGTTCTGTATGGTAAGAACATGTGTAGCTTTGTAAAAAGCCACCAAGCTGCCTTCTAAAGTGGCCATTCCATTCTGCATTCCCACTAGCAACGAAAGAGACTCCTTGTTGCTCCACATTCTCACCAGCACTTTTTTTTTTTTTTGAGTTGGAATCTCACTCTGTTGCCCAGGTTGGAATGCAGTGGCACAATCATGGCCACTGCAGTCTCGACTTGCTGGGCTCAGGCGATCCTTCCACCTTAGCCTTCTGAGCAGTTGAAACTACGGGTGCACACCACCACACCAGGCTAGTTTTTTTATTTATTGTAGAGATGAGGTCTTGCTGTGTTGCCCAGGTTGCTCTCAAACTCTCGGGCTCAGACAATCCTCCAGCCTCAGTCTCCCAAAATGCTGGGATTGCAGGCATCACACCTGGCTTCACCAGCATTTAATGTCAGTGTTTTAGACTCTAGTCATTCTAATAGGTGTGTAGTTTGCAATTCTCTAGTGACATATGATGTGGAATGACTTTTCATATGCTTCTTTGCCATCTGCTTATCTTCTTTGGTCAGTTATCTGTTCGTTTCTTTTGCCCATTGCCTTTTTTAAAAAAAAATAATTGACTGACATTTTAACTGAATGGGCTAACTGGCAAGATTGGTGAATTGTTGCCTCTTCTATAAATAAGGATTTGAAGCAACTGTAACACATAGTTGCTTTAGAATAGACGCTAAAGATAGTCTGATCTACAGAGATATGTTGAGTTTTTGTTTCTGTTTTTGTTTTGGTAACTGAAGAACACCCCAAACAAGTTTTTCTGGAGATAATCAAGAAACATTTCCTTTTCAGATTATTTAAACATGCCATGTTTTTTTCTCACTAGGAAACCAGTGCATCTTGAAAAAGAAAAATAAAACTCAAACCATTGTTTTACACTGAGTGGAATTCGGACTATACCAAGGAAATCCAACTTCCAGAACAACCAACTCCCAGGACGTGGAGAAAAATATTTATAGTTCAAATTATTGGGTGGCATCAGCAATTCTGGGGGACGTGGCTGGGTCCGTTTGATGAAAGCTGAACATTCCTGACTCCAGGCTAATCTCAGGATGCCAAGAATTGCCCCCATTCTGGCCTTTCGGGAAAACTCCTTCTTCGTGGCTTGTGCCTGAATTTAAGTCTTTCAGGAAGGTAAGTTTCCCCCGCCTCCTGGTGTGTGCATCTTAGCACTTGGATATGTATTTCCACGTATCTGCCAGAAACATTGTTTTAACTCACATGCCTATCACGGGGATAAAATTATACGTGTATCCTTACCAGACCTGAGTAGTTTAAAAGTAAGATCTTTGCCAAATTGACATATGAAAAAAATAACATCTTGCTTTATTTTCCTTTTTAATGACTATATCGAACATTTCCCCTCCTTCTCCTCCAGCTTCTTTTTCTTGCCAATGGTGTATATCTTTAGAGACTTGCCCAGGTAAGACCATCGCCTAAGAGAAGTGGCCAGGACTGTGTCTTTTGTAGCTTCCTGCAAGGGGAGAAGTGACCACAGCAGAGAGGGGCTGGTGGTGTATTACTGGGAAGTGTCACAAATGCCCTTCCAGAGAGCCCATCCTCCATATTGGGGTACTCTGGAGGCCCCAGCTAACAAAGATCTGTGGAGTGGACCCCTTATTTAGGGCGACTGTAATCTGAATCTCATAAAAGAAAAATCAGTCTCTGGACATCTGTCTTATTTAGAGAACCCACTATCAGATAATGAGCACACTTGTCATAAATGGTTTTGTTCCTCAGTTTGCCCTCTTGCTCCAACCCTGAAGGTCATGTGGCAAGTGTGGGGGTAAAGAAGTGGACAGACAGGTGGCAAAAAGGTGAATGAGCAAAGAGAGACACTGCCTTTTTTACCTCTGCAGGCTTCTGAGCTTGACTTCAGGCTACAATCGTTAAATGGGATGAAACTGAAGTATTTATTTTATTGTATTGTATTTCATTTCATTTCTTTTTTTTTTTTTTTTGGAGTCGGGGTCTCACTGTCACCCTAGCTGGAGTGTAGTGCTCACCACAGCCTCAGACTCCTGGGCTCAAGTAATCCTCCCGCCTCAGCTTCTCAAGTAACTGGGACTATAGACACGTATCACCATGCCTGGCTAATTTTTAAATTTTTTTGTAGAGATGAGGTCTTGCCATGTTACCCAGGCTGCTCTTGAACTCTTGGGTTCAAACAGTCCTCCTGTCTTGGCCTTCCAAAGTGTTGGGATTATAGGCGTGAGCCAATGTGCCTGGCCAGGAGTTTTTATTTTAGACAGAGTTAGACTTTCAATATCTCAAAATGACCAGAAAAGTTAAGGAATCTCTCTGAGATTTCATCCAGGGTTGGGGATGAATGGTCTTACAGTTTGGATGTAGAATGGCAGTGGAAGAAAGAAAATAAAGTCGGTTTCCATTTATATCTTGTATATTTCATGTATTGGTTTCCTTAGGCTGCTGTAACAGAGATGTCTGCTACGAATGGAATATTTATGTCCCTTCCAAAATTTATGTGTTGTAACTTAATTGCCAGTGTTATCGTATTAAGAGGCGGATCCTTTAGGAAGTGATTAAGTCATGGGGGTAAAGCCTGAGTAAATAGGATTAAGGCCTTTATGCAGGAGACTTCCCAGTGTTTGGCCTCTTCCCTTCCACCTTCCACTGTGTGGGGACACAGCAACCAGGCATCATCTTTGAAGCAGTGATCAGCACTCCCTAGACACCGGTACTGGAGCCTTGAACTTGGACTTCCTTACCTCCCAACATCAGAAATAAATTTCTGTTCTTTATAAATCACCCAGTCTCAAGTATCTTGTTATATCAGTACAAACACACTATGTACAAAATCAAGGCATGGGTAAGGCCATGCTCCCTCTGAAGTGTCTAGGAAAGGATCCTTCCTTATCTCTTCCAGCTTCTGGTAGCCCAGGTGTTCTTTGGCAAGTGGTAACACCACTCTAGTCTCTGTCTCTACCTTCACCTGGAGACTTTCTTCTGTGTCTGTATGAGGGGGACCCAAAACCCCCCAAAACTTATTGATAAAAAATTGTGTATTTATTCTTGCATGTTTAAACTTCAGTCACCTTCAAAGTACTGCCCGTCTGATGCAATACACCTATCAAGATGCTTTTTCCACTGCTTAAAACAGTTTTGGAACTTGCTCATTTGGATGCCTATTTAGTGCATCTGTCAATTTTTGTTTCACCTCTTCCACATCAGCAAAACGTTTCCCTTTGAGGACTTTTCTTCATCAGGAAAACAAAAAAATGTTGTTCAGGGCAAGATAGGGTAAATAGGGAGGGTGGAGCATGGGAGCCATGCCGTTTTTGGTCAGAAACTGCTGAACACTCAGTGAAGTGTGGGCAGGTACATTGTCTTGGTGGAAGAATCAGTCACCTGTTTTGTCACAACTCGGGATGTTTCTTTTGCAATGCACCCTCTCACAACAATGCTAACTGGTACACTGATGCCAATGGGTTCCTAGAACACATACCTAGCGGGAAGCCTGTACTACAAGGTGCCCACCCTCCAAAAAATAATTCCATTTGAGGGGGATCCCTTCTCGTATGTCTCTATGTCTTCATATGGTGTTCTCCTTGTGTGTCTGTGTCCGAATTTCCTTTCATATAAGGGCAACAGTCATAATAGATTAGAGTCTATCCCAGTGACATCTGCTTAACATGATTAAGTCTGCAGAGACTCTGTTTGCAAATAAGGTCATGTTGGCAGGTACTGGGGGTTACGACTTCAGTATCATTTTTGGTGGAGTGGAGTGGGGTACAACTCAAGCCACAACAGTTCATCTTGTCAGTAACCAGGTTCCATGTGTGCTGTCTTCCAAGCCAACCTCCATGTGATGGTCTTGGTGGTCCACTCCTAGATAGAACTACAGTTTTATTCCTCTTCTCCCTTGTCCTTTTCATGCTGTCCCCTGCCTCACTGTTCTAGAAAGTGAACAGGGCAGAGAGAGCACTCTGAGCACCATTCAGCATCAAGCCAGTGTCTGTGTTTCACATATATGGGGCCCTACTCAATGCAGTTTGATCTAATGTAGTGTCTTTTATAAACATCTCCCTAAAACACCCATAGTTAATCAGGTAAGTGAGAATGGAAATGTCAGCCTGGAGACAGTATCAGACACAATTATAAAATTTTAGTCTACACTGCACAACATCAGAATGTCATTCAGCAAATCTTATGTTCTTTTGGGAAAAAGATTTTTTTAAACTATATTTAAAACATTTTAAGAGTAACATTCCCCAAATGCAAAGTAACATTCCCAAAATGCAGAACAACATTTCTGAGAAAAGAAAAAGATGAAACTTCCTCCCCCGAGTGAATCCTCCGACATGATAAGAAGAGAAATGAAAGGTCAAGGTCATTAGAAGGAAAGCCTCAGCACCTCTGTCCTGGGAAATGGAGAAAACACCAGCCCCCAAGGTGTAGGCTGACAGCAGGAGAATTCACCTGAGCTTGATCCTCTCAAACTTGGAGGATGGGAAGACACAGAAAATAAATCATTGTGGGTGTGCTGTGTGTGCCAAGATGAAAGTCAGCAATCATCTGATTTTGTAATTTTATCATTAAAACACATCAAAAAACTCTTATGATTGAGGAATATCGGAGGAGGTAAGTACTGAGCCCAGATGTTGGAGTGAAAAGGGCATGGAGCAGAAATGACCTTGCTGAACTCAAAGAAAGTATTCATCTTCAGACGAGTGCAATATCTTGCAGCCTTCCCACAGACTTCTGCCTCGGTTTTCAAGTTCAATTGCTGTGTGAAAGACTCCTAATTTCTTCCCAGCCTCCATCTATTCACCTGCTCATCTGCTCATCCATCCATTTATCAAGAGGGATTTGATTTAAACTCAGGCTGCATTTCTGTGTGCTTCTAGACACAGTTTCTTAGCGCCTCAGTTTCCTAATCTGTACAACAGGGATAATTATATGGATCTTATAGGGTTTGTGGGTGTGAAATCAATAACTGCTCATTTGTCCCTTAGTAAGCACTCAATAATTTATATTTTATTGTTACAGTTTTTAATCATAGATTGTAAGCGCAAGTACAAATTTAAAATAAAGGAATTCGTTCCCCTTTTTGTAAACAAGGATATAGACTTCCCGTTTCCTTTTCAGAATTTCCTTCTCTGTCCTTTTCACACGTACATCAGTCTTTATAAAATTAAAACAAACCTCTAGTCAGTCTCACAAGCCAGGAATGTTTCCTCTAGGACCGGTGGGACATCTTTTTGAAATGTGGGCACCAAGTGAGATAGTGTCCTGTCTCCCAATTCCTGTGGGTGGGTAGATGGCTAATGCCAGTGGCACCTTGTTCCAATTTGCGAGACTAACATCAGAAAGATACGAGATCCGTTCCTCCTCTTTCCTTGCTAGAGAGGGGAAGGAGAACTCTTCACATCTCTATCGTTTCTCAATTGCCTTCAGCGTGAAATAGTCCTTATGCCAGAGTGGCACATTTTGGTGTGGTGTGTCTGAACCACTCAATGTGCATCACATTCTGGTTTAATGCTTATTCAAAAATAGAGCCCCTTTGTCCCTCTTACCATTGTGGAGAGAGTTTCTGGGCTAGGAGAAGACTTGCTTCTTTTGTATTTCCCCAACTCTATCTGATAAATCTTCCCTAAGCTCCTGCCTGTGCAGTCACAGTCTCCCTTCTCACTGCAGCAGAGCCAGGAGGCACCGTGGGAGGTCATATTCGTTCTCTTTCTGCCCTTGTACCATAGGACAAAGCTCTACTTGCTTCGAGAACATAGCCCCATGTCTTGAGGGGTCTCCCTCTCCCCCTCCTCTGTTCACCTTCTCTCAGTACCTCTCTGCTTCCTTTCACTTAATCTAGAAGGTAACCAAATTAAATTATTCAACTGGTTTAAAGATTTCTCCTCAGTAATTCTAGTTAATGTTGACTAAACACTTGCCATATGCCAGCCACTGTGCTGTGCCTTTACCTGTATTATCTTATTTAATCTTCAGCGATGACCCTAGAAAGTAGGTACTATAATTCTTACCTTTTTATGGAAGTGGAAGCTAATGAAAATGGATTCAGTAAATCGCTTGTGGTTATAATGGTGATGGGGCTGAGATTCGAATCCAGGACCCTCGGCTTTCAAACTCTGCCAGATCAGGCAGATGTGAGTCATGAAGGAGAACCAGAAAACCCAGGAGATCCTGGTAGAAGGTGACATCCAGGCAGGGGCCAAAGGGAGAGGAAGGGGAAGAAAGGGCCTCAGTGAGGTCAGTCTTTCTCCACCCAGTTCCCAGTGCGCTTCTTCAGAGGACCACAATGGAGAGGGTCTCAAGTCTTTCCACAGTGGGAGGGGTGGGGTGTCCAGGGGTCCCTCCCCAGGTATTCAGGGTCCACCTACTATTCTTGGTTATACTGGGACACTGCAGGAGGTTGGGGGCTTACAATGGGGACCCACAAAAACCCGGAATAAAATTTTTACTTTATAAAAAATTGTGGATTGATTCTTACATGTCTAAACTTCAGTCACCTTCAAAGTACTTTCGGTTGAATACAACACACCCATCAAGACGCTTTTTCCACGGCTCAGAACAGTTTTTGAACTCATCCATTATGATGCCTTTTAGTACTTCTGTCATTTTTTGTTTCAATAACTCTTCCACATTAATGAAACGTTTCCCTTTGAGGACTTTTTTCATCCAGGGAAACAAAAGCAAAGTCAGGGCGAGATTGGGTGAAGCGGGTCACAGGGTCATGCCATTTTTGGTTAAAAAAACAACACAAAACAAAAAAACTGCTGAAACTCAACACGGTGTGGGCTGGTACGTTGTCATGGGAAAGAAACAGCTGACTGTGACACAACTCGGGATGTTTCTTCCTCAAATCGTGACATGACTTTCTGAAAACTTCCAGATAAACATTTTGGTCGACGGTTTGATCCACAGGAACAAATTCTAAGTGACCTACAAGAGGCCTGCCCTCCTAAATATAATTCCGGGGTTTTGGGGGGTCTCTTTTCTCTTCTCCTTCTCCTTCCCTCCCTTCTTTTCCCTCCTCCTCCTTCTCCTCCTCCTCCTCCTCCCCCTCCTCCTTCTCTCTCTCTATCCAGAAGCAGGTACCTGACTGGGACATAATGGAGCCCTCTTGCTTAACTGCTGTCCTAGGGAATGTCTGTTGCAGTCCCTAACCAGGGTGCTGTGGCTGCTCATTGCAGGGAGAGTATCATTGGTTTCCCTGGGGCTCCGGGGCCCTTGTGGGAGGCTGCTGGTAGGGAACAGTTGCAAAGGAGGGATACAGAGACATACATTAAAATTGGAAATTATCGTTCAGCTGCACTTGCACATATTTTCTATTTTAAACAAATGGAAGTATACGGGTCTACCCCAATTTATTGTAGTTTACCTTATTGTGCTTCACAGATATTGCTTTAGGTTAGTGGCAACCCTGCGCCTAGCAAATCTGTTGGTGCCATTTTTCCAACAGCAAGAGCTGCCTTCGGTCTTTGTGTCCCATTCTGGTAATCCTCTCAACATTGCAAGCTTTATTATTATTATGATATCTGTTGTGGTGATCTGAGATCAGGGATCTTTGATGTCATTATTGTCATTGTTTAGGGATGCCATGAACTGTGCACATATAAAACAGCAAACCTAATCGATAAATGTTGTGTGTGTTCTGACTGCTCCACCAATGGGCCATTCCCTCCTCTCTCTTTCTCCTCTTAGACCTCGCTATTCCTTGAGACACAAAAATATTGAAATTGGCCTAATGTTAGTATTACTATGTCTCAGGGAATAGGGCTCCCAAGGAGAGAAAGAGAGCTGGCTGGCTTATATGGCAATGTCTAAGGTGAGCCTGCACTGGGTTTACAGTCTTCTGCTGTTTCATCCCTCTGGTTTTTTTAAGAGCTTAGTGCTTTTTCCATATTGGTATTATAGCTCTGACTCATTCTTTTTCATCATGGCTGACTTGTTTGTTTATTTATTTATTTTTGAATTAGAGTCTCTGTCACCCAGGCTGGAGTGCAGTGGCATGCTCACGGCCAACACAGCCTCAACTTCCCAGGCCCAGGTGATCCTTCCGCCTCCTCCTTCCAAGTAGCTGGAGCCACAGGTGCACACCACCACCCCTGGCTAAGTTTTTGATTTATTGTAGAGACAAGGTCTCACCAAGTTGCCCAGGCTGGTCTCAAATCCCTGGACTCGGGCAATCTCTCACTTCAGCTTCCCCAAGTGCTGGAATTAAAGGCATGAGCCACTGCCCTCGGGCATGGCTGATTTATTGAATGCTTATTCTCCTGACAAAATGATGAGGTACATGCATTCTTAGCTGTATTTTATAGATGAGGAAATCAAGCCTGCAATTTGTCCAAGGCACAAAATCAAGTAAGTTTAGGATATTAGTCCCAGAATAAGCTGTTCGAGGAAATAACATATGTGGAAACTTGAAGCTCAGTGTTTAATATATTATACAAGGTGATTCTCAGTAGATGCTTTGCTTTCCCCTAGAGAAACGTTTGTGCTGGGCTCTGGACAGAAGCTGAATGTTATACGTGCACCATTCTTCAGCCTTTGGTCATGGTGATGTTGGCAAGGTTGGCCAGCTCTGTCTCAGGTGGCAGTTGTCGGGGGTCTTAGGACAGCCTTTCCAATCACCCCTCTGTTCCTGTTCTTCCCAGGTCAGCAGAGTGGCATCAAGCCCTCTCCACCTGACCTCCCCCGGCCCCAACTAGAAACTGAGTGCCTCTCCTCAGAAATGGCTCCTGATGTTCTCCTAAAGCTCCACAGGT
The DNA here is from genome assembly GCA_027257055.1 of Cephalopachus bancanus. Lineage (NCBI taxonomy): Eukaryota > Metazoa > Chordata > Mammalia > Primates > Tarsiidae > Cephalopachus > Cephalopachus bancanus. The sequence goes on from JAPVLO010000209.1 coordinate 2,676,494, forward strand.
CTGCCTGGTGGACTCTCCTCCTGTTTCTCCTACCTCTGATGTGTTAGGGGAGCCCTCAGCTCCAGCAGGGGACCAGTGAGGGCATATCTGCTATCAGCACACCCCTCTTGAGTGTCACCCCACCTCTGTCATAGCAGCAGGGCAGTGAGGTGTTAATGCAATAAACTGAGGCAGGACCCTGAAAGGAAACTGTACTCTTGTGTTTTTCCTTTTACAGAGATTTTCCTTCATCTCTATGGCTTTGCTCTTGGGATAAACTAAAATGTGGGTAAGAAGAGGCTGCTGTTGGCCTCCATTGTTGGACCGCCTCCTCTCCTTCCCCCACTATCCATTTGTCTACAGTCCAGTTGCCTCAGGTAAGGAGTCAGGGCTGTTTTGTGCAAGAAAAAGGCAAAAGCAGCCGAGAGTTTTGTGAAGAGAGGGTGTTCAGCCTCACATCCTGTCACTCAGAGTGACAAAAGCAGGTTGGTTGTGTGGACGAGGCTTTGAATCCATGCCAGGGACCCGGGCCAGGGAATTTGGGTTCTGGAGGAGTTCTGGTAGGGCCCCGAAGAATTCCCACAAGAAAAGTTAACATTTTACACGTGACAAAGATGCCAATGCTCATTAGATAAAAATAGACCATTCTTTTTTTAGAATAGAATGATTTTCAGAAGCTCTGCTCAGTGTCTAGTAAAGCCTTGCAGACGAGGATGTCCATGATAGCATTTGAATAAGGACCATGCCAGGCTGGCTCCTGGCCAGTCACTCACTCAACCAGGCCTCCAAGTGGGAGAGGCAGAAAGCCAGAGGGAATAATGACAGCAAACAGGAATTTGAAATCTAAACACACAAAGAAACTCAGTCTGAGGGCATTCCTTTGTCTCGTAATTTCTTTGTGGAAATTTGTATAAGAACTAGTAGTTTTTTAAAAATCAGAAAATAAATGAAATTGAAATCTACTGAAATTCCTTTACCCAGAGAATAACAAAGTACCACAGACTGGTATAAAACAACAGAAATTAATTTTCTTGCAGTTCTGGGGACTGGAAGTCTAAGATCAAGCTGTCGGGAAGTTTGATTTCTCCTGAGGTCTCTCTCTTTTTTTTTTTTTGAGCTGGAGTCTCCCTTGGTCGCCCAGACTGGAGTGCAGTGGCCGCTCCCGGCCACCGCAGCCTCAACCTGCTGGGCTTCGGCGATCCTTCCGCCTCAGCCTTCCAAGTAGCTGGAACTACAGGTGTGCGCTACCACGCCCAGCTAATTTTTGATTTATTATAGAGATAAGGTCTCGCCAAGTTGCCCAGGTGGGTCTCGAACCCGCGGGCTCAGGCAATCCACTCACCTCTTGACTTGGAAGATGACCACAACTTGCTGTGTCTTCATAAGATCTTTCTTCTGTACACACATATTACTATGTCTGAGTTTCCCCTTATTTTATTTATTTATTTGTAGAGACAAAGTCTCCATATATTTCCCGGCTGGTCTTGAACTCTTGGGCTCAAGTAATCCTCCCGCCTTGACCTCCCAAAGAGTTGGGATTGCAGGTATGAGCCATCTCACCCAGTCGGAATGTTCCCTTCTTATAAGGATATCAATTGGACTGAATTAGAGCCCACTATAATTAGCCCCATTTAACCTTCATTACCTCTTTAAAGACTTTATTTCGAAATACGGAGGTTAGGACTTTCACCACATATTTGGGGGTGGGAAACAAATCCAGCCCAGATGATTCATTAATCTTTATGTTTAAATCTACATTTTCTCCCAAATGAAGATTATAATGTAATAACGACTGTATCTTATAACCTGATTTTTAAAAAAACGTTAGTGTGCTATTTTATGCTAATTAGCTACAGAACGGTTTCTGATTCAAAATTGGTGGCCTGAGTGGAAGCATTCGCCTCCCACTCTCTCCTAAGCCTAAATTAATAATAATAGCTCACATTTGTTGGGGGCTTACAATGTGCCAGGTACTATTCTAAGTATTTTGTATGTATTGAATTACAGACATGCAGTTTCTGAGAAATGCATTGTTAGGCAAGTTTGTTGTTATGTGAACATCACAGAGGGTATTTACACAAGCCAAGATGGTATAGCCTACTATACACCTAGGCTATATACTACGAAGGGAACCCAGAAAAAACTGCAATTATCTTTTGGAGGGCAGGCCCCTTGTAGTACAGGCTTCCTCCCAGAGGTGAGTGTTCTAGGAACTCACTGACATCCGTGGACGTTAGTGTTGTGAAAGACTGCATTTGGCTTGAGCAAATTTTTTTTTTTTAGAATCTTTCAACTCATTTGCCCATTTCATGATGGATGATTTACAGGTGCACCTGCCCACGTGCACTGAGTGTTCAGCAATTTTTGACCAAAAAATGGCATGACCTTTGTGCTCCATCCTTCCTATTCACCTGACCTTGCCCCAGATGATTTTTTTTTAATTTTGTTTTCCCGGATGAAAAAAATCCTCAAAGGGAAACATTTTGCCAGTGTGGAAGAGGTGACAAAAAATGGCAGAAGCACTAAAAGGCATCAACATGGACAAGTTCAAAAACTGTTCTGAGCAGTGGAAAAAAGCACCTCAATAAGTGTATTGCATCAAACAGAGAGTACTTCGAAGGTGACTGAAGTTTAAACATGTAAGAATAAATACACAATTTTTTATAAATAAATTTCTGGTGTTTTGGGGTCCCTCTTGTACAGCCCGTTGCTACTAGTTTACAAAATGTGTTCAGCATGTGACTGTACAAAATACTGTAGGCAACTGTAACACATTGGAAAGTATGTGTGTATCTAAACATAGAAAATGCATGGCTTCGCTAGGCAGTAGGAATTTTTCAGCTCTATTATAATCTTACAGCATCACTGACAATATCTGAGGTCCATTGTTGACTGTAGTGTCATTGGGTAGTGTATGGCTGTATTTAATTCTCATCACACTGGGAATAGGCCTTATTATTATTTCCATTTTTCAGGGTGAAGAAAGAGTCCATGCTGTCTCCCTGGTGTGTTTATAGGCTTCTGGGAGGGGCTGGAAGAGAGAGAGTCTCTGTGAGCCTTTGCCAAAGTCAGGACCACCCCTGTCTCTGGCGCTAACACCTGTCAAGAGATACTTTTCTGCTGGAGACAGCTGTGTGTCTTGACTCCTACTCTAATCCTTGCTGGGCACCTTACTCTCAGCACCTAGTTGTGCACCTCATGCATAATTAAGCGGCTGTATACATATCTGTTGAAATGTATATATATTAATCTGAGCATCCTGAAAGCCTCTCTTACAGAATCATTATCATATTTTAAAGGTTTTAAGACCATTTAAAAACTTCCTGGGGGTGGAGGTCAGACAGTCTCAGTTCAGTGAATTCCATTTCCAGCCTCAGTTGAATATAACACGGTTTTCTTATTAAATGGGAGAAAGGAATGAATGAAAAGCAGAAAACCCCACTACGCTTCTTCTGCAAAAATCCCTTGGCTAATGGCAATAGTGATAGTAGCACTATGCCACCACCTGCAAGACACTTCAGGTGGTACAGGCTCTGGGCCTGAAATGGAAAATAGCTGCTCACCTAGTAAGAATGACAGCACTCTCCCTGTCCCCTTCACCATTCAACTCCTCTTAACACTCCTTGTTTCTCCAAGGCCTGGCTCACTCTTCAACCCAGCAAACTCCACACATGTCCCTCACCGAGCATCCATGACGCACTCCCAGCCTCGGCACGTGCCAAGAAGCCCTCCTCTCTTCTCCACATTCCCTCTTTCCACTAAAGCGCTACTGAAAAGTCCCTTCCACCATGAAGTCCTACCAGACCCATGTCTCCCTGCCCAGAATCCCATGACTTGGCCTTTCTTTGCCCCTGGGGGCCACAGGTGCCCGAATCCTTTGACAAAGGAGTCAATCACCAACTCGGAAACATAGAAGCCAAACACTCGCATCGCTGTTGTCAGAAGCTTACTGCTTAGTGCTCCTGAGGTGTTGGTCCACAGCCAGTTCCTTGTCATGATGACTGGCAGGAGGGCCAAGGGCTGGTCGGTCCTTGTCCTTGTCCTCTTCTTCTGCTTTACTCATCGGCTTCCTAAGAGTTCTGAATCACCGGAACGGCTTCTCAAGAAGAACATCACAAACATTCACCATCCTCATCTTAGTGATCAACACATTCTTATGCTTGGTTGATTTTTTTCTTAATACCTATGACTACAGTTTATTATAAAGGATGTGATTCAGGAACAGTCAAATGGAAGACAATAGGCGACTAGGGCAAGGTCTAGAAGATGGGAGGGTCCTCTGTGCCGGAGCTTCTGATGGGATTGGGTGCACCTGGCGCTTACTTAATGTCTAAAGGTCATTTTGTTGCTTCCTTTTATATCTGCCTCCTTATTACCTGGAATGTGAAGAAACCGAGATGTGAAGAAATGAATGGCTCTGTCCTCCTGCGGCCCCTCCCTCCTGCTTTCCTAGGGCTACTCAGGCTAGATAATTGACCTCAGTCATAATTGTAAATAGAGAATCCTAATCACACTGCAAGCAATTGCCCATCCCTCCTACCAGAAAGAAAATTCCCAGGTGCTGAGTACTTTGTCCTCTCGCAAAAATATTTAAGAGAACAACAAAATGTGCATCATCCTTATTAGCAAGGTTTCTCTGTGTCCCCTGGAGAGGACATACAGTACAGAAAACACAAAGGACTACATTTAGGGGAGCACAAACCGGCAATTGTGAAGAAACGATTTTAAACAAATAATTACTAAAAGAACAGAGCTTGAAAGAAAGTTTTTTTTTTAAAGGAAGAAATCCACAAGACAACTGATTGCCCACTGTTGTAGGTCATTCGTCCTTCGAGAGGGAAACTAGTCTGAAACTTCCCTTCTGCCATGCAGGGTATTAGAAGGGCCATGAACTACAGCGTGCTCTACTCCTCAGCTTCCTTCTGGCATCAAACAGGCTTCTCACCATGGGCAGCTGTAGAATGATGTAGCCCAAAGACACCTGGGATGCTGGACAGGGGTTTTTCCAGTTACGTGATGACAGTGGTCTGAACCTATTATGACCTATGTGTGTGTGAAGCCAGGCAGGTCCCTAGGCCTTGGAGAAGGAAGATGGTCTCTTGTCCCTACAAACTTGGGGCATGAAGAAAGAGAGCAGTAAGCAATGGGTAGGAGTTGCTTTCTGCAAAATCCCTGAGCCAGAGCGGGTGGTGGGACTTGTTGAACCTGCTTCTGGGCATCCTGGCTAACCACAGCTTGAGAGAGGCGTGTTGGAGCGGGAGGCAGCCTAGAGAGCCCATGGGGAAAAGGTCAAGACCTGTTGGGGGTCCAAGACCTGTCAGGGGCCAAGATCCACCAGGGGTCAAGGCCTGCCCAGGGGGGCCAAAACTTGCCAGGGACCAAGACTTGTCAGGAGTCATGGCCTGCGGGGGGGCGGGGGGTGGGGGTGGGGGTACCAAGACCTGCCTGAGGCTAAGACCTGCCTGGAGTCAAGGCTTGTCAGGGGTCAAGGCCTGCCAGGGCCAATACCTGCCTGGGGCCAAGACTTGCCTGGATCCAAGGCCTGCCATGGGTCAAGACCTGTCTGAAGCCAAGACCTGCCTGGAGCCAAAGCCTGCCATGGGTCAAGATCTGCCAGTGGCCAAGACCTGCCAGGGATCAAAACCTGCCTGGAGCCCAGACCTGCCTGGGCCCAAGCCCTGCCAGAGGCCAAGACCTGCCAGAGGCCAAGGCCTGCCAGGGGTCAAGGCCTGCCAGGGTCAAGACCTGCCAGGGGTCAAGACCTGCCAGAAGTCAAGACCTCCTGGGGACCAAGGCCTGCCAGTGGTCAAGACCTGCCTGGAGCCAAGGCCTGCCTGAGGCCAAGACCTGCCAGGGGTCAAGGTCTGCTGTGGAGAGGAGCAACTCGCCTCTTCCAAGTCAAAGATTTACATGACAGTCTGGTGACCTTGGGCAAGTCCCTTCAACCCTTGGAGTCTCAGTTGCTAAACTTTAAAATGGGAGAGTCACCTTAGTGACACTAGAGCTTCACTCTGAAGATAAAACCAGATTCAGTAAGTCCCCAACATATGAACGAATTCCATTCCAAGAGCGTGTTCGTAAGTACAACAAAGTTAGCCTAGGTACCGAACTCACACAATAAGCTCTACTGTACTGTATTAGGTTAAAAATACTTTTCACACAAATAATATATAAAAAACAAACACAAAAAGTAACGAAAACATTTTAAATGTTACAGTATAGCATGTGACAATGGACACCAGACACGTGAACTAACTTATGTGATTAGACACGCAAATGCACATGAGTATCTTTGAAAATTCATAACTTGAAGGTTCATGTGTAGGGGACTTACTGTAATGTGTATTGAAAATACTTATTAATCGAAACTTTTCCACATGATCCTGCAATCATGCTCTTTGGTGTTTACCCAAAGGAGCTGAAAACTTATGTCCATACAAAAACCAACACATGAATGTTTATCGCAGCTTTTTAATTCATAGTTGCCAAAACTTGGAAGCATTCAAGACATCCTTCAGTAAGTGAATGGATAACGAAACTGTGGTACATCTAGGCAATGGAATATAATTCAGAGTTGAAGAGAAATGCACTGCCAAGCCATGGAAAGGCATGGAGGAAACTTAAATGCATATTACTAAGTGAAAGAAGGTGATCAGAAAATGCTACATGCTGTGTGACTCTAACTGTGTGACATTCTGGAAAAGGCAGAACTATATAGAGATAAGTAAAGAGATCAGGCCGGGCTCGGTGGCTCAGCCTGTAATCCCAGCACTTTGGGAGGCTGAGGCGAGTAGATTGCCTGAGCCTGCAGGTTCAAGACCAGCCCGGGCAACTTGGCGAGACCTCGTCTTTACAATAAATCAAAAATTAGCTGGGCACGGTAGCGTGCCTATAGTTCCGGCTACTTGGAAGGCTGAGGCAGAAGGACTGCTGGAACCCAGCAGGTCGACGCTGGGGTGGCCATGAGTGTGCCACTGCACTCCAGTCTGGACAACAGAGTGAGACTCCAACTCAAAAAAAAAAAAAAAAAGAGAGAGAGATCAGTGGTTCCTAGGGGTTGGGGGAGTAATGAATTAACTGAACACAGAGGATTTTAGGGCAGTGAAACTACTCTGTGTGGAATTTCAAGGCTGGATACAGACCATTACACATTTGTCCAAACCCATGGCACGTGTAACACCGAGTGAACCCTAATGTAAACTGTGGACTTTGGAGGAGAACGTGTCAATGTTAATTCATCAATTATCACAACTGTGCCTCTCTCGGGGGGTGGGGAGTGGATGCTGACAGTGTGGGAGGTTGTGTGTGGGGTGAAAGGGGGTTGTGGAAAATCTCTGTTCTTTCCTCAATTTTTCTGTGACTCTAAAGTTACTCTTAAAAAACATAAAGTACAGATATAGATATATACACACTATATACATATATAGATAGACAGGCAAGCATTCAGTACACTATAAAGCCTAAAACAAGTCTGGTGGCATTATTTTTATTTTTATTACTCAGTTGTAGAGTTGAGCTGGTACTGCTTCACTGAATCTTCAAACAAAATCATACTGTCAAATGAATTTTCTCTATAAAGGAAACTTTATAATTCATAGTAACACCGATAGAGATTAAGTGACTTTTTCTGGCACATGCCACAGGCTGCTTTCTTACAAGTGAGCTCCCAGCCACAGCTCTTGAACCACCATGTGCACATAAAACCACCAGGCTGCAGGGGTGGGTGTGGAGGCCCCCGTGGGAGGATCCCTGGGGGTCAGTAGGTACGGCAAACTCAGGCCACATGCATGGTGACACTGCTTGGGTTCAAATGAGACCCTTGCCAGACATATCACCCCGCCCCACTGTGAAAATGCCACAGGACCACCCAGTGACTGTGAAGGAGGCTTGGAGTCAGGCTTTGATCTAAGAGACAGGGCAAGAGCTTTGGCACAGACCTAGGGGTGGAGGAAGCACCGGGTGAGGGGAAATGTTTGCTGTACACTTCTTGGGGCCAAAATTTATTAACCTGCTAGTATTTCTGATTCTTTCTTTCTTTTCTACCTCTTCTGCCCTCCAAAGAGAATGTTGTCTTTATCTACTCACCATTAAATTTAAAAATTAACCAGACAATATATGTTAAGGCATTATATATATACATGTCTAGTGATATTATTTCTATTACTTTTATTCATTGGGGAAACCCCCAGGATCATGCCTAAGGAGAATTCCCTCTTAGACAACCAGCCTAGTCCTACTTTTATTTTTTATAAGAAAGAACAGGGTAGAAAGAGGCTGAGACTGGGAAGAAGAGGCTGCAGAGGTTAAAAAAAGAGGCAAGAGGTAGGAGGGAAGAAAAAAGGAGGAAAAACAAGCAGACTGGACATGGCAGAGGGCTGGAGTGACGGGCAGCTTGGGAGAGACTCCAGAGAAGCTGAGGCAGAGAGGGAGCCAGGGAGGACTAGAAGTAGACTGTGCTGGGATATGGGCTGGAATCCCTTTAAAGTTCTTCGGGAAATGTGAGTAAATTACTGTGAGTAAAACCTTCATAGTTAATGTTGGCTCTGGGACACATACACAGCTCCATGCAGAGACTAGGCCGTGTGCGGGCTTTGTGAGTATCAGTTACAAAAATCTGGGATAATAAAAACACTGAGGGCTGGGCACAGTGGCTTGCACCTGTAATCTCAGCACTCTGGGAGGTTGAGGTGGGAGGACTCCTTGAGCTCAGGGGTTTGAGTCCAGGCCGGGCAATAAAGTGAGACCCCATCTCTACTGACAGAAAGAAAGAGAGAGAGAGAGAGAGAGAGAGAGGAGGGAGGGAGAGGAGGGTTAGCCAAGTGTACTTGTTATACTTAAAATAAATAAATAAACCAACAGATGAGGAAATAGAGGCTCAGAGAGGGTATTGACAGGTCCAAAGACATACCTACTGAGTGACAGGGCTGGGATTTGACTTGACTGGTGTGATTTCAAAGTGGAGGGTCTGAATCGAAGAGTGGATAGGGTGGGGGTTGCTGTATGGTGAGAAACTGGATTATTCCTAGAACAGAGGTGCTGGGAGGCCACTGGCACTAAGCCAGGGAGCCTAACCCCAGCAGGGTCTATAACTTCTGCTGGGCTTCTCTCTGCAGAGGACTGCTGCTTGCCCTTCCTATTAAATGAAGGCCCCCTCATGCTGTTTTCACAGTCCTGCACCCGGCTCTGTGACCTCACTCCCTGGTGTCTCTGAAACCCAAGCCCTGATCTGGCCTCACCAATCAACAATGGGGAGTGTGGTTCAATAGCTCCTTGGTCTCACCATCCAGCCGTCATACCTGGAGGCTCTTCTCCAAGCAGGAACCAGCCAGTAACACCACCCCTCACCTAACCTGTATCCTTGCTAATTTAAAGCAGCATGACCTCAGAGGGCCAGGAAGCATCAGAGGTAGACTCTGGGAAAAGCAGGACAGTGAAGCTGTACGGTGACACTGGGACCACGTGCTCTGGGTGAATCTCAGGCATGTCGAGGCAGGAGGCACGGTGGTGAGAACCCAGAGAGAAGAGGCTGATTCTGACCACCACTCTGCCAGGAGGCCTGGGATTGTGAGAAAATGTAAGATGCGGCCTGGGAACCCGGGGATGACAGGTAGCAGTGGACTGGAGGGAGACTGCAGTTCCAGGCTGAAATAAAGATAATGAAATGTTTTACTCCCAGGCTGATGTAGTCCCAGCTTGGTCTTGCTGCTTATTGGTTTGTCTTAGGCTGATGCATGTTACCAGTGACACAAAGTCCTTGTGCAGGTCACATTTCTGAATCCACATTCATTGTTTGAAGCATCTCCAAGCCCAAGGGACCACTCATAGGGCAACCCACTGAGTACGTTACATGGAGATTTATACTGAACAGCTCATGGCAGGTGGAAAAATTGGAAACACACAGAAATCTCTTCTCTAGCAAAAAGGTTACAAGCTGGTCCAAAGTCTTCTCTGAGAACTTCTCGGCGTGTTAGGAAAGGACTAATCATGTCTGTTTCTGGTTACCACCAACTGCAATGAGAACCAGACATCCCTCAGAGAAACAGGATGAGGAGGGGCTCCCACAGGTCCACTGATTCTCATCACTACAGGTCAGGGCAGTTGTTTCTATGAGAGTCAAAGACCCATTAGGAATAATGCAGTCAAAATGGAAACTCAAAATGGCCCAAGCCCAAGGCAAGTGCAGAATCTGTGAATTAAGAGACTGAGTCATCCTTTCTAAACGTAGAAAAAATACATCAATTTATAGATTATCTCAGCACCTGAGAGGGAGTTCAGAGAAACAGAAAAAGGAGGAATTTGCAGAAGCTGAAGTTGGCTTGTGTTCTGCCAGATTATTTCCAATAATAATAATAATAATGCTTATACAATATTACCAGGAGCCAGGCACTATTCTAAACATTTTTACAATATATCAACTCACTTAATCTGGCCACAAAATGACCACCTCACTGATATGACCAGTGTGGTCTGCCCACTGCTCTAAAGTGTTCCTTGATTTTTGTCCTTTACAGTATAGTGCTTTCAGGACCAGTAGAAACTACAGGTGACCTGGGCTCATATGATATAAGGAATAACTTAGTCATGAGCCTGTAGTAAATACTTGCAAATCTTTCACAAGCCACTAGATAAAGATGTTCAGGTTGGTTCCATGCAAATTTATCTGTAAAGTATAACCCATTATATTAAAAACAATTCTGTTAAATATCAACTGTGTATCAGTCACTGACATAAACATTATTTCACTGAATTAACACAGTCCTACAAGGCAAGTGGTATTTGGTAGAAACTGGGGCTAAGAAAAACAAAAATACTCATTCAAGTTCTCCCAGTTAAAAGGTGGTGATGCCAGGATTTGAGTACAAACTCCAGCTACAACAGCACCCATCAGGTTCCTTCCTTATGGTCTTAGTGCTATGTTAATAATTTTCCCTGGGCACAGTGGCTCACGCCTATAATCCCAGCACTTTGCGGGGCTGAGGTGGGAGGATCACTTGAGCCAAAGAGTTCAAGACCAGCCTGGGCAACATAGCGAGACCTCATCTCTACAAAAATAAAAATTTAAAAATTAGCCGGAAGCGGTGGCACATGACTATAGTCCCAGCTACTTGGGAGACTGAGGCAAAAAGATTGCCTGAGCCCAGAAGGTAGAGGCTACAGTGAGCCATGATCATGCCACTGCACTCCAGTCTGGGCATATAGAGCCAGATCCTGTCTCTAAAAATATATAATAAGCCGGGCTCAGTGGCTCAGCCTGTAATCCCACACCTTTGGGAGGCTGAGGTGAGTGGATTGCCTGAGCCCGCGGGTTCGAGACCCGCCTGGGCAGTGAGACCTCATCTCTACAAAAAAACAGCTGGGTGTGGTAGCGCATGCCTATAATTCCGGCTGAGGAGGAAGGATCGCTGGAGCCCAGCAGGTCGAGGCTGCGGTGGCCGGGAGCGGCCACTGCACTCCAGTCTGGGCGACAGAGTGAGACTCCAACTCAAAAAAAAAAAAAAATTATATATATATATATATATATATATATATATATATATATATATATATATATAAAATAACAATTTTCATTTATTCCTGCTTAATTACATATTTTTAATAATGGCTATAAACTAGAAATAAAATCTTAAGCTTCCGACCAACTACAAATTGGCCCTCTTGGGTCAGAGAAATCTTAAAAACTGAGTTCTGGACCATAATGGAAAGGGATGGTGACCATGCTTTATTATATCTCCTTCTTTTTTGGGGTTTAGACACAACAATGGCTAACATTAATCTTTTTTTATTTTTATTTTTTGAGTTGGAGTCTCACTCTGTCGCCCAGACTGGAGTGCAGTGGCCGCTCCCGGCCACCGCAGCCTCAACCTGCCGGGCTCCGGCGATCCTTCCGCCTCAGCCTTCCGAGTAGCCGGAATTACAGTCATGCGCCACCATGCCCGGCTGATTTTTTGATTTATTGTAGAGATGAGGTCTCGCTGCCCAGGCGGGTCTCGAACCCGCGGGCTCAGGCAATTCACTCACCTCAGCCTCCCAAAAGGCGCGGGATTACAGGCTGAGCCACCGAGCCCGGCAGCCAACATTAATCTTAAAATAGAAATCATACAACCGACAAAACAGACTCTTCATGACAATTAAGGCAATTAAAAACAAGACCTGACACCATGCAAGGCCAAAGTCAAGTCACACCTGCAGGCTGCGTCATTTTTCACCCAGCATATCGCGACTCTGGCATATCCTTATCCTAACCTAAACATTCCTTTCTGCTGACTCCAAGTTTTAGATAGAGCCTTGTTCTTTTAACCAATTACAAATTAGAGCATCTCTAAATCCACCTGTAACCTGCAAGCCCCTGCTTAAAGATATCCTGCCCTTTCAGGCCTAACCAGCATATACCTTCCTTGCACTGATTTATGTCTTTGCCTATAATTACTGTCTCTCTAAAATGTATTGAACCAAACCATAAGCCAACCCCTTGGGATCACTTCCTCAAGGTTTCTGGGGTTTATGTTTTCTCTAGGCTATGGTCAGTCACATTGGCTCAGAATAAACCTCTTTAAAATATTTTACAGAGTTTTTTAAAAATTAATTTGACTTTTTAAAAACATAACCACAGTACAATGATCATACCCAGCAAAATTAATGGTAATTCTTAATAAAACCTATGTTTTACTTTCCCTTGTATCTCATATATATATATGTAATTAGCTTGTTCAAATCAGTATCTAAACAAGATTTATACACTGCATTTGGTTATGTCTTTGATTTTTTTTTAATGAGAAGTTTTCAAACTTACAGAAAAGTTGAAAGAATAGTATAATAAACACCTGTATATCTTTTAACAGGAGTCACCAAAGTTGGTACATCTTTCAAATCTCTTTCCATTTGTAATTGCTCCATTTACCTTTTTAAAAAGAGAGATTTATTTATGGATGAAATTGGGTCATTAGGCCTGTAGAACTTCCAATGGACTTCATATTTCTGATTAATTACTCATGGTGTCATGTAATATGTTCCTCTAGGTCTCATATTTCCTATGAACTGGAAGTTAGATCTAGAGTTTGATTACATTCTGATTCTTTGGAGTGGAGGGGGAAGAACAATACTTCATAATAATACTTCATAGATGATATTGTATGTTTTCTTTTGCATTACATCAGGATACACTTAGTATCTGGCTGATTTAACCCTAATCTTTGAGTTCAGGTGGTGCCAACTTGACCCATACATTATAGAATTCTCCACCAACTTTTAACCTAATGACTTTAGTACCCATTGACGGCTGTTACCTTGAACTATTGTTTCTTTAGGGTTTGCAAACTGAGGACTTCCCAACTGTATCATTCTGACTGCTTTTACTATTTGTGTTCTTTCTGTAAAGGATCAACTAGCAATGACTTGACTGCCATAAAGTACAGTTTGCATAAGGAAGGCAGGATAATTACTTGACTCCTTGTCTTTGTCAGTGTTTAGAATAATGATTTGGTGTTCTAGCAACTTCCAAAGGTGACTAAGGAGGTTTCACCTATTGTGGCAGAGGAGCAGGGTGAAGGGGAGTAAGGAGTATTATTTTGAACCCAGGGACTTTTATATACTTGCTGCAATTCAATCCATAGCAGTGCTTACTTTAAATGTTCAAGCTGCCTCATCTTTGGTCAAGGGGAGCCCATTCAAGTTGACTACCAAATCACTTTGATACACTCATAGTAATCTTTAACAACTTTCTTGCTTTCAGGTGTGACAACATGTTCCAGCTCAAGGAGTCCTTGTTTCTTTTAGTGGGAAATGGCATCCAGAGCCTACAATCTGAGAACCAGGAGTATTTCTTGCTATTAAATTATTGTTGCTTCTAAATCTTTGCAGGGGATATAACTAGGAAGTATTATGCTTTTAGAAAAATACAAACAATTATGAGTGAATACTGATACTTTCCATTTAAAGTAAGAGTGACAGGATTTTATTGAAACTTAGTGATTTTATAATTCATACTTCTATGTTTTATCTGTAAGTCTTGATTCCATCCTAACAAGGTTGGGCAAAGATTTTTTTTAATATTATTTTCTGGTTTCAGAATAACAATATCAACATTACTGCCTACAATAAGACACTAAATGCAGGGTAATAGTTCTTGATATCTCTTTGGTTCTTTTTGGCCCTTGAGATAAATCCCAGTAAGTGTGTAGTGAAAACATTGTGGTTTCAAGTCATTTTAAATAACCCTCTTATGTGCAGTCATACCAACAACTAGATGTACAGATTCTTTTTTCCCTTCAATTTTTTGTCCATTTTTAAGAGGAATTCTATTTAGTTAATTAAAAGAAAAAAATAAACATTTACTGGTTCCAAAATTCAATTGTAAGACAAGATTCATTCAGAGAGGTCTAGCTTCCACTCCTCTCTTCCCTCCTGTTCTCTCCATCAAGAAATTAACTTATTCTGAATATGTGTCTGCAAGATCAATGATCTGAAGCTACAGCAAATATTCCAACAACTGGACATGTCTGGAATGCAGAGTCTCAAGTAGCATATTCTGGTTACTTCCAAGGCCTTGTTAGGTCATCCTCCAGATGACGAAGACCAAATTCTGCCACATCATCACTGAGGAATTTACTTGTTCATCCATCCATCCACCCATTCACCTACCCACCCATTCATTCATCTGCCAACTCACCCATTCATCCATCCATCCATCCATCCACCCATCCATCCATCCATCCATCCATCCATCCACTGACCCACCCATTTATCCATCCATCCATCCACCCATCCATCCATCCATCCATCCATCCATCCACTGACCCACCCATTTATCCATCCATCCACCCAACCATCCATCCATCCATCCATCCATCCATCCATCCATCCATCCATCCACCCATCCATCCATCCATCCATCCATCCACTGACCCACCCATTTATCCATCCATCTATCCATCCAGCACAGAACCAGTTTCTAGGGATACAGAGATAAATAAACACCAATCCCTGCTTCCTATGGCAGAACTGGAAATGGTAATAGATCACTTGGAGGCAATATGTTAAGAGCTGTTATGAGTTATGATGGTCCAAGTTGTCAGAGTGGACTTTGGAAGGGCTTAACCTAGACTGGGGAGGAGTGGAGCTCACCAGGAAAGGTTTCCTTGTGGAGTTAGTACCTAGGCTGAGTATTAAGTACAAGGAAGTGTTGACTGGGCTAAGGTTGGAAAGTGTGGAAGGTGGTGCAGGGAGAAGGAATAACATGACCTAAGGCCCAAAGGTGTGAACAACCTGCAGGGAGAGGTGAGTGGTTTGCTGTTTGGAGCAAGATGAGCATAAGACATGAGACTGGTGGGACAGTTGCAAGGTTAATTCTTCCCTTACCACATTCAGCTTCCAATGATGGCCTAGGCCATGCTCAAGGGTGCCACTGGTCCACATGGCACAGGCCTGCGATTTCTGCGGGTCTTTTGCTCTTCTCTGTGCATTGTACAGAGCAGCCAAGATGCCAGCATGTCCTGGGCTGCTGCTTTGCGGTCTGTTATTCTGTGGGTGAGGAAGTCAAGTCTATCCCAGTATCCGCCATATCAAATATATAGTGGAAGGTGAGAATGGGATAAAGCAGAGCAATAAAGACAACAACAACAGAAGATCCAATTCAACTTGATGTTTTTCCAATTTTGGGGTGGTGACCCTCAGTAAGAAATATGTTGGGCATGGCGATCTTATTCAAACAGACAACCCCCCTTCATAATCACATGTACATACATGAAACTAAAAATGAATGGAACAATACTTGCCCTTTCTGTGGACAATGGACGCTAGTATTTGTCACTTTCTGTTATTTCATTAAAAGGATGCCAGCTGCTCTCCACTACATTGGTTTTCTAACCCATACACACATAGGTGGAAATTTGCAGTTTGGAAAACACTGCTTTAGCTTGCCTGGGCCTTTTCTTGGAGTCCAGTGAGACTTCTGAGAGCAGACAAGTATGGTCTCTGAGCTCAGCCCCTGACCACGACCTGCAGATACTTTAGACCAAGGGCTACCAAGCCATGGACAGTGAACCAAAAAAAAAGGCTATTTCCTTTTTAAAATATGAACTGTAAGCTGAGAATGATTTTTACTTTTTTTTTGAGTTGGAGTCTCACTCTTGTCACCCAGACTGGAGTGCAGTGGCTGCTCCCGGCCACTGCAGCCTCTACCTGCTGGGCTCCAGTGATCCTTCTGCCTCAGCCTTCCAAGTAGCTGGAACTACAGGCATGCGCTACCACGCCCGGCTAATTTTTGATTTATTGTGGAGATGAGGTCTCACCAAGTTGCCCAGGCGGGTCTCGAACCCACGGGCTCAGGCAATTCACTCACCTCCGCCTCCCAGAGCGCGGGATTACAGGTTGAATCCCTTAAAATTTTTTTACATTTTTAAGTGGATTAAAAAAAACCCTAAAAACAATAAAAGTATTCTGAGATGTGATAATTATATGAAATTCAAATTTCAGGGTCCATAAATATTTAAATGCCCATGGCTGTGTTCCAATAAAGCGTTATTGAAACACAACTACATTCCTGTGTTTATATCTTGTCCGGGGGTGCTTTTGTTCTCCATGGGCAAACTTGAGCAGTGGCAACTGTATGACTTTCAACATCTAAAATATTTACTATCTAGTCCTTTACAGAAAAAATATGTCAACAGGCCTGGTTTAGGAACACAGGCCTCCCTGGGTGCAGAGGCTCAGGAAGTGTGCAGGCTTCTATTTCTTTCTGTGAAACCAACTTTTTTTTTTTTTTTTTTGAGTTGAGGTCTCATTCTGTCACCCAGGCTTGGGTGTAGTGGTGTGATCCTGTCTCACCACAGCCTTGACCTCCTAGTCTCAGGCAATCCTTCCACCTCAACCTCCCAAGTAGCTGGGACTACAGGTGAATACCACCATGCCTGGGTAATTTTTCTGTTTTTTGTAGAGACAAGGTCTTGCTATGTTGCCCAGGCAGGTCTCGAACTCCTGAACTCAAGCAATCTTCCTGCCTCAACCTCCCAAAGTTCTGAGATTACAGGCATGAGCCACTGCGCCTGGCCTGAAATCACCTTTTGACTTGGCTTCTCCCCAGTCTGCTTCCTTTCCATTTGCCCAGCTAGGCAAGTCTTACAGCCCTGAGACAGCAGCCCCTCGTCCCACTCTACCCACCTCATCTGACCCAGCCTAAAGCCCCCCCACCAAGGCCCTGCTCAGCCAGGAGCAGGGATTGGAGAAAATGGGCAGAAAGCTACAAAACAGCGGCTTACAGGAGGAGAGGAAAGTGGAGAGGTAGGCGGTGACAATCCTTTCCAACCTCCTGGAGACTAACTCCCCTGAGCTGGAGACCTAGCTGAGAGAATTCTGCACTGAAGTGTCAGTTTCCTCATGGGGTGCTGATGAAGGGGAGGGATATTTCTGAGGGGACATCATGTGTTGTTCCCCATTGACTTGGACCCTAACCTGAGGGAAATTGTCCTGAATTCCCCTCATAATGAGGGAGAAACTGCATGAAACGGTGTGCTCCTGCCTGGCACCTTGGTGTGAACTTACTTGGAAAAGGTGGGGAGGGAGGGAAGACCTTGCCCCCACCATAACTATGGCAGCTCAGGGACACAGCCACCAGCAGTCCTGACACAAGGGAGTCAGGCTGCATTCATGGGCTGAGAGGGGTGGCCCTTGTAACCGAATCCTTGTAACCTTATAACCGAGATAAGTTGAGAGACAAGGTATCCGGGCCAGGAAAGCAAAAGATAGTAGACTAGTGTCTTAAAGAACCATCTTAAGTTAGTATGACTGTCAGCCTCCTTTTTATGTTAAAGGTAGGGGGAACAGGAGAGGACTAAGAGGTATCCACTGACTGCAGACATCTGGGTGCCAGTGAGGGTCCAAAGAGGTTGTAAAACTTCTTCAGATGACACAGGTCAGGTCACGGTGTGCCTGTACATCTTTAGCATAACTCTGTTACTTGTGCATATACTTTCCTTATCTTCTTGGGGTTAGCTTTGGGACAGGAACTATTATTTTTTTTAAAAGTTGGACTAGAAACAATTCCTTCTATGATTAGCTGGTCTATGTGCAAAGCTAAGCAGAAGCCTTTCCAATCTAAAGGGTATAACTGTGGGAAGATTAGAGGCAAAATGGAGTTGGTCACACCAAGCCAACCTCCACTGGGATACCCTCATCAGTGAAGCTGGAGAACACAAGAGATCTGGAGACAATCTCAGAGACCCATTCAAATTATCTTGTACTTTTCAGAGAGACAGGAGCATGCCGTGAGGAATACCAGGGGAGGGCCCAGCCAGGCTTGCCAGGGAGAAGGTCTTGTGCCAAAGTGGATGAAGGAGCCCCTTCAACATGCTACAGGGAGTGGGCCAGGGAGGCGGGGAGGGAATGGATGTGAATTAATCATCTGCTGTATACCCCACACTGTGCTGAGCTGTTTGTGAGTGTCAACATATTTACTCCTTCCCAAGCCTCTAAGCTAGTGTTTGCCTATATATGATATGGAAGCAAACAAATGTTCTAAAAGATTAAGTGATTTTTCTCAGGGTCATAGCTTGTGAAAAGCCAGGGTTCCCTTACTCACAGGGACACAGTTCACAGAAGACATGATGATATTTTTAGAGAAACATGCACCTCTTTGACCATCTTTCCAAGACTATATGATAAGAGCTGGGAAAATCATGGGTCATGAAGAACTCACAGCACAAAAGAACAGAAAGTGGTCAGATCACCTCCTGGTGAGTGAATGTCTCTATAGACAACCCCAAGCCCTGTTGGTGGGAAACAAATGCTCACAGCTTAACTAATGGACACAGGAATTCCTGCCCATGAAATAGTATACTTTATTAATTATTATTATTTTATTATTATTATTATAGAGATGAAGTTTCACTAGGCTGGTATCGAACTCCTGGGCTCAAGCAATCCTCTTGCCTTGGCCTCCCAAAATGCTAGGATTACAGGCATGAGCCACCATGCCTGGCTGATAGTACACTTTAGATAGCAACAAAATAGCTAATAATTTTGAGCACTAACTATGTGTGAGACACTACTTAAGAATCTGACATACATTAAGATTTCTTTTTTAATCCTCAAGACAGCATTATGGAGTAAGTACTATTATCACCTCCACTTTACATATAAGGATCCAGGCATAGAAGGTTAATAATTTGCCTATAAACAGAGGTATGAGGATTTAGGCCTAGGCAGATTTGCTCTGGAGTCAAAACTTTTCGTTACCAAACTCTATTTCCTGTCTCCATCATATCAGTCATCTGTAGCTACAACGGTGCTGCATTAAAAAACAAAACAAAAATAAAAACACCAAAACCTCAAAATGCTACAATACTTCGGTACTGTGCAGTGCTACACAACTCTGTGACTTGCAAGTCTGCAGGGTTCTGCTGATGTCTCTGGGTAGCTCACACATCTGCAGTTAGCTAGGCAGTTTGGCTGATCTTGCCTGGCCCCACTGACACATCTGGGGGTTGACTGGCACTGGGATGCTGGGAAGGGGGAGGACTTAGTTGTGTTCCAAGTGTCTTTTATCCTCCAGCAGACTAGCCCAGGTGACATTCTCATGGGAGTGAAGAGGTGTGAGAGCAGGGTCCCAATCCCACAAGTCCACTTTTTGGCCCCCAATTGTATAATGTTTATTAATATCCCATTGGCCAAGTCACATGGCCGAGCCCAGAGTCAGAGTGGAAGAGCCCAGCCAGCAAGGTTACCTGCAAATGGCAAGGATCCTGGAAAAAGGGAGCTGTGGGGTTGTTAATGCACTCAATCTACTGAGTCAGTTTTAATCTATTGAAGCGAGAATTTTTTCCCTTTGGTCTTTATACTCCTCATAGTGCCTCTCACACTAGCAAACAGCAGATTCACTCGGGAACTTGTCGAGTATGGAACATAGTATATTCAAGTTTAGAGATTCTGATTGAGGAGCTTTGAGGGAGGCCCGAACATCTGCATTTTTAACAAGCAATCTGGGAGATTCTGATGCACTTAATCATTGGAAAACTTGACTGCTTTGCTGATCAGCTAGGTTTCCAGTTAGCTTGGGACTTCTGCTTCCTTCTCTCCTTTGAAATGGTACCCAGTATGGGTATGAGCTACATGTTCCCCCCAGCATGGGCTCAGAGTTTGTGAAGCTGAGAAACTGCAGTGAGACCTTGAGATCTTGTTTTGCAGCCTAAGAAAATATTTATATGGAATTAAGCTTGCTAGGCAGATGGTGGTTCTAAGCATAAAACCCATCACACAGTTGGGATATGCATAGCACCTGTGATGGTGAATATTAGGTGTCGACCTGACGGGACTGAGGGATGCCTGGGAGGTGGATGGAGCCTTGTTTCTGGGTGTGTCTGTGAGGAGGTTTTCAGGGGAGACTGGCATGGGAGTCAGTGGACGGGGAGAGGAAGACCCCCTGGGCACTACTCAATCAACTGCCTGCGTAGCTACATAAAGGAGGCAAAGGAGGGGACATACAGCCTGCTGAATTCTCTCTCTCTCCCTCTCTCTCTCTCTCTCTCTCTCTCTCTCTCTCTGACCCTGTCTCTGTCTCTCTGTCTCTCTCTCCCTCCCTTCCTTTCCTCCTACCCTTGGACATCAGACTCCAGATTCTTGAGTCTTTGGACTCTGGGACTTGCACCAGTGGCCTCTTGGGCCTTCTGCCTCACACAGAGGGCTGCATTGCCAGTCTCCCTGGCTCCCAGGCTATGGAACTTGGAACGAGCCGCTGCCAGCTTTTCTCATGGCCCAGCACACAGGCGGCCTTCCATGGACTCTGCCTCAGCCTCCTGTGAGCCAGTACCCCTAACCAATTCCCTTTTCTATATGCCGGTGTTCTGGGAGTTCTGTCCCTCGGGGGAACCCTAATACAGCAACCAAGAAGCAGAGAAAGCCCAATGCAAGGCAGCATCTCCAGATGGCAATCCTGACAAAGTTTATACCAGAGATTTGTCATTGGGAGAAATTAGAGATGTAAAGGCCTTAAGACCCGATTTTATAGTCACTAGTTTCTTCTTGCATTTACTTTCCAAGTTCCTCTTCTATCATTAAAAACTGTCCCAAGTAGGAGGCTCTTTTTTTTTTTTCTTGAGTCGGGATCTCACTCTGTTGCCCAGGCTAGAGTAAGTGGCACGATCACCGCTTACCGCAGCCTCCACCTCCTGGACTCAGGTGATCCTTCCACCTCAGCCTCCCAAGTAGCTGGGACTACAGGCGCATGCCACCACACCTGTCTAATTTTTAAAAAATTTTTTGGTAGAGATGAGTTCTTACTATGCTACCCAGGCTGGTCTCAATTCCTGGGCTCAAACGATCTGCCAACTTCGGCCTCCCAAAATGCTGGGATCATAGGTGTGAGTCACCATACCCAGTCCCACCTTTCCGTAAATCAAACTGTTGATGGGAACAGGGATCCTCTTCTATACCTTAGTTACCTTACTTAATCCTGATGACAATAATTCTATGAGGTAGGTGTTGTTATCTGCAATTTCTAGATGAGAAACCCAAGGTTCAGAGAGGTTAAGCGACCATCTTCAAATAGGACATATAGAAATATGCAGTCGTGAAGTCAGCATATTGCTCTTAACCACTGCACTGAGGTGAAAGACTGAGGCAGACAGAGCACAAGGACAGCATCTCTAAGAGCCTGGGGACCACCATACTCCCTACTTCCTATGTATTTATTTCTTTGAGGATGGGGACCCTAGACAGGTGTTAGGCTGGATAATTAGCCTACATTGTGGGTTCATTTTCTCACCAAGTTCCTAGAGGTCCACCTTGCCCTACCCAGTCACCCATACACTTGGGCTGTAGTTGCCCAGAGAATGGCAAACCCAGGAGAGCCAGCAAAGCCAACTGACATCCTCTGTGTGCAGAGGCTGCAATGCCCTTCATGGTCCATGGGCAGACACATGGCAGTTGTGTGAGCACCAAGTTACACCTTGTCCTCACTGACATTCCCAGCCAGAAATAGCCAGGTCTCCCCAGTCTTCATGTAGCCTTCCAGAACATCTAATTTGAACCCTGCACTAATCTGTACAGTCCAGTCCAAGGACTATGATGTACCCACCTGCTTATGAGGACAGAAGCTGACCACAGAGCCCAGGTGCCAGGTGTCTTCATATATTGGGCCAGTCTTTAATGAATGCTCATTATTACTATTGTTGGCAGTAGCATCTAAACTCTTAGGTTTGGTTGTGACTGTTCCAGGTGTTGGCTAGGATGTACCAGCTCAACCTTAAGATTTCAAAGACCTACGGGAATGGTGGAGAGGGGGAGGGGAGGTCAGGTAATGTGGAAAGACCACCACCTCATGGTGTTGATGGCCACTAAGTCCTAAGTTAGTGGCCAGAAGATCCCTTTGCCCATGACAATTTTGGGGTGTCTCTTCTGGGTCAAGGATCACACTTGGCTCACTCTAGGTGTGTGCCATCATGCCCGACTAATTTAAAAATTTTTTTTGTAGAGATAAGGTCTCACTATGTTGTCCAGATTTGTCTCTTAACTCCTAGTCTCAAGCAATCTGCCCCCCCTGCGGATCCAAGGCTTTGGCATCTAACACGGTCTGGGTCAAATGGTATAACTTCAGCAGATGCCTCAAGCATGGAATGTGAACACTGGGAAGACCCCCATGAACAGCACAGCCCTTGGTATCTCAACAGTTTCCCCCATCAGTGTTACAGCAGGGTGATGAAACATATCTTGGGATCGACTCTTGGTTTCAGGACCAGGCCACAGCTGGGAAACATAGTGGAGGAAGAACCTGGCAGCTAGATTCTGTGACTGAACCTTCTACAGGGTGTGGCACTGATCTCTCTTAGGAAATTGACAGGGAATAAATAAATAATAGCCCGCCATCCAAATCTAACCTGACACCTGGTTAATAATGAAACTATCATTTCAGTCACTCAAGTCAAAGACTAAAGAGTCATTCTGAATTCATTCCTCCTACTCCATCCCTCCAAGCCATTGCCAAGGCCATCTCGTTGGACTGTACTAACACATTGCCAGTCTCACAGCCATGGCATTATCAGGCTATCAGTACTACCCACCTTCCCCAATCATCTCCAGCCTGGTCCCTCCGCCTGGCACCCACACCCTTCTATACAGCTGCCAGAACTGATCATGGCGTTTCAGTGCTTCAAATACCTTTTACATCACCCTGTGGCTCAGAATATCCAAACTCCTTCGCTCAGGGAGAAGTCATCCCTGCAGTCTCTACCCGAGATCCGGCTCCTGTCATTCTCTCCAGCCCCATTTCTATTTCTTACCATTTCCCATATGTGCTCTGTGAGTCAGGATAGGCTTGTATATGCTGTTGTCACAAACACCTCCTAAAATCCCTGTGGCTTAACGCACCAGAAGTTTATTTTATGTTCATGCAAAGACCACTATAGGTCCAGGAACCTGCTCTCTGCTGGGTAACTCAGATCCAGATTGCTTTGATCCTGAGGCTCTGTTCTCTCCTTCCAGATCCTCTAAGTTCTTCATGGCAGAGGAGGAGAGAGACTGGAGACCACACGGGCTTCCGTTGCCTCCGCAAATGTGTTACTTCCAAATTCATCCAGAATGAGACATGTGTCACTTCCACTCATGTTTCTTTGGCCAGAACTTGTCCACAGCCCCACTCCCTGTGAAGGAGGTAGAACATAGAGTCTCTTCTGTGCTCAGGAGAGGAAGGAGAGCCAGGTATTATTGAATACTGGTAATGTTGGCTTGGTGCCCCTCGCTCTCCTCATGGGTCAAAAACCTTTGCCTCCTTAGCGTGCTCTGCTGTGTGGTGCCGGTGCTTTTGTACACGCTGCTCCTGTCTCTGAATCACCTCTCTTCGCCTACCCTTCCTTTCTATCCCATCTCCTGCCCACACATCTCCTGGGAGACTTGGTCGTGCAGAGCCCAAACCTACTTCTGAAGGGTGAAGCCTTCCCTGATGGTCTTCTGGCCCCAGTAATGAGTGATCTATTCCCTCCTCAGTGCCACACTGTGCAAGACAGGACCACTTGAGCCCTGGAGTTTCAGACCAACCTGGGTAACATAGGATGACCTTGTCTCTACAAAAAATGAGAAAAATTAGCTGGGCGTGTGTGGTGGCACATGCCTGTAGTCTCAGCTACTCAGGAAGCTGAGGTAGAAGGATCGCCTGAGTTCAGGAGGTTGAGGCTGCTATGAGCTGTTATCATGCCACTGCACTCCAGCCTGGGTGACAGGGTGAGACCTTAACTCCAAAAAAACAAAAATAAAATTAAAAAATTGCCGGGCTCAGTGACTCAGCCTGTAATCCTGCACCTTTGGGAGGCTGAGGTGAGTGGATTGCCTGAGCCCGCGGGTTCAAGACCCCCCTGGGCAGCGAGACCTCATCTCTACAATAAATCAAAAAATCAGCTGGGCGTGGTGGCGCATGCCTGTAATTCCGGCTACTCAGAAGGCTGAGGCGGAAGGATCACCAGAGCCCAGCAGGCGAGGCTGCGGTGGCCGGGAGCGGCCACTGCACTCCAGTTTGGGCGATGGAGTGAGACTCCAACTCAAAATAAAAAAAAAAAATTAGGCACAGTGGTGCACATTTGTAGTCCTAGCTGCTCAGGAGGGTGAGGTGGGAGGATTTCTTGAGCCTAGGAATCTGAGGCTACTGTGAACTATGATCATGCCACTAAATTTCAGCCTGGGCAATAGAGTGAGACTCTGTCAGAAAGAGAAGAAAGAAAGAAAGAAAGAGAGAGAGAGAGAGAGAGAGAGAGAGAGAGGAAGGAAGGAAGGAAGGAAGGAAAGAAAGAAGGAGGGAGGGAAGGAAGGAAGAGAAGAAAGGGAGGAAGAGAGAGAAAAAATGGAGGCAAAGGAAGGAAGGAAAAGGAAGGGAAGGAGGGAGGGAGGGAAGGGAGGGGGGAGGGAGGTGTCTACTAGGCATCTTGAGTTACCTACTAATGTTCTCACCTAAACCAGCTGGTCAGGCTGTTGAGCTTACCTCTCAGTGTTGATGCGGTTTGTTGCTTTATCTGTCCTTCCCGTTTCTTCATGTCCCTAGATCCTGATGTGTCTCTGGTACCAGCAGTTGTCCAATCAATATGCATAGGATTAAATGGAGTGGATGAATGTGGTCCCTTCCTGGGGAGAGCTTAGGCCTTCCTCATGGGCCCACCCCCAAGGCAGGTTTTCCAGGTCCAAAGAGATTGGACATAGTAGTCCATGTCAGAGTTTGTGCCCTTATCTCCCACCGTGTGTCAAGCAAGCCTGCCATCTCCTTGGACCCAGCAAGCACAGCTAGGAGCAGATGAGAAGTGGATTCTTCGGGTTCCTGGGCATCTTCACAGGCATT
The DNA here is from genome assembly GCA_027257055.1 of Cephalopachus bancanus. Classification (NCBI taxonomy): domain Eukaryota; kingdom Metazoa; phylum Chordata; class Mammalia; order Primates; family Tarsiidae; genus Cephalopachus; species Cephalopachus bancanus. The sequence continues at coordinate 2,701,776 of JAPVLO010000209.1, forward strand.
CTTGGGGCCAGGCCCAGAGCTGACAGACGGAGGGGACTCCCATTAAGAAGGCAAGAGCATGGGAAATGGTGAAAAGTGACCAATGTTACCAAGGTAGAAATGGCATTTCCTCCCTATCCCTCTTGAGAAAGGGCATAATCAGCACATATTAGTGCCAACCTCTGCCCAACAAGACTCCCACCGGCCACTCATCTCCAGGACCCTGAGGGAGGGCATTCCTACTTTAACTTGCCTTTTGCCCAATGGCCTCCTGGTTTCTCCCTCCAAGTCACGCCCCTTCAACTGGTCCCCACTTCTTCTAGAAGGGTCCAGCAGATATGACCTCAACCACTCATCTCTGGAATCAAACTACCCTGGTGTTCTCCTCCCTGTCTTTGAAAATTCATTTTCTGATGAATATTCCAGTCTCCTCTGGAGACCCGGTTTGTAGGCAGGGTCATGCTCACTCAATGTCTTGCCAAACTAGCATGGCAATGTTTGGTATTTACGTCTTCCTATCATCTTTCCAATTGCCTGTGTGTTGAGGATATTTTCCCCTCACATTTTCATTCTTTATTGTCAAGATTCATCTTGTTTTTCTCATTCCACATTCTTAAAAGCTCAGAGTGAGTTTGGGTGGCATCTGCACTTCTCCCTGGCTAGCTGTGCCTTCTAGATGAGCAGCCACAGTAGATCTAATTAGGGCAATATTTACCTCTGCTTCTTGCTCATAAATAAAGATATCACAGCAGGGCAGATACCGAGACAGCCCCCCTGAGCCGTATCCAGGTGTGTGAATGGGAGAAGAAGGCCATTTGATTATCAGTGTGATCATTCCCGTCATGATGTGTTCATAACCATTTTCCCAAAGGTTCAGCAGCCTTCTCAGATGCAATTGTCAGACAAATATTAGAGTTAGTTTCAAAGCGACATTTTAAAAATCAATTAAGCATTTACGAGATCCTCTTAGAAATATTTCCTTTACTATTGCACACTCTCACATCTGCTTATTGATCCAGAGCACCTAAAATGGAAGCATATGAAAACAAAATAGAAGGCACAGAGCTAGAGGAAGAGAAGAGGGATGAGCAAGTCTCCTGCAGGGGTCCCTGGTTGCCTGTCATAGACTGGAACACACATTGCTTGCTGTGCTTGAAAGGTATCTGTGGGGATGGCCGGGCATGGTGGCTACCACCTGTCATCCCAGCACTTTGGGAAGCTGAGACAGGAGGATTGCTTGAGGCCAGGAGTTTGAGACAAACTTGGGCAAAATAGCAAGACCCTATCTCAAAAAACATTGAAGTCCGGGCACAGTGGTTCACGCCTGTAATCCCAGCACTCTGGGAAGCCCAGGTGGGAGGATTGCTTGAGTCCAGAAGTTCGAGACCAGCCTGAGCAACATAGTGAGACCTTGTCTGTACAAAAAAATCAGAAAAATAAGCCCATGATGCGTGGTGGTGCATACCTGTAGTCCCAGCTACTCAGAAGGCTTAAGCAGCCTGAGTAACAGTGAGATCCTGAATCAAAAATAAATAAATAAATAGCCAGAGTTCTTAAAATTTGAGGTTTTACATTTAAGTCTTTGATCCATTTGGAGTTGATTTTTGTGTATGGCAAGAGGTAGGAGTCCTGTTTTCATTCTTTGGCATGTTGTCAGCCAGTTTTCCCTGCACCATTTACTGAATAGGTTCTCCTCTTCCCAGTGGTTGTTGTTGGAGGCTTTGTCAAAGATTAGTTGGTTGAGAAATTGAGGTTTTACTTCTGGAATCTCTATTCTTTTCCATTAGTCCATATGCCTGTTCTTGTAGCAATACCAGGTTGTTTTGTAGCCTTTTAGTAAAATTTAAGTCTGGAAGTGTGATACCTCCTACTTTGTTTCTTTTGCTGAGGATTGTTTTGGCTATTCGTGGTCATTTATATCTCCATATGAATTTCTATATTGCCATTTCCAGGTCTGAGAAGAATGATGTTTGTAATTTAATGGATAGGATGGATATCTTAACAATGCTGATTCTTCCAATCTATGAGCATGGAATATTATTCCATTTGTTTGTGTCATCTTTGACTTCTTTGAGCAGTGTTTTGTAGTTTTCGATGTAAAGATCTTTCACTTCTCTGGTTACAAAGATGCGGAGGCATTTCATTTTTTTTTATGGCTATTGTGAATGGGATTGTGGTTTTTATTTGGTTCTCTGCCTGTTTGTTGTTGGTGTATAAGAATGCACCTGTCTTTTACATGTTTATTTTGTACCCTGAGACTTTGCTAAACTTTAAGAATCTTAGAAAATGCAGGAGACACCCTTATAGAAATTAGAATAGGCAACCAATTCTTGATCAAAACCCCAAAAGCCCATGCCATAAGAGATAAGACAGACAAGTGGGACCTCATCATACTAAAAAGCTTCTGCAAAGCAAAAGAAACCATGAAAAGAACAGGGAGACAGCCCACAGAATGGGGAAAAAATATTTTCCAACTGCATATCTGACAAAGCCCTACCATCCAGGATCTACAAGGAACTCAAATGTGCTCCACAAAAGACATGAATAGACACTTCTCAAAAGAAGACATATGAGCAGCTGACAGATACATGAAAAAATCCTCAGCCTCACTAATCATCAGAGAAATGCAAATCAAAGCCACACTGAGGTACCACCTAACTCCAGTAAGAATGGCCATTATCAATAAATCAAAAACAACAGATGCTGGGTGAAGATGTGGAGAAAAGGGAACGCTTCTACACTGTTGGTGGGAATGCAAACTAGTTCAACCTCTATGGAAAACAGTGTGGTGATTCCTAAAAGAATTAAAAATAGATCTTCCATACAATCTAGTGATCCCCCTTCTGGGAATATACCAAAAGGAACTTAAAGATTTTCTATAAAAAAGATACTTGGCCGGGCTCAGTGACTCAGCCTGTAATCCCAGCACTTTGGGAGGCCAAGGCGAGTGGATTGCCTGAGCTGGCGGGTTCAAGACAAGCCTGGGTAACTTGGCAAGACCTCATCCCTACAATAAATAAAAAATTAGCCATACATGGTAGCACATATCTGTAGTTCCAGCTACTTGGAAGGCTGAGGTGAAAGGATTGCCAGAGTCCATCAGGTCGACACTAGGGTGACCATGAGTGTGCCACTGCACTCTAGCCTGGGCAATGGAGAGAGACTTCAACTCAAAAAAAAGAAGAAAGAAAGAAAGAAAGAAAGAGAGAAAGAAAGAAAGAAAGAAAGAAAGAAAGAGAGATATCTGCACACTCATGTGTATTGCAGCATTATTTACAATAGCAAAAACGGAACCAATTGTGCTGCCCATCAAAACTGGACTGGATTTAAAAAGTATGGTACATGTTATATAATGGAATATTACACAGTCATAAAGAAGAACAAAATTATGGACTTTGCAGCAACTTGGCTGGATTTAGAGTCTATAATACTCAGAGATTTAACACAGAAACAAAGAAATGAGTATTACATGTTCTCACTCATAAGCAGACCCTAAATATTTACCATAATAAGAAAGGGATTGGCAGTAGCTGGAAACTGCCAGGGGGCAGCGGGGGGGAAGCAGGGGGAACATAACATTAATAAGGGTACCTGATCTCAAACCAGGCAAAATGGGGACCAAAGGGAGACCCAAACTTTACTGTACAATGACCACTTGCATATCTAATTCTGAATTGTACTCCACATCTTTAAAATAAAATAAATTTTTTAAAAAATTAGCCAGGGAGCATGGCACACATTTGTAGTCCCAGCGGCTCAAGAGGCTGAGGTGGGAGGGTTGCTTGATCCTAGGAGTCCGAGGCTACATTGAGCTATGATCACGCTACTGAACTCCAGCTTGGGCAATAGAGCAAGATTCTGTCAGATTGAAAGCAAGAAGAAAGGAAGGGAGGAAGAGAGGAAAGAAGGAAGGAAGGGTCTGTGGGCATCTTGAGTTACCTACTAATGGTCTTATCTACACCAGCTGTAGCTCACATTTGAGCAGGGAAATGTCATAAATAGACTGACTCAGAGAAGACTGCTATCTGCAGTACTTACTGTGAACTCTTCATTTGTTAATTCCAGAGCTCCAAGTGTATTTAGACAAAACAAAGAACCCTTTTGTGTGAACTGTCACAGTAGGGGCACTGAATATGATTGCTCTACACACATTATCAGCGTATCTAGTGATACATAAACTGTCCTCCCACAGAGATGTTCGTAAGATATCTGCCAAGAGGATGTACATGGCTCAGATATGCCTGGGAGTGGGACTTGGAGGTAACAGTAACAATAACTTCTAATGGTATAAGGGTTGTAGCAGAGGCCTTCTCGACACCCCCAAGATTCAGATCAGTTTCTCAGGGGCAGGGGTTCAGGCGCGCATGTTTGAATGAAGCTCTCCCCGGATACCTCTCCTGCACAAATGTCCTTTTTGAGAAGAACCGATTGTACGTCACGGTTTCCAACGCTCTTTTCCATTCCACACCGCTGCCCACTGAGGCTGCCCCTGTGGTGTCATACTCAGGCTTATGTTTTTCTTATCTACTTGGCCTCTCAGCTGACCACTCTTGTGACAAGGCTTCGGGAACACCACACTCTTACACTTTTCCTCTGGCCACAGTGACTGCTGGTTCTCGGTTTCTTTTGCTGGATCCTCTTCTTCAAATACCATCTCTGATCTTAGAGAGATCCGGGACGCAGCTTTGCTCTTCTCTCTCCCTGGGTGACCTCACCCAGTCCCGTGGCTGCCAATACCCCTATGCTCCAAACTCCATCTTCACCTCCATTTCCTTCTGACCTCCTGCTCCTCCTACCCATGGAGTCAACAGCCTAGGTCATAGTGCTCCTTGGCTGTCAAAGATGGTGCAAGCCCGTCATGTCCAAAATAGAATTCTTGATCCCTCCAGACCCATTCTTTCCCTAGGCTTCCTCCACTCATTCAACCAGTTGCTCAAGCCCAAAATCTGACCCATCAGAGAGACTCACTGTCACTGCGTGCGGCACAGGGCCCAAAGAGTCCATTTCTCTCCGTCTCTCCCCTGTTACCCTAGACTAACCTGCCCATCATCCATGGTGACCATCTGTGGTCACTCTAAGGAAAGTGGATTGGAAACATTTCCTTAGAGTGACCACAGACATCTTTTAAAAACAAAAATCAAATCATGCCACCCTGCGCCCCCTCAAAATGTCATCATGACTTCCTATCTCAGAATAAAGTCTCAACTCACTGCCTGGGTTTACAAAGGCCCCTGCCTTCCTCTCCCCTTCACCCTTCATCTCCAGCCATGCCACCCTTCCTCTGGTTCCTCAGACAGTCTAAACTCATTCCCATAACAGGGTCTTTGCACAGCATACACTTTCTGCTGACGGCTCTTCCCCTTGTTTTTGCATGGCTGGTTCCTTCTTGCCATTCAGTTCTCAGCTGAGATGCTTTTTTCTCAGGGATGTGCTCTCTGGCCTCCCAATCTAAAGCAGTGCTCAGATTGTCTCTGTCACTTCCCTGTTTATTTATCTTCATCCTACAGACCCCTATTAATGATTTTAGAGCCTGGCTCGGTGGCTCAGCCTATAATCCTGCGCCTTTGGCAGGCTGAGGTGAGTGGATTGCCTGAGCCCGCGGGTTCGAGACCCGCCTGGGCAGGCAAGACCTCATCTCTACAATAAATCAAAAAAAATTAGCCAGGCATGGTAGCGTGCACCCGTAGTTCCAGCTACTTGGAAGGCTGAGGCAGAAGGATCACCGGAGCCCAGCAGGTCAAGGCTGCGGTGGCCGGGAGTAGCCACTGCACTCCAGTCTGGGCGACAGTGAGACTCCAACTCAAAAAAAAAAAAGATTTTAGAATGAGAGTAAGAACTTTGTCTCATCCTCATATAACATATCTCCAGCCCTAGTCAACTACTGTATGAATCCGTTTACTCATCTGAATCAACCCAGCTGTGAAGGAAGTTTGATCATCTCTTTTCCTAGATGAGAAAAATGTCACCCACTTGGACCAGATGACTTGCTCAAGATGCCAGAACTAGTTCAGTGGAGGGCAAATCCTCTGCATCTAAGTCCAGCCTCCCTTCTACTTACGCCGAGGCTGCCTCCCCATGGAGAATTCTACCTTGAACAAATGTCCTCACCTTCCTAGAAAAAAATGAAACATCTTGCACTCCAGTGCAAAAAACCAAGTGAGTGCAGACAGTGGGTCTCAATGCAGGAAGCAGCCAACTTTGTCTGGGTCCTAAGCTTGGTGGCTCACCCTAAGACATTTCTGTTGACCGAATGTGATGTGACCTCTGGGCAGGGACAATTAGATTGGAGGCTGTGCGTGTGCACGTGTGTGTGTGTGTGTGTGTGTGTGTGTGTGTGTGTGTGTGTGCGCGCGCGCGTGCGCACGCACCACTCATCCTCAGCTCCTTTGTCCTTGTACTGAACCCCGTTCCTGGGTGAGTCATAGCCACCAGGATGCATTCCTTGAATTGAACTGATTCTCCAGCACCTTCTCCCCAGTCATTGTTTACCCAGGAAACAAGCTGAGAGGAAAGTTTGAATGTACCCCAGGACAGAGTCCACAGGCACCCCTAGGATTAGAGATGGCTTGTCAATTAGTTCTCAAGTTAGAAAGAGGTCTGTCTTTGTAGGTGACCACCTGGCATTCTTTTTCCAATTGAACCGGTGGAAATACATGCATGAACAATAGCAGCATTTACCCAGACCTGGGTGTTGCTGAAATAGTGGAGGAAATAGTTCCTATGGCAACAAGGGAAACAGTTCAAGGCTGTGGCTCCTGCTGGATCACAGAATGTGGCAGGCGAGTTTCTCTTTTCAGATGGAAGTTCTCCTTGACAAGGAAAATGATCATGTTCTCAAGAATACCATCACCTCCACTTAGTTTCCAGATCCATCAGTTCAGAAAACACAGCCAGGGGCCTCAAGGCTGGCCTCACAAACTCTCCCAAGGACATCCAAGGAACAGAAGAGACTGGAAACCTGCTCACCTCCCACTGGCTTTTCTCATAAGCCTCTGCTCTTCTTGGGGGCCTTCTGGTCAGTTCTGATTTGTCTGCCAGCTAATTGCAAGTGTTAGCACCTGGGCTTGAAGCCCTAGTCGCCACCCCTCCATTTCTCTTTCTTTCCATGCTTGTGCCATGGAAGTTGTCACGGATAGGTGTGCGGATTAGCAAGCCCTTGTTGCTCTAGAGACTGTACCCTAAGTGGAAGAAACTGGCTGAAGAACAGGGGTAGTCATCTGGGGATTTTACGAGCTATGCAATGGTGGAAAAAGTAATCTTTTAAGCTCTCTGAGTTTTAGCTTCCTCACTTCCAAAATAAGATTTATGTATTATAGGATTATTACAAGGATCTAATGCAAAGTAGAAAAAGCACCTTAGCCGGGCTCGGTGGCTCAGCCTGTAATCCTGCGCCTTTGGGAGCCTGAGGTGAGTGGATTGCCTGAGACCGCGGGTTCGAGACCCGCCTGGGCAGCGAGACCTCATCTCTATAATAAATCAAAAAATCAGCCGGGCATGGTAGCGCATGCCTGTAGTTCCGGCTACTTGGAAGGTTGAGGCGGAAGGATCGCCGGAACCCAGCAGGTCGAGGCTGCGGTGGCTGGAAGTGGCCACTGCGCTCCAGTCTGGGCAACAGAGTGAGACTCCAACTCAAAAAAAAAAAAAAAAAAGAAAAAGCACCTAGCATACTGCCTGGCCAGCTGTGAGTCTCTATAAAGACCGACTTTCTTCCCCTCAATTTCCACTCTGAAGACCACCCCTTTTCAGAAGGACAGGTTTCTCCAGAGATAAAGGTAAGGAAATTGAGAGGAGAGAGCTGCCCTGAAAGGCAGGGAGGCAGGGGAGAGGGATGGACACCACAGGATGTTGTTCTTTGGGGTACAGCTGTGGGGTATGTGTTGGGTGAAATCCAGCCAAAAAAGACTCATGGTCGTGTTCTGGGATATTTGATAGACATCTTCTAGTTGGTGCTAAATAGTCTGAATAGTATCTTCTTGGTCAATAGTTATCTTTTTTTTTTTTTTTTTTTTTGAGTCGAGGTCTTACTCTATTCCCCAGACTGAAGTGCAGTGGCATGATCAAGGCTCATCCCAGCCTCAAACTCCTGGTTCAGATGATCCTCCCTCCTCAGCTTCCCATGTAGCTGGGACTACAGGCATGCACCAACACGGCTAATTTTTTTTAAAATGTTTTGTAGAGATGAGGTCTCACTATGTTGCCTAGGCTGGTTCTGAACCCCTGATCTCAGACCTTAGCCTCCCAAAGTGCTGGGATCACAGGTGTGAGCCACCACACCCAGTCAATAGTCATCATCTTTAGTAGTATTTGCTTTTGAGTTTCACCAGAGCCATGCAAATGAGGTTTGAGTACAGATGGCCAGGAAGACCCTGAAGGGCAGACCAAAGAGAACTGAAGGAAGCTCCATGCAATCTTTCAAGTCCCTCAGATGACAACATCACATACCTCCTTTTCAAAAGTGAAAAGACTTGGGGTGATGGAGAATGGGAAGTAATATCTTTAATTTCTTAATGCTGCAGTCTGATCACCTTTGACTACAGACCTGAGAAAGCTTTTTTGGTGCTCAATCAGTAACACATTGCCTCTCTAGCAGCAGTGAAATCATGGCACAAGTGTTATCCTCCAGATGGGAGATCTCTAGTTCCTACCTGAAAATGTCCAAAAAGTAACAGTAGGAGATAGAACAAAAAGAAAACTTCCTGATAGCTAAACCTCCCCATAATTAATTGCTTCTGGAAGACATGAGAGAGAGAGAGAGAGAGAGAAATTGTTGGGATCTCAATTTTTCACCCAGGCTGGAGTGCAATAGCACAATCACAGCTCACACAGCCCTGACCTCCTGGGCTCAGGTGATCTTTCTGCCTCAGTCAATCGAGTACTATAGGCATATGCCACCACTCCTGGCCAATTTTTATTTTTATTTTTGTAGAAACGAGGTCCTGGGTTCAAGCAATCCTCCCAGCTTGGCCTCCCAAATTACTGGGATTACGGCCATGAACCACTGTGCCCATCCTGAAAGATATAACTTTTAATGTTAGAAAATTAGAGCACTAAAATTTGTGGAAGGTGAAGGCACCTGAGGGACAGCGACTGGGTCTCAGGGAGAGGCTCTTCTTGGAGGAAGGGCCTGGGCATCCAGCAGGAATCCTGTAGAGCCTCAAACCCTGGTCTGGCCAATTCTCCTGCAGGGAGGATAAACACATAGAATAGAGATTTGGATAGAGATGTCTAGAAACTGGAGGAGGATGCCAAGATGGTTTGTTGCCTAGCAACTACCCCTGGGATCCTGTGAGGAATGCTGGCGATGACAGCAGAAATGTGAGGCCCAGGGAGACCCTGGGCCTGTTTCTGAGGGAACTCGAGGCCCTGGGGTGGGTTAAGTTCTATCTGTCCCATGGAGGTCCACTTTAACATGCACTGAGGGAGGTCTGAGGACTCTCCAGGTGCCATGGCTGCAAAGGGACCATTCTGCACCTTACTGCTGCAGAGGCCAGGGCAGCTGAGCTGGTTGAGGCTGCCTGGGGGAACCAGAGAGAGCCTCAGCCTACCTCAGCTGCAGACACCTGGGGCCATCAGCCTTCAGCTCTGGTCCTCACTGCTAGGCTGATGGCTGACTGTGGGCTACAGAGTGTGTTAGCAGACAGAGCTATGAGGCAGAAGGGTCCGGGGATCTATGACATTACCAGGGGTTGTTAGTCACAGAAGTGCCCACCTCAGGCTTCAGCTCACAGCCACTTCAATCCCAGAAACACCAAGGACATTGTGCCCATTCTAGAATGCAGAGGCGAGTTAGGAGACACACTGTCCTTACCCTAATTGGTTTCCCTCAGAGAAAACAAATATTCAACTATATTTATCATCACTGATTACTACCATTGTTACTGCTCACACAGAATTTTGCCAATCAATCCTTGACCTGAAAGATCTCCTGCCTAAAATTGATAACTAGCAGTATCCAGCCTCCACTCCTCCCTGCCCCTGGCCTCCGTGTCGGTCCCAAACTCCCACACGTGTGCGTGTATGAAAAAACTAAATGAATTGGTTAGGTGTGTGGGTTCTGAAACTAGCCCGGATTCCACTCCTGGCTCCCCTACTTACCAGTCATATGATTTTGAGCAAGTTATTAAACTGTTCTATGCCTCTTTTTTTGAATTTTAAAAATAAAGATTAAGCCTGGGTCTGTAATCCCAGCACTTTGGGAGGCCAAGACAGGAAGATTACTTGAGCCCTGGAGTCTGAGGCCAGCCTGGGCAACATAGTAGGGCCATATCTCTACAAAAAATTAGCTGGGTGTGGTGGCACATGCCTGTAGTCCCAGCTACTTAGGAGGCTGAGGTGGAAGGATCACCCGAGCCCAGGAGGCTGAAGCTCCGGTGAGCCGTGATCTTGCCACTGCACTCCAGCCTGGGCAACAGAGTGAGACCCCAACTAAAAGTAAAAGTAAGCAAAAAATAAATAAATAAAAAGTAAAGATTATAAGCATGTCCCTCATTTTTGAAGATGATTAAATGAGATTACGTATGGGACCTATGTGCATGCCAGGCACGTGTCATTGGGTGTGGTGTTATCATTGCCATCTAATATTCACTGTACTGGTCCTGATAGAAAGAGCCTGGGCTTTGGTCTAACATAGTCCTGTGTTCAAATTTTGCTTCTGCTGCTTAGCGGCATAATCTTAGGCAAGTTCCTCGGTCTCAGTTCACTTCAACTTCCTCACCCGGAAAGAGGAAATTAATATATCACAAGGATGCAGTCAGCCAATTTGTGTGACTGCATAAGGAGGCCTTATTTGTGTGACCTCCATAGGTCTGCTAGTCTTTTAATTTCTTCAAGACCAGCTTAAATACTATCTCCTTCTCGAAGTCTTGTAGACCCCACAAAAAATTAGCTGGGTGTTGCCTAGCAACACCCCTGGGATCCTTCGTCTCTTTCTGCTGCAAATCTCAAACCAGGGACCTCCCATTATGCCCAGCTCAGTCCCCAGCAGAGGAGAGGAAACTGGCTTGTGCTGAGTTTGTGTCCAATACCTCCTCTCCTGGACAGCATCTCAGAGGCAACCTCGTCTCGACCAGTAAAAGAGGTACAACCGATTATGAGGGAAAAAAAAGTCATAAAACTCTTCCCAGAACTGCCAAGGTCTCTTAACAACATCCAGTTATCCATTTGGTCATCCAACAAAGGCTACGTGCCAGGTGCTAGGCTGAGTGAAGACTGGCTACCACAGATACATTCTTTACTCATAGAGGTCGTACGGATGAGACAATTATTAATGAGATGTTGTAAGGGCAGCCAGGCGTTGTTTCAACCAGGTATAGCCAGACATGCAGACATGGGCATGCCGGGCATGAGGGAAGTTGTTTGCATACTCACGGATCCCTAGAAGCTGGAGGCACTGTGCCCATGCACAGTGCCCAAGAAAGCACCAGGGTAGGCCAGGAGGCAGAGGGCTTTGGGGGAAAGATGGGTAAGAGCGTCTATAGGAAGGAACAGGCAAAGCAGGGTAAGCAGGCTTGGCATTGGCTAGTTCTAATCATTTCAGAGGGTCCTGGGGTGAGGGGCTGTCCCTATCTGCCTAATTTGGGCAGGGAAATAGTGACCCTGAGTGTGACAGCCTGAAAAAGGAGGTGGCAGGCAGTCAGGTTTGCACAGGAAAGATGCACACCCAGGTGACTTGTGTAATCTCTAGTAATTGGCCAACCCTGGGTGGGGCAGTCCCTCCAGGAATGGCAAGGCGTAGATGTCAAAGCATCAAACACTAGAAAACATAGTTATTACCTAAGAATCCTCCAAATACATCGTGCACACTCTGGGAGGGCTGGGAAGAAAAGCACAGCAAGAGGCACCATCATGGAGTGCCTGACGCAGGCTGGGGGCCAAAAGCTGAGAGTCCCAGAGCAATCTAGGCACACTGGTGGGGCCAGGTGACAGTCCTGCCTCCTTCTGCCGGAGGCACCTGGCCCATGCCTGTTCCAGGACAGCCCAACTCAAGTGAAATGGGTCCCAGCAGGGATCCAGGTGAAGGTTCCTGCCCCCGTGGGGTTGCCAGGGCTGGGCTGCTGAGGGACCCCCCCTTCTCCATATTGGTGCAGTCATCTTCTCTGAATTTTAGTACAAAAATTTTTAAAGAGGAAAAAAAATGACAAAAACATAAGCTGCCCTACTGACCCAATTTTCCGGCAAGGTGGAGTGGGAAGGTGGGCCAGGCAACTCAGCCGCACCCACGCTGATGACCTTCTCTTCCCATTCACTGTGTAGTCATGGGCAGGAGTGGGAGCCCAGGGACACAGGGACATCAGGACTCAGAGGCCTCGTCTACAATGCAGCAGAGCCAAGGAGCCGCCCCCAAAGGAAATACCATCAGCATTATCAAGTTCTTTGTGCTCAGCTGTCTCTTGTGAACTCTCCCTTCTGAGAGAAAGACAATTCCAAGAAAAAACATTTAGGCAAAGGGTGCCGGCCAGAGAACAAGCTTCAGTCAAATCACCTTTGTCTTGAAACAGGGAAAGAGAAACCTCTAAATCGTGTGGGAATGTTGGCCTTCTGTTAACAAAGCTAGGCTTGTCACTGAGCAAAGACACTTGCCACCTTGTTCCTCTTCTTTCCTGAGGCATTCTGGTTTTTCAAAATTCCCTCCCCATCCCTTCCTCTACCCTTCTGAGAAGAGAAAATATCACATCCCTCAGCTGTTGTTAGAAATCCAAAGTGTACAACTTTTTGAGGAATATGTATGTACCCAGCCTGGACAGTGAGTAAGACCCCCAGGGTGAGATATAACCAAAGACAGATTTGCTGTGCTGTGTGCTGGCGGCTAGTGGATGCCTGTTCATGACCCATGGAGGAAAAATGGCCCGAGTATGCCAGGAGCAGTCAGGACAGCTTTAGAGAGGAGCAGAGGTTGCCAGGCTGACCCAGAGGGGGACTCATTTGAGACAGAAGGAACAACACAGGCAGATGCTCAGAGGCAACATGACATGGTTTGTTAAACCACAGGTGTGTGTGTCCTGCGGGAGTGCTGAAGATGGGAGAGAAGCAGGGAGACACGCTACGGAGTTTCGGGATAGGGAGATGGGACAGGTCACAGTGAACCCTAGGGTCATTCAAAGATTCTGAGCAGAAAAAAAAAAAAAAAGATTTTGTGAAAGAGCTAATATTGAACACTGTTCCATCCTAGCAATAAGTAATATTCATCCACAGCTATAATAAATATTTGGAAAAATTCAGCCCTACCAGCTGTCATTAAGAGATGTCTTTTTAACAAATTTTCACTTTTTGTGTTCAACAATTATTAATATTTAAAATAAGACATGTTGTTTTGCTCAATAGTGGGCTAGTAATATTGTAACGATAGTTAAATCCAGAAGAAATTTAACACTTATAGCACGGTGGTCACAGAAAATAATTTTGTAAGTTAAAATGTCAGTTTCCACACATATTTTTGTGGCAGGTAAGAATGATCCATGAAACATAAAATATTGCAGGATGCATATTTGGATTTGATAAGAAGAATAGAATAAAAATATGAGTACTAGGAGAAAATAAACTTGCAAAACTTCCAACTGTTAAAAAAAAGACTTTGTATGATTAAAGTTGCAGTTTAGAAATATCCCTCTGAGACCATGTGGAGGTAGGAAGGCTTGGAGGAGGATCATCACAGGAGTTGAGGAAAGGCATGAGAAGAGGCTGAGCCAGGGTTGCAGTGACCAGGCGTGCAGAGAAGGGAAGCAGACACTGAAGACTTTTCTGCCTATAAGTGACAATCCAGAGAACACTGAACTCATGAAGGTTGTGGTTAACTGTGTGAGCTTTGGAATCAGCTCATGCGAGTTCAAGTCCCAGCTAGACTACTTCTTAGCTGTGTAGCACTGGGCAAGTTGTTTATGCTTTCAGTACTTCAGTTTCCTCACCTGTGAAATATAGATAAAAGTATTACTTGCCTCACAGGGATGATAAATTGAATCAACAAAAGTAAAAAACTCCGAACAGCCTATTTGGCACATGGTAAGTGTGCCTTAAATGTTGACTATCATTAGTATTATTGGATGCAGAGGGGGAGGAGGAAGAAGAGGAGTCCACGGGAGAAACCAAGGCTGGGACTGGGCATATGGATTTCAGTTTTGTACTTTGTCTTCGTGCAGAGCCCTTATCCCTGAATGTGGTTCTTTCTCGCTCTCTCTCTTTTAAATTTTTAATTTTAAATATGTGGGGTACAATCCAGGGTGGTCCTTTCTCCTAGGAGGAGCAATCGTTACTTGCTCTGGCTGAGCCAAAACGCCCGTGTCTCCTAGCACTGGGACACCTTTGGTCTCTCTGCTCAGCACTCAGCCCCCAACCACCTGCCTCTTCAGGCCTCAGGAAGTCTCACCCTGCTTCTTGCACCCTTCAGCACTCAGTGGCCCAGGGCCCAAGGGGAGCACGTCTCCTCACACATTCCAGCCCTCTCAACAGCCCTCAGCTCTGATCTCTGCTTCTCCCACCCCTAACCCGGAGAAACTAGCTTTCCATTTCACCTCTGCCTCTGCCCCAAGGTCTAAGTGGGGCAGAAAGCAGGAAAGGGAGCGGGGAGGAGTGGAATGTGGAGCTCACTTTGGGGTTCTCCTCTCTCAAAGAGAACAGACTCTGCCTGTCCTTTGACAATGCTGAGACGGTTGTTTCACACATGACAGGGGACCCAAAATAACCCGGAATTATCTTTTGGAGGGTGGGCCCCTTGTTGTACAGGCTTCTCTCTCTAGGTAAGTGTTCTAGGAACCCATCAGCAACTGTGTACCAGCTAGTGTTGTTGTGAGAGGCTGCATTCGGTTTCAGTGAATTTTTTTTGGAGATTCTTTCAGCGTGTTTACCCACTTCATGATGAGGGATTTACGAGCACATCTGTCCACACCGTGCTGAGTGTTCAACAGTTTTTGACTAAAAGTAGCATGACTCCCATACCCCACCCTCCCTGTTCACCTGATCTTGCCCCAAGTGACCTTTTTTTGTTTCCTTGGATGAAAAATGCCCTCAAAGGGAAACTTTTGCTGATGTGGAAGAGGTGAAACAAAAAACGGCAGGAGTACTAAAAGGCATCTAAATGGACAAGTTCAAAAATTTTTGAACCGTGGAAAGAGCATCTTGTTGCATCCAACAGAGAGTACTTTGAAGATGACTGAAGTTTAAACATGTAAGAATAAATACATAATTTTTATGAATAAATTCTGGGTTATTTTGATCCTTCTGTCCCATCGTATTGCTGTTTATGGCTAGATGATAGGTCCATTATCATCTCATCCAGAGTAACCATGATAGGTTACTCTCTCATGGCTGGATGCAAAATTTCTTGCCTTAGTTCCTCATCAGTGAGATGTTGTTAATCCAAGCAAAAGATTGGAAGAGATCATTTATATGTCAGCATGTTAGATGATATTTGTCACAAGGTAGATGTTCTACAAATGTGATTTCCTTTCTTTCTTATCCTCTTATTACGGATAATTGACTGATAAAACACACACAGAGAAATCCACTCCTAAGCACATCAGAAAACTCTTGAAACCAAAGATAAAAAGAAAACCTTAAAAGCAGTCAGAAAAAAAAATATACAGAGGAACAGTGACAAAAATGGTACTTGACTTATCATCAGATACAATGGAAGCCAGAAAGACAACAGAAAGTCTTTAAAAGTTTTCAAAAACAAAATCTGAGAGAATTAAGTGCCAGCAGAATTGTGTGATGAGAATGCTAAAAGGAGTTCTTTAGACAAAGAAAATATTAGATGAAAACTCAGATCTATAAGAAGAAATGAGGATTACTAGAAATGGCAACAATGTGGGTAAATGTAAAAATGTCTTAATTTAGCTAATTTCTTTGAAAGAAAATTGACTATTTAAAGAACAAAACTTGTTGTGGGGTTCATAAGTATAAATAAAATATATGATAACAGCATGAAGACCAGAATTGAATATTCTGTTATAAACATCTTACATTATAGGTGAAGCAAAATTCTAAGTAGTCTGTAAAAAGTTACTGATGCATATTTAAAAACACCAGGGAACTGTTAAGAAAATAATATAAGAAGGCATAGCTAAAACACTCATAGAATAAATAAAATGAAGTATTAAAATTTTTAAGCCTAAAATAAGACAGAAAATGACAAACAAGGGCAAATATCAAATGGGAAAAGTAAAAAATATTGAGAAGAGTGACTTAAACCGAATCATCATAATAAGTACATTAAATATTTAAAAATTAAATATTCCAATTAAAACTCAAAAATTTTTAGAATGGATAAAAAGGCTAGATCCAAATGTATGTTATCTATTCTCATGCACTTTAAATTCAAAGACCCAGAAAAACTGAAATGAAAAGGATGTAAACTACTATGTTATGTAAATAATAAGCTTAAGAAAGGTGATGTGGCTACAAGACGAGTATGTAAAAATAGATAAAGAAAAATATAGTGAACAAAGTTACAATTTATCAGGAAGACATAAAGATTCTAAATGGACATGCACCTAATAACACAACTTAAAAATACATAAAGCAAAACCTGACAAAACTGAAGAGAGAAATAGACAAATTCACAATCATAGTTATAGATGTTAACACTTCTTTTTCAGTAGTTGGTAGACCAAGGAGACTTAAAAAAACCAGTAAATATATAAAATATTTGAACAATACCATCAACCAACTTAACCAAATTGGCATTTATAGGCATCAACCAACCACTACAGACATTTCAATCAACCACTGGAGAATACACATTCTCTGAGATGGATGTGAAACCTTCAACAAAACACATCAAATGCAGGGTCATAAAATAAGTCTTAAGTTCAAAATCATGAAACCATAACAGAATGCTTTCTTATCATAAATTAAATTAGAAATTAATAATAGTAAAATATCTAGAAAATCTCCCCTAATGCATGAATTTAAGCAACGAACTTTTAAATAATTTTCTCTTTCCCCTGGGCCAGAGAAGAAATTAGAAAATATGTCAAACTCAATGATAATAAAAGCACAACCTATCAATATGTGTGAGATACTATTAAAACCAGTGTTGTTTAGAGAGAAATTTATAGCTCTAAGTACTTATATTTTTAAAAAAGAAAGCTTTTAAATCAATAATCTAAAAATAACCTAAGCTTTCACTTTGAGAACACAGAAAAAGAAAAGCAAATTAAATTCCAAATAAAGAGCAGGTGAAAGCAATAACCGTAAAGCAAAATGCAACTGCAAATAGACAAACTATAGAGAAAAATCATTAAAGCCAAAATATGGTTCTGTGTAAAGTTTAATCAAATTATTAAATTCCTAGAAGACTGAAAAGGAAAGGGGGGAGGAGGAAGAGGGGGGAGAGGGAGAGAGGGGCATAGGCAGAGAAGGGAAAGAGAAAAGAGAAGGAAGAGAGAGGAAGGTGAAATAAACACAAATGACCATATCACGAATAAGAAGAAATATCACCAAAGATCCTAAAGACATCAAAAGGATAATAAGGAAATTTTACGAATAATCTTTTAATTTTTTTTTTTTACTTGGAGTTTCACTCTGTCACCTAGGCTAGAGTACAGTGGCACACTCATGGCCACCACAGCCTTGACCTGCTGGGCTCAGGTCCTTCTGCCCCAGCCTTCCAAGTAGCTGGAACTATAGGCATGGCCCACCATGCCTAGCTAATTTTTTGATTGATTATAGAGATGAGGTCTTGCCATGTTGCCCAGGCTGGTCTTGAAGCCCTGAGCTCAGGCAATCCTCTCCCAAAGTGCTGGAATTATAGTCATGAGGCACCACACCCGGCCATGAATAATCTTATGTCACAACTTAGGTTAATTTACAACTTATTTACAACTTAGGTTAAATGGACAAACACCTTGCATAGATAAATTTATCAAAACTGTGAAAAGAATAAATAGAAAATCTGAGTATCTCCTATATTAAAGAAATTGAATTTGCAATTACTAACCTTTCTTTTTTTTTTTTTGTTTTGAGTTGAGGTTTCACTCTAGTGCCAAGGCTGGTGTGCAGTGGCATGCTCACTTGACCTCCTGGGTTCAAGTGATCTTTCCACTTCAGCCTCCCTAGTAGTTGATACTTCAGGTGCATGTTGCCACGCCCTGCTAATTTTTTGATTTTTTAATAGAGATGAAATCTCACTATGTTGCCCAGACTGATCTCAAACTCCTGGGCTCAAGCAATCCTTTCGCCTTGGCCTCTCAAAGTGCCGAAATTACAGGCATGAGCCTCCACACTCGGCCAACAACTACTAACATTTCCAATAAAAAAAATTCCAGGGCCAGATTACTTTTCTGGTGAGTTCTATAAATATTACCAACATTACTCAAAATCTATCAGAAAACAGAGGGAAGGAAAACAAGGGCACTCCAAGAAAAGAAAATTGCATTGGTACACTGATGCTGATAGGTTCCTAGAACACTTACCTAGTGAGAGAATCCTGGACTACAAGGGAACTGCCATCCAAAAGACAATTTCTGGGGGTTTTGGGGTCCCCTCTCCTATGCAGCAGGCAGTTAAAAGGAAAAGGTCAAGTTGGCTGCCCAGCCGTTTGGTCTGATACCTAGGGATGGTTTAAAGTGAGGGACATTTTTTAGTGGGAAAAAATCTGTGGATACTAAAGAAATAGGCCCATGTTCCCTTCAGTCTGAGACTGTTAGAGGCCCCCGGACCAGTATGATCTGCTCTGTGACCACCTCAGGCTCCAACAGAGGTGATGTGCTTCCGCCATCCTGGCCCCTGGCTGCATGTCTCCCTTGGCAGAGCCAATGTCCTTGGCTGACTGGCAGGTTTACATCCGTGTGTGTCAGCTGGGGCACTGCCTCAATGGCACTTGGCTGCTGGGCCCAAACATCACTTCAGGAGGAGAGGTAGACCGGGAGCCGCTTTGGAAAAGCAGGGAGCAAAGCTCACAGCGGGGGCCAGGCTTCCCTCCTTCCGCAGGCAGGTAGATAATGATAACAACTTATCTTGGGGACATTCAGTGTGCCCTGCACAGTGCTAAACATTTGACGCATGTTCTCTCATTTAAGGCTGCCTGCCTGAGTGAGTCAAAGTGGCATTTGTGTACCTTGGACAGAGACTTTAAACTGTAGTTTAAAAAATGGGTAGAAAATTAAAGCTAGATAGGAATAAGTTCCAGAGTTCCACACCACAGTGAGTTTGCTATAGTTGGCAATAGTAGATAGTTTCAAATAGCTAGAAGGAGGATATTGAATGTTCCCCCAAAAAGGAAATGGTAAACATTTGAGATCATGGATATGCTAATTACCCTGACCTGATCACTATACATTTCATGCTTCAGAACATCACTATGTACCCCATAACTATGTACAATTATACATGTGCTCATTTTTTTAGGGGGACATTGTTTTGTTTTTGTGTTTTTGTTTTTGCTTGAGTCAGAGTCTTACTCTGTTGCCCAGGCTGGAGTGAGGGGCACAATCATGACTCACCACAGCCTCGACCTCCTGAACTCAGGTGATCCTTCCACCTCTGCCTCCCAAGTAGCTGAGACTCCCAAGTAGCTGAGTGCCACCACACCTAGCTAATTTTTTTTTAAATTGGTAGAGATTTGCTATGTTGCCTATGCTGGTCTTGAGCTCTTGGGCTCAAGCAATCCTCCCACCTTGGCCTCCCAAAGTGCTGGGATTATAGATGTGAGTCACTTTGCCCAGCCATATGTGTTAATTTTAAAAATAAAACAAAGGACTAAAATAAATAAATAAAGATGGGCAGTAATCTATCATTGGACTATGTGCATAATAATCACGCTAGTGATGCCATGTTGACAGTCTGGACGCACGCTCTAAGATATAGCCAAAATCAGCCAGGAATGACATCAGGCTCTATCTAGAAAGTCTCCAAATGCCTGACCATACCCACCTCTCAAAGGGGCAAGCACTTCTCCAAGAAAATGCTCAACAGTACCCCCTAGAGGCAGCTTGGCCCTGCCCCACCACAGCATAGAAACAGGATTCCTTCCTGAGGAAACCCCAAGGCCACAAGCACATCCGTGTTCTGCGAGAGGGAGATTTCAGGAAGGCAGTACAGCCCGTGGGGTCAGAAGCGTCTCCGTATGCAGAGATGGAATTTGTAAATACCCTCACAGGAATGAAGTTTTTTTCCCCTCTTTTAGAGGGTTCTTGTTAACCTTTTCCTGATCAGGAGTGACAACCAGTGTAACAAGTGAACCCACAAGTGCAGGATAGTGTCCCTTTGCAGAGACAGACTGGTGGCACGAGATGGTAGGCAATATTTTTGACACCCTAATGGATGAAAGTAGCTCAGATCTCAGCACTATGCTTCATCGACATCTGTTTTCTTCGTTGAATACCTCCAATTTATTATTTTAAGTATGTTTTATGTTTCAGAGTAATTTTTCACTTCAGAGTGTAGGTGAATTCCTGGGGAAAAAATTAGCTTAACACAATGACTTTTAGCCATTTGGAGCCACAGAAGCAAAAGTCCCAGCTGAATTGGAGCCAACTTAGAATTAAGCCACAGATCCTCGCCTACAGTCCAGATAACCAAACACGGTGTAAACAGTGCATTATTATCAGGAATAAATGGAGATGCTTGTGATTCAGAAATCACAAGCGTGGCGGGGTAAGGGTTCTCCCATATGACGAATTCTGGCATCTTTTACATCAACTTCAACCTTCTTTAGGACTCAGGACCACAGGTACCTCCTGTCACTATCATGTCACACCACACACACCTCTGTGGCACAGTGCCCAATGCTGGGACCCCCAAAACCCAGAATTCATTTGTAAAAACCTGTGTATGCATTCCTTCATGTCAGCTTCCAAGTCCTCTCCATTGGATCCAATACACCTATTGAGACGCTTTTTCCACTGCTCAAAACAGTCTTTGAATGCATTGATTTTGATGCCTTTTAGTGCTTCTGCTGTTTTTTGTTTCACCTCTTCCACATTAACAAAACATTTCCCTTGGAGAACTTTTTTCATTGGGAAAACAAAAAAAAGTCACATGGGGTGAGATCAGGTGAATAGGGAAGGTAGGGCATGAGGGTCATGCCATTCCTGGTCAAAAATTGCTGAACACTCAGCTCAGTGTGGGCAGGTTCGCTCATAAATCACCCATCGTGAAACTGACAAATGCCTTGAAAGAAACTAAAAAAAAAATTCACTGAAGCCCAACGCAGCTTCTCACAAGGCTAGCTGGTCCACAGATGCCGAAGGGTTCCTAAAACACTTACCTAGCGGGGAAAGCCTGGACTGCAAGGTGCCCACCCTCCAAAAGCCAGCTCCAGTTTTATTGGGTCCCCCCTTATAGACATTTCCACATACACGCACAGGATCAATAAACATATGCCCCGAAACACACATGCACAGCACTACCTCAAAAACATGTGTGTGTCACCCACATACTAACACCACACAGCACGTGAGCATCATGCACTCACACAAATCACATGTAACACATAACTGAACCACACGCACACCTACTCTGACTCTCCTCTTGGCTTTCCCAGACCCATTCTCAATAAATGGACAGAAGCAGCTCCCTTGGGCAGAGAAGAGGGCTGTCTAGACCATTCCAACTGTGGTTCTACTCTCCCTTACAGCATCTCCAGTAATCTAGAAGATGGCCACAAGTATTCCAAAATCATCACTGTGGAGCTGCAATCAATACCTCACTCCTGGGAAGCTTGTGAAGCCTTCTGAATTAAAATCAAGAAAGCCCAGGGTCCAGAGATGGGACAATGTGTCCTTTCTATAAAAAACTGAACACAGTATTAAGTGCTGATTTGATGCAGTTTGCTTGAATGAAGTATGAGAGCAGATATAAGTGAAACTTGAGACCAGTGATTTCAGTGAAAATTTTTGCAGCTAGAACAATTATTCCATGTGCAGAACTTGGTCTTGAATTCTCAATATACCCCTCTATATTTGGTGACTTTTAGATATGTGTGTATTAGCTAGAATTTGGTTCAGCTGTCAAGTAACAGAAAACTTAAAAGAAGAACGACTTCAGCAAAACAAAAGATGAAGAATGATTCTCTCTCATGTGTATAGAGAATGTCTAGGGCTGGGACGGTGTCTCCATGATCATTAGGGACACAGGCTTTCTCTCGTTGATCTAATACCTCGGCATATGGTTTCCAATTCAGGGTCTAAGATGCTGCTCCAGTTCCAGCCATCATGCTGACACTCCAACCAGCAAGAAACAGGAAAGAAAGAAAAAGGGTGTGCCCCTTCTTTCAAGAACATTTTCTGGACGGTGACAAGCAACACAAGCACTTACGTCTTACTAACTGAAACTTGGTAAGGAGACCTACAGATGCAGTATTTATTCTAGGTGGCCATGTGTCCAGCTAAAATTTGGGATTCCATTACTGTAGAATAAAGATAACTGGGTATAAGAAGATAACTATTCGTTTCTGCCACAAGTTTTTTAAAATAATAAAAATAATTAGGCTGTGTACAATGGCTCAAGCCTGTAATCCCAGCATTTTGGGAGGCAAAGATGAGAGAATTGCCTGAGCCTAAGGATTTGAGACCAACCTGGGCAACTTGGTGAGACTTTGCCTCTACATTAAATTAAAAAATTAGTCAGGTGTGATGACACGCACCTGTGGTTCCAGCTACTTAAAAGGCTGAGGTGGAAGGATTGCCTGAGCCTAGCAACTCAAGGGCTCAGTGAGTGTGCCCCTGCACTCCAGCCTGGGTGACAGAGTGAGACTCTGACTCCAAAAAAACCCAAAAAGTCTCCATCCAAAAGTAATCAGTTAGCATTCTGATATGTTGTGTGTGTATGTGTGTGTGTATATATATATACATATATATTTCTTCTATGAAGCTGAGTTCATATTTTATACACTGTTTTTTGTAAATATCTTTTTTTGTTTTTGAGTCAGAGTCTCACTCTGTTACCCAGGCTTGAGTGCAGTGGCATGATCACAGCTATGCAGCCTTGACCTCCTGGGCTCAGGTGATTCTTTTGCCTCAGCCTCACAGGTAGCTGGGACTACAGGCATGGAACCACCACGCCCAGCTAATTTTTAAAATTTATTTTATTGTAAAGACGAGGTCTCGCTATGTTGCCCAGGCTGGTCTCGAAACCCTAGACTCAGGCAATCCTCTCACCTTGGCCAGTGCATGTCTTTTTATGACTACTTGTAAATAACCTAATTTTAAAAGCTCAAAAGAAACATGAAATCGAATGCAACCTAATAAAATAGGCATGTTATACAAGAAGCTGGAATTAATAATTCTTGCTTGGTGCATCCTTCATTTTGGGGGGCAAGGAGGCAAGTCCACATCAAGCAAAAGGCTGGGAGGGTTGATAATCTAAGAGAGGGCAGGGTCTCAGCCTTCTGGAACACAAGGGGCATGTGACACCCCTGAGAATGTAGGTGGGAAGAATGGACCCTGGGGGGCCTCACCTCTGTACCCTTAGAAGGAAATGTGGCAGGAAAGAGAGAGCAAATTGACACTGGCTTTCTCCTCACCCCCTGCCATACCCTCAGTGCTGCTGGCTGAAGAACTGAGCTTGGAATAAGTGAGTTGTTTCATGGACTCTGCTGTTTACGCTACTTAGGGCTTTATTTCCTTAGCAACTTCTCCTAGGATTCCAAATCCTTCTCAAAAACTCAGAGGATTACATCCCAGATAAGGATTCCAAGTGGTGACTTATCTTAGCAGCAGCTCAAAACCCCAGTTCCTGTGTGCTCTCATTTAATAGGCCTGCTTTGTGGACTTGGTCCTCACCAAATCACAGGAAAACATCTTCCTCTCAGCTCACCACCCCCTTGCCGTCTCCCTAAAGCATCAGTGCAAATCAGCTCTCAGCTCAGAATTGTCTCATGGGTCCCTGCTTTCTCTTTTACCAAACCCAGCCTTCTCTATTGGACTTGTACACTCTCTGTGATGGGGTCACTGCTTCTCTCTTCCCAGCCCCCACATCGCACTGAAGCCAACCATACCTCAGGTCCCCTTTCCAGACTGAGACCTTTTTTGTTGTTGTTGTTTGAGTTGGAATCTCACTCTGCCGCCCAGACCGGAGGGCAGTGGCCGCTCCCGGCCATCGCAGCCTCGCCTGCTGGGCTCCAGCGATCCTTCCACCTCAGCCTTCCGAGTAGCTGGAATTACAGGCATGCGCTACCACGCCCGGCTGATTTTTTTATTTATTGTGGAGATGAGGTCTTGCTGCCCAGGCGGGTCTCGAACCCGCGGGCTCAGGCAATCCACTCACCTCAGCCTCCCAAAGGCGCGGGATTACAGGCTGAGCCACTGAGCCCAGCTGACTGAGACCTTTTTTAAGGATGTGGGACTTTGAGAACAAAATGAGCTATGTAGTCGTGAATGTTCTGTAAGCCCTTTGAGCCTCTGTTTCCTCATGTCTTCAACAATACATATGAGGAAATATAATAACAGGATAACATAAACAGTCCCACGGGGTGTGGGTGGGTTCACTTATCCTAGGAGAGTGCCCTGCGCCATGCCTGACCTATGGCATGGGACTAAGTAAGTGTAACCCTGTGTTTCTTCCCCTGGAATTGGTTTTCTCTGTTTAGAGTTTGCAGCAGATGGTGTTCCACCCAGATGCCTCTTGTGCAGTCTGGTCTTCACCTTGCTCCCACTGGACTGGACGGTCCAATTGCCCAGAGCCCTCTGGCTTCCCTTGGAGCTGTAGTCTTAGCCCCTGACACCCCCGGGGAAATCCCGGCCTCCCTGGGTAACTCTATGCCAGGTCTTGAGAGTTATGATCTCCCAGTTGTGCCCTAGGGTCCCACTGTCCTGGCGTGCCAACACCCTCCTAGGGTAACTCATCCAGACCTTGGCCGGAGAGTCAGCAGACAGCACACATTGGACAGCCAGGTGGAAACTGCACC
The DNA here is from genome assembly GCA_027257055.1 of Cephalopachus bancanus. NCBI lineage: Eukaryota > Metazoa > Chordata > Mammalia > Primates > Tarsiidae > Cephalopachus > Cephalopachus bancanus. Next base: position 2,726,596 of record JAPVLO010000209.1, read on the forward strand.
CTGCCTCTGGAACTGGCCCCCTCCCAGAACTTTTCATGTCCCCCAGAAGATCTAAGTCCTCTCTCTTCTCTAATAAATGACAGAAAAACTCTGCTGTGAAGACATGTATGTGCTTTCCTGAGGCTAAAAGACTCAGTGGACATTATCCTTTATTTTTATTTTTAAATTTTATGTATTTATGTATTTATAGTCGGGGTCTCACTCTGTCACCCAGGCTGGAGTGCAGTGGCACAATCATGACTCACCGCAGCCTCAACATCCGGGGCTCAGGCGATCCTTCTGCCTCAGCCTCCTGTGTAGCCTGGACTACAGGCATGCATACACTATCATGCCCAGCTAATTTTTTTATTTTTTATTTTTTGTCTGTTTGTAGAGATAAGGTCTCACTATGCTGTCCAGGCTGAACTCCTGGGTTCAAGCGATCTTCCTGCCTCGGCCTCTCAAAGTGCTGGGATTATATACATGAACCACTGCACCCAGCTGATATTATCTTTTAAAACCACTTTTATAAAAATGCAAATCTTCAGGACAATCAAAGTTAAAGTTAAAAAAAGAAAAAAACATGAAAAAATTCCTCCAAGTTTTACATGCAAAGGATTACTATCTACAGTAGATTTCATCACCTCTATAAGAACAGCAATAAATCCTAACAGATAGAGGTAAATAATCATTCAAATAAGAGGAAATTGAAAGTGTCTTACAAAAGACAAATATGAAGAAATTGAAAGTGTTTTTCAAAAGACAACTGTTCAATGTATTTAAATTTATCAAATAAATATAATTTGAAATTTAATGAGATACCATTTATACCATTGGATTGAAAGATTATTTTAAAATAGTAACTCAGTGCTAGAAAAGCTGCAGAGAAACTGGTACACTCACAGAGTGCTACTGGTATTGTAAATTATTACCATCATTTTGAAAAGCAATTTGGTGGTGCATTTTAAGAGCCGTGAAAACATTTCTGCCCTTTGGCTGACAATTTTCACGTTGATAATCATGCAAAATAAAAATAATTATGTGCATGCAAGTAATCTTTGTAGAGTTATCTACAATGGCAAAAATACAAGCATTCTAAATGTCTAACAGCAAGAGAATGACAAATTAGACATTGTTCCACGTCCTCAGCATAATATTGTGCAGCTATCAAGATTCAAGATCCTTCCAGCTACCATCTCACAGTTATCTGCCATCCTCACTTCCAGATTGCACAAAAACCCAAAAGGCAATCCCTGTGTTTTCTGGTCCCCCACTGAGCATTCACGTGTGGCCCCATCTGCACCCATCATTCTTCTCCGTCCCTGCCCCCGTCTCAGGCTGACCCTCCTCACACCTTCCAGATCTTCTCCATCTTCGTTTCCTACCGTATCACCCCCTCAAGTAGCTGCTCTCTGAACTCAGTCTTGGCCTCTCAGTCATCTCTTTTCCCTTCTTGTCTCTTTCATTTTTAAGGAAAATTTCCCCTTCCATCTCCAGATCCCACACATCCATTTAGCTACTGCTGAATTGCTCTCTGCTCCATCAAGCCAAACTTCTTGCTCAAGACATCTGCACAGACCTTCCCCACTCCTCATTGACACCATTCACCTCAGCCAGGCTGCCCTGCGCTTTCAGCAAAGTTATCAACAGCACTGCTGAGCTTGGGGAGTATTTTTCCATCCTTGGCCTTACGTCATTTGACCTCTCAGGTATAATCTGACCCTCCTCCTCCTCCTGAAAAAAACTCTTCCTTCAATTTCCACAGCCCACTCTCCTCTCTCTGACAGGGGTTGGGCTTCCCTGACGTGTCCTTCCTTTGTGGCTGCCTCTTCCTGTACCCATCCCGTAAAGACGCCATTCTCTCAGGGACTGTCACCAGTTCTCTTCCCTTAGGGTCACCCATTCCCTTCACCTGGAGTCGGACAAATAGGATTCAAATTGTGCCTTTCTCAATTTCCAACCATGTGGCAAAACCAGTCTATGTCTTAAGCCTTCATTTTCTATTCTGCAAAATGGGGATAATAATAGAATCCACCTCAGAGGGTACCTAGTAAATGGTATACATTCAATGAATTGTAGTTATTATTTTCATATGGTAGTACCTTAAACTGTTTTTCCTCTAGACTCTGCTGAGCTTCAGAGCAGTTCCTGGATTCAGCAAACTGCTGGAGACTTTCACCTGGCTGTTCTTCCTCAAACTCATTATGTCCCCAATTGCATGAACCACAGGACTCCTCTCAATCCCATTCCTACCCACACCCAAAAACTGGACGTCATCCTTGACACCTTCTCTCCCTCTGTGTCTTTCTTCCCACTTCCAGACATGCCCCATAAGATGCTCCAAGTGGAATTCACCAGCCACCTGAATGGTGGAATGCTGACATGGCAAATGCTGGAAAGTTTGAGTTCCTGGAAGAGGACAGGATGACAAGTGATCTTGTATCTGGGTCCCTGGCTGACCGTGTGCAGGTTGCCTGTCAGGCAGAAGGACCTGCTTTGATTTCATGTAAGAAAGAGCCATCCTAGTACTTTATGCTGCCAAGATTTTCAGGGATATCTTTCACAGCAACTAGAGCTGCGTTAACTGACTTAATGTCCACAATAGCTGAAGGAGTCATCGACTGCTCCAACTACCCTTCACTAAGCCTATCACTACCCTTCACTAAGGTACCCTTCACTAAGGGTACCCATCACTACCCTTCACTAAGCTACTCTTCACTAAGGTACCCTTCACTAAGGTACCCTTCACTAAGGGTACCCATCACTACCCTTCACTAAGCCTCTGGAATCTTTTTTTTTTTTTTGGTAGATCATCATAGCAGCCTCCTAGCAGTGCAGCTGACTTCACTCTTGCCCTTCTCAAATCTGTTCTCCATACAGTTTTTAGTGAGAACTTCACAGGTTGGTAGAGGAACCCAAGCTTGATCATCTCCACCACTCTGGCTTCAGGAAATCTCACACGGATCCCCATTCTTTTCAAGATGAAATTCGCCTTCTGCTGTGGCATGGGAGGCTTGCATGAGTGATTCCCACCCCCCTTGTGTGTCTCTGCTCCTGTCCTTTTGTTTGTAGGCCAGCCAGAGTCAACAGTCCACAGTCCCAAAGCCCTGGGCCAGGGTCCTTTGACTTAGCCTTTGGGCAAGCAGCTTTCTCTGCCTGGAACTCTTACATGCCTTCCTAACCTAGATGACTGCTATTCATCCTTCAAGGTTCAACTTGGACACCTCATCCCCTGAGAGGCCTCTGCTGACTCCTCCAGCCTGGGTAAAAGTCTCCCGGGTGTTCCCATTACCTCCATGGTCACATCTTTTATAGCATGTATCACACTGTTCTCATAGAATCTGTTTACTCGTCTCTGAGGACAGACATATATTTTTGCATTCTCATTTGATAGCATGATATCGAGGATAGAGTTGGGCTTAATAAATGTTTACTGAATGAATGAATGATCAGACAAAAGAATAAAAGCATAATTACAATGCAACATAGAAAAATATTGGCAATGAAGAGCCAAGTATGGTGGCTCACACCTGTAATCCCAGCTACTTGGGAGGCAGAGGCAAAAGGATTGCTTAAGTCAGGAGTTAGAGTCCATCCTGGGCTGCATAGCAATATTCTGTCACTATTTTTTAAAAAAAGAAAGAAAGAAAGAAACAAAAGAAAAATATTGACAACATATGCTTTATTGAAAACTTGAATTCTGCACCAAATATATAGCACACTATACAATGTTCCTGCATAAAATATATATGCATGTGGGTACATTCTGGAAATAGTAATTTTAGAGATGTTGATCGAGCCCCTACTGTCTGCCAGATCCTACTGATGGAAAGATTAATTGGAATGGGTTCGTCCCCCAAGAGGCTTACTGTCTTGGGGTAGGAGCGAAGCAACCCTGGTTAGCTGATGGGAGTAGTGGAATCTGATTTTTTTTTCTCAAAATTCTTTTCAATTTTTTTCCACAGTACATTTAAAAAGCTGCTTACAAAGCAGAAATAGGTCATCTACAACATTCTGCTCATGGAAACAATGAAGTTATAAAACTCGGCCTCCAGCACTGGGTCCATTTGCCCACAGTGATGCTGCCAAGTGTTTGAGTTCATCTACCTGCCCTCACACACCTTGGGCCATGCTGATTTAGCTTTTACATGAGAGACTCAGTATTTTGTACACAATGAATTTGTCTAACTAAGCAGGTGCCAGGCAGCCCGTGAATGGCTTAACCATCTAGTTTAAGGGCAGCCTTACTTTCCATACAAAACAGAAACATGGGAGTGAGTCAAGGTGAGGGTCCTCTCTGCTGGAAGTTGGGGGACCCTTTTTGAGTTTCTCACCCCATGTTCCTATCTGGACCCATGGGAAAGTTAGGAGAGCAGAGGTTGAGGACTGTGGTGGGGAAAGCATCTGCCCCAGCACATAGGGAACCTCAGAACACTGTGCCCAGTGGCCCGGATGCCAGAGACAACAGTGACGATGATGATGGTGCGGCTCTGCTTGTGTGTTTCATCCGATCCCGCGCGCCCTCGCAGCCCAGACAAAGAGGCAAGCCTACAACCATGAGCATGGGGGGCACACCAAGGAAGGGGGAGGGAGAGGGACATCCTGTCCCTTCCATCAACAGCCCCCAGTACAGGGTAACCCTTTATAAGTAAGGCACTGAACGAAATGAAGTCATTCAAGGCTTAAGCCTCCTGCTGGTACCCTGTTTACCCTTGGACAACTCACTTCACCTCTCTGAACCTTAGTTGCCCCACCTGCAAAGATAATAACCCCACACTTCATATAATTGTTCCAAAGAATAAAATGAGATAATGAGCATGAACCCACAGAGTGAGCTTCAGAGCACTCTGAAAACGTGGGACAAGGCAGATCGAGAGACCGCCTCTGTGTTTGCTACCAAATATACCAATAGAACTAACTTTCTCATAGACAGTGAAGTCGGTAATCTTAGTTGTAAGATTATATATTTCTCCATGAACTCAAAGTTATTTTCACTCTTTATGAAAAAAATACATATGCTTGTAAGTGCTATTATGTTTCCTGATGTGTTTCTGAGGCAAAAAATCTTGTTACCCATCCACTGACTTAAACCCTAAGTCTCAGCTCTCCTGCACAGTATTCTTCCTCCTATGGACATATGTGATGGCAGTAGAGGTCTGCTTCTTATCTAAATTTGCTGGGAACACTAGGTGACGCAGACCTCCCAGGGTATCAGTCCTGTGGAGAGGAGACGGCTCACCTGGCATGAAGTAGGAATACTCTGATGCAGTTGGACATGCTGAGGAAGTAGCTATCTTGGGTATTAAGACACTGATGCCTGAGGATGAGGGGAAACTCTGAAGGCAGGTGGAAGCAGAAAAAAGGGGATCTTCTGAACAGAACCCATCAGCTTTGGCACGTGTCTCCAGAAGGATTACATTCCATCCAGTACCCTGGATCTAGACAATATCCTGTGTTCAGTGCCCTTTATAATATCTTCCACTTTCAGCAACAATTTTGTTTTATAATTTTTTATATGATTTTTTTTTTTGAGTTATGGTCTCACTCTGTCACCCATGCTGGAGTGAATGGCATGATCATGGCTCAACCTCCTGGGATCAGGCGATCCTCCCACCTCAGCCTCCTGAGTAGCTGGGATTACAGGCATGCGCCAACATGCCCAGCCATTTTTTTAAACTTTTTTAGAGATGAGGTCTCGCTATGTTACCCAGGCCAGTCCTGAACTTCTGGGCTCAAGCAATTCTCCCACCTCAGCCTCCCAAATTGCTGAGATTATAGGCATGAGCCACTGCACCCAGCCAGCAACAATATTTATTTGTAAGCAGCTTCATACATCTCATCAAGCACCTGCTCTCCCCCGACCTGTCAAGATAAGTACCTGTGTACTGCCAGATATACTTATTCTTCCCAGGAGAAAACTATACTTCTTGTCTCTAAGAACCAAGAAGAGGGTGTGTGTGTATGTGTGAGTGTGTGTGTGTGTGTGTGTGTGTGTGTGTGTGTGTGTGTGTGTCTGTCTGTCTGTCTGCCTGCCTGTCTGTCTGTCTCTGCAGATGCCCAGGGAGAGAAAGAGACCAGAATTGCTAGCATGGGTCTTTCCAACTCAGTTTTATATAGATCTACACAGTTTGGCTGACTGCAGCTCTGATCTTATGAAGCAGAATTGATTAGCAGACAGATGGGCCAGGAGCAGGCATGCCTGGGCAGTGACTGTGAGATCAGCAAGAGGCAGGGCACAGATGTGGAGGGATCTTGAAATCTACAATAGAATGATGACTCCAGGACAATCTAGACCAGAGTCAGAGTTTAACATTCCGTAAATGGGGCTATTGAATTCATCATGGTGAGGAGAGAACCCAGTGTCAGGCTTCATCTTGGGTCAGAGAGGAGGTTCCCTGTAAGTGTGAAAAAGTAAGGTCTGCAGAGGAGAACCGGTTAGTGAGTTAGACCTGAAATTATACCGAATGACTTGAGGATGGATTCTCACTGAAATTCTTTTTTTTTTTTTGTAACTATTCCAAACTGACATCTGTTATTTCGGGAGTTTCATCGCACACTAAACTGACAAGGGGATTGTAAGATTGCTTAGATGAGTGTTCTTAACCCCAGCTTTTCTTTAGTGTCTTGGGAAAATACTCACTGCAGACCAAATGAATCAGAATCTCTCGATGAGAGATTCAGAGATGAGTAGTTTAACAAGCTTTCTGGATAATTCTAATCTTCAGGCAGAGTTGAGAGCTGCTGGCTTAGGCTGAAATGGGAAAGAGATGCCAAAGGAAGCCTGAGAAAGAGCTGTGCTTGGCAGGTTATGATGATTCCTGAGCTTAAACTCAGGCAAAGGAAGTTTCCTCATGTTTGTGCTTGAATGGTGCTAGAATAGAAAGAACCAAGGCACTAAGGACATGATGGGCTCATTACAGGGCTGGCAATAATGAGTTTAGTCTGTGACTATCAGTCAGAAACCAAACTTCGCAGACCCCATACCATAAACAAGACCAGACAAACTGGGAATGAATAATCCATTCAGCTGTGTGTTTTAGTCAAGTACCAATGATTCACAGAATTGAAACCCACTCCAGGTAGCTCAAGGTTAAGAAGGTTTGTGGTAGAGACCCAAAGGGTAATTGCAAGGCATCCAGAGATCTGGACCTCCAGTGCCAGAACCCAGATACTCGGGGACTGACACCTCTCAGTCATTTCATTCCTTCATCTCTGCTCCTCGTGGCACATCTGTTTTGTTCTTCCATGGCAGCTGGCTTTCTCTGATTATTCATTCTGTACAAAGTCCACCATGAGTGAACACAAGCCCTAACTTGTTGCTATCTTTCAAGCCCAGAGCCCAATACTGGCCATTGTTATGGTGTTTCTTAATTCAAATATTCAAGAGAAAGTATCTAGTCACCAGTCCAGCAAAGGGTGGCTGATGTTATCTAGCCTAGGACAAGTGTCAATCACCTCTCATGAGCAGGGCCGGGGGGTGGACAATGTCATGTGGTTCATAGGCTGAACATTCTAGGAGACTACTGAAAGAGCAGACGCTTGTGTAGGAGCCATGTGCAGGGCAGGCAATGACTTACAGCTAATGTCCATCCATAACCAATGAACCATGCTCGTTCCTTTCCCATCTTCTACCTCCCAACAGACAGGTGGACATGGCAGAGATAAGGAGGAGCTTGAAGGAATGTGCCTGTCTGCTCTTAGGACCTAGTCTAGCATCTGAGAGAGGCAACCACAGACTGGCGTGTCCCAAAGACAGTCTTCTACAAATCCTCAGCCAGCATTTATGTACATGATTCTATACATGGGTTGTCTTCTTCTGGAAACCACTGAGAAGTTCATTCCTGGCAATATTTAAAGCCTGAGTATGTTCAAATGTAGATCCTCTGGAAGAATCAATTTTAACCCCATACTTTCTGCTAAATTGTGGCATGTAAAATGAAACATATTTAGCTACTAGAGAGGTTTCTTGACTCCTTGGGCCTTTATCTGATGGTTTGGAAGATTTGCAGTTAACATGCTATTACCGTGGCTTGACAGTTCACTTGACAGCTCTGAAATAACATTCTTGGCTCTTAGATGACAATCTTGTATTGAAACACAAGATGGCTTTTATTCAGGAATTTAGGACTTCAGCCAAGTTTTGTGTTCATAAAAATGGTAGTGATGGATTTTTTTAAACTCCACGTATGGAAAAACTGTGTAAACTTATTTTATGGTCCAACATCAGCTTTTGCAGAAAACAATTGAACTGTTCGTGCTCTTTTCCCCCTCTAGTTAAGTGCAGCTGCATTAAGGTAGGAATGGTCTGGATCTGGGGACCATGTCTAAAGGGAGGAGACAAGGGTGAGCCCATGCCCTCAGCCCACAGACATCTTAAGTATTTTCTTTCTCTCTCTCTCTCTCTCTCTCTCTCTCTCTCTCTCTCTGAGTCCATGGAGCTAGAGGCAAAGTGAAGTCAGAAGAAGGAAGAGGGTGCACAGAGAGAAGAGGGGGAGCCCTAATAGTAAATGTTACCTATTTTTATCTTGCCCAGACCATGTAGTCCCTGAAAACCACAGCAACGGGCTCAGCACAAGGCCATCATGTGAAGTTCAATCATTTATTTTAGAGCTGTGGATAGCATCACCTGTTTTAGCTTTTGCCCAAGTACAACTCTTGGAGATTCTGATCAAAGAAGAAGGAAGAAAGAAGTTGGAGGAGGAGGAGAAGGAGAAGGAGAAACAAAACACCTTTAAACCAAAAGGATGATTTATCTGGGCTGAAAATAAAACTCCTGCCTACTGAAGTCTGGTGCAGCTGAGTTATCACTATTTTTGTCCTGTAATTTGTTTTATAGGGTACTAATTAACAGGGCAAAGTCTGCTGCCAACAAAGTAAATCACATTTTGCTGTTTTCTTCTCCTTTAACAAAACACAGGCCTGGCCTTTAATTAAAGAGCAAGTTCCAAGGACGCTATCAGCTACTGGAATCAGGAGACAATGGCCAGAAAAGATCATGGTGAAGCCCACTGGGTAGAGTTCCAGAAAAATATCAGGAAAGAGAGGAATTGCACAGGTAACCTCCAAAGGAAGAAATGGCTTTCCTCCAATGTTCCAGGTGTCTGTCCCCTTTTATCTTTTTTGTGCTTGCCACAATTCAGAATTTCATCCCTGGCTCCACTCAGCTGACACATGTACTACAAGAGCCATTTCTGAAAATCAGATTTCTTTTCTCAATCATTCCTGTCCCTCAAGCAACCTTCTCTTTCTTTCTTTTTCTTTCTTTCTTTCTTTCTTTCTTTCTTTCTTTCTCTTTCTTTCTTTCTTTCTTTTTCTTTCTTTCTTTTTTTGAGTCAGTCTCACTCTGTTGTCCTGTCTGGAATGCAATGGCACAATCACAACCATTGCAGCCTCTACCTGCTGGGCTCAGGTGATCCTTCCATCTCAGCCTTCCAAATAGCTGGAATTACAGGTGTGCACCACCACGCCTGGCTAACTTTTTATTGTAGAGACCGGTCTCGCCAAGTTGCTCAGGCTGGTCTCGAAACCTGGGCTCAGGCAATCTTCTCGCCTCCACCTCCCAAAGTACTGGGATGACAGGAGTGAGCCACCACACCCGGCGCCACTTTTCTTTAAGATGGCTACTCTCCCATCAGACCCCCGGCCCCAACATCCCCCTTCTCCAGGTTTCTCAGTGATCTTTGACCCTTGGCGTTGCGCCAGGCGGACTGGTGTCCCTGATTCCTTCCCCATCCCCCCGCCCCTCCCTCAGCTCACCCTCGTGGTTGCCCGGCCTCCTCTCCCCCCCATCCCATTGCTGGTAGTTCTGGACTGGAGGCGGCCACTCTGGCTTCTCCTCCCTCCCGGACCCTCCGCATGATGCGTCTTGGGGGGAAGGGGCGTGCGGGGGGAGGGCCCAGGACCGGCTGGCAAGGAAGGTGAGCGCCCGGCTGGCACCCGGAGCCGGGAGCCTGACGTCACCACGCCCCGCCTGCCGATCTCCAGCGCGCGCGGCTCGCAGCCGCCTCTTCTGCCCGGGACTGTGCCCGTCACTCGCGGCGGCGCCGGCACAGCCACAGGCGCCCCGCGCTCGCCTCGTCGCCGGCCCGGCCATCTACCGCAGGCGGCTGCTCAGTCCGCGCGGGGAACGCAGCCCGGCGCCCCGCCACGGCGCCCATGACCAGCGACCTCCTGCGGTGCTGACTCCCCAGGTGAGCGGCCGGGCCCCGGGGGAACTTTGAGGATGTGGGAAGGGGAAGGGGCGAAGGACAGCCAGGGGACGGGTCTTTTCCGAAGCCGGAGAAACAGAGCCAAGCTGGGTCTCAGTACCTCCTTGCCATCATCCCACCGCCCAGTCTCTCTCTTCCCAAATCCCCTTCCCAGGGGGCTCCCAGCTTCGCGGGCGCGGAAACTTGCTTTCAGCACCGCGGACAGCGACTCCTCGGCGCAGCTCGGGGGTTGCTGGGTCTGGGATCTCCGGGCGGACACTCCTAGCCAGGTGGATTCGGGCGCGAATGCAGACTATGCGGGTGTGTGTGCCCGCTATAGGTGTGTCTATCCACGCAAAGACCCACAGGTCCGTGTGGACACACGGAGCATCTCCCTCCCTCACGCAACAGGTCTATCTTTGGGGTTCGCGCTTAAGCCCCTGCGTCCTCGCACTGCCCGGGGTCCCAGGGCGGGCTGGACACCTCGAGTGGGGCAATTCGAGCGGGTGAGTTTCCTGGCCGCTTGGCCGGCACACCTGACGCCTGCGCTCCCTCTCTGTGCAGGGTGCGACGTCCGGCCGCGATGAACGCCAGCGCCGCCTCTCTCAACGAGTCCCAGGTGGTGGCGGCGGCGGCCGAGGGAGCGGCGGCGGCGGCGGCCACGGCAGCGGGGACGCCTGACACCCACGAATGGGGGCCCCCTGCGGCGGCAGCGGCGCTGGGAGGCGGCGGCGGGGCCAACGGGTCGCTGGAGCTGTCCTCGCAGCTGTCGGCGGGGCCGGCGGGATTGCTGCTGCCGGCGGTGAACCCCTGGGACGTGCTGCTGTGCGTGTCGGGGACAGTGATCGCGGGCGAAAACGCGCTGGTGGTGGCGCTCATCGCGTCCACGCCGGCGCTGCGCACGCCCATGTTCGTGCTGGTGGGCAGCCTGGCCACCGCTGACCTACTGGCGGGCTGCGGCCTCATCCTGCACTTCGTATTCCAGTACGTGGTGCCCTCGGAGACCGTGAGCCTGCTCACCGTGGGCTTCCTCGTGGCCTCCTTCGCCGCCTCGGTCAGCAGCCTGCTGGCCATCACGGTGGACCGCTACCTGTCCCTCTACAACGCGCTCACCTACTACTCGCGCCGGACCCTGCTGGGCGTGCACCTGCTGCTGGCAGCCACCTGGACCGTGTCCCTCGGCCTCGGGCTGCTGCCGGTGCTCGGCTGGAACTGCCTGGCCGAGCGCGCCGCCTGCAGCGTGGTGCGCCCGCTGGCGCGCAGCCACGTGGCGCTGCTCTCCGCCGCCTTCTTCGCGGTCTTCGCAGTCATGCTGCACCTATACGTGCGCATCTGCCAGGTGGTCTGGCGCCACGCGCACCAGATCGCGCTGCAGCAGCACTGCCTGGCGCCGCCCCACCTCGCCGCCACCAGGAAGGGCGTGGGCACGCTGGCCGTGGTGCTGGGCACCTTCGGAGCCAGCTGGCTGCCCTTCGCCATCTACTGCGTGGTGGGCAGCCACGAGGACCCGGCTGTCTACACCTACGCCACGCTGCTGCCCGCCACCTACAACTCCATGATCAACCCCATCATCTACGCCTTCCGCAACCAGGAGATCCAGCGCGCCCTGTGGCTGCTGTTCTGCGGCTGTTTCCAGTCCAAAGTGCCCTTCCGCTCCAGGTCGCCCAGTGAGGTCTGAAGGGCTCCTCCGTGTCCTCTCGCCAACGCCACACGCCCAGCACGCCAGTCCCCGGCGAGCTTCTAGGTGCCCGCCGTGGCACTCTGAGACCCCAGAGGTGTGGGGGTCCTTTGGAAGGACTTTGGAAGACGGAGGAAATGAACATAAACGCAACAAGCTTGCAAGGACAAAGAGGCTGGTTGGCACTTTATATATACAGTGTATACATGTGTACATATATATACAAATATTTGTATTTCTGGAGGTGTGCAGAATGTGGCGCTTCCTGTTCTGTGAAAAACAACAACAACAAAAAGATGTGGTTGTAAACTCCGATTGTACATCACATGTGTCAAGTGAAGACATTTCAGTACTGCTTAATTATAGCACTTTATTTTTAGCTGCTGAACTGCCAAAACAGTGTTGCCATTTTCCAGGGCAGGGGAAAGGGAGACAAAAGGTGTATTTTTGTTGTATGTGATAGAATATTTTGCTGCACATGCATCAACAAATTACAACATATTTTGTACACAAATAAACTCATTATAAAATGTCCTTTTGGTCATGTGACTGACTATAGAATTATAATTAGAGAGCTGGGTTGTGAGTACATGTCTTGAAAAGTTTATTATATGGCATCTCCCTCCTGAGAAAATCTTATTGTAAAAAAGAAATACACATTTGTGAATGGTAAAATCATAGATTTTCACTGACATCCAGTTCACGGTGAGTAGGGGGAGAAAGGGAGTTATATATTCAAGTAACAGTCTTCACAGGACACCACAAGGTCGTTAGTGTTAATGTGAGAGGATGTTGAAACCATTCCTCCATGTCACCACCTCTATACTTAGGAATCCTGAAACCACAACTTTTGATTGTAGTTTTTCCAGTGTGGCAAAAATCATGGGGTTTTTTTTTTCTCCTTTATTTTTTCTTTTCTTCTTTCCTTCCTTTTGTTTTTCCTTTCTTTCTTTCTTGAGTTGAAGTCTCACTCTGTCAACCAGGCTGTAGTGCAGGATCACAGCTCACCACTGCCTCAATCTCCTGGGCTTAGGCAATCCTTCTGCCTGAGTGAGGCTCCCGAGTAGATGGGACCACAGGTGTACGCCATCATGCCCAGCTAAATTTTTTAATTTTTTGTAGAGACAAGGTCTCACTATGTTGCCCACGGTAGTCTCAAACTCCTGGGCTCAAGCAATCCTGTCACCTTGGCCTCTCAAAACGCTGGGCTTACAGGCATGAGCACCATGCCTGGCCTCTCTTTCTTTTTTCAGATAGGGCATTGCTCTGTCACCCAGGCTGGAGTGCAGCAGCATAATCATAGCTCACAGCAGTCTTAAACTCCTAAACTCAAGTGATCCTCCCACATTTGTCTCCCAAGTAGCTGGGACTACAGGCATGTACCACCATTCCTAGTTATTTATTTATTTAGAGATGCAGTCTAGCTATGTTGGCCAGGCTGGTCTTGAACTGCTGGACTCAAGCAATTGTCCCACCTCAGCCTGCCAAAGTGCTGGAATGACAAGCCACTGCACTTGGCCTCAGTATGGCAAGAATTTTAAATGTTGAAAATTCATATTGACTTGGTACATAGTCAGTGCATGCTCTCTAGATCTCATAGCAAAATATACAATGCCTTATAAAATGCCTTATAAAATGCCTTATAAAATGCATAAATGCTTCCAAGACAGGATGTCAGGATATATCCCTCAACCCTTCATGAGGTAAGTGAAGGTGTGTGGTTACTCTCACCTTCAAAACAGGGCATTACGATCCTCAAGAATTAAACATTCTCATTCCGATGATGGCTGTGAGCCACAATACCCCTCCTCCCCTTCTCACCAGATGATGGGAGGATAAGTCAGATGTGGGCATGCTCTGAGCCCCTGTGAAGAAATATGCACACAGGCACACACAGTTACTACTCTTAGGCCTTAGGAAAATACGCACAAGCAAATCTGATCATACATTCCACAAATATTTATTGAGTGTCTACTATATTCTAGACACAATCCCAGGTAATATGGGAGTGAACAAAACAGACAAGGAGTCTCTGTGCTCAAAGTGCTACATTCTAATGGGGGAGATGGCAAATAAATGAATATATGACTTCATGTTAGGTTAAATGCCAGAAAGAAGAATAAGGATGATGAGTGGCAAGCAATGGTGGATGTCCTGTTGGTTAGGGTGGCTAGGGAACATCTATCTGAGGAGATGGCATCTAGGAGAAAAGCTTGGTGAAGTGACAATATGAGACATAGGAGACAGGGGGGGAAGAGTTTTCCAAGTGCAGGAAGTAGCAAGTCTACTTGTAAAGGTTTCAAGGTGGGCCACATCTGGCAAGTTCAAGGAACAGAGGAATGTCAATATGGCCGAACAGAGTGAGCAAGGAGAAGCGAGGTGTGCAATGAACTCAAAGAGGGAGCCAGGACTGGATCATGTAAAACTTCACAGGCCATTGTAGGACTTGGGTTTTTACCCTGAGTGATCTAGAAGGGCATGATGTGGTTCACATTTTTAGAGAGGCACTGTAGCTGTCCTAGTGAAAATAGTCTCTGCCAGGGTCAGAGTGGGAGAAGGACACAGGGGCCCATGACCATAATCCCCATGAGAAGTGACAGTGGCTTGGAGCACAGCAGCAGTGGTGGAGATGGTGAGAAGTGGGTTCTAGAAACATGCTGAAGGATAGACTGGATGTGAGACATACGAGAAAAAAGTTCAGAGTGACTCCAAGATTTTTGCCTTGGGTGAGTAAGTGGATGAATGCATGGGTCATTAGGAAGCAAGGAAAAACTGGGGGGCGGGGTTATATTGGGAAGTATGATAATTAACTTTACGTGTCAACTATGGTGGGTCATGGGGCACCTAGACATTTGGCCAAACATTATTCTGGATATTTCTGTGAGAGTGTTTATGGGTAAGATTAATATGTAAAGGGGTGGACTCTGAATACAGCAGACTGTCTTTCGGTGGGCCTCACCCAATCATTTGAAGGCCTAAATAGAACAGAAAGATTGGCCCCTCCCAAGCAAGAAAGAATTCTCCAGTAGGCTGCCTTCAGACTTGCGTTTACAACATGGAATCTTCCTGGCTTTATAGTAGATGGTCCAAGACTGAAACTGGGGCACTGACTCTCTTGGGTCTCCAGGGCCCACCTGGAGATTTTAGTCTCACCAATCTCCATAATCAAGGGAGTCAATTCCTTATAATAAATGTCTTCATGCACACACATGCACACGCACTCACAGTCTGTGGGTTGGATGTATATACAAGGTCCTGTAATTAAATTTGCGAACTCTTCCTGGAAAAAAATGCTATATACCTCATTGCTAAATATCACTAAGTCACCTTTGAAGTACTCCCCTTGGGAAGTCATGCACAGATGCCAGCACCTAGTCCACCCATTAAAGCAATTTTGGAACTCTTTTTCTGGAATGGCCATCAAAACTATCATCGTATTACCATTGCTGACCTGAATGTCATTAAATGTCTTCCTTTCAATAGTTCCTTTATCTTTGGGTAAAGAAAAAAGTCATTGGAGGCCAAATCCAATGGTGAGCAGGGAGGGTGTTCCAATACAGTGTACAGTGTTGCCAATGTAGGCACACAGTGGCAAGTTTGCAAACTTAATGGTCAGACCTCAACAAATAACAATGACAGCTCTAATGGCCATTCCTGAAAAAAGAGTTCCAGAAATGCTTTAAATGGACGGACTAGGCACTGGCATCAGTGCATAGCTTCCAAAGGGGAGTACTTCGAAGGTAACTGGAGTGATATTCAGCAATGAGGCATGGAACACTTTTTCTAGGATGAGTTCGCAAACCTCATTGTTGGACCTTGTATGTACATATACCTCCTATTGGTTCCTGTGACTCTGGAGAACCCTAATATAGGAAGGGCGGGGAATTTAAAAAGTGAGTCTTAGACACCTAAATGGGGAGCTTGTGTGGGCAGTTTATCCATTTATGTATTTCACAAACACTTCTATTGCACTTACATAGCAGGAACTGCTCTAAGCTTTACAAATATTAGCTTATGTGGTCACCGTAGCAATCCTGAATCAGTCAGGTCCCAGCAGGAAGCAAATGGCACACTCAACCCAGGTGACTGGGCAGAGTTTCATGAGGGGACTATTTGTCAAAGTATGAGCAGAGCTGGCACTAGCAGGGCTGCCAAAAGGAACAGGGAAAGAGGGATTACTGGAACCAGGAGACAGGGTTGTAGACATGGGCTGGCCAAGTAGGAGCTGTGGCCTTCCACAGGAAGGCAGCAACCATTGACCTGTGGCTTGACAGGGAGAAATCTGGGAGAATAAGTTAGCAGAACACTCTCTCTTCTCTCCATCCCACCACTTGATGGTGCCTTATTTATTTATTTATTTAAGTTGAGGGTCTCACTCTGCTGCCTAGGCTAGAGTGCAATGGCACAATCACCACTCACTACAGCCTTGAACTTCTGGGCTCAGACTATCCTTCCACTTCAGTTTCCCAAGTAGCTGAGGCTACAATCATATGCCCCCATGCCCAGCTAATCTTTTGGTAGAGACAAGATCTTGCTCTGTTCACCAGGCTGGTCTCAAACTTCTGGGCTAGAGGGATCCTCCCACCTCAGCCTCCCTAAGTGCTGGGATTACAGGTGTGAGCCACCATGCCCAGCTGGTGCCTACACTGAACTGCACTCAATCAGAAACCAGAGAGCAAGACAGCACTTCCATGCAGTCCACACAGGTCAGCTTCCTGGGCACCGAGTAGGTGAAGAACGTGGAAAGTGGATCTGCCGGTACAAACACAGATCATCCAGTACAAATACTGTTGAGACAGGTAGATAGGAAAGAGAGTGGGAGAGAAGGGTCAGGAATCTCTCTGCGGCGGGAAGCTTGCTGGCCAGGGCATACACACATGCATGAAGCATCCTTCTGTGGCAGGAAGAGTAGAAAGCTACTGCAGGAGGACTGAGGGCATGAGCACATGTCCAAAGCAGCAGCCTCCTGCGTCGGGACACCTGGGCGGGAACTTCCCACCAGAGCAACATTTGAAATGGGCCAGTGAAACAGAGCAGGGTACTGGGCCCGTCCAATGAGCATCCAAACACAGATGACTCATCCCACATGTACTGGACCCATCAAATGAATGTATAACACGACCTCAGGGAAAGAGATCTAAACCCCCCAGAATGTAACGGTTGGAGCTCCTGGGTCACTCTCATGCTCTAGCCCCCCCAATCTTAATAAATCTCTCTACTTTTACTGTTGGTGTGTCCTGTCCAATTCTTTGTTCAAGTGGCAAAGAACCTGGTTTTCATTAGCAGATGGTGGCCACAAAAGACCCCCGCATCTAAGGGTCCATGTGCCCTCCAACACTATTGAATATGAACTTGGTACCATTACTACCCCCACATTAGAGCAGAGGAAATAGAGGCACAGAGAAATGAGCTACACATGTCTAGGGTTCAGGAGAGAGATCTAAGCCACACAAATGAATTTGGTGCTTATTGACATATAAGTGGTATTTAAAGCCCCGAGTCTAGAAGGGGTCACGTTGGGAGTACTTGTAATCAGGGAAGAGAAGAAGGTCAAGGACTGAACCCCTGGGAATGGAAACATTTAGACATGAAGAAGACAAGGAGGAACAAGCAAGGGAGAGGAGTGGTGGTCAGTGAGGTGAGGGGAAACCAGGACAGCACAGTGACTCAAAATAATGAAGAAAGTGTTTGAGGCAGGAAGAGTTAGCTGAAGAATAAGTAAATGAGGACGAAGGAATGACTAGAGAGTTTGTAGTGTGACTGTCATCGGTGAACTTGGCAAGAGAAGCTTCAGGAGAAGATGAGAGAGAAAAAAAAACTCGACTGTAAAAGGCACAAGAGAAAATATGCGAGCAGTCTAGCCTCCAGCAGCTCACAGCAACACTGTGACCTTTCCAGCACTATAAAACACACCACGTTTTATAGACGTCGAGTTTTATGATGTCTATAAATTTAGAGCTGGGAAGATCAGCATTGTTGCTCACTCACCAAATTAAAATTTTCTAAAGAATTAACTTTCACAGACTCTTCAGCATCACCAGATACTGTTTCAGGCCCTATTAGCAGCTGGAATGCATTCAAGTGGACTAAAATACAAACGCTCTGGCTGTTGACTTTCCCAGGCATGGTGGGGAAAACAATGTAATTTCAGAAATGGAACAAAGAAGTCAGTGTTATTATACCTTTATAAATACAATTTCTTGCAATCAGCATATTGAGAAAGTTCAACACTAGAATAACAAGACACAGACCATGGATCTGACTTTAATCTGCTAGATATTAATATTCAATATCAGCTCCAGTCCTAATCAAAATGTTTGGGAGAACCAAGAATAAGAAGATACTAAACAATCAGGTTCTTAATAACACCCACTTATACAGCTGGCCAGTCTGTGTAATGTCAAAATAGGCTTGATATTAACCAACCTGGTGATGAGAGAACATAAAACTGTGGGTAGATTTTGAAACATTTTCACAGAAGAATGTCACATGTTCATTTGACCTAAAATATTAATTAGGTATTATCTATTGCAAGCCCCTGTGCAAGTTGCTGGAAATGTGCAGCCTTTGAGAAAGGCAAGACTCAATCATTTAACTGTCTACCCACTTTGTTGTCTGATGGGCATCCCAAGTCTAACACACATAAAACTGGACCACTGACCTTCACCCTCAAACCTGCTCTGTATCCCTTATCTACTACCTAAGTTAATGGCTGTGTCATCCTAGTTGTTCAGGCCAGAAGCCTTGGTATCACATCCTTTTATTTCTCTTCTACTTCACATCCAATGAGTCAGCAAAGCCTGTGGTCTCTACCTTCAAAATGAACCCAGACCCAGTAGCAATGCATAAGGTTTCCAATCTCTCCACATCCTTGCCAACATGGTATTTTCCATTTAAAAATTATAGCCATCCTAAAAAAAAATGTACCCAGAATCCAGTTACTTCTCACTGTCCATACCACTGTCATTATCTCTTGCCTAAATCACCATGGCAACCTTCTCTCTGGTCTCCCAGATTCACTTCTTGTGCCTGTTAGCCTACTGTCTATGCATTGGTTGACCCTCACAAGCAGGTGCTCCTTGACTAGTCTTCAGATCCAGGTATGAGCCCACCAGGGGTGCAGTCTGTCTCAGTAGAGCAAAGCACAGAGGCCCAGGAAACAGGCCTTGAGCAAGGAATTCTAAGGTCCTGGGTACCCAGTGTTTGATCTAGAAGTGAGGCCATAGACTCTTCACCTCAAGAGAAGGAGCACAGCTGGAGAACACCTAGAACTGAGACCTCTAGATCCTGAGGCCCAGGGCAGGACCCCATCTGGTCTGGCATATTAGTTTCCTATTGCTGCTATAACAAATTACCATGACCTTGGTAGTAAGCTTAACACAGTACACATTTATTCTCTGACAGTTTGGGTGGTAAGAAGTCTAAAATCAATTTCACTGG
Source organism: Cephalopachus bancanus (assembly GCA_027257055.1). Lineage (NCBI taxonomy): Eukaryota > Metazoa > Chordata > Mammalia > Primates > Tarsiidae > Cephalopachus > Cephalopachus bancanus. The sequence continues at coordinate 2,745,880 of JAPVLO010000209.1, forward strand.
GACAAAACCAAGATGTCAGCAGAACTGCCCTCCCTCCAGAAGTTAGGCAGAAAGAATCTGTTTCCTTGCTTTGTTTTTTCCTTTTGAGACAGGGTCTGTTGCCCAGGTTGGAGTGCAGTGGGGAGATGATAGCTCACTGCAGCCTCAAACACCCGGGCTCAAGTAATCCTCCAGCTTTAACCTCCCAAGAACCTGGGACTACAGGTGCATACCCACATACCTGGCTAATTATTTTTTTATCTTTTGTAGAAACGATTGCCTTACTATGTTGTCCAGGCTGACCTTGAACATCCTCTTGCCTCAGCCTCACGAAGTGCTGTGATTACAAGTATCAGCCACCATGCCCGACCCCTGTTCCAGCTTTTAGACTTACATTCCTTGGCTCATAACCCCTTCCTCCATTCTGAAACCAGTAGTCTAGCATCTTGCTTCAGTGGTCACACTGAAGAAGAATTCCTTGCTCAAGGCCTGTCTCCAGGGCCTGTATGCTTCTTTGCCACTCTTCACCACTTCTTCTATGGCCGAATCTCCCTATGCCTTCCTCTCAGGAGGACACTCATGATTACATTTAGGGTTTTCCCAGGGAATCCAGGACAACCTCCTCATCTCAAGATCATTAGCTTAATGACATCTGCAAAGCCCCATTTGTCACAGAAGGTAATAGTTACAGCTCTGAAGCAGTACTAAGGAACAGAATGAAGGCAAAAGGAGGCCCAGAATGAGAGAGAATCCCATAGGAAAGTCAGGAAACATTGTGGAAAACTCCATCAGGGATGCAACACTGACATGAGCTTAGGAAAACAAAAGAAATTTGCAAGGCAGAGGGCATTGAAGGAGGCAGGGATGTTCCAGACCAGGAAGGCAATGTGAAACACAAAAGCATGGCCCAGTCAGAGAATTGTGGGTCACTAAGTAGGGCTGGAGTGTGTAAGACACAGAATCTAGGAAGGAGGCTGCAGGAGGGGAATCTGAAGAGACAGCAAGGTCAGGATGCAAAGAGGTGCATTGGGCAACAGAGGCAGATGGGAAGGACTGAGAGCCACAAGACCACTGGAGAGGCTAGTTGCAGCAATGCAGGTGAGAGGTAATGCCAGCCTCAGCTCAGCATGATAGATGGGGTGGAGTGAAGGAGATGAACTCAAGAGATCTCAAGAAGTAGGTTGTTTCAGACCAAGTGAGTGATCATAGAGGTTGATGAATGATTTAGGAGTCAAGGGTGTTCAACCTGGTGGGTTCACTGAGATCGGAACCCAGAGGAAAGACAGATGTAAGGAAGAAGACGATGAATCAAGTATTCTATGTGTTAAATTTCAGGATCTTTGGACAGCCGAGTGGAAGCAGCTCTGTGGCTTTGGAGCTTACAGGGATCCTTGGAATGGAGGCATGATTTCTGTAGCCAACCTTACGGTAGAAGTGAAACTATGGGAGGAAATGGAAGAGGTCAGGGTTGAAGTATGGCACATTAACCTATGAGGTACAGTGAGGGAAAGCAAAAGAGAAAAGGAGACCAGCAGGGGCATCCAGGGAAGAACTTGAAAAGCCAAGAGGAAGTGATCAACGGCATGAAGGCTACTAAGAGATCGGGTAAGATGGGGTTTGGAGAATACTCAATTTAGGAACATAGTGGTCACTGGTGACCTCAGTGAGAGTAGCTTCAGTGGAGAGTGGGAGGAAAATGGATTGAGTGGATTGAGAAGGAAATAGGAACTTTCTAATTTGTTTCAATAAATTTAGCTTTAAATGGAAGGAAAGCGGTTGGAGGTGAAAATATAAGGACACGGGATAGCCTTTTCTTTGTTTGATTTGTTTTTTAAAGAAGAGCAAGAATTGAATATAAACTGACAGGAAAGTACCATATCACTGGAAAAACTGAAGACAGGAGAAAGGAAAAGATGTCTGTCTGAGTGAGTCTTGATGGGAGGAGGATGGTGTCCAGGACAGTGTCAGAAGAGAGAGGGACTCAGGCAGCAGGATGCAGGGACACAGTTCCCCTGCTCTGACAGGAGGAAAGATGGGAATAATTAGTACTGACAGAGCTAAGTTTATGAGAGGTGGGAGGAAGTTCACCGAGTTCCCACCTGACAGGCTCAATTTATCTGAAGGAGGCGTGCCAGTTAAGAGACTATTACGAGAAGTATCAAGAACATTGGGAACAAAGCTTCACACTTGAGCTACTGTGATCATTTAACCAAAGTTGAAGAGCAGACCATAGCAGCACTGCAAGGATGTGGAGCAATTAGAATTCTCATCTCCAGATGGAGGGAATGAAAAATGGTACAAACACTTGGGAAACTATTTTGGTGGTTTCTTAAGAAGTTTAACATACTCCTACCATATGACCCAACCATTTTTTATTTTAGTAGGTATTTACCCAAGATAAATGAAGGGAAAAGAAAAGAAATAAAAGAATGCATCCCTATAAAGATTTGCACATGAATGTTCATAGTAGGCTTATTTTTAATTGTCGAAAACTGGAAACAATTCAAATATCCATAAACAGAAAATGAACAAGCAAGTTATGGTACATCCATATGATAGAATACTACTCAGACATTGAAGAGAATGAACTACTGATACATGCAACAGCATGGATGAGTCTACAAATCATGATGCTGAGAGAAAGAAACCAGACCAAAAAAAGAGCAAATAGTGTAATATTCTGTTTATAGGCAATTCTTGAAAGTGTTTAGTGATAGAAAGCAGATCAATCGTTGGGACTGGAGTAGCAAGGGTATAAAGGGGGAAGGGATGGAAAAGGGCACAATAAAACTTTTGGGGTGATGAGTATGTTTATTATCTTAATTGTGATGATGGTTTCATTGATGTATACACATGTCAAAAAGCATCAAATTGTACAATGTAAATATTTCCTATTTATTGTATCAATTATACCTCAACAAAGTTGAAGTAAATAAACTATTAAAAATAACCAAGCTGGGCTTGGTGGCTGAGCCTGTAATCCCGAGCCTTTGGGAGGCTGAGGTGAGTGGATTGCCTGAGCCCGCGGGTTCTAGACCCGCCTGGGCAGCGAGACCTCATCTCTATAATAAATCAAAAAATCAGCCGGGCATGGTAGCTGAGGCGGAAGGATCGCCGGAACCCAGCAGGTCGAGGCTGCGGTGGCCAGGAGTGTGTCACTGCACTCCAGTCTGGGCGACAGAGTGAGACTCCAACTCAAAAAAATAAAAATAAAAATAATAACCATAGTACAATAACAGATTGTTAAAAATAATATTACATGAAAATAAAATGCAAGTTCCCAATATGGTATGGTTTATTAGTCAGAATAAGCTAAGTTATGCTGCAGTAACAACCCCTATATAGTGGCTTAACACTACTCAAAGTTTTCTCATTTGTAAAATGTTACCAGCAATGCCTGGGCAGTTTTCCAAGGCAACACACCTCTCACCAATATAGACATCCATCTGACTCTATCCCCTTAACTTGAGGCCTTCTGTATAATCACTGGGGCAGGGAAGAGCGCACTGGAGGGTCTCATGCCAGCAGTGAAATGCTTTGGTCCATAAGTAACACTTCCACTTGTAGCTATCGAGCAGACCAGTCATTCAAACTCACTGTTATTGTTTTTATTATTAAGCAGACTTTATGAATATTACTACAAGGGTAATACTCCTGGTTGCTCAGGAAGAAAAGGGAGTCCGAAATGAATGAATCTGAGATTTTACCATTCACAGCTTTAAGAACAAATACACTTGCCATCCCAAAACAAACATCAAGTTGCAGATAGAGACCAGATTCTCAAGATTCAATCTCAAATTTTCAAATATCATTTAAGGCTAGACAGAAGTGTACGGTCCTTTAATAAAACTTATATAATGAGGATGTTGGGATCAGTTAGCAGGATACAGTATAACAAAGTTAAAAGTTGAGGTGAGCATATTGAGAGAAAGAGTGCTTATTAATGGTGGTCAGAGAATTCAGAAATATTTGAATTCCACTCACAACCCACAAACTTACCAAGCCTTCCTAGGGAAATAAGGAGGGCCAATAATAAGTCAACATCAACAGTTACTGAAGGGAAGAAGGAAGTTTGCTGTGACAATGAGCTGTGGCTTTGATAGGTAGCCCAAATTCTTGGAAGCTGGGCTAGGCTATTCCTTGAGCCAGAAAGGTCTAAAAAGCCTCTCTTTAAAACTAGACTTCCTTGCCCAGCTTAAGTCCTCAATACCCAATTACAGGTCTCAGATCTTGTCACTACTGCTCATGAAACAAGCCAAACCAACCTTAAGCCTCCAGATGTGGGGAGGAAAGAGAGACCGAGATAGAGAAATGCCCCATGGTCAGTTAGCCTGGGCCTAGCTGCCTCAGAGGAGGACTACCAGAAGGAACTGACCAACCGTCCAGACAGAAAGAAGCATCTGTCCCTTCTACTCCTGCCAGGAGGAAAAGAGTAAGCATCAGCCACATACCAGATGGACTACCTCCAACATTCCTGCCATTGGAGGGTGAACAGGTAGATGAACAGAGAGAAAGAGAACAACGCCTTACAGTGTGCTAGGGTTGTTGTGAGGATTACATGAGTTATTAAATTAAGCTAGAATAGTGCCTGGCACAATGCCTTAGCTGCTATTATTATTGCTGTTATTGTTTTTATTATTAAGTAAATGTTATGAATGGTGAATTTCACAGAGTCTAGATTTTATAGCCTGAGGTGCATTTTGCTTTTCAAGTTTCCCTCTATCGCACATATAAAATATTTTTCATATGTTACTGATTTTCACTATTCTGCAAATCCCTAAAATTATCATTTTTAGATTCTGCTCTAAGAATAGCTATTGTTCATATGTAGCTAAAAGTCATCTCCAAAGCAGCAATCCAAATCAATATTACGTCCATTTTTTCCAATGGACTAAAATTGAGGTCTATTAGTTTCCTATAAAATATTGGTCTTTAATTTTCTAGTAGACTGTTGATATTCAAGAATACCTGGACATATTAACATTAACATTGATGATACCATTCATGCTTCCTGCAAACCAGAGTCTTTCTACAGAAAAGCAAACAAAAGACCAACCAGCAAACACACACACACACACACACACACACACACACACACACACATGCATGCACACACAAAGACATACACTCATCACTTTCCAGGGCTCACTCAGTAAAAGGATACATGACATACCCAGTGGCAGTTTGTATTTAAGAATGTTCTGAAAAACTGGATTATTCCCCAGAGAAATGCAGCTGTAAGAAAAGAATGGGTTAGGATAAACCCCAGAGATATTTCCCTAGTCCACTGTGTGTTGCTATAATACCTGAGACTGGATTTTTATAAAGAAAAGAGGTTTATTTAGCTCAATGTTCTGCAGACTGGGAAGTTCAAGATTGAGCGGCCACATCTGGTGGCTTCTGGTGAGGGTCTTGTGCTAAGTCAAAGCATGGTGGAGACATAGATGGAAAAACAAGAGAGGCAACCTTACTTCATAACAACCTGCTCTCAAAAACTAATCCATTCCCACAAGAGCTAACACAGTCTTGGGAAAAAGACATTCATCCCTCTTAAGGACATTATCACCTCTTAAAGGAACCAATTCCCAACACTACCACAGTGGGGCCCAAGTCTTAACATGAGTTTTGGTGAGGAAAGCCATATGTCAACCATAGCAGGTTTTATACAATCAGCAAGGCCAGTGTTCCCAGCCAGAGCAGTAGCTGGATACACGCATTTGAACAGAGACATCCTGGTGGAAAGAAGAACCTCCAGTCACTAAGAGAATTCTGAGTACAGTCATTCATCAGCCCCTGCATACTGGCTTAGGGGAAAGGGTCTGTGTGTCACAGTTTGCCTGAGTGTACAGGTGAGAGCCATCCTAGGAGTCCCCCTCTGTGTGTCAGGTTAAATCACAGTGGAACCAAACCCAACAACGATTATAGTGCCCTGCAGGGGGGCGTTACTGTAATATTGAAGTGAGCCTTGTATTAAAAGAATAATTGCTCCCCTAGATTTTTTAAATTACTATAATTAATGGTAACACACAGGAAATAAACATGAGACAACATGCTTTCTTTAATGCAAGGGTGTTACATTTATGTTTTGCAGATACTGTACACAAAGATCATTATGAAAGCCATGGCAGAAGGTGAAGCCAGCTAAATAATTTGTTTCAGACCATGTTGGTACATCCCATTTCAACCATGGAGGATGAACATTCATTTTGTAACTGAAATGACTGACGGCTGTAACATCATCTTTAGTTGCTAAGACGTTTAACCACTATGTGACAAGTGTCACCGAACGGGTTGTACCAAGCCAGCAGACATTTGCATATCATGCAGAGTGCACGTGAAAACCCATGCATCTGGGATTTTCAGATGTGCTTAACGCCTGGGAGCCTGTGGCTATCTGTGACCTTCCTCTCCACATAGGAGCCACCTTCTCTATCCCAGAAGCCTGGGTCTGCTGGAGATTTCAGTTATAGCATCGGAGAGTCAGGGCTGGAAGGGACCTTAGACCTATCTTGTACTACTCCCTTGTGTTTCCATGATATTGAGCCTCAGAGCCAGTGAGTCCCTTACCAAGATTTCACAACTAGTAAATGGGGAATACAGATCTGAACCTCAGTTTACCTAGGGTTACTGGCTGTTCATCCCTCTCACATGAGGTGTTCAGTATTCTGTCGGCCACTAGGGCTTGGATGCTCTCACCTGTCATTACAACCCCTCTCTGCCCCTCCTTCTGCTCTCAGACATGCCCCTTTCTTACATCTTAGGAAAGCAACCGAGTCAGGACTTTACTGCCCACCTGGTGCCAGACTGAGCTCTGAGCCTTGTTAGGTTGGTAACCAGGTCTGACCTTTGGCAAGGAAGGTGCTGATGGAGATGTCTACAAAGCCCAGCACTCCATCTTCTGGACTGCAAATCTCAGGTTGATCCCATCCTCTCCAGACTCTGTTTCTCATTCTCTCGGAGCTCAAAGTCTGGCATCCTTTCTTCTTTCTTCTGGAGCCCACCAGACAGAAAGATGCCATGTAGGAAGCAGAGCCCAGTGACAGCTTCCAGGTTCATTGTTGTGGATGATTTTGGCTAAGAATTCAGAGAGCTGGTAGACAAACTGACTAGCCCTAACACCAAACCCAGACTCCCTTGGGCCTATAATTCAGTTCAGAACCTGTTCTGAGTCTTGTTTAGTGTCTGAAGCACCATCTTTAACAACAAGATCATACACTTGGTCATCAGAGAGTTTCAGGTAAAGTTTTCGTCAATGAGTCAAAAGAATTTTCTACCTCCCCTAATTAAGTTAAATATAGATCAATGGGTTTAAAGTTTTAAAAAATCATCCTATTAAAAAAAATTAGAATACAAGTGAATATGTACCTATCAAATCTCTAGAGTGGGGAGGACTTTCTAACCTTGAATAAATTTACAAGGGTACATAAGAAATTAAAGTATATGTGCCAAAACAACCCCTGCATAAACAAAATTAAAAGAACAAGAATGTAGTAGAGAAAATATTTAATATATATGACAAAGAGTTTACTCTCTTACATATGAAGAATTTTATAAATCAAGAAAATGCTAATGAACTCAATAGAAAAATTGATAAAAATATAGAAAGTATTTCCCAAAGGAAAATAAATGACTGTTCAATTGTATGACCAAAATATGTGAATTAAAATGAGATGCCATTTTGACTAGCAAGTCAGGTAATTTTTAAAAAATGAAAGTATCAAATATTGACAAAACAATAATTGTGTTTCTTGTTAGGTTTAAATTATATATAGAACTAAAATGTAAAAGAGCAATAACATTTTGAACATTAAGAATAGAACTGTGCGAATCAGGAAAAAAAACTGGTAAAGAAATTAGCAAAGTCTTTTTATGTTTGGAAAATAGTAAGAGAATTTACTAGTTTCCTAGGGTTGCTGTAACAAATTACCACAAACTGGGTGGCCTAAAACAACAGCAATATATTCTCTCACAATCTAGGAGGACAGAAATCTGAAGACGAGTTTTCAGTAAAGTAATGCTTCCTCCAGAGACTCTAAGAGACAACCCCTACTTACCCCTTCCAGCACTGGGTGGCTCCAGGCCATGACTCCATAACTCTAATCTCTGCCTCCTTCTTCATGTGGCTTTCTCCTGTGTCTGCTCTTCTGTCTATCATAAGGATTATCTATCACAGGACTTAGGACCCACAAGATAATCCTGGATTATCTCCCCTAAGATCCTTAATTACATCTTAAAGAGGCTTTTCCTAAATAAGATCACATCGACACATATTTTACTCAGCTTTTATAGTTGTTCTTGGTGGGAGGATTGGTTTATTCCAAGTAAATCCATCATAGTTGGAAGTCCCTAGTATGTCATTTTTTTTTTTTTTCGAGTTGGAGTCTCACTCTGTCACCCAGACTGGAGTGCAGCGGCCGCTCCCGGCCACCGCAGCCTCGACCTGCTGGGCTCCGGCGATCCTTCCGCCTCAGCCTCCCGAGTAGCCGGAACTACAGACGCGCGCTACCACACCTGTCTAATTTTTGATTTATTGTAGAGATGAGGTCTCGCCAAGTTGCCCAGGCGGGTCTCCAACCCGTGGGCTCAGGCAATCCACTTACCTCAGCCTCCCAAAGTGCTGGAATTACAAGCTGAGTTACCGAGCCCGGCTCCTGGTATGTCTTTAAGGGACATCATTTTATTTGAATGTGTACCTGCAGGATGTATGTTTTCTATGCATATATTTTATGTGGACATTAATGGTACTGTGTTGTGTGGGGTCACATCAAGCTTCTTGCCCTTTTCTCTCAGCACCATGACTTTGGCTCAGCTCCTTGGAGCCTCATGCACACATAAATTATGCTTCTTGTGGTTGAATCTACCACACTCCAGTCTCCCAGTAATGACACCCAGCTCGTCTCCAACTTCCTAACACCACCAACAATGCCTGACTAAACATTCCCAGGCACACCTCCTTATGGACAGGCCTGAGAGTGTCTTTGAATTACATGTGCCCCAGAACAGAAAGACTGGGTCATTTGATCCAGAATTTCACCGTTAAATAATTATTAAATTTGATTAAGTAGTATTATATTGCTTCCCTAAATGGCTTTGTCTCTACATTGATCTTACAGCATCACAGAGGGGCATTTGGACTTTTCTATGTAGAAGGGCGCATACAGCAGTGATGCTCACCACCATGCTCATCACTCTCACACCTGCATCCTGCTTTGGCATCCTTAGTTTTACCACATGAACTGGTCCTCACAAGCCACAGCTAATTGGACAAAGGCTGATACCTCTGCCATGCTGAACTAATCAGATTCTTTCTACCTAGAATTTGGGATAAGGACACTGAAAAGTCCAGTTAGAAAATAGTGGACACTTGAATGAAAACTTTTTATAAAGTCATAACTGGACTGGTTTGGCCACCTTGGCAATTTTTTGCACTGAGAATTAAACAGAGGGACTCAGTCAAAAGATTGCGAATCAGGAGAATGGGTCTGGCACACAGTTTCATTAGAGATGGAAGGAGTTGTTTATCTTCTTGACTCTCTGGTTCTTGGGATGTGGCTGAATTTTGCTTTTCATTTTAAATGTCTACCAGGTTAGTTGCCTGCTAGATCTTTTTAAAAATCCCAAATTTTCCTACACAAATTCAAATGGATTGAGTTTTCAGCAACCGTCTGTTTCTGAAGAAACAGATAGTGTCAGGTATAGTGGCACACACCTGCAGTCCCAGCTATTCAGGAGGCTCAGGTAGGAGGACCACTTAAGCTCAGGAGTTTAAGGATATCATGCACTATGATTGCACCTGTGTATAGCTGCTGCACTCCAGCCTGGGCAACTTAGGAGATCCCACTTCTAAGAAAAAAAAGAAAAGAAAAGAAAAATAAAGCATATAACTTATTTTCCTCCTTAGAAGACAGAGCACATCTTTTTGTGAATAAAGTTTTATTGGAACACAGACATCGTGTTCATTATCCATTGCTATGGTGCTCTTGAGCTGCAAGGTAGGGATGAGACTGCAGGGTTCACGGTCTAAAATATTATTTGGTCCCTGCCTGATCTTGATGAGTGACATCATCATGCATATCATCCATTACAGTCTCCTTCCATACAGTGCTGTCCTCAGGGTTTCTTGGGGGTGTGCAAAGGGCTGTTTTTCTCCACTAAGTGCCCCCAGAGAGCTGGGCTGCTCCACCAACTGGTTTTTTCTTTCCTCTTCTCATGGGCATCCTCTCTGTTGTTCCTTCTTCCTGCTCATTGGCAGGGTTGCAGCACCATAGTCAGCTCTTCCTGTGTCTGCCACCTCTTTTTTCTGTTTTTGCTGTTTCCTGATATATATAAAATATTATATGATATTTTATTATAGAGATGTGGGGTACAAGTGAGGATTAACTACATAGGTCGGCTGCATGCAGGTGAAGTTTAGGCTGCCAACTGGCCTTCCTTCCCCTGGTAGTAGACCTGGCACCCTTTGTACTGTCATGTGCTCCCTACCCTCCTTCCCCCTCCTTCTCTCTCTTCTTCCCTCCCTCCCTCACCTAACAGTGCCCAGCGACTGCCGATCTCTCTGTTCATGTGATTACTGTTCAGGGCCCACTTATGTGTGAGAGCAGGCGGCATTCAATTTTTATTTCTGTGATAGATCGCTTAGTATGATGGTCTCCAACTTCGTCCAATTTGCTGCAAAGTCCATGATTTTGTTCTTCTTTATGTTTGCGTAATACGCCTTCATGTGTATGTACCATATTTTATTTACCCAGTCCACTTTCAATGAGCAGTAGGGCTGGTTTCATGTTTTTGCTATTGTGAATAGTGCCGCAATAAACATGCACAGCAAAAGAAACCATTTGGATAGTAAAGAGACAACCCATAGAATGGGAGAAATATTTGGAAATTATGCATCTAACAAAGGCCTAACATCCAGGGTCTATAAGGAACTCAAACGAAGTGAAAGGAAAAAAAAAACCAAACAATCCTAATAAAAAGTGGGCAACGAACATGAACAGACACTTCTCAAAAGAAGATATACAAGCAGCCAATAGACACAAGAAAAAATACTCAGCCTCACTAATCATCAAAGAAATGCAAATCAAAACTGCAATGAGATATCACCTAACACAGACGCTGTGGTGGGTGCAGAGAAAAGGAAACACTCCTACACCGTTGGTTAGTGGGAGTGCAAGCTAGTTCAACCTCTATGGAAAACAGTGTGATGATTCCTGAAAGAACTAAAAATTGACCTTCCATATAATCCGGCAATCCCTCTGCTGGGAATATACCCGAAGGAACATAAATCACTCTACTAAAAAGACACCTGCACACACTGGCTCTTCTGAAGTCGCTGGTCCAGGCCCCTTCTGCTGCCTTCTTCCCTCTCTTTTCCTCAGCCTCTCACTTTGCACTTTTGTCTTTGAACTTTGGACTTTTAGAAACAGCATCAATCACCCTGTGCGCTGCTGGAGTGGTGTCTAGACACACAGCATTTTCCTCGGTCTTCTCGCCTGAGGATTTCATTTTTATTTTATTTGCGTCATAAATTAGTTTCCCTTCACATTCAGACTCCTGATTCTCTACACTGTGGAAAGTGCTAGGAACCAAGCAGTGGAAAAGTCCAGAGGAGTTCAACAGTTCTTCAGGACACATGAGACACCAGACATTGGAATGAGGGAACCCAGCTTCTTCACTCAGACTCTGCTTATCCCCATACCCCTGTCCCTATTCCTCCTATTTCCACACAGGGAAGTGGTTGGCTAGGGTCTAGCTAGGCTCCTCTGTAGATGGTCTTGGCACACAGAGACCCCTAAACTACATCCTACCCATTTGAATCATCGCTCTGGCCATCTGGATGATATGAGAGCAGGCAGAGGTCTACCTCAAGCCTTTTAAGAGACAAGTTTATATAGTAAATCCCTTGTAGATCAGGAAGGGTGTGAGTCCTGCTAATTAGTGGCTGACACTCTGGGAGTCAGATGTGGGTCTCAGCCCTGGTTCTACCCCTGAGTGGCAGTGTGACTTGTGACCTCAGATAAGGCCCTTTACTTATCTGGGTCTCTGCTTATTCATCAGCAAAATAAGGCGTCTGGGCTGAGATGAGTTCTGAGTTCCTTTTCAGCCCTGCCACTCTCTTCTGAGCATTTGGCTAGCCAGGATCTTAGCTGTGAGGGAGCACAGAGGGGTGCTATGTTGACAGAGAACTAGCCTATTCCTCAAGGTCTCACGGAGGTCCCTGTTCAACTATCTTGGGAAGGAGTTCACTGTATCCAGAGGCAGCTCTGTGCTTTCTGGTTTTGAGGCAGACATTCTTGGGAATTTCGTGGGATTTCATATTCTAGCAGTGCCTTCACCCCAAAGCCCCAATCCCATTGGAGAAAGGTCTATGAAGGGAAGGGAAGTGACCGATTCACATCAGTTCCTCTGCTTAAACCCTCTGTAGCTCCCCATTGCCACCAAAATAGAGCCAAACTGACCAGAAAGACCCTTCACATTCTGTCAGTTTCTCCTTTCTTCAGACATCTCAAATGTCTTCCAGTTTTTGAATATGCTGGCTTGTATCTATCTCCAAGGCTGTGTGTACACTATTCCTTCTTGCCTTGACAGTTCTCGCCTTACTGCTCCCAAACTGAAGTCTCATACTCAGGCCTGAGTGTTTGTGTTCCTCCTTCATACTCAGGACTGAGCATCCACCTTCCTCTTCCATACTCAGATGTTACTATCCACATTCCTCTTTCATACTATGGTTTTAGTGTGCACGTTCCTCCTTTATACTCAAGTCTTAATGTCCATGACCCTCCTTCATACTCAGGTCCAAGTGTCCTTGTTCCTCCTTCATATTCAGGTCTCAGCTTGAATGTTCCTTCACCATAGATCAGGTTAAGTCTCTGTAGGGTGTCCTGCAAATGCCCTGAGATTCCCCCTAGCCTGGTGCTATTCACTTTTTATGACAATTATTTCCCCAGATGGTCTATCTCCTTGCTAGACTGTTAGCTGCAAGGCACTCTGTTCATCCAGTCACTATTATATTCCAATGCCTATAATAAATCTGGTATATAAAAGGTAGTCAACACATGTAAAATGAGGGCTAAGGAATAAATTTTTCCCCCTGCATGATGAGAGACACCTTCCCTCTTTGGCATGCCATGGCAATTATCCTGAAAACCTCAAAGATATTCTAGCTAAATGATTTAGTTAGTGAAAATGTGAAATGATGGGTGGAGAGATGTCTAGTGGGCTTAGTGGGGCTGCAGATAGGGTTCTAGCCATTCTGAAGCCTGGGATGGTGTTGCTATTAGATGCAGCACATCAAATCTTAGGGAGAAAGTTCAGCTAATCAAATAACTAGCTGAAAAGCAGAAAATGAAGAGAGTCACTCAACTTTTAACCAACATAAGCATTAAATTCTTTTCACTCTGATCTCTTGACTCATAAGCAAAAGTTAATTTCCAACTGCATAATGCCCCAAAATAACAGGATGCCCTAAACACAAACATTCTACAGTGCCCTGAAGTAGCTGCACATCATTCAAAATAGCTAAACCACATACCCCTGGGAAATTCTGGAATCTCAGAAGTAGGGGGCAGCCAAGAGGCCAGTTGGAAGTTTGAGAAACCAACTTGTACAGCAGGGTCTTCTGATTCAAGCAGATATGCATTAGTGACTTAGCAAAATGCTCGTGAGACTTGATTTAGAGATGACACACTGCAACTAGGCTTCTTACATGTTGAGAGACAGCTACTGAAGTTTTTTAAAAATTACTTTTTAGGCCGGGTGCTGTGGCTCAGGCCTGTAATCCCAGCACTTTGGGAGGTCAAGGCAAAAGGATTCCCAGAGCCCACCGGGTCGAGACCAGCCTGGGCAACATGGCTAGACCTCGTCTCTACAATAAATCAAAAAATTAGCCAGGCATGGTGGCGCGTGTCTGTAGCTCCAGCTACTTGGAAGGCTGAGGTGGGTGGATCACTTGAGCCCAGCAGGTCGAGGCTGGAGTAGCTGGGAGTGTGCCATTGCACTCCAGCCTGGGTGACAGAGTGAGACACTGACTCAAAAAAAACCAAAAAAAAAAAACCAAAAAAAACACTTTTTTGTGAGATTGGTTAGAAGATTCCATATTTATAAAAAAAAAAAAAAAAAGAAACATAATTTGGGGTTCAATCTGCTTTTGTTAAAACATAATAAGGCTAAATAACTTGGTTTTTTTTATCCTTATAGTTGTGATTTAAAATACTTCTTTGCCAAAGAGCAGCCCCTCTACCTCAGAAGGTCATCCTATTCCATCCAGCCTCTAAGATCAACTGGACGGACTTTGGTGAACAATGGGGTGTTATTCTCTGACCTGGTCAGTTTTTGTGCAGCCACTTAGCTTCCATTCCTTCTTCTCATGGCCTCCTGGCTTCCACAGTATTCTGTCCCTCCCCTTGCCAAAAGTAGGGCATAGAACCCACCCTAGGCTAACCAGACTCTCTCCCCCAAGATCTCAGGGTAAAAAAAATGTATCTGTTCTAGGAATGGTGCCAGGAAAAAAGGCTGAGTGCCTTCTGCCCTCTCCTGATCCTCCATCGTCCTGTCTATTATGTGAGTTCCTTGATATCCCTTCAATATATTACCCTTGTGCTTTCGGTGGCCAAACTTGGCTTCTGTTGTTTGCAACCGAAGAATCACAGTACAAACTCAAATCCTTATCTGCAGGTGTTTTAAAGTTCAGAGCTATCACTTTTCCAGGGTTATAACACAGTGTTAAGCTTAAAGAAAAAGATGCAAAATCATAGGTACATTGATAGCATTTGAGTTAAAGCAGAACAAAACAACTGTATTTACAGAGAACAAAAGATTGCAAGAAAATAAACTAAATGCTGAGTGTTTATGTTAAAATGGAGGTGTATTTGATTTATCTTTATTTTCTCTGCATTCCAAATTATTTGTATTATGTCCAGGTAATAGAAATATTAATTTATAATAAAGTATGAAATGAAGGATATATTGTCTAGTATTAAAAACAAGACAGTATTGTGGCCTGACCTTCTTACAAAAGTTACAAATGTATTACTTGGCCTCTTGTTCCAAATTTCTAGTTTAATTTCCTGCCAGCATTCTCACTACGCAGTAGCAGGGTCAACTCTTAATCAACTCTTAATCATCTAGTGAGGAGCTGGGGTGGTGTGGGCTCACAGCAATCATCTCTCAGTAAGAACAACCACCCTGCAACACATTTTAAAACAAAGGATGAGTCAGTCAGAAATACATTTGCTGGTGGGGTTTTACAAAATGTCCTACCAGTAAAAGTGGAAGCCACAGTACATGGGAGCCCACCTAAGTGCAAAGCCAGCTTTTATCCACAGAGCATCTGAAGGGCTTAAGGATGTTTCCTTCTTTTAGATTAATGAATTCTAAATTCAACATTTATTTACAAATTGAAAAAGACAAGAAAGCCCATGTTTACTGTTCTATTTAAGAATAAACAGGAGAAGGAAGGTAAAATCTGAGCTGACTACATGATTTCCATGTCTAATTAATGTCTGCTTGTCTCTAAGTGGAAAGCCTTATTACCTGTATTTCCAATGTTTCACTATCGCTGCTGTAACAAATCACCACAAACATAGCTATTGAAAAGCCACACAAATTTACTCTCCTTTCTGTGGTTTGGATGTTTGCTTCCTCCAAATCTCATGTTGAAATGTGGTCCTCAATGTCTGGGGTAGGGCCTAGTGGGAGATGTTTGGGTCATGAGGGCAGATCCCTCAGTAACAGATTTATGCCCTCCCTCAGGCGTGAGTTCCCACACGATTAGCTCTCAGGATAGCTGTTGGCACCTCCTCCCTCTCAATCTTCCTCTGTCTCGAGGTCATCTTTTCATGAGGACTCCCCTTCACCTTCTGCCAGAAGCAGAAGTAGCCTGAAGCTCTCACCAGAAGCAGATCCTGGTGCCATGATTCTTGTACAGTTTGCAAAACCAGGAGTCAAATAAACCTTTTAGTTCTTTACAAACTACTCAGCCTCAGATATTCCTTTAAGGCAACACAAATGGACTAAGACACTCTTACAGTTCTAGAGGTCCGAAGTCCACAATCAATCTCAGAGGGCTCAAGTTAGCAGGGCTGGTTTCTGGGGGCTCTAGGGGAAAACCTATCTGTTACGGTTTGAATATCCCCTCCAAAACTCATGCTGAAATTTATTTGCCATGGTGAGGGAATTAAGAGGTGGGACCTTTAAGAGGTGATGAGATCACGATAATTCTGCCTTTATAAGTGGATGAATGATGTTATCTCAGGAGTGGGTTAGTTAACTTGGGCGTGGACTCCTGATAGAAAGGTAAATTCAGACCCCTATCTCTCTATTTTGTTTGCTCTTCTGTCATGAGAGAACACAGCAAGAAGGCCCCTCACCAGATGCAGCTCTTTGATTTTGGACTTCCCAACCTCCAGAACTGTGTGTCAAATAAATGTTTATTATTTAAAAATCACCCAACCAGTGTGGTATCCTGTGACAGCAGCAGAAAACAGACTAAGACATCATTCTTTGCTTTTTCCATCTTCCAGAGACTGTTCTCATGTCATGGCTCTGGGCTCCACATCCCATCACTTCTACTTCTGCTTCTGTCATTCCAAGGCCTTGAACTGTCCGACTCTGATCATCTTGCCTCTTATAAGGTTCTCATAAGGATCCTTGTGATTACATTGGACCTAGGCTGATAATCCAGGATAATCTCCCCATTTCAAGATCTGTAACTTAGTCACATCTGCAGAGACCATTTTGCCATGTAAGGTGATGTTCACAAGTTCCAGGGATTGGGACTTGCACACTTTGGGGGAAAGAGCAGGCATTATTCAACCCACCACAGTATATACAGGAAAATTATCTGTTTGATCAAACTTAACCAAATACTTTTGCAAATATAGAGAGCAAATATTTTTTAGCTAATAAAGGTATGACAATATCTGTTGTGTGATAATTTATATAATAATGTGGCCCCAAATGCCCAAATTAGAGAGGGCTCATCTTTTAATTATTTCATTAATTTTTCTGTCAGAGATAAAAATTAAAAAGCAAAAATCAGGATTTTTCTCAAAGATGTAAGGCCAGAATTGTTTTAAATGATAAAAATGTATGTTTTAAAATTAAAATATTACAATTCTAGACTACCTTTAAGATTAATTCCAGGCCAAATGTAGCAATACTAGTAGTGATATAGATTAATACTGAAACCTAACCCATCACTAATATAATGATCTCCCCAATTCTAGCCTTAATCTTAACTTTAACAATAAGCTAAGACTGAAACTTAATAAACATTTCAATCTCGACTGACAAAAAAATATTAAGTTGAGTCTCTTGACTTGATTAACAATGACTCTATTTTATTGCAGGGACTCAGAATCTCTAATCACTACATACATCCTCCATATGTGTCCTTTAACTTGTATGATAAGCGAAGAACCCTAATCAGCATCCTTTCTGTGAGTCTGAAGAGGAACTGCAAGGTGTTAGATACAAGAATATCACTCCAGCTCGAAATGCTGGTGCCCCAACTCTTCCCAATCTGGGACCCAGGTAAGAACTAGAAAGTAAGCAGGAAGTACTGAAGTCCTCACTTAGCATCTCACATTCCATTTCTAGGAGAGCCCAGGAGACTTCACACAGATATACTTGGCTTTGACTTTAGGCATCTTTCTAATGAACACATTTATCTGAATTCCCAAGGAGATAGAAATTGATAGCAGTATCAAGTCAGTGGCTAGGGCTTGTGGAGTGGAATATTTTACCATAAGTGGACCTAGTGGTCAAAGCAGCAGTAAGAGCCCAGTGATTGAGGACTGTGCAAGAATATCAGTGAACATACACCAGACACTACACTTTCTGAGACTTGATCCCAGTGGATAAAAAATACCCCATTCCCATACAGAGTCCTCTGAACAAGGGAACTAATCATTATTCAGAAAGCTGACTTGGAATTGCCTTAAAAAGACAAATGTTTGATCAACTCTCTTTAAGAAAACAGAAAAGTATTTGGGTTATTTTAGAAAGGATTTTATAAAAATTAAGATTTTTTCCCATAATTTTCCTCAGAGTATTAATATAAAACCTTACTTATTCAGAAAATGTAGTGATTTACTGACTAGTATCCAGCCAGGTATAATTTTTTTGTAAATTAAATTTTTATTAATTTACATTCTACTCAGAATTTTTGCCAATTCTATCTCAGCTGCAATGACTGAAATTTTGCTTTTGTATACTTTACAAATAAAGGACTTGCCAAGGAAAATAATGACATAAAAGAGGTGTTAGAGATATAGATGGGTCTACTTTATCAAAGAATATAAATAAAACCCTTTGAAATGTTTCTATGCAAACAGAAGCTACTGAGATATGTATTTTCTGTTCATTACTCTTAATGTGAAAACATCTCAATATCAGATTTTTTTATGTACCTGAAAATATTTTTAAAAGAAAGAAAAGCATTTTAAAAAACATATTTAAATTTCAGGCTGACTGCCTTAGTTTGTCCAAACTACTGACTCTCTCTCCCTGTGCAACATGTTCTAAATCAGTGATGACTAATAGTTGGAAAACTATTTAAGCCAAATAAAATGACTTTTAAGGCACAATTGCCATTAATGGCTACAATTCAAGATATAAATTATATCTAAACATCTTCCTTTGTTAAATTAAAAGATCAAACACTATTTTAAATTGAAAAACAGTCTATCATATTTAATACCCAGTAAAACTTACAAAAGCTTCACAAATATTTTTTTCAGTTACCCTAATTTTTCCTGCATAACTTTACCTAAAAACACTGGGATAACAATCTTCACATTCTGTAAATCACAAACATCATGACAAGCAAATGAAAAATTGAACTTGCAGACACAGGAGAGTTTGGATGGGTCTTGGGAGATCTTCAGAGACCTGGTGTCACACTGATGCAGATAGAAACACTACTCTTGAATTTAAAAATCGGGGATTAAGTTAGAAGTGATTGAAAGCTGCTTTAGCATCCTGCTGCTTTGTTTTCCCTGTTTCTCTGGAACATCTTGCTACTTTATGTTCAGAAGAGTTCATCAACAGTGATTGTATCTGATTACACAAATTATTTAAGAAAAAGAAATTAAATTCAGTCCAACAATTATTTTGATTTCTCTAGCAACTGCATTTGGTTAACCCAACAGTTTATAACTAGATAGTAATGGGTTAATATTTCTGATTTCTGAATGATTGGTTATTTCAATGTTGACTTAGAAAACAAAAAGCTTTGGTGAAATAATACCATATCTGTGATTTACACTGAATTAATTCAGGAGTGGAGATGGATTGTGGAGGATGAAACCATACAGGCCTTGAGTTGGTAACTGCTGGAAAGTTGAAGCTAGGTGATGCGTCCAGAGATTTGTCATAGTCATCTCTCTACTTTGACCATTTTGACATTTTTTGCAATAAAAATGAAAAAAAGAAAACTTTTTGTGTCGAAGAGAGTTGGAGAAAAACAAGACTCACTACTAGCTTAGCTGGGCAAACTCAGCCCACCTGCCATTTGGACATGCTTAAGTTCAAGGAATTCCCAGGTGGACATCTATGGAATTTCAATATATCAATAATTCCGTGATTTTCCATGCCATCAGAGCCATCCTTGGATAAAAATTGACCATGCTTCAATACCCGATTCCCAGTGAAAATGGGCATCTATGTATAAGCACACCCACACCTGCACATTTTGAAACTAATTATACCCCTACCTTGTTCCCGGAAAGATTTAAGATATTTGTGCATATGTGAAATAAAACTTAAATTAGTTTTGCCATTTAAAATTTCTCTCCCTAAAATAAAGCTCCATGAATATTTATTTTATATTTGCATTAAAAAGGCAAACACCTTGTCATGAGACCCTTTTGTTCGGTGGCTCACATCACTCAAGTTCATGAGGAGAGACTTTCCTATTAATACACAGAGAATGTTAGATTTGCTTTTGATTGAAGTGTGACTAAGATCAGAAAAGTTGCCCTCAGAGGAATCTTGCTTTTCTTCCATGACATCCACTTGAAACTTTCATTTCATGACTCCTCAGGTTGCTTTTGGTCATGGAAATGTGGGCTCATGCCTTGTACTTTTACACATATAAGTGCAGTTGTTCTAAGACCTCTTGTATAGAAGAACTGACAATTAAGTTCGCGAACTCATCCTAGAAAAAGTATTCCATACCTCATTGCTGAATATCACTGGAGTCACCTTCAAAGTGTGAAGTTATGCACAATGCCTGCATCTAGTCTACCAGTCCAAGCAATTTTGGAACTTTTTTCCTGGAATGGCCATCAGAACTGTCATTGTATTACCCTTGATGTCCTGAGTGTCATCACATGTCTTTCTTTCAATATTTCTTTTATCTTTGCATGAAGAAAGAAAATCATTGGGGACCAGATCAGGTGAGTAGGGAGGGTGTTCCAATGCAGCTATTTGTTTACTGGCTAAAAACTCCCTCACAGATGGTGCCTTGTCGTGATGCGAGAGCTCCTTTGCAACCATTTTTGCACACACCTTTCTCATGCCAAGATTTTCAGTTAGGATTTTCCTAACTGTTTCTCTACTGATGTTTATTTGATCTGCTATGCTTCTCATAGTCAGCCGATGATTTTGATGCACCATTTGATGAGTGTTTGCAATGTTTTCATCAGTTCTACTTGTTACTGGCCGTCCTGACCTCTCTTCATCAGTGACGCATTCTCCCCCTCAGAAAAACATTTAATATATTTGTACACTGCCATTTTCTTCATGGCATTATCCCCATAAACTTGGACTAACATGTCCCTGATTTTATTTCCACTTTTACCAAGTTTAACAAAAAATTTAATGTTTGTTCATTGCTCTGTTTCAAACTCCAACATTCTCACGAGAACAGCTCTGATGGCCATTCCAGAAAAAGAGTTCCAAAATTGCTTTGACTGGTGGACTAGGCACTGGCATCAGTACAGAGCTTCCCAAGGGGAATACTATGAAGGTGACTGTAGTGATATTCAGCAATGAGATATGTAGCACTTTTTCTAGGATGAGTTTGCGAACTTAATTGGCAGATCTCGTAGAAAGACACTTTCTGCTGGAGATGTGTCTGCATTCTCCTTGGTTGTCTCATCATCTATCATCAATAGAAGTCTCTGAATCAAACAGTAGGAAACAATTTTCTTGCTCAACTTGGCAAAAGGAGCCAAGTCACCAAAGATGATGTCGATTCAAAAGCTAAAGTTGGAGAAAGTAAGTTCTGTTCCAGTACCACAAGCAGGGATCTATTCTACTCAACCACTTATCATCTACAGAGTGCATCTTACTTGGCCCAAATTCTCCTTTTAGTTTGCAGCAATTGGAGCTTAAACGCCAGGTAACAGAGTAGGGTAGGGCACGTTCCAGCTCAAGGTTTCAGGGAAACAGTGGGAGGTCATCTCAAACCAAATTAACCTGGAATTAGAAATTAGTCTCACTCTGTCATCCAAGCTGGAGTGCAGTAACGTGCTCATGGCCACCACAGTGTTAATCTGCTGGTCTCAGGTGGTCCTTTCGCCTCAGTCTTCCAAGTAGCTGGGACTTCACCCAGTTAATGTTTTTATTTATTGTTAGATGCAGTCTTGTTTCCCGGGCTGGTCTTGAACCCCTGGACACAAGCCATCCTCTTGCCTCTGCCTCTCAAAGTTCTAGGATTACAGGCAGTGACCACTATGCCCAGGTAACAATCTTTTTTTTTTTCGTTCAACATGACTGAACAGTTATCAGTGCTGAGCGCTAACTACAGGCTTAAAAATATCTAAGTCTTCACCCCCACCCTCACTTGTGTCTGTGAGACCTATAACTTGTCCTATCACTAAGGTCAATTCTTGATGCATATGCTTGGGACATTTAATAGATCAATCAATGAGAGCAATGAAAAGTTGATAAATGTGGTCACTGAACAGCAAAGTTCTCTTGAGAGCCATTCAGAACAGCTCAGAAAACTAGTTATAAGCATGCAGGCCAGAGGTAATCTCCAAATTACTTGTGAGGCATGGAATGTCAGACCTGCTCCCCAAACCCTCCTCCTTGGCTTTCTTGATTATCTACTTAATGGGTCAAGCACTAACCAGGGACTTTAGAGCTCTGACTCTGACTTGAGTTGCATTTAAAATCACCTGGAGACCTCTGAAAATTCCTGATGCCCAGGTAGAATCCCAGACCAATAAAATCAGAATCTCTAGGAGTGGAATCTAAGTACATCAAGTCCCCTACATACAAACCTTCAAGTTATGAACTTTAAAGACATACACTGGCTTTTTAATGTATTTCTCTCCACCAGGTGTTGGTATAGCCTATTAAATACATATATACAGTATTGCATAGACGATTATGTTAGTTGGGTACCTAGGCTAACTTTGTTGGACTTATAACAAATTGGACTCAAAAACATGTTCTCAGAACAGAACTAGTTCATATGTTAGGGACTTCTTGTATTAGTTTTTTTTTTTTTTAACTCCCCAGATGATTCCAACATGCATTCAAATTTAAAAGCCAATATTTCAGATGTATAATATTATTTAATCTTTAAAACAACCCTATGAGATTGGCAGTAATGGGAAACTGCCAGAGGGGGGCATACCTCATCAGCAAGGGCACCTGCATAATGAACATTTGTATACCTAACCCTGAATTGTACCCCACATCTTTAAAATTAAAAATTAAAAAAAACCCTATGAGTTGGGTGTTTCCCATTCCTCTTCTATACAGGAAGAAATAGACTCAAAGAGGTTTTGAAATTCACAAGTGATTTCTAACTCATGTTTGTTTCCAAAAACCAAAGTTTGAGCAGGGCTCTTGTTACATTATTTAAGGAAAATGGCTATTAAAATGTTGGTCCTGGCTTATCAAAACCCAATGACATGTCAAAAGACAAGTTTACTGGCCTCAAAGGCAAAAATCAGGACCCCTAGCAAATGAAACCAGGAAAACAATTTTTCTCTTGATCAGCCAGCCCCCGATACTTTTTTCCACACAATTGTCACAGCGTCCTGGACTTTGGGTTATGTTGACTCCACTGATGCCTTCATCCCATGCCTTGAAGTCCATCTCCTGTCTGAATGTTAGATTGCACTGTACTGAAATGATTGTTGTCTGCTTAGGGCCTGAAGGATGGATGCTATTTCTCTTGAAGAGGAAGAACAACAAACAAGATGGTGGCGGAAAAAGGAACTCTTTTCTCTTCAGTTGGGGGTGTCAGGAGTCCCAAGCTCTCTGAGGATGATCTAGGCAGTACAGAAAAATTGACACATGCATTCGTGAGGCAGGCTGTGGGCCAAGAAAGGAGGCACTTTGTACTCTTAAACCTGGCTATATATCCGAATCCTTGGTGAGAGCTTTTCAAATATGTACATTTCCAGTCCTCGCCCCAGTCCTCTGGCCCAATTCTAAGAGTGGAATAGAAATGTGTCTTTTTATAAACCTCTCCTAGGTGGAAATCACTTAGACAGGGGATCATAGACTAAAGATGAATGAGCTGTATTTCATAAGGCCAAATAACAAAAAATGTTGTCTTCCCCTCTGCGTTTAGTTCCTTTGTGTCATGCTCCAGCCCACGGCATAGCTTTGTTTAGATACTCTGGCCTGGTCCATTGTCTACCATGAGCTGTGTGTTCAAGCACGTGCTACAATATTAAAAATGGTTGAAGTGAAATCTGCAAGTGGTCTCCATCAAGAATCGAATCAAAGAAAAACCTCATTCAGATGCCAGTAGTAACTGTGGGTGTAGACAACAACTTCCATCTCTCTGAGGACTGGTTTCTTCATCTGCCAAATAGCAAATGAATAAAGAATGCACATAATTCATTTAATGCGATGCCCGCAGGTGCCCAATACACTATTAATTTATTTTAGTTTATTATTTATATTATTTTATTAAAAAGATGTGGAGTACAAGTCAGGATTAATTGTGTAAGTAATGTATGTGCTGGTGAAGTTTGGGTCTCTTATTGGTCCTCACTTCACCTGGTTTAGGATCAGGTACCTTTGTGTTGTGATGTGCCCTCCCCTTCCTCCCTCCCTTGGCAGTGTCCTGTGACTGCCAGTCCCTCCCTTGTGCTATTGTGAGTTATGTTCAGGTCCCACTTATGAGTGAGTTGTATTTGGTTCTGTGTTTCTGTGATTGGTCTCTAAGAATGATTGTCTCCAATTCCATCCAATTTGCCGAGAGGTCCATGAATTTTTCCTTGGTTGCATAATATTCTATCATGTATATGTACCACATTTTCTTTATCCAGTCTCTTTTGATGGGCATAAGGGTTGGTTCCATGATTTTGCTACTGTGAATAGTACAGCAATAAACATGCATGTGCAGGTGTCTTTTTTTAAAGAGTGATTTGTGTTCCTCTGGGTATATTCCCAAGAAGGGGACTGCTGGGTTGTATGGGAAGTCAATTTCTAGTTCCTTTAGATATCACCACACTATTTTCCATAAAGCCAGTACACAATATATTTTAAAACCTAGCTGCTGTCCTTGGCATTTACAAAAATCCCAACCTGTATTTGAATGATAGAGAACTCATTATTCACATTTATGATAAGTCTGTGTTTGTGAAAATGCTGCAAAGTTAGCTTCTCTTGATCAGCTAGCCCCTGATACTGTTTGATTGGTTGTCCTTTCCAAATCTCAGGCTGCAATATGGTCCCCAGTGCTGGAGGTGGGGAAGTGATTAGATCATGGGTGGATCCTTCATGAAGGACTCAAGGGCCTTTATTGAGGTGATAAGACTTCCCTCTTTGAGTTCACCCGAAAACCGATTGTTTAAAAGAGTCTGGCACCTCCTCCTCTCTCTTGCTCCTGCTCTGGCCATGTGACAGACCATCTCCCTCTGCCTTCTGTGGAGAGTAAAATCTTTCTGAGGCCCCACCAGAAGCTGAGCAGATGCCAACAACGTGAGAATCATGAACCTAATAAACCTCTTTTCCTTTTTAAATCCCCCAGCCTCGGGTACTCCTTTAAAACAACACAAAATGAAATAACACCCCCGCCCCCACTATATATAAAATAAAATTTAGCCTGGGCACGGTGGCTCAAGCCTATAATCCCAGCACTTTGGGAAGCCGTGGTGAGGGGATTGCCTGAGCCCACCTGTTCGAGAACAGCCTGGGCAACTTGACAAGACCTCGACTTTGCAATAAATCAAAAATTAGCCGGGTATGGCAGCGCATGCCTGTAGTTCTGGCTACTTGGAATGATGAAGCAGAAGGGTCGCCTGGTACCAGCAGATCGATGCTGGGGTGGCCATGAGCTTGCTACTGCACTCCAGCCTGGGTGACGGAGTGAGACTCCAACTCAAAAAAAATAAAAATTAAAAAATAAAATAAAATTTAATCTACATCAGCAGACAAGATCAAGAGCTAGATCTTTATGAAAGAGAGTTCCAAATGGAAAGCCAAGGACGGAGATGAATTGCACGCTGGGAGCTCTCCTGGCTCTCATTATCCAAGTCTTCCCACTAATTCACCCTTCAGTGTAGATCCAAAGGCACCAGAGATTAACATGATATTCATTGGCTCATTATTGTACTTGCTATGACCATGGCATTGGGATAGGTGACGGGGTAAGATTAGGGAGTCAATCTACATGGAGAGCCGAAGAGCATCCTCCCTGCCAGGAGAGCCAAGCGGCTTGGCTACACTAAGCTCACCTCCCTTCTGTGGCTGCTGGGTCCACACCACCTGCCCTGCCCCTCTCCTTCTTGCTCCTACCACTGTTCCATTGCTCCCTCAGCTCCCACCTCCCTGGCCCTTTGCTCTTCCTTGGTCCCAGCTTGTTCTCACTTCAGGATCCCTGGCACATGGTCCTCTCTGCCTAGAGTGTCCTCCCACCACACCCACTGTGCACAGACACTAATTCTCTTGATCAGAGTAACATGGCAACCCCAAATCTGAGAGGACTTGTGCATAATAATGCTCTCTTTTCCAAAGAAGTCACCCGGAGGTCCAGCAGGGAAAGACATTCGTTTATTAGAACTCATTGGAGGCACCGATGGCAGCCGGTGAGTGAAGAAACCATGCTGTGGGGTGGTACAGGAAGTCCCCAACATACAAACGAGTTCTGTTCCAAGAGCACGTCTGTAAGTCCAATTTGTTTTAAGTCCAACAAAGTTAGCCTAGATACCCAACTAATGCAATCGGCTACAACATAGTACTGTAGGTACTTATCAGGCTAGACTGACACCTGGTGGAGAGAAATAATACTAAAAAAAGCAGTCATACATGGTTAAAGTTTGTAACTTGAAGGTTCCTATGTAAGGGACTTCCTGTACAGCAAACAATTCTATAGGCAAACAAGTCAATCAACTTCCTTTCCAGTGTTTACAATTACACTGACTACACGTGATGACCACATTGCTTTCAACTTTGCTTGGTCACCTGCCTTCTATGAATCATTGCTGGGAATATGCATACCCTTCAGAGACCAGCCTTGGCCAGAAGGCACTCCTGAGCGAAGGGGGAGTGGGAAATATTTTGTGTCTGTATAATACCTCACGAGCACTTAATATCACCTCTTGGGGAAGGCCCTTTCATGACCATCCAAGTCAAATTAACATCCTCTTCCTTCCTGTTAATCTCTCAGTCCCTGGCTGGATTCCTTCATAGTATGCAGCCTTTCACCACTTATTATTATTTGATTTATTTGTCTGTTAGCTGCAGTTTCATCTGTCTAAGAAAGCAAAGACTGTTGCAATACTCTAAATGTTTGGAACATGGTTGGCACCCAGGAAAGACTTGTAAATAAACAAATGAGTAGCAAGTCATATAGCAAAACAAGAGGAGAGATTCAAAATTACAGAAATTAAGGAGATTGGCATTCAGAGGAGGAAGAAACAGCCCCCTCATGATGAAGCAAGATGGCTGGGATCTCTTTAGAATGGCAAGAGGTTGACAGTCTTATTAGACTTGTAGGAATGGATGTTGGCCACATCCCTAATGGTCTCTTGGCAGAAAGCCATAGGGGAAAGCATCTAAGAAGGCACTGGATGTTTGGGGGGGGTCTCTCAATATGATGCCAGAAAACAGCACAGCTTTTTCAAGTTGCCTGGACCCCACTTCATCAACATGAACCTGACTCTCAGGGCGAGTGGTCCTGAGAAGCCATTCCTTCGTGTCTACAGCATCCTCCCTCTCCAAGTGAACAAGCATAGTTCACATTAACTGAGCACCTATTTATGTGCCCGGCATTAGCATTATTATTTAATGCCCACTGCAACCTTATAAAGCAGATGCTACTCAGGACACTGAAGCAGAAAGCAGTTAAGTGACTTACCAAGTTCACCTAAGCTAGGCATTCGTAACACTAGGGTTAATCCAGGCATCTGACTCAGAGCCTGTTCTCTGAGACCCTGAAGACGCTGTCCCCCAGAGCTGTTCATACACACTGTCAGTTGATTTTATTCCCAACCCATCTATCCCAAATAGAGTCGGCTAAATATTTTAAAGAGCAGTCTTTTAGTCTGACAACCCATTTTGGGGTACTCTATCAATCTTCTCTTTTGAGAGTGGAGGAGCTCAATTAATTTATCTATGACAGTGGTAGTGTGGTCTTCACACACAATACGATGTTCTTAACAATTTGATTATTCAGCACTTTTCCCAGGACAGGAAGAGATCCTCTCATGGTCTCACCCAGCTCTGGGCCCCCGTAGTCAGCCTGCTGGTTTGTTGAAAGTCTTCGGAGGGGTCCTTCCACTATTTGACAAGTCCTCCTCCTCCTCCCCTTCTTTCTCGACACGTTGCCTTTCAATTTCTTCCCCACCTTGGCTGGTATACAATCTCAAATTAAAATGCCAGCTGGAAGACTGGCACACACAGTTGCATGCCAACAGCTCACATGGACGTGGCAAATGCCACTGTTACTGAGAGAGTGCTGGTAACACTCAAGGGTGATGAGGCACAAGTAGGTTTTTCTCACCCAAACTGAAGCAGAGGCAAAAAAGCACGAGTCCCCTGAAGACTCAGAAGGGGTGTTGTGGCGCATCTCATTTGATGTTGACTTATCATTGTTGGAACTGTCCTTACAGTGTGGGTGGGAGTATGTGTAGAGGGGAAGATGAAACTTTTTGGCTGTCTAGAACATGACAGTATCAACATCTAGGTCTGTCAGGAAAGAGTTAGGGGAGACAAGATCCCTCTGGCCCTCTTCCCCATGGGAGTGACTGCTCTCACAGGAACCGGAGCTACTTTTCATCTCAAAAGTCTTTGTTCTTATAAAATGTACATAAAAGTTTTAAAAGGGACTGGTGTAGTGTTCTACACAGTGTTACAGAATGTCATGTTGCCATAAATGTGTGCTTCTTCCTTCTAGGTCTGTTGTAATTCAAAACCAGACTTTTTTTCCCCCTCATTCGACTTTAGAAATATATAAATTTGTTTATGACCAAGTTCTAGAAAACCACTGGAAGACATTTTTAATTGTAGGTGAAGCATCAAAAGATACCTTTTTTCCTCTGGTTGCTTTTTGGGACAAAGTCTTGCTAACAAGTCCTTTTGGAGACATTTCTAAAAGCCTGTGATCAAACACAGGCAGAGTTGAATCTTCTTCCAAAGGGTCACCCAGAGGTGGAGATCCTATCTTGGTACAAACAACTAGAAATAAAAGATGTCAGATCCCAAATACAGTTACTTCATTAGACAGTTGATTGCGACAGTTTCTTTGGAACATAGTTTTGCATAATCTATAATGTTGGACATATCCATTCCTCATACCTCAGTCATTTTCATTCCCACAGAATCAGAATTTTCTAAGGTAGAGTTCAGGCATTATACTTCTATCAAGTGCTTCAGGTACGCAAGACTGTTCATAGCAGCACAGTTTGTAATAGTGGAAAGATAGGAACAATCAGAATGTCTATCAACAGCAGAATGTATATATTGAAGTCTAGTCACACAATAGAATTCTACACAGCAATAACAATGAAAAACTATCGCTACGCACAACATGGATGATGGACGGATCTCACACACATAGTGTTGAGTGAAAGAAGTCTGACACAATGGAATACATATTGTTTGGGGGTCATTTTCATAACAAAGTTCAAAGTTTCAGCCAATGGCAGATGTACTGGAGTTTACTTTGCCATTAGTACTGGGCTATGTATTTATGTTTGGTGTACTTTTTCTTTTCTTCTTTCTTTTTTTGAAAGCAGGATTTATTGAGAGAGCAGAAAAGCTCCCAGAGCAGGAGGAGACCCAAGGGGGTTGCCTGGTGTACTTTTTCATGAGTTATACTTCACACCAAAAGTTGATTTTTTGAAAGAGAACTAATAGGGAGGTCTGTATTCTCAAATGACTTGAGAACAAATTTGGCTTCATCTTTATCAGCTTTGGGGAAAAGGAGGAAGAAATTCTGGGTGTAGGAACCAGAAGCCAAAGGCAAGAGCAGGCCATTCCAGGAACTTTATGACTGCTCTAAATAAAATCAACTCCAGAGTTCCAATTCCACCTGTGAAAAACACCTCATCTTGAACTTTGGAGTTCCAAATCCCATGTGATCGACAAGGCTTTTTTACTTGACGAACAAATTGCATGCCACGAAAGCGTCAAAATCCTATCAAGCTTAATTATGCAATTTCTGTCTATAAATGACATACCTCCTGTACCCTATGAGACCCACCCATGCACTAATAGGATGTGACAGCTGCATCACCAACAAAGCCTCCCCCGCCTGCAGT
Source organism: Cephalopachus bancanus (assembly GCA_027257055.1). NCBI lineage: Eukaryota > Metazoa > Chordata > Mammalia > Primates > Tarsiidae > Cephalopachus > Cephalopachus bancanus. The sequence continues at coordinate 2,775,537 of JAPVLO010000209.1, forward strand.
GCTCTTCAGAGGTGAGCGCCTCCTGCCTGGGAGGCACTGGCAGCCCCCTTGAGAAAAACAAATGTGGTGAAGTCCCAGATCAGAAATCGTGTGACCACCCTGACTCACCCAAGCACCATTCTGCACTGGCAGGGCCCCAGTGGATGGATGTGAGGGGGTGAGTAGGGAGGTCAGACTTATCCCAAGATCACCTTTTGCACCAAAGTATGTTCCTATAGGAAGTTGTGGCATTCTTTCCATGAAGTTGTGTGTGTGTTTTTTTATAGAGTGAAAACATTGCGCCGGGCTCAGTGGCTCAGCCTACAATCCCAACACTTTGGGAGGCCGAGGCAAGTGGATTGACTGAGCCCATGGGTTTGAGTCCCACCTGGGCAACTGGGCGAGACCTCATCTCTACAATAAATAAAAAATTCACCGGACGTGGTAGCATATGCCTGTAATTCCAGCTACTTGGAAGGCTGAGCGGAAGGATCGCCGGAGCCCAGCCAGGCGAGCCTGCAGTGGCCGGGAGAGTGCCACTGCACTCCAGTCTGGGCAACAGAGTGAGACTCCAACTCAAAAAAAAAAAAAGAAAGAAAGAAAAAGAAAACATTGTCCCAAAGTCATGTGCAGTGTATTTCTGTCTACTGGCCAGGAAACTAAAAGCCACCCCCACCGTGAGCTTCCTGCACTGAGAACTCATCTGTAACCTCATATTGTTACCACCAATATCTGTCCTCCAAGTTCCCTGGTCTTCTCACCCACTTTGAATGAATAAACAAATGACTGAAAGATAAGGTTTCTGAGTCTGAACAAAAATAAAATTCTTCTAATGCTGGCTAAAAATACGTTCTTTTCCAATGTGTATGGGTCTGGAAAAGGACTGGGGAACTGAAAATATACAAGGAATATCCCCCTCCCGAACTCACCCCAACTGAACCACACACCCAATTCCTTGCTCAATTCTCACTTGCTTTGAGTTCAAAGGAAGATACCAGAAAAAAATGAGAGTGGAGATTAATCCACATATGCAGCCTGGGATAAAGGAACAGGCCATGGGTGTTCATTATAGCTTTTTCTAGTATTTTCCAAACAACTCTTATATACACAAAGGTGCACATTCTAGTAAAGGCTGTGACTTTATTCCATTGGTGCTGATTCTACTAAAACAATTGGTAACAATTATTTTGAAATTATTTTTGCAGGCAGTGAGACCCTATTAAATACAAATATTGAGAACATGTCTGTGGATGATATTCTAGGGCTGTTTCAAAGGAAAAGGTGTGTTCTTTGCTTCCGTAATATAACATGAGTAGGAAGAAGGCGAGAAATTTCAAGAATAAAAAAGCGAAATCCAAGGGCTGAAAAGTTCTCTAAATTAGTGGTCCCCAAAGTGTGGCTATTAACTGGCAGCCTCAGCATCGCCTGGGACCCTTCAGAATAGCAAATTCTCCACTCCGCTCCAGGCCACAGAATTTCTCAATACCCCCAGGGTTTTTCAATGTGGTTCATCATTTGGGGGTTCTTGTGTGGATGGCCCCATCCTTTTCAGTTTAACATATGTGGTTTCACATTAACATAAAATCACCCAGCCCCGCCTTAGGCCACTCAGTGTGAACTGGATCACTTCCGTGGCTCCCTGATCTGCTTTTCCTATGACTGGTAGGAGAAAAGGGAATATTACCAACACAATTTCCCTTCAAGAAGTAGCCTGTTTCTCATCTTTAATTAATTGTTCCTTTCTTCCAGAAACTCTATTATGAGCTAAACCATGAGCCCCTGAGCTTCTGCGAGACAAAAGGAGCTATTTTTTTTTCTATCCCTGAACACTGGAGTTCTCCTGGGAGAAGAAAGGGCGGCAGTGGAGGAGGGAAGGGGGAGGGAGGACAGGTACACAGGAGGGTGGAGGGTGGCTCTGAAGCCCAGAGCAGATCAGGGAAAGGGACCCATGGGAGGCACCCTTGCGGGAAACAGATCTGGAAGCTGCAACAAGAAGAGGCCTGTCTGACTCTATACAAGAGGCATTTTGTCTCCATAAAACCATTTTTTGGCATATTCAAATAGATAAAGATGAGTTGCAAGACAATAGATAGTCTCTCTCTTCAGTGATAAGTCTGTCTTTATTCCATTTCATCCCAGGACTATTAGTTACTGGGCAGATGTTTGTGATTTCAATATGAAACATCACAATGTCAAGAAAGAATATATATAAACAATTCTAACTTCCCTCAACCATTTCTGAGGACTACAGGAAGGAGGGAAAGCTCAAAACGTTTTGAAACCAAGCACTGCTCTGGGAAGCCTTAGAGAATTCCTCATATTTCTTTAACAGATTTGTTTCTACAGGAGGGGGAGGCGCATTACCCAGGAGTCAAAGGGCCGGGGTTCTATTTCCCGCTCTGTCAGAGCATCCTGGAGTGATTGGACAAAAGTTCAAATGACCTCCCAGAGTCCTTGGCTCCCTGTCTTTAAAACAAAAGGTTGGGATTCCCAGTCTCAAAGACCCATTTCAGTTACAGCTTCCTAAGAATACATTAAAACTTAATGGAAACTCAATGGTCAATCAGGAAAAACAACAGAAATGTCCATCAGTGGGTGAATGGATAAAATATGGTATATCCTACAACGGAATATTATTCAGCCATAAAAAGGAATGAAGTATTGACATATGCTATAACATGAATAAACCTTGAAAACATTATGCTGCTGAAAAGAAAAAAACAGACAACCCCATTATCAAATGGGCAAGAGAAATGAACAGACATTTCACAAAAGAGGACATCCGAGGAGCCAACAAACACATGAAGAAATGTTCAACCTCACTAATCATCAGGGAGATGCACATCAAAACCACACTGAGATACCACCTAACTCCAGTCAGAATGGCAATTATCAACAACTCAAAAAATAACAGCTGCTGGAGAGGGTGTGGTGAAAAGGGAACACTTCTACACTGTTGGTGGGAGTGTAAACTAGTGCAACCTCTGTGGAAAGCAGTGTGGCGATTCCTAAAAGCTCTAAATATCAACCTCCCATATGACCCCGCAATCCCCCTACTGGGAATATACCCTGAAGAACTCAAATCACTCTATAAAAAAGATACCTGCACACGTATGTTTATCGCAGCATTGTTCATGATAGCAAGAACCCGGAAACAACCATGCTGCCCATCAAAAGAGGACTGGACTAAAAAAATGTGGTACATATACACGATGGAATACTACGCAGCCATAAAAAAGAACAAAATCATGAATTTCGCAGCAAGATGGAACTAGAGTCTATAATACTGAGTGACCTCTCACAGAAACAAAGATCCGAGTGTCACATGTTCTCACTCATATAATGGACCTTGAACATCCCATGTAATACTATAAGAAAATGACATAGTACGGAAACTATGGGGGGGGAAGGGGATGGGATTAACAGTAGCAAATATCTGTCTGGGGAAGGGGAAACACCTCTTATCAACAGGGTGCCTGAATGAAACGTAATTATACACCTAATCTTTAATTGTACCCCACAAAACCATAATTAAAAATATTGATTAAAAAAAAGAAAAATATGAAACAAACAAACAAAAAAAAAATGAAAACATTATGCTACATGAATGAAGTCAGTCACAAAAGATTCCATACTGTGGGATTCCATTCCCAGAACAGGGAAATCCAGAGAGACAGAAGGTAGATTAGTGGTTGCCCAGGGCTGGGAGCAGGGAGAAGGAGAAGGAGAAAGAAGATAATAGCAAAATGTAGAGTTCCTTTTTGAGGTGATTAAAATGGTTTCAAAGTTGACTGTGGCAATGGTTATACAGGTCTGTGAATACACTAAACACAACTGAACTGTATACACTTTAACTGGGGGAATTGTGTCATATGTGAATTATATCTCAGTAAAACTGTGAAGAGTCACGGATTGCACCAAGAACACCTTTATGACACAGGAAGCAAGTGTCGCAGGGCTTACCACCACTCCCACAAAATAGAATCTGAAGGAAAATTGAACTCTGGGTCTTGGGCATGAAAACAGATGACACAAACTGAATCTGAGAGGAAAAGTAGCGAAATGAGGTGAGGAAAAGTTAGGTGAGAATCAGTGTTAGGGACTGAATCTGCGTTCGGGGGTGGGGAGTTAGGTGGGATAAGGTCTGGATGAGGACTGCAGGATCACAGTGACGGAGGGGGAACCCCCAGTCGGCAGGGGTTTCCTGCCACCCTGAGGTGGATGGCAAGAAACTGAGCACTGGCAGGTAAGCTGGCAACATGTGGAGAAGGATGAGGGCAGACTGGAAGTGAGGACAGGAAGCAGTGCCTGGAACTGTCACCAAATCTCCCAGATACCACCTGGCACCAGCCCAGCTGCCGGCTGAAGGACTTTTTCAGGTCACAGGACTACAGCTGGCTCTCAGCTACCTGCTCTCAGCCAATAGACTCCAAGAACTGACCTGGTCAAAAAGCAGCACCCTGAGCCAGACCTTTCCAAACTGGAAAAAAAAACTGGGCATTCTCTGAAAGTATACAATATGGCGTCAACACACTGCACTAACCATAATGCTCAGTGGGCAAAGGGGCTGGACGGTGACATGGCAGAACAAGACCCTCGCCATCCTCACCGACTTCACAGTGGGCAGCCAGGCCCCATTGACCCACCAGCACTAGCAGAAACACCAAGACCTGGGATGTCCAGGGAGGGCCCCAGGCTAGCCAACACCTATGGTCTGTCAGTCCTGAGGTGAGGGCTTCCTAGATTCCCCAGTCTGATCAGCCCAAGGCAGTGTCTGGGACCAACAGAATCAGAATTGCCTGGGAGCTTGTTAGAAATGAAATTTTTTGATGAATCAGAAACTCTGGAAGTGGAACCCAGTGATCTGAGTTGTAACAGGATGTGCAGAACTTGAAAAACCATTGACTAACCCTCCCTTTGCTTCAGGGACCCTATAACCCTTCTGAGGAATGTTGAGATGGAGAGTCAGCAGGAACTGTCTGATGAAGATAAACACACAAGGGGCACACACCAGGGGCAGAAAATCACCCAGGCGTCACCAGAACCTTTCTCACTGTGAGGTGTTGTCAGGACATAGACTGTTTCCCCCACACCTGTCTTCTTTCTGTGCCCTCCCTTAGGGAGCAGCCTCTGGCCAAGGTTAGTCTCTGAAGGGTATGTGTATTCCCAGTAATGAGTCACGGGGTGCAGGTGATCAAGCAAAGCTGAGAAAAATGTAGAAGTCACTCTTAATCAATGTAATTTGTACGCACATGTAGGAGTTCGAATGATTAACTAGACTGCTTTGCTTATAAAACTCCTTGCAGCTGGGCATGGCAGTTCATGCCTGTAATCCCAGCATTTTGGGAGGCCAAGGCAAGGGGATTGCCTGAGCTCAGGGGTTCAAGACCAGCCTGGTCTGAGGGGTTGGTGAGACCTCATCTCTACAATAAATCAAAAAATCAGCTGAGCATGGTAGCATGCACCTGTAGTTCCAGCTACTTGAAAAGCTAAGGCAGAAGGATTCCCTGAGCTCAAGAGGTCGAGACTGCAGTGACCATCAACAGCATACCACTGCACTCCAACCTGGGTGACAGAGTGAGACCCCCTACTCAAAAAACAACAAAACAAAACAAAAAAACCTTACTATACTGTCCCAAGGCACAGATTCTTCACTGACTGGCCACCATCGGTGCTTCCCGGAAGTTTTAGTAAACCAGTGTCTTTTCCTGCTGGACATCCAGATGACTCTGAACCCTCAGGGCCCTCTGGTGACTCTGTTGTGAGTGGAATCAGAGGGAGAGCCAAGGACTCATCAAAACACACTCTCTCACCGGGTGCAGGGGCTCACACCTGCAATCCCAGCTATTTGGGAGGCCAAGGCAAGAGGTTTGCCTGAGTCCAGAGGTTCGAGACCAGCCTGGGCAACTTGGTAAGATCTCATCTCTACAATAAATAACAAAAAATTAGTTGGGCATGGTGGTGATTGCCTGTAGTTTCAGCTACTTGGAAGGCTGAGGTGGAAGAATGGCCTGAACCCAGTGGGTTGAGGCTGCGGTAGCCATGAGCATGCCACTGCACTCCCCCCTGGGTGACAGAGTGAGACACCAACTCAAAAACCACATGCACACCTTCACCACCTCAGCAGCTTCCCCACCTTGCTCTGGCCTCCACATATTTCCCACAGGGTAATGATCCCTGGCACTTACAGTGCCTTTCAGAGTATAAAGTCCACTCACGATGTGCTTGCTTCATGTATTGAACATAACAACCTTGTGAGTGTGTACTGGGGCTGCTGCCCTCCCTCCAGAGATGAAGAAATGGGGGCTCAGAGAAACCTAGAGGCTCACTCAAGATCTTCAGGCTAGGAGAGTGGGCTCCCAGGACTACCCCATCCTTATCTCTCAGATTACAGTGTTGGCCCGCACTGCCCGCCTCCCTGTGAGAGAGGCTTGGAAGATTCCACACCAACTTGGAGGCTGCTAAGGCCCAATGTCCACAAAATGGAAGGAAGCAGATGTGCTAGACTAGTGGTTCCCAAACTTTTTGGCATCAGGGGCTGGTTTCATGGACAGGGAGGTGGGTGGGGAGTGGGGAGATCACCAGGCATTCGATTTTCATAAGGAGCCGCAACCTAAATCCCTCGCATGTGCACTTCACAATAGGGTTCGCACTCCTATGAGACTGTAATGCCAACGCTGATTTGACAGGAGGTGGAGCTCAGGCAGTAATGTGAGTGATGCGTGATGGGGAGCAGTTGTAAACACAGATGAAGCTTCACGCACTCACCCACCACTCACCTCCTGCTGTGTAGCCCAGTTCCTAACAGGACGTGGACCAGTACCAGTCCACGGTCTAGGGGTTGGTTTCCCCCACTCTAGATTTCTCCACTTTTTTCTGAGGAGTCCTCAGTCCCTCCCAGCACCTATCACCAGCCTGGACCACAAGGTCCTCATGCTCATCAGCTGTTCGACGGGTATATGTGGTTGTGTTTATGTGCATGAGCTGGGAGTACTCATGCATACAGTCTTGCTGCTGGAATGCCAACCTTGGGAGACCTTTGTTGCCCAGCCTTGGGCTGTGTTGACTGGCCTGTATGGGGAACTTAACCTCCACACCTCTCCCAGGCTGTCCACAGTTCTGGATTCTGGTAAATCCTCCACCATGGTATTTGGTACAAGTTGGGACACGTGGTGGTTCATTCAGTAATGAGTTATTGGAGAAATTGTTCCACACGATTCTAGCATTCTACAATTCCATAGCCTGTTAATATGAGAGAAGTGAGAGAGAGAGAATAAGAGAGACAGAGAGAGGCAGAGACAGAGAGATACAGATAGACAGGGAGACAGAGAGAGACAGAGATGCAAAGAGAGACAGAGAGAAACACAGAGAGATTGCTGCATGACTTTGAAACCTTTAAGTAATACTGAATACTGTACTGTGCCCCTTTATAACGAACATTAGTTGTTAAGGCTTTGAGAGGTCCTGCAGTCAAGAAGTCTATTGAACTTTATTTACCCAGTTTTCCCCAAATGTACGTGATTACAGACTGTATTTTCCTGGAAGACCTGCCTACGCATAGGATGTGAACGCTCCGTGGAATGCATTTAGGGTGGTGGGCTCCTCCATCCTCCCGCAACCCATACTTACCTCTCTTGGGTTTGAAGCATGTTCCTTCTGCAGCCTTCAGAGACCTGCAGCTCTGATTCTTGGCTTCTCCCCTAGCCCAGCATCCTAGGTGTGGAACCCTGTCCCTGGAGCCTGGCTGCTTCTCTCGAACCCCTCCCAACTGTGAACAAGGACACAATAGCTCCTTCCTCCTGTTTTGAAGTCCAAAGCACACTCAGAATGCCCACCTGGTTTCCTTTCTAAAGGGTGTTTTTGTTTCCTCGGTTCTAGGACAGAGACGACTGTGGTGTTCTGAGCCTGGTGAAGGGTCCTTGGGCAGGACCCCAGCCCCATCTCTTTCTCCAGATTTCCTTAATGAAGGACAAGACAGGTTTCCCCTGCGAGTAGTTTCCCACTTGTTAGAGATTCACAGTAATAGAAGCCCAACTAGTCTCCAGCAGCATAACAATGGAAACTTGCAGGAAATGACTAAAATCAGACCCAGCTTGGGAGGGGGTCAGGACCAGAGCTGGAGAGCTGAGCTTTGGAGGAAGGATGGAAGGGACAGCAGAGCTTCTTGAAAATCGAAGGAAAGAGCAGAACATGGCAGCTTTGAATCACAAGGACCACACTCTGGAGAGAATCTGGGAATTCATTTCGCATGCTCCGCTTGAAAAAACCCTGACTCCAGTCTCATCAGACTCATTAAACTGAGTGCAACTTGCAAGGGGCTGAAGCTGGCTCTGCAAATTCTGAGATATTTCACAGCAAAAAGCAGAGAAGGCAAATCCCAAAGCTACCACTTTGAAATGTTTAGAAAGGTGCAAAGAAAAAAATTAATGAAATAGGTAAAACTCCTCAAAGAGTAACACTGTATACATTTCTCTGTGTTACACTTTTGAGAAGCAGAGGAAAAAGAACAGACGTGAGATCACATCTATAGAATCATTGCAATAAAAACTGCGGCTTTTAGAAGCTTCTATAAATGACAGCTCCTCTAAGCGTAGGACGACTTTCAGCTCGCCATCTCCAGCCACCATTTAAACTCTGCAAGCGATCCCAGTCCACACATCCCTCACTCTCAAGCACTGTGGGTTTTGGAGTCTTCATCTCCAAAGAAATAACTCTCATTTCATGAGAGATGTCTTACAGGAGCAAGCCAAGGATTTTAGAGAGGAAATGAATGCAATTAGTTGTCAGAACTAATTAGACTATAAAAACAAAATTAGAACTCAAAACCATATTCACTCCAAATCAGGTCAAAATGATCTGAAAGGTGGAATAGATGGAAGGAGGGGAGAAATTATCATCTTAGGGGCCTTCAGTGATCTATCTCAACTAGAAGAGATGTTCTTTACCGTCATTGGGCAAGTTGCTCCTTAACTCCTTCTTTGAGGCTTTGGCAAAAGATGATTTCTGATTGCATTCTTTCTCCTAAATTGGTCGCCTAGTGAGATTGGTTCCAGGTAAAAATCGAAAGAGTATCCTCTTGCTATTTTTAGCTCTGATTTAGGAAGTCTGTCTCTGCACTTTGTAAAATTTAGCACTTGCATTATAACATCAGCAAAGATAACAAAGGGGCCAACTGGGTTTGTGCACGGTAGACACCAACAGAAGCCCGCATCTATGTCTGTGGTCCATGGAGATAATGGCTCTTGTAGCTGCCTGTCAGACTGAATGTGTTTCTTGGTGAGGTCTTCTCTTATGCACAGACCATGTGAAGACAAAAATCCAAAGTGTAAGCAGTGAAATGCCCAGGTCCCTTCCCTGCCCTGCCATGGGCATTTTGTTTTAAAATTTACCTGGGATTTATTTCAATCAGATACAGTAAGATGTGCAGACATGGAAGTGGCTGTGGTGAAGGAAGAAGTTTTTGCTCACAGAGCCCTAGAAACAGGAGGTCCGGCATGCTTCTAGGGAAAACACCAGGGTTGGCCACTTGGTGGAAGGGATGAGGAGAAAGTGCAGGCGAAGACTTTTATTGTGGTTTTTGCGGGAAGGAATGAGTGAGGCAAGACAAGCAAGTCAGGACTGGCTAGCTGGTATAATTTCAGCAGGCTGGAGGCAGTACCACCCCCTCATGTGTCCAGGAACCTTTCCTACAGCACTGCCAAATCACACTGCTTAAGCATCATGGTTAAGAACCAGAGTTAAAGACACCTGAATGCCAGAATCATCTGGAAAATTTAGTAAAAACAGAGTTCCTTGGTTTTACTCCATACCCGTAGAATCAGGATGTTCCAAGATAGAACCAAGACTTTGTGTGATGGTTAATTTTCTGTATCACAGGGTGCCCAGATATTTGGTTAGACATTATTCTGTGTGTGTCAGGGAGGGTGTTTCTGGAAGAGATGAACATTTAAATCAGTAAACTTCATAAAGCAGATTGACCTCCTCAATGTGCGTGGGCCCCCTCCAATCTGTTAATACCCTCTGTAATTCAATCACGGACTTCAGATCTGTAGATGAAATCTGGGGTGTGCACTCTCCAGCTCCTTGGCCCTTCTCATTCATGAAGACTTCTCTGCTGTAGCCCACACAATTCTTTCTCTTGAACGTTTGACACACTAATGGTCAGAACTGCATATGTATCTATATATCTACATTTGCAACCGCCGTTACTGTAGCTTTATATTAACTCATAAAATTGGGTATTGTACATTCTATGAATCTATTCTTGTTCACCAAAATTTTAATTAAAGTCAACTTTTTAATCAAAGTTGTTCGGGCTATTCTGGGTACAGGCCTATTCGAGGTCCTTTGCGTTTTCCTGTAACTGTTAGAAGCAGTCTGCTAACCTCTGCAAAACCCTTCTGAGATTTAAAGTGGAAATGTGTTGATTATATAGATCAATCTGTGGAGAATTGACATTATAATGATGTCGAATCTTTCCATCTATAAGGATGGTCTATCTCTCCATTTATTGAGGTATTCATTAATTTCTGTAAGAAGAGTTTTACTTTCTTATTGTATGGACGTTGAACATATTTTGTTAAAATTAATCCCAAGTATTTAATTTTTTCATGCTTTTGTAAATGACTTAATTTTTAGTTTCCAGTTACTCATTGATTACATATAAGTGTATGATGATTTTTGTATCCAGGAAGCTAGTCAAACTCATGTATTAGTTCTGGTCGTTTTTTGTAGATTTCTTAGGATGTCCTTACATAAACAATCATGTCATCTGCAAATCAAGACAATTTTATTTCCTTCTTTCTGTTTTGTATGCCTTTTATTCCTTGTCTAATCTTATCAGATTGGTGAGGTCCTATAATATGATATCAAATAGATCTGATGAGAGGGGACATCCTCACTTTGTTCCTAATCTTAGGGAAATGCAGGCAGTCTTTCTCCAGTTAGCATAATGTTAACCGAGGAGTTTTTGTTGATCCCTTTATCTGGGTGAGAATATTTCCTTTATTCCTAGCTTGCTGAGAAGTATTTTTTGTTTGTTTCATTTTGTTTTTATAAATCAGTGTTGAATATTATCTAATGCATTTCATACATCTATTGAGATGATCATACTTTTTTTATTTTTAGTCTGTTTAATGTGATAGATTATATGAACTGATTTTTGTATGTCAAACAAATCTTGCATTCCTGGGATAAACCCCATTTGGTCATGATGGCCCTCTTTGTATATTTGATATGCAATTTGTTGATATTTTGTTAAGGATTTTTGCATCTTTTTTCAAAATAAATATTGTTCTCCACTACTTCTATGTGGCTAATATCCGCATTATCTTATTGTGACTCTCACAAAAATCTTATGAAGATAATAAAATAGGTCCCCTACATACGAACCTTCAAGTTATGAACTTTAATGATACACACCTACATTTTTAAATGTATTCTATCCTTCCACCAGGTGTCAATATAACCTGTTAAATACATACAGTACTATAGAGTTGATTGTGTTAGTTGGGTACCTAGGCTAATTTTGTTGGACTTAAAACAAATTGGACTTACAAACATGTTCTCGAAACATAACTGGTTTGTATGTTGGGGACATCCTGTATATCAGTGCATCCTTGATCTTCAGAATCCCTGTCAGTCAGACACTTATGTTTATGCTGACTTTTTTTTTCCTGTTACCTGTTGTTTTAACAAATCCCTTGCAGCTTTGAGCTGCAGAAACAGATCCTCACCCAAATGAACCAACTTGCCTGCAGTAACAGTGTTAGTTCATGCTAGTGCTCAGAGTGGAATAGTCTCCACACTGCCAGTGGGTGATGCTTGTCCAGACACATGGAAAGCCGTACTTGGTTCTTCTGCAGTGACTAGGCAGGCTCACCCAGTGCAGTCCTGATCTGGAGGAAAGGTGTGTCACTGTGATTCCTGCCATCCTGCTCCAGGTACTCTTTTTGATAGACGAAGATAGGATTTCTGCTGTAAAAGATACTTACTATGCTTACCACGAATTGCCCTCCAGGGAAGTGTTAAAGAGCTGTAGATTCTCCAGATGCTTCACTAAGACCCTGGAAAGAGAAAACTAAGAGCCCCAGTGCCTTCCCTTCTTTTAGGGAAGGGATTTACACCATGGCCCCAGGAGGTACCTGAATAGGTGCTCAGTGAATGTTGCTGACCCTGTGACTCTTTTCCAGTCAAATATAAGTTCGTGCACCCAGAATGCATGGTTAATTGCTTGCAAGGAATTAGCCCAGTGACTGCAAAATGCAGTTTGCCTGTGCTTGGTTCTGAATCCGTGGTGACAGGCCTTCCCTCTCCTTCCCCCTTCCCCAATTCCCCCACCCTCCTATTCACATTGGCCTGGAAAACTGCTCTTCCTATAAAATGAGGTCACAGGAAAGCAACATAATTTGTGTTAATATCCACGTTAGCGTGAATGCAAAGGGCGCCCCGGCTGAGCAAGGCCTGAGTCATGCAGGGGTGGGCTCTGACCCTGGCGTGGGCCTGGATTTATGGAAGTTAAAACATGTTAACGTGCTTGGGGTACCCATTTCCAAAGGAATCCTGTGATGTAGCCCCAGCAGGAAAGGCTCTGCTCACAATAGCAACAAAACAAAGATCAAACTTAGAAATAAACCTTGTGTTACATGTAGGAGAGCTTTTAAAGAAAACAAAAAGGCTTTAGTCAGAGACATAGGCAAAGATGGGCGGTCTGAAAGCCCTGGATATGAAAACAGGTCCTGACAGGATGACTTAATAATGGATAAAACGCCTGTTGTTCTCTCATTACTTTATAGATTGAAAACAGCCCCAAAGTAAAGGAAGTGACCTTTGCCAAACATCTTATTTTTGACTCCCTACAAGAATAAACTGATCAGACTTTGGCCTTGGCTAGTTAACTTTGACAAACTAACTGCTAGAAGCATCAGCTCCTTATCTGCATACATGGACAGCAGTAGCCCCTACCTTGGTAGAATTGTAGCAAAGATTAGATTGCAGAGTGCACATGAAGAGATGCACTGTGCCTGATGCAAGTTCAATGCTAATATATGAGCTGTTGTGATTATTATCTAATTTAAACCAAAAACAAAACATGATTTTAAAGGGAAACAGAGAAAATTAGTTCTACCAGATATTTAAGTATGGTTTGAAACAATGAGGAAAAGCAATAGCTACTGACAAAAAAGATGGACATGTAAATACGTAAAGAAAATAGAAAGTCTGAGAGACCTGCTTTTATTGTGAGAACTTAATTATGTGATAAAGGAACCATCACAAAATAATGAGAAAAAGGAGAATTACTTAAATGTTTTCGGGATAATGATAAAGCTATTTGAGAAAAGATAATTTAAATGAATCCTTCCTATTATACACTGAAAATAACTTTCATATGTGTGTTAAAGAATCAGACTTTTTTTATAAAACACAGAAAACCAGCAAAAAACAAAAGTGAGTGATTATCAAATTTCTGGTGGGTTAATTAGCTTAAAGCCATTAAGTGATCAAAGAAAGCACAAAGTAAAGATCAACAGAACAGACTACATAAAGTAGTTTGACAGGACAAAAGTAGAAAGAAAATAGTAGGTTAGAGAAAGTACTTTTATTAAAAATCTAAAGGATTAATATTTCTATTACATGAAGAAATCATGGAGCTATATGAAGGAAATATTAACACTGACAATGAAAAATGATACATATGATCTACACAGAAGAGATATAATTAGCAAAATACATATAGAAAAATGTTCCACATCCCCCTCCACTACTTAAAAGAAGCACAACAACCAAAAGTCAGCACAAGAGGAAGTAGCTACTTTACATGTATTAAATTAGCACAATGTAGAAAATGTGATAAAACCCAATGTTGATGAGACTGGTAAAACTGTACATTCATATATTTCTGGGTGTCATTACAATCTGATCCTGAACATTGGTAATTTGTCAATACATATTAAAATTCATAAAAATCTTCAAGACTTTGACCCTGAAATACCATCTGAGGAAAATATTCCAAAAGAAAAAAATGGTTTACTGAAGCTTGCCTGTAACTGTGAAACAATTGGATAAACCTGAATGTACAAGAAAATAATTAACTAACATAATATATGCAATTAATATAATATTGTCATTTAAAAAGAATTAAGAATACATTATAATAACATTACATTTCTATATATCATTGAGTACAAAAGCAGAATACAGTACAAAATAATGAGAATGGTTGATAAACTATAGTGAAAATAATTGTAAATTTTTTTCACCTTTTATAATTGGTTGTTCATAATGTTCTTGTCAATAAATTGAAAAATTAAAAGTTGTACAGCTAATAAATATAGAGTTCTTCCAACACTAGGCATTAGAGGTATCTCAAGAATATGAAAAGTTCCATGCCCATTTGAGTTATTACTTTTTATCTTTAATTTAGTTGAAATATAAAATGGAAGACATTTTTCCTAGAATATATATTTTAATGAGTTTTAAATTGTAAATCTCGTCAAGAATGAAAACTGAAGTGGCAAATGCCAGTCTTTGCTCAAGGCCAACTGCCCCCACTTTTACTCAAATGAGTACTGGACTCTTCATAATCTTGAGATACCTATAATGCCTAAAGTTGGAAGAGCCCAGTATTTACTAGCTACAAAACATTTAACTTTCCAATTGATTGACGAGATCACATTCTTATCTTGGCCCATGATGCCCTGGAAAAGTCCCCTGTCCAGCTCTGGGTTCCCACAATCCTTAGCACATCCCAGAGGTTGTCTCTGATCAGTTACACTGGAACCAGTGAAGTCTGTTCCTCTTTGGGATCCACTTCAACAAAAGGATACTGCTGAGGCTCAAGGACTTGACTGTGGACATGGTTCAAAATCTACTGGCAAGTTTGTGATTTTCAGCTTGGTCAGGAGCTGAAAGACCCAAGCGTCTAGAAGTATTGGTATTTCTAATTTACACAAGTGCTGGGACAGAATTCTTGCAAAGTCAAAAACAGTAATGATAATAAGAAGCATTCAGATTTTCTGACAAATTCCATATGACTCTACATCAACAAGTCTCCTTTCCACTCAACTAGTCTTCTCAGAAAGCTGATGTGATAAATATACCAGTGATAGTAACTGGCTTGTTTTTATCTATGACCACTATGACTAGACTGTGACTATGTTCCCTTTCTACTTCAGTTGCTAGGAAGCTCAAAGACAACTTTGCAGCCCACATATACTATTGTACAGGACTTAATGTTAACTCTTAGCCTGTTTGTGCTAAGAATACCATGGACTGGGTAATTTATAAGGACAGACATGTATTTCTCACAGTTGTAGTGACTAGAAAGTCCAAGATCAAGGAGCTGACATCTGGTGTGGGCCTCTGTGCTATATCTTCACAAGGCAAAAGACAGAAAGGCAAGAGAGGATAAACACTGTGTTCTCACAGGAGAGCAGGAAAAAAAAAATCCACTCTCACAAGTCTTTTTAATAATGGTATTCATCTCCTCCCAAAGGGCCCCACTTCCCAACACTGCTGCACTGGAAGTCAAGTTTCCAGCACACAAATTTTGGGGGCACGTTCAGACCATAGAAGTAGCCATCTCAGTGTTTTCACCTTGCCTCTAGCTTTACCTTTTTTCTATTATTTTCCCTTTGTGTCCATCTCTTCAACTGTATACTAATTTCTTACAGATAATTTTAGGAGCAGACTCCAACTCAATTTTGAAAGGAGGAATCACACAGATTAATCAGATCTTGACGTATGCCTGTTGCCAGAGTGCCTCTGACTCCACTTATTTTGACATCTGACAATCTAAAGTGGGGACAGTTGCCCAGGTCACCCTGGCTGTGTTTGACATGCTCCCTAATAAGTCCTACTCTAAGAAATTCAAAGGAAGGATCAAAGCCATTGCTGATTGGAACCCTAAAGATTTCACTCCCACAAAATTAACTAATATGTTCAGTCCTTTTTAAAAAGTGGAATATTGACATTATTTAAAAGCCTGCCATATGTACTGGCTTTAGATATAAAGGTATAAGTTTTGACAAAGGTACGCACCTGTGGGTCCATCACTAGTCAAGATATAGCAATTTTCCATCACATCAAAAGTTCCTTTCCAGTCAATCCCTCATCCATACACCTTGCCCTCACCACCACTTATCTGATCTATAGCATGGAAGGAAAAAAAGACAAAGCTAGAAAATCATGAAATCATGCCATATTGTTCTTTTTTTATACCCAGTATCTTTCATTCAACATAATGTTTTTGAGATTCATTCATGCCATATATATCAGTAGTTTTATTACTTGTATCGCTGAGTAGTATTCCTGTGTGTGCATGCACCACATTTTGTTTATACATTCATCTGCTGGTGGACATTTGGGGTGTTTCCAGTTTGGGGCACTTATGAATAAAGCTGCTATAAACATTTGCATAAAAATCCTTCCTGTGGACATATGTTTTCATTTATCTTGGGTAAACCCGGCCTGGAATTGCTGGGTCATATGGTAAGTGTATGTTTAACGTCAAAAGAAAATGCCAAACTGTTCTCCATGGTGACTACACCACTTTATACGTACACCTTCAGCAATAGTATGAGTTCCAAGAGTTTCAAATTCTTGCTAATATGTGATATTCTCAGGTTTTTGTGTGTTTTTTTCAATGTAAGCCATTTTAGAGAGTGTGTCATGGTATTTCATTGTGTGTATAATTTGTATTTCCCTGATGACTAATAATTTTGAGCATCTTTTCATGTGCTTATTGGCCTTTTGTATATCTTAGTGAAATGCTTGTTCAAAGCTTTGCCCACTTTTTCATTGTGTGTTTCATCTTCTTATTGAGTTTATATCTTCTGAGTACAAACCATTCATTATTTTAGATAAATAGATTTAGATATTCACAAAATATTTGCAAATATGTTTATATTTGATAAATACACATATCTATGTATTTGTGAATATAACTTATATTTAATTTTATATATGCAATATATATGATATATACAGTAAATATGTATTTATATATCATTTATATTATACATATATAAATTTAAGACTATTTTCTCCCAGTTTGTGGCTTACGTTTTCAGTTTTTTTATTTTTTATTTTAAAGATGTGGGTACAATTCAGGGAGTTTGTTGTTGTTGTTTTTAAACACTTTCTTTTGAAGAACAGAAAGCTTTAGTTTTGAATAAAGTCTAATACTTCAGTTTTCTTCATGGTGTGTGCTTTTTGTGCCCGAAGAACTCTTTGTCTACCACAGGTCATAAAGATTTTCTGTTTTCTTCAGAAGTTTTATAATGTTAGCTTTTATATTTAGGTCTGTGGCTTATTTTGAGTTAATTTTTGTATATGGTATGTCATAAGATTCTAGATTCGTTTTTTCCCAAAGGGATAGCAGCATCCTCTGTTGAAAAGAGTATTCTTTCCCTAATTACTTTACACTTCATTGAAAAATCAAATGATTTTGCATGTGTGGATCTATTTCTGGCTATTTATTCTGCTTTATTGATAGTTATAGCTATTGACATGCCAATACCACAGTTTTAATTACCGTAGCTATACAGTAAGTCTTATAGGCAGGTATTTGGGTTTTGTTTTTTTTTTCAAAATAATTTCAGTTATTCACAGCTACTTGATTTTTCATATAAATTTAAAATTAAAAAATACATTTGGAATAAGCTTGTGAATTTCTATTCTTAAAAATATCTGCTAGAATTTTGATTTGAAGTGTGTTAACTTTATTGGTCAGTTTGAGGACTGATATCATAACAATATTAAAGGTTCTAATCCATAGATACAGTATAGCTCTCCATTTATGTAGGTGTCCTTTAATTTCTCTCAATGACATTTTGTACTTTTCTATGTAGAGGGTTTAGATGTTTCATTAAATATATACCTACTTATTTCATCTTTTTGGATACTATTATAAATAAAAAATGTTGTATTGACCAACCCTGCTAAACTCAGTTTCTATTTCTAATAGTTTTAGAGATTTTTTAGGACATCCTACATACACAATCATGCCATATGCAAATAAGGATTGTTTCACTCTTGACTCTATCTTTTTTTTTCTTTTCTTTTTTTTTTTTGGAGTCAGAGTCTCATTCTTTGCCACCCATTGTCATGGCCACTGTAGCCTCAACCTGCTGGGCTCAGGTGATCCTTCTGCCTCAGCCTTCCAAGTAGCTGGAACTACAGATGCACACCACCATGCCCGGCTAGTTTTTATAATTTATTGTAGAGATGATGTCTCACCAAGCTGTCCAGGCTGGTCCTGAACACCCGAGTTCAGGCAATCCTCTCACCTCAGCCTCCCAAAGTGCTGGAATTACAGGCTGAGCCATCGTGCCTGGCCAACCCTTTAATTTCTATGGCTTTTCTTTTTCTTACCTTATTGCTTTAGATAGAATCTCTATTAATATCAAACTTGCCTTTTTTTAAGATATGGGGTACAATTCAGTATTAGGTATACAAGTGGTAATCATACAGGTAAATTTTGGGCCACCCTTTGGTGCCTACTTTTTAATATTAGGAGAAAAGTGTTGTCCCTCACTATTAAGTATGTTGTGAGCTGTAGGATTTTTGCTGATGCCCTTTGTGTGATGATAAGTTTAACTCGCAGCTAGTCTATGATAGCTCTGTACTTATTTCTGAGGCCGTATGGAGTCATGAAACTGACCCTCAGCCAAGATAGGAATGTGATATGTTAGCTAATGGTTTATAATGTACTGTTGAAAGTCCAAGATTCCCCTAGAGACATTTGCTATGTATCAACTTGTCCACATTTTTCTTGAAAATGTATTGACTGATTGCTGGATCCTAGTTTACTATATACAGAACCTCATTTGGGCTATGTAAAAGTAGAAAAAGGACATTGACTTGGGATTTTTATGGTAGCCATGGGATGAGGTCAGGGTGAGGGATCTTTTGCAGGGTGGGAAAAGGGGCTTACATGGTTTGAACCACCTGCCAATGACAAAGGATAGAGCACATGACTTGTCCAGATGTGGGACACAGGGGAAGAATGAGGGCTGAGGTCTAAAAGTGCCCTGCAGTCAAACATCAAAAAATGGAGCCAGACTCTTTGTTACAATGAGAAATTTGCCATATTTTATAAGTTGACAAATTTAGTGACCTAAAATTACTAATAATATACTTTTAGTATACTTTGGATGACTATGGAATCTGTAGTGATGCCTCCTCTTTTATTCTTTATATTGGCAATTTGTGTTTTATTTTTTGCTTGATTTGTTGAGCTATAGGTTTATCAGTTTTATTGAGTCTTTCAAAGAACCAGCTTTTGGTTTCATTAAGGTTATCTACAGTAAATCTCCTACATACGAACCTTCAAGTTGTAAACTTTCACAGACGCAAACATGCATTCAATGTCCATTCATGTAAATTAGTTCACATGCTTGGCATACATTGTCATGTACTATACTGTAAGATTAAAAATGCTTTTTTGTGTGTGTTTGTTTTTTATGTATTATTTATGTGAAACAAATTATAAACCTATTACAGAACAGTACTATATAGCAGATTGTGTTAGTTGGGTACCTAGGCTAACTTTATTGGACTTATAAACAAATTAGACTTATTAATGTGCTCTCAGAATGAAACTCATTCATATGTTGGGGACTTACTGTGTTTCTTATCCATTTTATATTTCATCTTTATTATTTTCACTCCTCTTTTCTTTATGTTTACTTGTATATTTTTAGGTTTTTAAGATGGATGCATAGACCATTCATTTTAGACCTTTCTTTTATCTTAATATAGGCATTTGAAGCTAAGTTTCCCTCTAAGCATTGCTTTAGCTACAACCCACAGATTTTGATATTTTGTATATTCATTATAATTCTGTTAAAAATACTTTCTGACTTCTATTATGGCTTGTTCTTTGACCCATGGGTTATTTAGGAAAGCATTGTTTAATTCCAAAACCTTGGAGATTTTCCAGATTTTGAGGGTTAGTGATTTCTTTTTTTTTTTTGAGTTGGAGTCTCACTCTGTCGCCCAGACTGGAGTGCAGCGGCCGTTCCCGGCCACCACAGCCTCGACCTGTTGGGCTGATCCTTCCGCCTCAGCCTTCCGAGTAGCCGGAATTACAGGCACGCGTTACCACGCCCAGCTAATTTTTTTTTTATTTATTTATTGTAGAGATGAGGTCTCGCCTGCCCAGGCGGGTCTCGAACCCGCGGGCTCAGGCAATCCACTCACCTCAGCCTCCCAAAGGCGCGGGATTACAGGCTGAGCCACCGAGCCCGGCGGGTTAGTGATTTTGAAATAATTTTGTTGTGGTCAAAGAATAGACTCTGCATAATTTCAATCCTTTTAATTTATTGAGACATGATTGATGACCAGCATAGGGCCTGCCTTAGTGACTTGACCCATGTGCTTTTGAAAAAAGAAAGGGTATTCTGCTGTAGTTGGGGGAAGTGCCCTATAAATGGTGGCAGCTTAAGACTGAATGGTCAGGGAGGGCTTCTTTGGGAAGGTGACAGTCAAAATGTATCAATGATAAAGAGGTAGCCAGGTAGAGACTGTGGTAAGAGCAGATTGGACAGAGGGAGTGGCTGGGGCAGAGATCCTGGCTGGGATGGGGCAGAGGTGTGAGGAAATTTGAGAAGGCCCCATAACAACTGTCATTCGAGGATAAAGACCTCCTCACCACTCAAGTTTTGAGGAGTTGCTGTTATCTAATTCCTCATAGCCACAATCCTCCTTTCTCCCCAGCCCTGATCAGAGGCAGGGAGGATCAGTGACCAGTCACCCATATGGCAGACCTATCTCTGACCTTTGCCCCAGTTACAATGCCCAGGCAGCTGCCTTATTCTCAAGACTCACCAGAATAGATACAATATGTCTAAAATAATAATAGCCATTACCCTATATTGCACTGTGCTAAACATACACATAGCACATTTTATTTAACCCTCACATCTGTCTTATGGAGTATTCCTCCATAAGTGAGTATTCCTCAGTTTCATGAAGCTCCATGAGACTGAGGAATTCTCACAACTTCATGCAGCTGGAAAGCGACAGAGTGGGGTTTTAAGCCCAGGTTGTTCTGACCCAAAAGCTCATGCTCAGAACCATTAGGTGACTCTGCCTCTCTCGCCCCATCTTGTCTGGACCTGTTAGGACCCCTGAATCACTATCGTAGCTCCTGTCTCAGTGCTGCCAAGTTGCTTGGTGCATTGAACACCAAGGCCTGCCTTGTACCGGCTAAGCCTCCCACCTCAGATGTAAGCCCGTAGCCAGAACCCTGCTTGTGCTGACATCCAAATCCCACTGCCCACCTCACTGTGTGAGTCTGGCCTGTGCCAGGGCATCTCACAGTCGCATCAGGAGCTGTGCCCACTTTGCTTTACCAGTGGGACTACAGTGTCTGGTCTCAGTGTCTCCCAAGGCGAGAATGGGTCCAGTTGCAGGTCTTGACCTTTCATGGGCAGTCTCACTCCTGAAAGTGTCACTAGATCGGCCCCTGGATCTGACAGAACTTGCACTGCCCACCTTTCTTCTCGTCCTCCTGGTGTTCCATGAAGTCTTCAGTCCTGAGGCTTCTGGGGACTCCACTGACCCTTCACACCTTGAACATCGTCTTCAGCCACAGACACCAAACTATTCTTATCAGAAACTCAGTCAGTAAAATATTTTTACACCTTTACCCCCAATATATATATGTTTAATTGTATATCAATCATAGATACACACTACTATGCCAGTGTATTATACAATTTGTAAAGTGCAGTCTTATACAGCAAGATAAAATAAAACTCTCTCTCTGATATATATATGAGGGGGGACCCTAAAAAAAGCCTGGAATGATATTTTGGAGGGTTGGCCCCTTGTAGTTTGCTGGAATTTCTTCCTCTGGATAAAATAGTCAACCGAAGTTTTTTATCTGAAAGCTTTGAGAAGGTTATGTCATGATTTGCGGAAGAAATGTCCCAAGTTGTGGCAAACAAGTGACTGGTTCTTCCACCATGACATCGCACCTGCCCACATCATGCTGAGTGATCAGCAGTTATTTTACCTAACTTGGATGACCCCCATGCCCCACTCTCTTTGTTCAGTCTATCTCACCCCAAGTGACTTTTTTGTTTCCATTTTGCCGAAACAGCAACTACAAAAAAACAGCAGAAGCACTAAAAGACATCAAAATGGACGAGTTCAAAACTGTTTTGAGCAGCGGAAAAAGTGTCTTGATAGGTGTATTGCATCCATTGGAGAGGACCTTGAAGGTGACTAAAATTTAAACATATAAGCATAATTTTTTATAAATAAATCCCCGTTTTTTGGGTCTCCCTCGTATATATACACATATAGATGTTTATGTCTGTGCATAGAAGAAATGTACACAAAGTACTATTTTCCTTGCAGGGATTTGCCTGTGGTATACAGGCCAGGAACACTTCCCTGGCAGACTCCCTCACCACAGGAGCCAGACAAGACCCCAGGGTGGCTGTCTTGGATCTCCAGTCCAGACCCCCATTCTCCTAGAGCTGAGCCACTTACTTCCCCACCAGTCCAGACCTCTCTCTCTGCCAGGCAGCTCACCCCCCACTGCCCCCTATCCCAGCACAGGCTGTGGAGCCAGAGCCTGAGATTAATGTCAGACGGCCGCTTACCAGCTGTGTAACCACAGGCAGTATATGTAACCTCTCTGGGCTTCAGTTCTCATCTGTAACATTGGGATAACAGCACCAACTTCTCATAGTGGCTGTGAGAACAGAAAAAGGACACACCTAGAAGGGAGTCTGGCCCAAAGAGTGGCCAATGAGGATGGCCATCACCATGATTTGGGCAGATGGGCTCACTCCTGCCTCCTGACTGGTGCTGATCCTTCCCACCCTGCTGCAATCTCCACCCCTTTTCTCTCCATCACTCCCAAGCCTCAAGGATGCTGCTTCAGGGCCCAGTTGCCGATACTAACTTTCCTGATCACTCCAGGCCACACAGACCCTTCCCCACCATCTCCCTCCTCTGGAACCCCCGGCCTTCTGCACTCAGGCCCAAGCAGCTCCTGGTTGCTGAAGAGTCATTTCTGTCTGCTCTGGCTTCCCCTAGTGGCTTGCACACTCCAGGGCCCAGATCCCAGGGCAGGGCTCTGGCCATGAACTTGCCTCTGAGGCAGAAGGGCAGGGGTCACAAAGCTCCCACTGCTTCTTTGGTGCTGACCACAGACGGTGCTCAGGCAAAGCTGTTAAAGTGGACATGAGCCCTCAATCACAGGGAGCTGAGGTCTTCTGGAACCACCCGCCCCCTGGCATTTTACCACCCTTTTGTCCACTTGCTAAAATCACAAGGCTGGATCTTGTTGATTTTGTCCACTTGCTAAGATCCCACAGGCTCCTGGGGAAGAGGCCACTCCAACCAGACACTCCAGTGGGTTCTGCCGAGCTCAAATCAGCATCTAATCACGTTTCCATCACAACACTGCGAGAAACGTGTGGCTGGCCCTTAGCAACAGTCTCTCAAGAAAGCTACCCCTATAGAGAGCTCATTAAGTTGGCTGAGCACACGTGAGACACAATCTAAAAGCAGACCTGTGTTCACGCTGCACGTGGCAGAGGCTGGAGGGGGCGAGGATAGAGCTTTGCAGGGAAAGAGAGAGAATCAGCCCCTGAGTGCATCAAGGTTCCAGAGAAAGAGAGCACCGGCCTCCCTCCCTGGGCTGAGCACCTGAGCACGGGACGAGGCCTCTCCAGCCAGTCCCAGCCCTCACCACCATACAGTGGACAAGCTGCTTCCAAGTCCCTGGGCTCTCCTCCAACCCCCTGAAGCCCTGGGTCATTTGGAACCCAGGAAAGAGACCCTTCTGAAGCTGACTGTGAAGGCAGTTCAAAGTAGAATTTCAAATTTAAAAATTTAAAATTCATTTTAGTCCAGCAAACCTCAATCTCCGAGCATGGAGCAAACCACTATTCTGGGTGACACCATCCTTATTTTTAAGAAGTTTGCAAGAACACACAGACATGCATCAAACATCACAACTTGGGATAGCACACAGCAAATGCTCTCGTGGAGAAGCAGGCAAAGCGTTCTGGGAGCAGAGACAAGACAGGAGGAATAACAGTGAGGAATCCAGGAAGGCTGCCTGGCAGAAGCTCCGCTTGCCCTAGGCCCAGGTTCCTGACTCCTGGCACCTGCAAGGGGTTCAGTTGAGTTCAGCAAGTGCTGGTTAGGGAGTTAAATAAGAAGGCACTACAGGAACTTGGCTATCACCTACTCCCTGGTTGCCAAGGGTAGCCTGGAAGTGCTGTGGCTTCTTTTGTCTTTGGGGAACCAACCCGAAGGTAACCAGAGGGACTCGGACCTCGGAGCATAGACACCGAGGACTCTGCAGCCTTGCACCCTGAGCTAGTCGTCCCCTGCCTTCCCTGTGGAGTCCGTTGGGGTACAGCGGGCTCCTCGGCTCACTTCAGTGTAGACTAGGAAGGCCGATGGGGCAGCGTTCTGTTTTTGTTTTTGTTTTTCTTTCTTTTTTTTGGTTTTTTTTTGTTTTGTTTTCTTACGAGTCAGTGTCTCACTCTGTGACCCAGTCTGGAGTACGGTCGCACAATCACAGCTCACCACAGCCTCCACCTCCGGGGCTCAGGCGATCCTTCTGCCTCAGCCTTCTGAGTGGCTGGGTCTACAGTAGGTGCATACCACCACGCCTAGCTATTTTTTTTTTCTTTTCTTTCTTTTTTTTTTTTTTTTTTTTTTTGGTAGAGACAAGGTATCACTATGTTGTCCTGGCTGGTCTTGGAGTCCTGGGTTTAAGCAATACAGTACTCTCACCTTGACCTCCCAAAGTGCTTGAATTACAAGTGTAAGACACCACACCCCACTGAGCAACTGCCTTTAAGGATGGTTTGGAAACACAAGACTGTCTCAGCCACCTTCACTGAATACTACCCTTGAACCAAAATTGGCACAAGCTGTTAATATTAACACTTTCCTCTGGGGATACAAAAACAGCCTTTCATCCTGAATTGCTCCCCACATCTTTAAAATAAAAAAATAAAAAATAAAAAAACAAAACAAAAGCCTTTCTGCATTGAATAGGTAGCAAAGCAAACCAGGAATATGAAGAAAAGGGGTGTGGGGTGTATGTTCCACCTTGACAGTGTATGTGTTTGAAAGGAGCACAGAAGAGCAGGTGAAGAAGTCAGCATTGTCACCTGAAGGTGTTAGCTGGTCATTGGGCAATAAGAAAAGGGGCAGGAAAATAACACACACACACACACACACACACACACACACACACACACACACACACACACACACTGCCAGACAGGGAACTTCCAAGTGTCCAGAGTTTAAAATAAGTCCATCACTAGGCACAGTGGCTCACGCCTATAATCCCAGCACTTTGGGAGTTCGAGGCAGGAGGATTGCTTGAGTCCAGGAGTTCGAGACCAGCCTGGGCAATAGAGTGAGACCTCGTCCCTAAAAAATAAAGTTAGCCAAGCGTGGTGGTATGCACCTGTAGTCCCAGCTACTTGGAAGGCTGAGGCAGAAGGATCACCTGAGCCCTGGAGGTCAAGGCTGCAGTGAGCCATGATCATGCCGCTGTATTCCAATATAGGTGACATATTGATCGACTCAATCAACCAATCAATAAAGGAGGCTATCGACATTTAGGCATTGGGTCAGAGACGTCTGGGTTCACACAGGCCATAGCAGACGAAGGTGTGGCATGAAGGGAGGAGCCACTGTGGGGTGTTGGCGATCACAGTCCTGCACCCTCTTTCATGGCCCCAGGAGGCTCCATCTCCAAGAGGCAGACACTCTCACGGGTAGCTCCCACACTTGCTTCTAAGAGAGAGTCATGCTCCACACTGGAACACTGTGGTCTGGGCTTCTCTTTCAGACTTGTGGGACAGAAAAAAGCCAACAACAAAGAAGTCCGTGAGACCTGGATATGGGGACAGAGCTCTTGGGTGAAAAAATGCTTTGTTAAACTATAAAGCACTATACTAATGTTAGAGTTCACTTAATTTTTAAGGATATTAACATCAACATTAACTACAGTGTGAGCAAGCATCCATGGCTCCCAGACTCTCCGCAGCTGATGTGGTTGGCCTAACTCTCACCATCCCTGCTGAAAGTGAATTCATTCATGTATGTACCCTTCGACTCAGTTCATTTGAGACACACTTATTGAGCACCTAGTAGTCCATCACTAAGTCCACTAAGATGAAGAAGACATAGATGACTCTCTCAAGAAAGTCACAGCCTGGAAAAAATGTTCTAAAGGTAGAGCTGGGTGCGGTGGTTCACGCCTGTAATCCGCACTTTGGGAGGTGGAGGCGAGAGGATTGCCTGAGCCCACAGGTTTGAGACCAGCCTGGGCAACATGACAAGACATCGCACACACACACAAAAAAATAGTTGGGCTTGGTGGTGCATGCCTGTGGTTCCAGCTACTTGGAAGGCTGAGGAAAAAAAATGTTCTAAAGGTACCTACCCATCATGCCAAATGCAAAGGAAAAGGTATCAAGGGAAATAAAAGAAATGGCTTCCTCTGGGGAGGGAAAAAGGGAGGTTTATTAAATTCTTTACCAATAAGAGACTCAGCTGTCCCACCCATGTGTATCTCGCACTTTTAACTGTGACTCCAGCATGAGCGGGATCTTCACATGCAACCAAATGAAAATGGCTCCAATTCTTGATTTTGGAATAGACTGCTGTTTCAATTAGTCAGGAGTTCCATGCAATGTTCCCAGCTGGCTCCTGAGCGAATGTCCCAAACCTCAGGCCACACGAGCACCAAACAACTGTTAATTATTTCCTCTTTCCCACTGTCTGTGCGGAAGCCAAGTGGGTTTGGCTTCACATGAGCGGAGCTACTCGGGCTCATTTTTGTGCCATTTTCAACTTCCTGTTGACCCAAATCCCTCTCTGGCCCCGGGGTTTGAAGACTCTGTGTTCCAGTTACATAAATTCTAGGTCTCAGAATAGCCATGTATGCTAACAGCTTTCTCTCCCATCCCCTGGACACTCACGTCCTGCTGTCCTGCTCTTTCAGATGACCACAGTTCCCTTCCACCCTCCCAGGTGGGCAGGGCCAGGACAGCCAGGAAAGGTCCCCAAAGGGAAGGACCAGACGCTTCCAGCTAAGTAGCCTGACTCACAATGCCCACTCCTCATTAGAGGACACAGGGGAAGAAGGCTTCCTAAGTGGCCCCTGATAAGTTTTAAACATAAGCAGAAACCACTTAAAAATTGATGGCAGAATTAGGCTGGGGGCAGTGGGTCACATCTGTAACCCAGTGCTTTGGGAGGCCGAGACAGGAGGATTGCTTAAGCCCAGGAGTTGGAGGTTGAAGTGAGCTGAGATCATCCCACTGCATTTCAGCCTTGGTGACAGAGTGAGTCTCTGTCTCTAAAAACAAAAATAAAAAAATGAATAGTGGAATTAAAATAGAATGCATTGTTTCTCTAAATGTGGTCCCAACACCTGCAGCATGCATACACATCACCTGAGAACTCTGCAGAAATGCAAATCCTTAGGCCTAATCCCGGACCTGCAGAATCAGAAACTCTTCTAGGGGTTTCTGATGCATGCCAAAGTGTGAATAGCACTGATCAACTGAAGTGAAGCAGAGATGAGACATGATAGGTTTCTGGTGCCCAAAACTTCTTGCAAGTGCCCCATTTGCCTGCCTGCCTCAAAGAGTGTAAGTGGTCATGCTCTCCAACATTTCATTCCACACTCAAGCTAAGCTTTTTGAGGACATGAAAATAAGAGTTGAATTCCTTTACTCGGGCTGCTATAACAAAATACCACGCAGACCTGGGGCTTAAACAACAGACATTCATTTTCTTACAGGTCTGGAGCCTGGAAGTCCTAGATGAGGCCAGCTGGGGCTGGATTCTTCTGAGGCCTCTTTCCTTGACTGACAGATGGCCGCCCTCTTGTGGCCTCTTCACAGGGTCACCCCTCTTGTGCAAGACACCCTGATGTCTATGGGTCAATTTCCTTATATGTAAGGACAATAGATTGCATGAGGGCCTCATTCCCCCTTATGGCCTCTTTAAACTTAATCACCTCTCTAAAGATCCTATCTCTAAATACGAGGGGGACCCCAAAACCTTGGAATTTATTTATAAAAAATTGTGTATTTTTTCTTACATATGTAAACTGCAGACACCTTCAAAGGATTCTCCATTGGATGTAATACACCTATCAAGATGTTTTTTCCACTGATCAAAACAGTTTTTGAACTTGTCCATTTTGATGCCTTTTAGTGCTTCTGCCATTTTTTGCTTCACCTCTTCCACATTGGCAAAATATTTCCCTTTGAGGACCTTTTTCATTCAGGGAAACAAAAAACAGTTGCTCAGGGAGAGATCGGGTGAATAGGGAGTGTGGACCACAGGGGTCAGGCTGGTTTTGGTCAAAAACTACTGAACACTCAGCACGGTAAATCACCCATCATGAAATGGGAAAACACATTGAAAGAATATTTAAAAAAACAACAACTCACTGAAGCCGAATGCAGCCTCTCACAACAATGATAGCTGCTGGTACATGGATGCCCCTGGGTTCCTAGAACACTCACCTAGCAGGGGAAGCCTGGACTACAAAGAGGCCCACCCTCCAAAAGATAATTCCGGGTTTTTTGAGTTCCCCTGGCACATTCACATTCTGAGGTGCTGGGAGATGGAGCTTCAACTAACACCTGCTCAACCAATGAGTTTTGGAGAAACACATTGCACCCCCTAAGAAAAGTCTTTTCAGAATGGATGGTCGTGTCCATATTTGCCAGTCCTTTGCCCGAGTGTGTGGGACCAAGGTGCGGGACTCTGGGTTCTCGCTTTCCCTTCCCTCATCACCTCCCACAACTCTCCTGGAGGCAGCGGATTCTACAGGCCCGATGACCCCTGGGGAGGGCAACCATTCCGCATGCCATGGATAAAGGAGGGAAAGGAGGAGCAAAGAGAGAGAAGAAGGGGGAAGGAGAAACAGAAGCAAGAGCACTCATGAGAGGGGCCGGTCAAGGGAGGCCTACCTGCCTTGGTTGCCAGAATTGGAGGTAACATGACTTCTCAACTCCACCCAGTGTGGAAGGCTGAGGTGCAGATCTGGAGCCAAGCCAAAAGGCTCAACCACTTGTGAGCTGTGTGGTTTAGCCTTGTGGCTCAGTCCTGTAAATTATTGGTGCCTCTGTTCATTCATTTGTTCACTGGTTCATTCACTCATTTATTCTACAAAACAAGCACAGGCTTTTAGGCACCGCCCTAGATATTTTTTCCTTGTTGGTAAAATGGGAATAATAAATCCATTTTGCAGAGTTGTTAAGAAGATTCCAGATAAGCCCCCGGTGTAATGTCTAACATATGAGCTAGCGATTGGTTTGTGAATCTAGGCTCCCTAGAATGTAAGCCTGGGAGGACAGGGACTTGGTCTGTGTTCACGTCTGTTTCCCAGGGCACAGGAGAGTGAAGAGAGACGGAGGCGAGGTGAGCTCAGGAGGGAGAGGAGAGAAAGAGGTGATTGTGGAAGACGGAATGGTTGGGATGACCACTTGGGATGACCCAGATCCTGGGCTGTCCCAAGAATATGGTCACTTTCACACCAGACCTTGAACTGTATCACTTCCTTTCTTCCCCAGCTGGGCTTTTGGGAACAGATGACTTTGCTACTCAAGAAATTCCAGGTCAGCTCCAGACCAGCCTGTAAAGAAACTGACATTTCCCTCTGACACTCGGCTACCTCCACCCCCCCCCCAGGTCCCCCTCATTTCTCGTGCCAGAACCGTCTTGTTCCTCACAGACTTCTCAGAGCCCTGTACCCACAAGGAAAGCAGAGAGGGAGAGAGAGGACAGAGCGCAAACTCGTCCACATCCTTCACTCAACCCTTTGTGAGGTTGGCCTCCTTCTTGATATCCCAAGACTTCAGGTCTGTGGGATCAGCTGAGGAACATATTCTCATGGTGGGTCAGGCATGGCGGCTCACGCCTGTGATCCCAGCACTTTGGGAGCCGAGGTGAGAGAACTGCGTGAGCTCAAGAGTTCGAGATCAGCCAGGGCAAAATACCAAGACCTCATTCCCTAAAAAAAAAAATCAAAAATTAGCCAGGTATGGTGACACATACCTGTAGTTCCAGCTATTTGAGAGGCCAAGGCAAAAGGATTGCCTGAGCCCAGTAGGCTGAAGTTCGGGTGAGCCATGATCATGTCACTGCACTCCAGCCTAGGTTACAGAATGAGACCCCGACTCAAAAAAAAAAAATTCTCACTGTGGTGTGAATATTCACAATAGTGCTGTGTGCTGCCCTTTCTGAGGCTACCTGCCTTATTGTGGGACCTGTACTTTAAGTCGAGCTTATAATTATAGAAAGTCCTGGAAGGGACCAACCAGCCTGACTCCGCACCTCCAGTGGCAAATCTGCAGCTCCACAAAAATGTGAAAACTAATACTGAGCCCCTAAACAGCACATCTCCTTTTGACCTCCTGAACCCCCAGTGTCCATAAACCAGACTGTGCCTACTGACCTACATGTTTGGCTTGGCAGCCGCAAGAAAAATTCCTCCCTTCTGTCTCACTGCCTCCTCGGTACCCTCAAACATTGCCAGGCATGGCCCAGTATCACCTCCACTTTGACAAGAAGTCATTTCCTGACACATGGAGTCCTCCCAAGAAGCCATTCACATGACCAGAGTCTTCCAGCTGCAGTGCTGGGACACCCATCCACACAAGACATTAAACCAGCACCCCCTGCCACTGCCTCCCTTCCTGGTCACACACTTCCTTTGGACAATAAAAGAATCCAGATCCTTGGGGTAGAAGACACCTGATGGGGAAACAGTCACTTCCCACGCTGTTCAGATTCCAGGACATTGGGGCCTGAGTTTCCTGCCTTTCAGTAAAGGAAATGGGAATGTCAGGCTGGCCCAACCATCTCCTGCAGCCCAAGCAGAGCTCAGAGCTATCCTGGTGCAGGAGGACCTGCCAACAGGTTTATACCCAGGCGTGCATGACCCCAGCACAGCTGCTCACTGCAGACCATGGCAGAAAGTGCCCAATCAGCTTCCACAGACCTGGGGACAGGCAGAGGCGGTCAAGCCCTACAGCAGATGAAATTTTGCAGTGGGGACGCCTCACTTCAAGGACCTGGGAAGGATCCAGAGATGTGTTCCTGTTTCTTGTAAACTTTTGTAAATGATGTAGGCTTAAGCTATTATTTTATTTTTCTTTATTTTTTCTCCCCACAAGCCTTCCTCCTGGGGAGGCATTCCCTGCCCTCAACAGTCTCCTCTCCCTCACCCCTACACCCTTTCTCCTGATCTGGTGGGGAAATCATCCCCAGGCTGGCGCTGCCCAGGGCCACACACACTCTTTCTCGGGAACAGTTACTTTATTCCAGGGACTTTCTGGGACAGTCGTGCACGAGCATTTGGAGATTTTGAAGTCCTGGCTTGTTCTTTTGCCAGTCTACCTATGACTGGGAGAAATGTCCTGGGCCATGAACCCTTAGATGCTGATGATTCCATTGGTGATTCTCCAAGGGAGCTAGCCAGGCCACCTTCACCAGAATCATCTGAAGGCTTTTTAAGAT
This sequence comes from Cephalopachus bancanus, assembly GCA_027257055.1. Lineage (NCBI taxonomy): Eukaryota > Metazoa > Chordata > Mammalia > Primates > Tarsiidae > Cephalopachus > Cephalopachus bancanus. The sequence continues at coordinate 2,807,058 of JAPVLO010000209.1, forward strand.
GCAGATTCCTGGCCGGACACGGTGGTTCACGCCTGTAATCCCAGGACTTTGGGAGGCTGGGGTGGGAGGATTGCTTGAGACCAAGAGTTTGAGATTGCTCTATGCGACATAGCAAGATCCCTGTCTCTACAAAAAAAAAAAAATACAAACATTAGCCAGGCATGGCAGCATGCATCTGTAGTCCGAACTACTTAGGAGGAGGAGGCGAGATGATTGCTTGAGCCCAGGAGGTGGAGGCCTCAGTGAGCCGTGTTTGAGTCACTGTACTCCAGCCTGGGCAAAAGAGCCAGACCCTGCCTCAAAATAAAAGAAAATGCATGTTTCCAGAGCCCACCCCAGATCTGAATCAGGACCTCTGGGGTGGGGCCCAGAAGATGCATTTTTAACAAGGTGTCTTTCTTACCCAAAAGCTCTGGGGTCTAACCCCTGTCTCAACTTCCTTGGGAGAGCCTGATGAACCAAATCCTACAATAATGTGCATTATTCATCTCCAGGGTTGTGTTCCTGGGAGAAGGGGGCTCCTTCCAATGGGAAAGGTGTCAATGGTGAGTTCTTGTGCTCATGTTTGGAATGAACTTGCAAATAAACACACTGAGAAAATAAGTAGCTTTATTAAGCAAAGAAGTGTACCCCCTTAAGAGAGGAGAGTAGACAGAAACAACCTGAAGAAAGCTGCCACTTCTATGTTTAACTATTATGGAGCTCCAACTTTTATCCTCTGGAGTACTGAGGAGTGAATTTTGAGATGGGTTTTTCCTAGAAATAGGAGATCAGGTGAACAGGGAGGGTGGACCACGGGGGTCACGACATTTTTGGTCAAAAACTACTGATCACTCAGTGTGGTGCAGGCAGGTGTGCCTGTAAATCACCCATCATGAGATGGGCAAACAAGCTGAAAGAATCTCAAAAAAAAATTCACTGAAGGTGAACGCAGCCTCTTGCAGCAACACTAACTGGTACCCTGATGCCAATGGGTTCTTAGAACACTTACCGTGGGAGAAACCTGTACCACAAGGGCTAGGTCTCTGTCACTCTTCCCTTATAGGGTCCTACCGGTACCACCACAGCGTCAGGTATATGATAGGATTGAGAGGTTCCCCTGGGGTAATTTTATGTTAATAGTATTACAGTGAAGATAAAAGTAGGTTATGATTATCATAGGTCAGCCTTGGCTATTGATGAGCTTGCTCCCGGGGGTCTCTAAGCTAGTTTCTGTCTTGGTGGTTGGCTCTCAACTGCGAGCATCCTGGATAGACGGACAGCAGAGTTGCAGGTGTATCTAAGAGTCTAACAGGTGGGTGAGTGTGAAGTGTACTACCTACAGTGCAGCCACCGGCTGCATTTGTGGTTCTGTACCAGTTGCTGCAGGCGTCAAGGGGCTCAGAGCATGTCTATAGCCCTAATGTTTTGCTAGTCTTTCAGTTGTACCACCTATTCTGTCAGCTGCACCTCCGGCCTGCTGGGTGCCTGGAAAAATAGTCTCATTGCTGTAGAGGTCTAACAACACAACAGCAACTCGAGTATGAGGGGGACGAAAAAAATCCAGACTTTATTTATTAAAATGGTGTATTTATTCTTACATGTGTAAAGTTCAGACACCTTCAAGGTACTCTCTGGATGATGCAGTACACCTGTTGAGATGCTTTTTCTACTGCTCAAAAAGGTTTTTGAACTTGTCCATTTGGGTGTATTTTAGGCTTCTGCCATTTTTTGTTTCACCTCTTTACATCAGCAAAACGTTTCCCTTTGAGGAATTTTTTCATTTGGAGAAACAAACAAACAAAAAGTCATTTGGGGTGAGATCGGGTGAATAGAGAGGGTGGGGCACAAGGGTCATTCCATTTTTTTATCAAAAACTGTTGAACACTCAGTGCAGTGTGGGCAATGTGCTTGTAAATCACCCATCATGAAATGGGCAAACATGTTGAAAGAATCTCCAAAATGAAAAATTCACTGAAAGCAGACAGTCTCTCACAACAATGCTAGCTGGTACATGGATGCTGATGGGTTTCTAGAAGCCTGTACCATAAGGGGCCTGCTTTCCAAATGATAATTCTGCTTTTTTGGGGCTCCCTCATATCCAAACCCTTCTGAGTCCAGCTCTGATGGCTTCTTACTCCAGCTCACTACAGGTCAGAAGACTTAGCACTTGAAGAACCAGAGGTAGTTCGTGGATGCAGCTCGTACATTATTCATGTGTTTGAAAGAATCACTGGGTGCGAGAGCTGTGACTGTCTGGCTTCTTTTGACTAACTCCACACCATGGGGCAAATCACTCAACTTCCCTCTGTGGAGTAGAGGGTTATATGGTTCAAGGAAACATTCTCACTTGGGGATGAATAATGCATGTTATTGTAGGATTTGATCAGTTGGTATCTCCAAGGAAGTTGAGACAGGGGTTAGACCTCAGAGTTTCTGGGTAAGAAAGACACCTTGTTAAAAATGCATCTTCTGGGTCCCACCCCAGAGGTCCTGATTCAGGTCTGGGGTGGACCCTAAGTAGCTAGGACCACAGGTGCATGCCACCATGCCTGGCTAGTGTGTGTGTGTGTGTGTGTGTGTGTGTGTGTGTGTGTGTTTTGTGGAGACAGGGTCTTACTATGTTACCCAGTCTGGTCTCAAACTTCTGACCTTAAGTGAACCTCCCACCTCAGCCTCCCAAAGTCCTGGGATTACATGCATGAGCCACCACACCCAGTCAGAAATCTACATTTTAAGAAGCTTCCAGATGATTCTGGTGAAGGCAACCTGGTTACCTCCCTTGGAGAATCAAGGCATTCATATTAATTATTTTCTTGTAGGGTTGTTGTAAACCTTAAAGTAGATCACAGAAATGCTTAGAATAGTACTTAACACATCACAAAATACTAATAAAATACAAATACTCTTTTCACTATGCTCCTCTTTCTGGGTTAGGTCTTGGAGACATAGCAGTGAACCAGGTAAATGCGTAGCTGCCCCCTAGTGCTCAGGGTGAAGGGAGGGGGAAGGCCTGTGGGGTCAGGGGTTTTGCCGAGTCCTGGGTTGGAATTGGAGGCGCTCTTCTGGGAAGCAGCCAGGAGCTTCCTACCCTTACCTGGTCCTAGAATTTCAACATAGGAAGACTTTGGGTGTGGCAACTCATTGGAAGGTGACAGGATACTTGTCTTAAAGACCTGTTTGCCGGGCTCTTTACAGAAGACGAAAGATCAGTGACGACTTCCCATCCTCTGGTTCCCACAACTAGCAAAGGGGGGCAATAGGCAGAGAGCTGCAGTGTCCCAGGCACTGTACCAGGTCCCTTCACATCAACCGCATCTTTTTTTTTTTTTTGAGTTGGAGTTTCACTCTGTCACCCAGACTGGAGTGCAGTGGCGGCTCCCGGCCACCGCAGCCTCGACCTGCTGGGCTCCGGCGATCCTTCCGCCTCAGCCTTCCAAGTAGCCGGAATTACAGGCATGCACTACCATGCCCAGCTGATTTTTTTTTTTTTTATTGTAGAGATGAGGTCTCGCTGCCCAGGCAGGTCTCAAACACGCGGGCTCAGGCAATCCACTCACCTCAGCCTCCCAAAGGCGCAGGATTACAGGCTGAGCCACCGAGCCCGGCTTCAACCGCATCTTTTAATCATTACAACAATCTTGTCAGGTAAGTGTCACCCCACATCTTTATATGTGAGAAAACCAAGTCTTGGATAGAGGACTTTACACCCCAGGCTCCGCAGCTAGAAAAATGGCAGCAGCGTCTCACTCCAAAGCGGCTGTTCTTTCCAATACATGGTAAGAATGTATTAGGTGCAGCTTACAAGTTACCTTCGATTCTCTAAGCTCCAAGTCTTCTCACCCTCAGATGCTCAGTTACTTCTGCAGCCCAGCCCCAGCATCAACTCACTCTTCCCAGATGGTTCCATGACTTGAGGCCAATACCCAGAGCCTACGACTCCACACACCTCTCCCAGACTCAGAGCAAGAGCCACACCATGGTGCATGGGGGATGGATTCTTTGACAGTTTCCAAAGGGTCAGGTGATCCAGCCCGGAAGTGTAGGAAACTGAACTCCACAAGGAATGAACGTTTTTAGGATTGTGAGTTACAACTGAGGCTCACTACATAAGTAGGTTGCATGCAGGTGAAGTTTGGGCTTCTAGTGGGCCCTCTCGCTGCCAGTAGTGGGCTGGTACCCAGTGTGTTTTCACATTCTCCCCTCCCTTATTCCTCCCTCCCCCCACAGCAGTGCCTAGCGTCTGCCAACTCCATCCTTGTACTCATGTGACCACTGATCAAGCCCACTTAAGAATGATAACATGTGGCATTCAGATCTGCTTCTGTGATGGTTCACTTAGGACGATGGTCTCCAGTTGCATAGGGAATGAACTTTGATCAATCGTGAGGGGTAGGCATCAGGAGGGATCAATAGGTAAATCCCCTCTCTGTGCTTTCCTCCAGCTCTGTCCAAGAGACAGCTTCTAGGCCGAGTGACAGGCTGGACTTCTGGACTCAAATCCTAGATCCAGGCCGGACTCGGTGGCTCAGTCTGTAATCCCGCGCCTTTGGGAGGCTGAGGTGAGTGGATTGACTGAGCCCGTGGGTTCGAGACCCGCCTGGGCAGCGAGACCTCATCTCTACAATAAACCAAAAAATTAGCCGGGCGTGGTAGCGCATACCTGTAGTTCCGGCTACTCGGAAGGCTGAGGCGGAAGGATCACTGGAGCCCAGCAGGTCGAGGCTGCGGTGGCCGGAAGCGGCCACTGCACTCCAGTCTGGGCGACAGAGTGAGACTCCAACTAAAAAAAAAAAAAAATCCTAGATCCATATGTTCCAACTATGTGACCTTGGGCAGGCTACTTAAACTTTCTGTGCCTCAGTTCCTTCATATGTCAATAAGAATACTAATAGTACCTCCCTCACGGGGTTTGGTAAGATTAAGAGAGACAAGAGCAACCCTCCATGCATCCAGAACAGACCCAGCTTCCTAAGACTTAGAGATCCCTGGCACGGAACTTGATATGTGATAAGGACTTAGTATGTGTTAGCTATGGCAGGTTATTACTATGATTCCCGTACTGAGCACCAAGCCTGGTACGGAAGAGCATCAGAAAATGCTTTCAGAAGGGTCGAATGCGTGAAGCCCTAAGCCACATTCTGTGGAGTGGAAGAAATCACAAGCAGAAGCCAGATGCCCAGGTGAGTGTCTTACCCCAGATGTGAGAGGTCACCATCCAGCGGTGTCCATCAGAGGACACTGCTCCAGCCTGCAGACGTTGACAAGCACCCCCACCAGCTTCAAACGGAGGGGTTCAGAATCATTTGTGTCAAATCATAGCTCAGCTAGGGCTCCTCCCCGGCCTCCGCAGCATGATGGGCAATCCATGCAGCCCTGGAGAAGTCTACAAGACTCAACACAGACTGTCCAGGTGGCTCTCACTTGGGGTGAATGGATGTTGGCCTCTTATTTGGTGAAACCGCAAGAATTTGATATCCTCACTCCAAATGGTAGTTCTTGACCAACAGTGAAGCGCCAGATCAGTTATCTCAATCCAGATATCAATGATGCACCCATCCCAGGGTAGGGCAGCCCTGGTCTCCAGAGGCCCACTCCACACAGAGGTCCTCCTTAGCCAGACAGTGTGGCCCACTCTCAAGAAACAGGGCCTCCCACAGCGAACGCAGGGAGCCTCTGCTTCAAAAGGCGGGAAGTTCCTCTCTGTACAGGAGAGCTAGGTCCACCTGGGGCAAGAGCATGGGTTCTGACTCCCAGGGTTTAAGGTTCAAACTCTAGCTCTGTTACTAATTGCAAAGGGGGACCCCCCAAAAAATAGGAACGTATTTATTAAAAATTGTGTATTTCTTCTTCCATGTTTAAACTGCAGTCACCTTTAAAATCCTCTCCAGTTGATACAATACTCTTATAAAGACACTTCTCTCCACTGGGAACTTGTCAGTTTTAATGCCTATTTGCGCTTCTGCCATTTTTTGTTTCACCCCTTCCACATCAGCAAAAGTCCCTTTGAGGACTTTTTTCATCCCAGCAAACAAAAAACAGTTGCTCAGGGTGAGATCTGACAAATAGGGAGGGTGGGGCATGGGAGTCATACCAGTTTGGGTAAGAAATTGCAGAACACTCAGCACAATGTGGGCAGGTGCACTCATAAATCATCCATCAAGAAATGGGCAAACACATTGAAAGAATCTCCAAAAAAACTCACTGAAGCTGAACGCAGCCTCTCCCAACAATGCTAGCTGGTACACGGATGCCAATGGGTTCCTAGAACACTTACCTAGAGGGGGAAGGCTGTACTACAAGGGGCCTGCCCTCCAAAAGATAATTCTGGGTTTTATGGGGGGCACCCCTCATATCTGGTCAAGTTTTTCTCTCTAAAACTCAATTTCCTTATCTACCAAAGGGCTATAATACCAATACCTACCTCACAAGTCGTGGTAAAAAAATAAATAAAAAACTTTCAACAGTGCCTAGCAGATGGTAAGCCCACAATAAATGTTTACCATTGTTACCATGACGATTTTCGTTTTTTGCTCTAGGGCGCACACACAAGAGGCAACGGTCTGTGTGTTTTGGTAGGGTTTCCCTTCAAGCCCGATGACCCAGCGGGCTGCATCCTCGCCACCAGACAGCAGCCCACGCTGGAAAGGTTACCGCTGGGAACACCACTCCAACTCAGTCCTACCTCGGGCATGCCCTTCTATGTTTTGAAATTAAAAGCCAATGGGAAATAAATATTTGAAAAGCCGTTTCTAAGTTAAACTTGAAGGAACAATCCAGGTAAGTCCAGCCTGGTCAGCGTTGTTTTGCTGTCTTCCCTTCAAAAAGATAAAGGCAGTTCAATTTGGAGGAGAGTAATTTACCAAGTGACTCTTCTATTCGGGTGCTGGCAGGTAGGTGAGGGGGTGCAGAGGGACCCTGCAAGGCACAGCTCCTGGCTCAGCCTGGCCCCGTTTCAACAAAAGCGCGGTGATCAGCGCCTAACCCAGAGAGGCACAGGAACATTTCTCCTCTAAACCAACCAGCAGGATTGTCTAAAGCAGGGAAACACTGCCACCTGTTGATCACACAGAATGCCCGTTTCTGTGAAGCAAATTTCCATGAATGCAAGCTTTAAAAAAAGTTAAACTAGGCCAGTGCAGCGGCTCACACCGGTAATCCAGCACTTTGGGAGGCCAAGGCAGGAGGCTTGCTTAAGACCAAGAGTTCAAGACCAGCCTGGGCAACATAACAAGACCTCGTCTCTACAAAAAACTCAACAATTGGGCATAGTGGTACACACCTGTAGACCCAGTTAATTGGAAGGCTGAGGTGGAAGGATTGCCTGATCCCAGCAGGTCGAGGCTGTGGTGGGCCGTGATTGTGCCACTGTGCTCCAGCCTGGGCGACAGAGTGAGACTTGACTCAAAAAAAAAGAATCTAGTCTTTTATTAGTGCTGAATTCTTGGAAAATCCAATGTCCTATATTTTGTGTACAGAATGTCAATTTGCACTCAAATAATGAGTCAGTATACTTAAAATCACCTTTGAATACCAATTCCCTATTCTCAAACTCACCTTTGAATAACGAGGTGCCCATTTCATTTACATATATATTAAAGTTAAGTAGGGTCAGAAGAGTACAGCAGTCTTGAACTTTGAGTCTGGAGTAGTGGGAGCCCTCCTGAGTAGCCACTAGTTAGCCTGGAACTGGGCAAGTCCCTGTGCTTCACAGGATCTCTGACCGATGGTGGTGTGGGGACTTCCAGCTCCCACACTATGTTGTTCTGGGGACCTAATAACACAGTGACAAGGCATTATGAGTGGATCTTCTGAATTAAAGATAACCTTAAAAATTTTATCAGCTGGGTGCGGGGGCTCACATCTATATATAATTCCAGTTCTTTGGGAGGCTGAGGCATGAGGGTAGCTTGCGGCCAAGAGTTTGGGGCCAGCTTAGGCAACATAGGGAGCCCTCATCTCTACAAAAAAAAAGTCAAAAAATTAGCCAGGCATGATGGCACATGCCTGCAGTCCCAGCTACTTCGAAGGCTAAGGCAGGAGGATTGCCTGAGGCCAGGAGATTGAGGCTGTTGTGAGCTGTGATCGTGCCACTACACTCCAGCCTGGGTGACAGAGCGAAATCCTGGCTCAAAAAAATTTTTTTAAATAAATAAATAATTATATTGCCAAGTCCTATTTTAATTAAATTAATAGAAAGAGTCCTCTTTCTGTGGACACCTTCCCAGTGTGGCACGCTGCCACAGTTCAGTGAGCCGGCAGCCAATCTCGAGCAAGAGATTGGCTGGGGACACAGCAGCACATCCATCCCCTCATCTCTCTCAGAATGTCTCCCCCTCATCCTTTCAAACAGGGGCAGGATGTGCCCAACCTACCCTTGGCTGTTACTAATCCAGGAGCCTGGATTCCCTAGACTGCTTGGGCACAGGGACCTCCGAGGCCGGAGGAACCCCCAAAGCCCTCGACTGGCAACCCACAGGAGCTTGCCACCTCTGACTGGCAGCCCGTGGAATCAGTCCCTCCCAAGCACCTGGACACCTGTGTGCATGGCCCTGGAGATTTGCGGGTGGGTGGCACCCCATGAGGATTGTCCGTCACATCTAGTGAGACAGGGGCTTGGAAGTCGGAGAGTCAGCCTTGGAAGGAGAGGGCTGAGGGGGTTCTGAGGTACTCTGCAGTCTTGATGTCCCATCTTGAAATTAACGTGTAAGATACATGATTGCTAAAATAAGAAACCAACTCTAAATTAAGTTAATTGAAAATGAAACTTATCCTGTGCAATTTTCCAAATACAGCTCCCATTGAACACATGAGTTATTTTTAAAATGTGCCTACTTGTCTTACCTCATTCACCTCAGATGAAGCTTCTGAGAATTTCTTTTTCTTTTTTCTTTCTACATTGCCCAACCTTGTCCTGAACTCCTGGACTCAAGCAATCCTCCCACCTCGCTGAAATGCTGAAATTACAGATGTGAGTTACTGCACTCAGCTAAATGCTTTATTTATTGTAGAGATGAGGTCTTGCTATGTTGCCCAGGCTGATTTTGAACTCCTAGGCTCAAGCAATCCTCCCGCCTCAGTCTCCCAAGGTGCTGAAATTACAGACATGGACCACAGCACTCAGCTAATTTTTTAATTTATTGTAGAGACAAGGTGTTGCTATGTTGCCCAGACTAGTCTTGAACTCCTAGGCTCAAGCAATCTTCCCACCTCAGCCTCCCAAAGTGCTGGAATTACAGATGTGAGCCACCACACCCAGCTAATTTTTTTCTTTACTGTAAGGAAGATGTCTTCCTATGTTGCCCAGGCTGGTCTTGAACTCCTAGGTTCAAGCAATCCTTCCACCTCGGCCTCCAAAGTGCTGGGATTACAGATGTGAGCTACCACATCCAGCTAATTTTTTTATTTATTGTGGGGAAGAGGTCTCACTATGTTGCCTAGGCTGGTCTTGAACACCTAGGCTCAAGCAATCCTCCCACCTTGGCTTCCCAAAGTGCTGGGATTGCAGTCATGAGCCACCGTGCCCAACCACCCTCTGAAAATTTGCCTTGGACTGCAGTGTGTACAGTCCTGTTAAAACGAACTGTCAGCCACACTCGCTAACAGCCAATCTCCTTTCTCAGGTAAGTCCCCCTCAGTGACAATGTGTGAATCAGAGACCTGTTCACCCTGCAGAAGAGTCTCCTTCTCGTAGATTCTTCCATGTCTTTCCAAGCCCCAACCAAGGCACAAGCTGCTCTGAGGTGGGGGTAGGGGGAGAGAAAGTCCTGATGTGTAGCTCATGCCAATTTCTGTGTTGCAAATATTCCCACCGTGGCCAATATCCTGCTACTGTCATGTGACCTAACACTGAGATGGGATGAGATTGCCTGGCGGCAAGTAACAGCCCACACACAACACTGCAAAAATGAACTCACACTCAAAGCTGATGAATTCTAAGACACACCCACTTTTCCTATACTCCTATACTTTTGTATAATGCATGAGACACTATGCATAATATAAAACACTATTTTAATAATCCGCCAAAAAAAAAAAAAGGCCTGCAATTCCACCCATTTTAGGGGAGACTGAGGTGAGAGGACCACTTAAGGCCAGGAGTTCAAGACCAGTCTGGGCAACATAGTAACACCTTGTGTTGCTACAAAAACTAAAAAATATTTAAACAGTTAGCTGGGCAGTAATGTGTGCTCAGCTATTCAGGAGGCTGAGACAGGAGGATCGCTTGAGCCCAGGAATTCAAGGCCGCAGTGAGCCACAATCGTACCACTGGACTCCAGCCTGGGCAACAGAGCAAGACCCTGCCTCTAAATACATAATGCACAAAAAAGGTTGATACAGAATTTCTTTTTCCACATACACGCCCCTCCCCCCAGAAAGCCTGGGAGAGTCCCCACCATCCCCTGCTGACTCCTGACAGCAGCATGGGGAAAGCAGAAAACAAGTACTTAACACAAAGTCAGAACAGCAGGACAAGGAGAAAAGCCTGAGAGGAAGGACCAGATACTGACAAATAGGACATGTGCAGAGAAGGCTGACAAAGGTGCTGGGGTCGCGGGGACGTCTCAGGCTGGCATCTGTTCCTCAAACTCGAACCCTGGCTGAAGACGCAATTAGCCGCAGGGTCTGCAGTCACGGGGAGCGGCCTCAGCACCCATCAGACCTGCAGGAAAGTAAGATGCTGACCAGCCAAAGCAGCGTCCCAGGGCATCACGAAGAGGTCAACATTGACATCGTTGGGCCCAGCCAAGTGGCCGCCTATGCCAGGCCAGGCAGCTCACACACCAATGCCACCTGTTGGGAGGGGACCAACCTCCGAAAACAAGTAGGAGGGGGTGAATGTGTGCTCTCTACCCTGCTGAGTCTCTCTCCATCCTCGTGCCCAGCTGTTGGCTGCCCTCCAGTTAAGCCACACAGGCTGGAGCACTGGTTAATCTGCTTCAATGAAGAACCCCCTTCAACAAGCAATTTGCATTTTATTAATGGAGTCATAGAGACAGGGAGGCCTTCGGGAAATCAGCAGTCAGGGCAGGCCTCCATGGCCTCAGATGGGGTCCTGAGAAGGCAGGGATGAGAGGGGATGGCAAATAACATGTCAGTGTTCATTAGAGGGTGACAGCCTTCTCCGGAGGACAGATGGGTTTACATTTCAGCATAAAATACATAATGGCCATCAGGAAAAATGCTACAGGCGACAATCTTCGTTTGAACTGGTTTATGACACTGGAATGGGCTATTCTGTCATTGACTTAGGACTTTTCTCTCCTTTTTCTCCTAGGTGCTGTATTTTTTAAATTTGTTTTTAAATTAAAGTGATTCACAGGCAATTTTGCTAATAGAATTATCTTTTGAACTTCAATACATAGTGAGACATCCTGAGGTATCATGGGAACAATCTGGAAATGACAGCAGTTTTTAAAACCTTTGTACAACACAAATTAATCAAAATTGACATGATTAACCAGAAAGCTCATCAGCAATGTCTGTTAAATTGAGCTCTATCTAGCTGTGTATGAGTTCCACACACTTTTTCTCCTTCCTATTCTTCTTTTTTTAATTTAATTTAATTTATTTTTGAGTCAGGGTCTCACTCTGTCACCCGGGCTGAAGTGAAGTGACATGTTCACAGTTTACTGCAGTCATGACCTCCTTGGGCTCAGGTGATCCTTCCGCCTCAGCCTCCCAAGTAGCTAGGACTATAGGTGCGTCCCATCACATCCAGCTAATTTTAAAATTTTTTTAGAGACAAGGACCCACTGTGTTGCCGAGACTGGTCTTGAACTTCTGGGCTCAAGCAATTCTCCTGCCGCAGCCTCCCAAAGTGCTGGGATTACAGATGTATAATCATGCCCAGCCTGAGTTTCACATACTTTTTATGTGCCATTCAACTTTTTAAAATGAAGTCTTCATAAACTACTCTCATTCTTTTCCTACCATTTTCTCAGGCAATTATTCAGTATTTTTTCCAAGATGTACTTTTGCATACCTATGCTCCTATAAAATGTATGTTGTTGTTTTGTAAGCTTGTACTTTATTTTTGTGAGTGGCGCTGTGTTCTTGTGTTCTATAGCTGGCTCTCTTTCTTGCTTTTTTAAATTGACAGTTTTGTCTTCAGGATCCATCCAAGCTTCCATCTGATCATGACTCGGCTGAGTATGCCTGCTGCAAAACATCCATTCTGCACGCCTGTCACATGTCGCCTCTGTCTCCTCATGAGGGGCACCAAGTTCATTTCCAACCTGTAATGAGCAACCACTATTGTTCTGGTGAGTGTTTCTTTGGAATAAGCACACAGAAGAAAACGGATGGGCCCCAGGGGAAACATATACTACATTTTTCTGAATAGAACCACATCACGCTCTCCAGAAAGATTGAACCCGACTCCTTCTCTTCAGCAGTGCATGTAACTTCCTTCATTTGCACTGAAAGGACATAACATGGAGTCAATATAGCCAAAGATCAGCCATTTTAACATTGCCTAGATCTGTCATGTTTCTCTAGCAGTTCACTTCAATTTAGTCACTAGCCAAGGACAGAACTGGTTTCTCAGAGGTAGCTATTGATAATTGTTTGACAATTCCCTCCCAGCTTGTTTTGTACTAATTAGCATCTTTCTCTCTCTTCTTTTTTTTTTTTTCTGAATAAGAGTCTCACTCTGTCACCCAGCCTGGAGTTCAGTGGCACGCTCACAGCCACCGCAGCCACGACCTGCTGGACTCAGGCGATCCTTCCACCTCACCCTTCCAAGTAGCTGGAACGACAGGTGCGTGCCACCACACCCGGCTAATTTTTTTTATTTATTGTAGAGACGAGGTCTCACCAAGTTGTTCAGGCTAGTCTCGAACCCCTGGGCTCAGGCAATCCTCTCACCTCAGCCTCCCAAAGTGCTGAGATTACAGGCGTAAGCCACCTTGCCCAGTTAATTAGCTTTTTTTATTTCAAGTACTTGCCTCAACCTGTAAGATCAGGTTCACCTAATCAGCCCTTCATGACACAGACAGACCCCATCACCATGGCAACAGTCATGTGACTAACCCACCCATTTGCCTGCTGTTTATCACCTGACATCAGTACCTACACATACTTACCTACCCTCGGTGATGACGTGAAGCAGACCACCACCCAATCACCTTGATGACCTTCCCCCATCAAAGGGAAGGGTAAAAAGGCATTCAACTTAAAACAACAGTCACCATTGCTCTGCTAAGATATAGTCTATCCATATGCTCTTTGAGCTGTGGCCTCCAAGTTTTCTTAGCCTTGGTTCCTTCCCCCCACCTACCTTGGGGAAATGAAGCTCTCTCTCTCTCCATTCACCATTGCCTTGCTAAACTACGGTCTGGTCATATGTTCTTTGAGCTATGGCCAGGCCATGTTTTCCTAATCTTTGGTCTACCTTGGGGAGGTGAATCTCCTCTCTGTTCTCTCTCTCCAATTTGCTTTTTAAATAAACTGTTTTCCAATCTAATGTCTGTCAATTATTTGCATCTTTCATGCGGCACCAGATCACACAGCCCCATCCCTGTGGGTCCATCCTAACATTTGGAGGCTCGAATGGGAAATATTTTTTATCTAACATTTTGAAGGTTACACTGAGACCTTTAACCTAACATTCAAAAACACCTGGCATCATCTAACTTCACAGTTTTAGCCAGCATAATTGGTATGAATTAATATCTTCTAGTTTAATTTGCATTGTCTGATTACTAATTCTTGAAAGTATCTCCTCATAGGTATTACATAGTATTATGTGATTAGTTTCCAGGGTAGCTGTAAATTGCCTGTCCCTGGACTTTACTCCTTTTTCTTTCTTTTTTTTTTTTTTTTTTTGAGTTGGAGTCTCACTCTGTCGCTCCTGGCCACCGCAGCCTCGACCCGCTGGGCTCCAGCGATCCTTCCGCCTCAGCCTTCCAAGTAGCTGAAATTACAGGCATGCACTACCACGCCCGGCTGATTTTTTGATTTATTGTAGAGATGAGGTCTCGCTGCCCAGGCAGGTCTTGAACCCGCAGGCTCAGGCAATCCACTCACCTCAGCCTCCGAAAGGCGCGGGATTACAGGCTGAGTCACCGAGCCCGGCTTTTACTCCTTTTTCTACTAGAGCTTCTGTCCTTTTATTTTTTATTTGAAGGAGTTTCTTGTGTAGTCTAAATATTAATCCCAGGTCTAGTTTAGGCATTGCAAATATCTTCTAGCCTGTCATCACTCTCTATCTTAACTTTGTCCTTGATGTTTTTCAATTTGTTTAATATCTATTGATCTAGTTCAAGCTCTCTATTTTTTTTCCTGTACCAATTTTAGCATTTCATATTTTTCTGTGAATTTATTTCTTCATCTATCTAGGCTCTCAAACGTAGTGACAGATAGGTGTCCAAATGTTCGTACATGCCCTTGTAATCTTGATACTGTGACCATCTCCCTCTTTCTATTCTGTATTTTAATTTATGTCTTTTCTCTTTTTTTCTTGATCACTTTTCCCAGAGAACTGTCTTGTTAATACTTAGCACACATTTTTGGTCAATCCTATTTATTGCTTTTGTTTTTTACTATCTTGTTGATTTATGCCCTTATAATTATTCCTTCTCTGTTGTTTGCTGTCTTTCTTTTGTAATTCTTCCATTAATTGCTCCCTTCATTTATTACTCATGTTTTGTGTTTCCTGATAGATATATTTAAAAGCAAATTTTCTTGAAATTTTTGACTGGATCTTACTTTTTTATGTGTGGTGTTTGCTGTAGTGCTAGCATGTCCTAAATTCATTTATGAGTTTAACGCAAAGGATATTAGTTGCATATTGTTTCCAAACATAAGGGATTGCTTAGCTGTGTCTTGTTGACTTCTGAATGCATTATTAGTTTTTTGTCCAATAGATGATCAATTTTTATAAATGTTCCATGTGTACTTGAAAAGAAGTCTTGGCTTGTTTAATTTCATTGTTGGGTCTTTGATATCCCTGTTTTATATTTTTGTCTGCTTGATCAATTTGTTTCTCTAACTATAGTTGTGGACTTATCTATTTCTCTCTGCAATTCTCTCAAAGGTTGTAACATTTTGAGGCTTTCTTGTTACATGCATGTATGTCCATAATGGATATGTCATTTCTTTCTATTTCTTTATGCATAGATAATGCCTATTATCTATCCTTTGTGATTTTTTTGCCTTAAATTCTTATTTTGTAAGACATTAAATTTGCTTCCCTGGTTTTCTTTTTGTTCATAATTACCTGGCATATATTTTTCTATCTACTTTTATTTTCCATTTTCTGTATTACTGTCCTAAGCATCTTTTTTTTTTAAGACAACATGGTGTATGATATTTCATTTTTTAATCCAATTTGAGGATCTGTCTTTGGTAAGTTTAATTCTTTTGCTACTTTATTAGGATTTGGTTTCAGTGTCTCATTTTCCATTTGCTTTACTTTCTTTTTATTTCTTTCATTTCTCTTTTCCTAAATTTCATTAGCTAAATCACATTTTCTGCTGCGCAATTAAACATCACTCATTCTCTCCTTGTCCTTATTGCAGTTGACCTTCCATACTCATGCTTACACATGTCATTTCCTTAAAGTTATCACTAACTATGTCATCTGCCCTGCTTTACTATGGGTCTCATGTTCCCTTGTCCCCAGGGCCTCCTCTCACCTTGACTCTGTACATCATGTTGATAAAATTCTAGTTCTAAGTTATTACACAAATATGTTTCAAGTTTTTAAGACATATCTTTACCAAGATATGTGATTACCCCTATTCCTCCTATAAGCCCTGCCTTGTCATCTGGATTTATTTCTCTTATTATTTAAGTATTTCCCATAGTATTTCAATATGGGGCTTCTTATGGCAAAACTTATGACACTTTATATGCCTAAGAGTATTTTTATTATGTCCTTACATTTGATTAACAGATTAGTTGGATGTAATTCTTTAACTCCAGAAAATTTATACCCATCATGTCTTCAAGTATTGCTTTTTGTCATTTTTACTTTTCTCTCTTTCTAGGTCTCTAATTATAAGGATGTTGACATTTCTCTGTCTTCCATATCTCTTACTTTAATCTGAAAAATACCTATTTCCTTTTCCATCTCAATCTTTTATATTGCATTCTGAGAAAAATTTTCAACCTGATTTCCCAACTCACTAACTGCTCTTTAGCTGTATCTATCCTGCTGGTAACCCCATCTGTGGAGCTCTTTGTTTCTTTACTTACCTTTTACATACCTAATAGTTCTATTTTGTTCTTTCTTGTGATGCTTTTATTCTTGTTAATCTATTTTCTTATTTCTTTAGGCATATTTACAAGGCTTATCTTAAATTCTTGATCCATCTGATCAAATACTTTTGCCATATGGTATAGATTTTTGCTTGTGTGTTTGCTAGTTGTATTGCCCTAGTCATTTTGACTTGTGAGCTTCTGTTTTGCTCCCTTCCTCTGCTTCACCTGCCTGGTCATGCTTCCCCTGCTCTACTTTTTGTTTTGTTTTGTTTCTTGAGTTGGAGTCTCACTCTGTCGCCCAGACTGGAGTGCAGTAGCTGCTCCCGGTCACCGCAGCCTCGACCTGCTGGGCTTGGCAATCCTTCCACCTCAGCCTTCCGAGTAGCCAGAATTACAGGCGCACACTACCACACCCGGCTAATTTTTTATTTATTGTAGAGATGAGGTCTCACCAAGTTGCCCAGGTGGGTCCCGAACCCGCGGGCTCAGGCAATCCACACACCTCAGCCTCCCAAGGTGCGGGATTACAGGCTGAGCCACCAAGCCTGGCTCTACTTTGTGATGTATATTAGGAAGAGCCTGATGGTGGCTTAGGTTCTGGCGGGAGAGCCCTAAGCACCATGGAATCACCACTGATTCCTGTGAGCTGCTGGCCTGGAGTAACCAGACAACTCCTATGGTAAGGCTTTGTCTTTACATATTTAGGATAAGGCAGGATTGAGAGAAGATAGTTTCCATCCCTGGGATTGTAGAGAGGGAGATAGTGGAGATCTGAATCTAGAAGGTCAGCTGTTCAGTCTACAGCTCTTTTTATCACTTCTTCCTCCTGGCAGGATTTGGTGCTGCCATGAACTTGCCCTGCAGACACCTGCACCTATAGCCCAGGCTATTGCCACAGAACTCTGCACAGAGGAGCCAGGCAATGACTGTCATCAGGCTGCTCCAGGGAGATGCAAGAACAGGCCTCAGAAAGCAGTCTCTTCACTGCTCCCTCTGAGATCCTCCACCCCCTCCAAGACAACAGTGCAAGACAATCTTTCCAGTGACTGGAAAGAGGGGGGCTTGTTTACTCATTTTGTTGTTTTGTTCATTTTTTTTCCCCAAATGTACATTTCCTTCTTGCTTCTGTTTCTGCAGAGTTGATTAGCAAGCAGCCTAATCTAGTTTCCCATCTTGGTAGGAACCCAGCTTAATACATGCAAATTAATACATGCAATTTAATGCCTGTAAGTCCCCTACATACGAACCTTCAAGTTATGAATTTCAATGCTGCACACCTGCGTTTTTTAATGTATTAATTCTCTCCACCAGGTGTCAGTATAGCCTGTTAAATACACACAGTACTACATAGCTGATTGTGTTCACTGAGTACCTGGGCTATCTTTTTGGACTTAAATTGGACTCACAAATGTGCTCTCAGAATAGAACTCATTCATATGTTGGGGACTTCCTGTAAATGACTGCGATTGATTAGCAAAGCTAACAAAGAGACAGGTCTTTCTTTCCAGGTTTGTTTCTGGTTTTGCTTTTAGCAGGAAAAGGTTTCAGTTGGTTACAAGGTATAGGTATATACCTGACACAAGGGACTAGGATTTTTTTTTCTTGTGTGCCCACTAAATTCAGGCATTTGCTAAGTACTAAATATGGGAGGTGGGTATGAAATGTACTCCACAAAACTTGTTTCATTTATTTCTCTACATCAGACCACCTGCCCTGGGTCCACACTCACCTGGCTAGTAGAAAAATCCATCCCAGTGAAGGGGGGAGAGTTCCCCGCCTTGGGGCACACAGAAGGCCCAGGGGAATGAGTCGTATGCAGCCTGGATGGTTCCTGCAAGGGCACCAATTGTCAGTTCCCATGGGCCCTGGCAGTCAGAGTCTCACAGTCTTGGGAGGCAGGCTACTCTGCTGCTTCCGTACCAGGTGCCAGCCCAGGGGCTTTTCTCTGAGATCCAAAGCAATAACTCATAACATACAATCTCCCTTATTCCAGAGGTACAAGCCACATTCTGAGGGATTTAACAGAAGTGGAATGGGACCAGCATCCACATGGTCCATGTCTACTGATCCTTCTCAGTTCTGGGGAATCTCTCCTCCCCGGCCATCCCACACTTTAGGGTCAACACCATTTCCATCTACTTCACTACAAACCACTTCCATCCCCTCTGGATTGGGACTCTTCTGCCTCCTCCAAAATGTGTTTGAAACAAAAGTGGTTTTTTGTTTTTTTCTCCCTGTAGGGTGTTGAGTTTAAGGACAACTCAGAACTTTAAAAACACAATCTCACATTTTCCAAGGATGAGGCTGGGGAAGATGAACCCATTAGTCTGCTGTTTTTAGATTCTCACCATACTGTGTCTGTGCTATGGCGTTTAATTCCCTCCCAGGCCCCGCAGGAGCAGGTTCGGTGCACTGCCCGGGCCCTCTTTGGCTGGTGCAGGAGAGGGGGGGGGCTCTTGGCCGGGCACTCACTCTTCTTACCTGGGGTCATGGCCTCTCTCCAGGGCAACCAGTGTCCAGGGGCTGGTTGACAGGGGATTGTGGGTGAGGTACAAAGGGCCTGGTCCCCTTGACTCAGGATGGTACCAACTCTGAAAGGAGCACATTGGAGCACCCTGGGAAACTGATTGAGTGAATCCTTGTGAGTAACTGTCCCGACTGCCCCCCTGCCCAGTCCTGTCCCCAAGGGTGTCGGCCCTCACCCCCATCTCTGTCTCAGAGCAGGTCCACAGGAACCGGACCTAACATAAGCCCCCGAGAGACAGGTATCAACATTCCCACTTTACAGATGTGGAAACTGAGGCCTTGGAAGCTTACACAACTTGGTCAAATGGGAAACGGTATTTGATGACAAAATCTGTCCGACTCCTAAGCCTTTGGCTACGTTTTTTGGTCTGAGGGATTCTTGCCCTCACTTGAGCAGGAGTATGGAGTAATAGCACCCACTCGACTGTTCACTACCAGTTCCCTCTGCCAGGCACCTGTCCTTTCATGCCCCAGGCCCACCATTTCATTACACACACACACACACAACACACACACGCACGCACGCACGCACGCAGGCACACACACTTCTTTGTGCCAGGCTTTCTACTTTTTTCATGTCAAAAATTCCCAAATGGGAGTGGAAAACCCTGAGTCACGAAGCTACATTTCAAATGCCTTTGCAACTTCTGCAGCAAAATGCCCAGCCCCCGGGAAAGAGGCATAAGGCCCTGGCTGATTGGGCATCCCTCAGCGAGGAGGTTGTGCTTTCCCCACAGGGTCCTGAGGGGAGAGAGGCTGCCAGTGAGGCTCCAGGGATGGCTGCCTGCCCCCTCCCCTATGGATCCTCATCAGACTTGCATGCTTGCCCTCCGCCTCCATTCCTGGAGAGAGCAGAGTCAGGGTGTGTTTTTCCGTTTCCAAGATAGAACCAGGAGTTGGAGCATTCTTCAAGAACAAATGCCATCTGCTGTCAGAGCGCAGCTAATAACTCTCCTTGCTGGGCCTTCATTAGAACGTGTTCCCTCCCTCCCTTCTGTCCCTCCCCCTCACCCCTGCATGAACCTGCCACCTGCTGAAAGCCTTCTAAGTGTGAAAGCCTTTGGTGTTTGCCAGGAACTTTGAGAGAGGCAGTGCAGTTCATGTTGTAGCAAAAGTCCCCAGAGCCTGCCTGACTCACAAAAGAGCCCAGTTTGAGTGTTACAGCCCACCTGGCACCCAGGCCTGCTGCTCCGGCTGCAAAGGATGGCCGGGCACGGGTCCCAAGAGGTGCCAAGAAGAGAATCAGAAGAACTGCCCGATGATTTCTAGCCTCTGAGTCCTCCTGTGCACAAACCATATTGTACAACTCTTGCAGGGGACCCAGAATGACTGCAGGACTGTGGGTGACTGTGTGGTCCCCTGAGACCTGGCCCTGGCCCAGCACCCATGCTTTCCTGGCGCTTCTCTCACAAAAGTGTCAGTATGTCACAGCACACAAGGAGAGGGCAGGGACCCTGGGGCTGTGCTGTGGCTCCTGGAGTAATCTGCAGTCAGAGATGCTCCAGGACTGTCAAGACCCCTGAAGGAGCTGGGGTTGGGCTGGCATTTGAAGCCACAGGTCTGGCTCCAGAGGCCGGCCTCAAACTCCAGCCTATAGTTGCAGCCTTTCTCTGTGGGTCAAGACAATAGCGTCACAGGTCCTACTGGGGTTTTTTTCTTATACATTATATTAAAGTACTGGAAGAATAGGAAAGTCAAATGGGTCACCTTGAAAGCAAAGAGGACATCACCACTGTCAGAAGTGCAGAAGCTTGTGGTTGGCCCAGCCTCAGCAGGGGCTCCCTCCTCCTTTACCCTCAGGCCATGCAGCCCCCCACCTCCTCCCTTCCCCTGCAGGTCCCCATCCAGTGCTGAGGAGCCCAGCAGCTCCCCACCTGCCCCCTGGATGCCCACCACGTCATGTCTGTGCCCAGCAGAATACTCACTGAGTCTCCGCTATGAGCCAAGCCCTACCTCAGGGTTGCAAGCATGATGGTGGAGATGAGGGTATACCTAAAAGCCACCAGAGCTTACCATGCCGGGGAAGACCAGCACTAACCACAGAGTTAAACAGTCAAAAGTGAAATGGTAGCCGGGCTCGGTGGCTCAGCCTATAATCCCGCGCTTTGGGTGGCTGAGTGAGTGGATTGCCTGAGCCCGCGGGTCCAAGACCCGCCTGGGCAGCGAGACCTCATCTCCACAATAAATCAAAAAATTAGCCGGGCGTGGTAGCGCACACCTGTAGTTCCAGCTACTCGGAAGGTTGAGGCGGAAGGATCGCCGGAGCCCAGCAGGTCGAGGCTGCGGTGGCCGGGAGCGGCCACTGCACTCAAGTCTGGGCGACAGAGTGAGACTCCAACTCAAAAAAAAAAAAAGTGAAATGGTAACCATACCAAGAGGCAAGACAATGAGGTACATGGTACCCCGAGGGCACATAATGGGCCTGCCCTCACCGGCTGCCTTAAGAAGTAGTGACTGAGTCCACTCTAAGGGACCTGCAGCTTGCCCTCTGCCTCCACTTGCACACCAAAAAAAATTATATGCATAAAAAAAGGCAAAGCGGGGAGACAGCTGTTCTAGGAAGAGGAGACTGCAAGACTGCATGTGCTAATGCCCTGTGGCAAGAGGGAGAGTGGGCCTCCAGAGAACTGAAAGAAGGCTGGTGAGGGTGGAAAAGGGAGACCAAAGGGGTGTGTTGTCAGCTGAGGCCAGAGAAGGGCCAGAACAGGTAGAACAATGGAAAATATTTTAAGTATTTGAAGCAGTCACATGAAGCAATCAGATTTGCATTTTTTAAAAGTCACTACAGGCTGCAGCAGAGAACAAAAATCAGAATGGATATGAGTTAGCCATATGGTTCATGCCCATAATTCCAACGGTTTGGGATGCCAAAGCGGAAGGATCGCTTGAGGCCAAGAGTTTGAAACCAGCCTGGGCAACATTGTGAGACCTCATCTCTACAAAAGATCAAAAAATTATCTGAGCATGATGGCATGGGTTTGTAGTCCCAGATACTTGGGAGGCTGTGGCAGGCACTCAGGGTTGGGAATTTTATCTGGGATGGAGGTGGTCTGGACCCATGGGCATGGCGAGGTCCCCCAGGGAGCAGTCATAGGGTGGAAGAGGAGAAGAAGATGGTGGGTGCTGGAGAGACTGCTGATATGGGCTGATAGAGGCTGGACACAGTGGGTGACTCATGCCTGACATTCCAGCAGTTTGGGTATTCGAGACAGAAGAATCCAGCCTGGCAACAAAGAAAGACCAGCCTGGGCAACAGAGAAAGACCCTGTCTCTACAAAACAAATAAGAATATTAGCTGGGTGTGGTGGCACACACCTGTAGTCTCAGCTACTAGGGAAGTTGAGATGGGAGGAACGCTTGAACCCAGGATTTTGAAGTTGCAGTGAGCTGTGATTGTGCCAATATACTCCAGCCTGGGCAACAGAGCAAGACCTGTCTCCAAAAAAAATTATATGCGTAAAAAAAAGAAACAGCTGTTGGAAGCCAACCCACCAGGCCTAGAAGCCCACCCCTGTGAGAGAGAGCTATGGCTGCCATTGTGTCCAACTTTTATCCTCCAAATCATTGTTCGTGTTTTACTTTGTGCCATCCTCATGCTGACCCCCTCCCTGTGGGCAGCCTTCCTGGCAACAGGCCAGAGGCCTCCTTCCCTTGGAATCGTTCATTAGTTAGGACCAGCACCTTCATGCCGAGGAAGTGGTCCCCAGATCAGTCTGCCTGAGGGCCCAAGCAGCAGATGTCTAAGAGGCGGTGAGGCCACCAGAATTCCCACCACTGTGACGCAGCCAGCAGGAAGAGCAAAGTGAGTCTCCCCTGAGAAAGGCAGTTTGGAGAGAGGCCAGGGCCTGTCCACTCCTAGTCACACGGGGTCCTGGCTGGAGGCAGCCTGTGGAAGCAAAGTGAGGTTGGAGGCTGGGAACCTATGAGATCCAGGATCACGCAGGCTGTCACCATGCCTCCACTGCAACACGGAACTGTAGTTCTGTGACCTGTGTGTGTTTCTGTGGAAATCAGTTGAGGGGAAAGACTAGACAGTGTATTGTGGTTGTCACCTACCATGTGAGTGCTCTGAATTTCTACTTAGCACACTTGTGCCCGTCAGAACAGATAGGAGCTCAAAGAGTCTCCAAATGTCACAATTTCTGGTAATTACAGCCATGCACAAACAATAAAAGAAGCTCAACAATGGATCTGATTTGAAACATTAACTTTCCAAAATGCTCACAAATGAATCCTTTCATCTGCAATCCACTCCTATTTTATTTTTTTCTCCTGGCGATAGAAAATAGACAATGACTGAGAAAAGAATTGGGGAAACTTTCCACGTACATAATTTGTGTCTAGAAAAACATAGAAACAAACACTTCACTGAAATGCACAAAGTGATTCCATATGCAATCCGTTATCAGTGCAGAAAACCTTCTAAGATAGGTTCGGCGCAAGAAATCCTCATTGAAAAACATCTGTGATTTCAGGCATGTCAAGCCTGAAGTATGCATGTATGGATGTGTGGGTGTACATGTTCGCTCCCCATAATAGGGTCCCTGTGCGCCCCGCTCTCTGTGTCACCCACGCATAAGTGGGCACGGAATGATTAAATAACAAAACCCCAAGCTGCTGTACCCAAGGAGAATGTCTGATAGAGCAACATAAAAAGTTGCATAGCGTCAGTGACGGCAGTGTGGTGGGAAGACTTGGTAACCATAGCAACTTGCTTTAGAAGTTGTTCTTTCCCTGCCGAAAATCAGGTAAGCCTTGTCACCCTCCCACTGCCACACTGCAGGGTGAGAAGCCACTCGAGAGGCAGCAGGCCAGCCGCGCAAAGATCACACTGAGGGAAGTGCCTTAAGGGTGGGCACTCCGTGGGTATATGAGGGAGCAGATGGGGAACAGGAATGAGTCGGACAGTTGAGGAAGGTTGTGTGTGAAGAGTGGGCTTTGGGCTCTTGAAACAGAATAAGAAGTATCTGTGATGAATACATTGTGACCATTCTGATGGGAAACAGAAAAAGATCAACACACAGTCAAGAAACGAGACAAGTTCCTAACAGGAACCTTATGGGGTAGGGACATTTCCTTCTGGCTCCTGGATGAGGCTTCACTGAGTCCACAGGGAAGAGGACCCAGAATTAACACCAGAGCCCTGCCATATACAGATAGTCTGTAGTTGACAGCAAATGTGTGGGGTTTTTTTTTTTTTTTAAAGTTTAACTACTAGTAAACTGTATAGTTGACGCCAGAGGGTAAGCTCAGTAGTTCCTTTCATCAAACCCGTCACATTGTCATTAAAAACCCTGGAGTAGTAGACTGGGTGGGGTGGCTCACACCTGTCATCCCAGCACTTTGGGAGGCCAAGGTGGGAGAATTGCTTGACCTCAGGAGTTCAAGCTCAGCCTGGGCCATGTAGCGAGACCGCATCTCTCTTAAAAAAAAAATCCTGATGGGAATGCAAACTAGTGCAACCTCTTTGGAAGACAGTGTGGTGATTTCTGAAAGAACTAGAAATTGACCTTCCATATGACCCAGCAATTCCCCTATTGGGAATATACTCGGAGGAACCCAAATCATTCTACAAAAAAGATACCTGCACACATATGTTTGTTGCAGCTCTATTCATAATAGCAAAAACATGGAACCAACCATGCTACGCATTGAAGCTGGGCTGGATTTTAAAAATGTGGTACATATACACAATGGAATATTATGCAGCCATAAAGAAGGACAAACATATGGACTTCGCAGCAACTTGGATGAATTTAGAGTCGATCATACTCAGTGATCTATCACAGAAACAAAGAACAGAGTATCATATGTTCTCTCTCATAAGTGGACCTTGAACAATTATCATAATACTATAAGAAAGAGATTGGCAGTAGTGGGAAACTGTCAGGGGAGGAAGGTGGGATTGGCAGTTGGCAGAAACTGCTAGGGGAGGGATGGGTACACCTACCAACAAGGGTACCTGCATAATCAGCGTTTGTATACCTAATCCTGAATTGCACCCCACATCTTTTTAAAAAATCAGCCAGTTGTGGTGCCTGTATTCCCAATCACTTAGGATGCTGAGGCAGAGGGATCCCCTGAGCTCAGGAGGTCGAGGGGCAGTGAGCTGTGATGGTACCACTGCACTCCAGCCTGGGCAATAGAAGAAGACCCCAACTCAAACACACACACACACACACACACACACACACACACACACACACAGAGCCTGGAGCAAAGAAGAGCTCCTCAGATGTGGCTAGACAAATGTTACCATGCCAGATGTGGCCCTGTGACCTCAGTAGCCCGCTCTCTATTTGGGGAACAAGGAAGCATCTCTCTCAGCGAGTCAGGTCTGGTGTTTTATGCATGACTTTGACTCGGGCTCTGTCCATGCAACCTCACCGTGGCAGAAGACTCAGCCTCCTGTCTTCCTCTGACCTCACGGGAGGCTCTTGATCCCTGGCCTTTGTGGGACCTTCCTTCTCTTCCCCAAATCCATGTGAGCCAAGCCTTGGGCATCTCCCCTCTGGTTGCCTATGTGACTTCATCTCACGCTGTGGTCCTCTCTACATCTGCATATTCATGTCTCCTGCATTTATTTCTGCTGCTCTGGACTCAAGACTGGTAGAGCCTCCCCTTCCTGGGATGCCCACGTGACGCCCACAGACATCTCAGACACAGCCTACCCCCCATGGTCTTCTCGCCTAGATGGGCAGTTACACCATTAAAGTCATCCCAAATATGAGGGGGACCCAAAAAAACAGAATTATCTTTTGGAGGACGAGCCCCTTGGAGTACAGGCTTCCCACCTAGGTGAGTATTCTAGAAACCCATCAGCATCTATGCACTAGCTAGAGTTGCTGTGAGTGGCTGCATTCAGTTTCAGTGAATTCTTTTTGGAGGTTCTTTCAATGTGTTTGCCCATTTCATAATGGGTGATTTACCAGCGTACCTGCCCACACTGGGCTGGGTGCTCAGCAGTTTTTGATCAAAAATGGCATGATCCCTCCATGCCATTTCACCCTTCCTATTCACCCGATCTTGCCCTGAGTGACTTGACTTTGTTTCCCCGAATGAAAAAGAGGTGAAACAAAAAACAGCAGAATCACTAAAGGCATCGACACGGACGAGTTCAAAAACTGTTTTGAGCAGTGGAAAAAGTGTCTTGATAGGTGTATTGAATCCAATGGAGAGTCCTTTGAAAGTGACTGAAGTTTAAACACATATGAATAAATACACAATCTTTATAAATAAATTCCAGGGTTTTTTGGGTCCCTTCGTGTGAGGCCGCCCCTTCACTCTTCTCCCGTCCTTGGGTCTCAGGCTGCTCCCAGCCGCTAGCAGCTCTGGCCTGGTTGCACCGTGGCCTCCTGAGTGCCCTGCCTTGACCCCTCCCCTTCCCTACAGTCTATTTTCACACGACCAGAGTCTTTTTTTTTTTTTTTTGAGTCAGAATCTCACTCTGTCGCCCAGATTGGAGTGCAGTGGCCGCTCCCGGCCACCGCAGCCTCGACCTGCTGGGCTCCGGCGATCCTTCCGCTTCAGCCTTCTGAGTAGCAGGAATTACAGGCATGCGCCACCACGCCCAGCTGATTTTTTGATTTATTGTAGAGATGAGGTCTCGCCTGCCCAGGCGGGTCTCAAACCCGCAGGCTCAGGCAATCCACTCACCTCAGCCTCCCAAAGGCGCGGGATTACAGGCTGAGCCACCGAGCCCGGCTCGGCCAGAGTCTTTACCATAATATTATAAGAAAGGGATTGGCCGTAGCGGGATACTACTGCAGGGGAGTCAGATCCTATCACCATGTTGCTCAAAACCTTCCAATGTCATCATGTCACACTAGGAATAAAAGCCCGAGCTCCGCCAGGGCCCCGAGCCCTGCAGGAGAAAGTACACATCCCCTCCAGCCTCCCTGACCTCTCCCCTCCAGCCTCCCCGGGCCTCTTCCCTCCAGCCTCCCCGGGCCTCTTCCACCATTTCAGACATGGCTTCAGAGCTTCTGCCATGCTACTCCCTCTGCCTGGAACTCCTGGAGAAGCTCATTCCCACCATCCAATTTCCTGCTCTTTCTGGAGAGATCCCCCCCGCCTGTTTCACAACTCCTGCCCCAATCCTTTTCCATCCCTCCATCCTGTTTTGTTTGTCTTTCCACACTGGTCACCGCCTGGATGTTCACAGGTAACGGGTCTTGCTCAATGGAACGTGAGGTTCATACAAACAGAGACTATTTGTCGTCCACTGCTTTCCCCGCAGAATAGTGCCTGGCACATGGCAGGCAATCAGCAAATATTTGTAAATGAATGAACAAACTCACGCATCAAGAAGACAGCTGCGCATTTGTGTGGCACGCTGGCTGTGGCATGTAACGGGTCAACAGTTTTCAAATTCCTTTTGATTTTGCTGCTAAATGCTCCTTTAACAAATCAGGTGCTCAAATATATCATTCTGCCAGAGCATTTAAAACACTTGGGGCGAAAACATGGCGCTGTCCCCTGCCTCTGGCATAGAAGAGACTTCAGAAATTTAGCTCATTGAGGAGTCTGAATGAATGAGAACAGGATTTTCGAGCTAGAAAAGACTCCTCTCTACACCCTCCTCCCCAGGAGCAAATATAAACTGTTCTTCCTGAGCTGGACAGCTTGGGAGGAACTGGCCGGAACTCACTCTCCACGGCATCTTCCCAAAGCAGGTGACTCTCCCAGGGGAAATCGCCATCTAGTTGTTAAATAAACGAATAACATGCTCTCCACATTATTATGGAATTGTAAATGGCACCTACCATGAATTGAGCATTAACTTGACATTCACTTGTTTAATCCCTGCAGCACCCAGGAGGTGGTATTGTCAGTCATTACATTTCACCATGAGAAACTAAAGTGCAGAGCAGCTGACTGACTGGTCCAAGGTTGCAAAGTCCATAGGATGTAGAGTCAGGGCTCAGCTCAAGTAGGTTTGGTTTCAATCTTCACGCTCTTCATCGCCTGTGTAGTTCCTGCACTTAGCTAGAAGAGGCCTTCTAGACCACTGGGTTCAAGTTCCTCATCTTAACAAGGAAAAAGCCAAGGCAATGAGACATTGGGTGACTTGACCGCGGTCACACAATGCGTTATGGACTACTGGTGGGGGTTGGGGGCCCAGGTCCATGTTCCCTGTTCTTTTCAGTAGGCTTGGAAAGTCCTGGTGAGATATTACTGACCCCAGTGAGTGGGCAACAAGGATGTTTTGTGATGAGCCAGCCTTGACTACTAACTGCTAACCTGCAGACCAATGGCAGAAACTATCTCAAGTATCCTATAAAGGAGGGTTAGGGTTACTTTATCTTAACTCAGTTTAAGTGGCAAAGTATGCCTTTGTATTTGGATTTTTTTTTCTCCTTTTTCCTTCTTTTATCACAAGGTATTGTGCAGCATCTACTTAGAAAGTACACTTAACTCACCTTTGTTCTGCTGCTTCCAGTGAGAAATTATAATTATTTTAAACCTGATGCAGACTATACCCTTATATCTCTTAATTTTGCTACATTCAGAGACTAACTGCTTGATGCTGCCCAGATGGAGTCTTAGTAGCTATATTGCATTGCCAGGACACACTCTGACGCTCTAATCCCCAAACACACCTGTGAAATATGTGGCACCGAGCCACATATTTCCCTCTGAACCACAGTTTCCTCATTTTTAACACACGAGCATGGACCTGAATGGTCTCTGTCTTACTCTGTGGTGCCATGTGATTCTACATACGGAATAAAGGCCATAGTTATAAGTAGCACTTTTTTGTTACCAGGCACTGTGCTAGTGTTTAATGTGCATTTCTCTTGACATCCTCACAGCATCACTGGAGAATAGGTTCTATTATTAACGCAGTTTTACAGATGAGGAAACTAAAGTTTCAAGAGGTTAAGAAGTTTGTCAAGGGCACACATACAAGGGGAACCAACAAAAAAACCACAAAATTATCTTTTGGAGAGGGGGTACACTGATGCTTAGTGGGAGGCTACCCCCACTAGGCATCAGTGTACCAGCTAGTGTTGCTGTGAGAGGCTGTGTTTGGCTTCAGTGACTTTTTGTTGTTGTTGTTGTTTGGTTTTTTGAGATTTTTTCACGGCATTTGCCCATATCATGATGGGTAATTTACGAGGGCACCTGCCCATACCATGCTGAGTATTCAGCAGTTTTTGATTGAAATCAGCATGACCCCCATGCCTCACCCTCCCTATTCACCCGACTTCTTTTTGTTTTTCCAAATGAAAAAAAGTCCTTCAAAGGGATACGTTTTGCTGATGTGGAAAAGGTGAAAACAAAAATGGCAGAAGCACTAAAAGGCATCAAACATGACAAGTTCAAAAACTGTTTTGAGCAGTAGGAAAACCATCTTACTGGGTATGTTGCATCTAACGAAGAGTCCTTTGAAGGTAATTGAAGTTTAAACATGTAAGAATAATACACCATTTTTAATAAATAAATTCAAGGTTTTGGGATCCTCGTGCATCAGGTGAGCAGCACAGCTGGGATGCAGAGCCTGGCGGTCCTCTAGGTCCTATGCTCTCTGCCACTCTGAGGTGAGAGGGTGCTGTCTTGCATAACTATGGAGAGTAGAAGTGCCACAGAGCACCCTCTTTCCCACTACAGATGGAGAAACCAGAGCCAAGAGAATTGGAGTGACTTGTCCAAAGCTGCTTTGTCAAGTAGTGGGAGAGCCAGCATGAATTCTTTTCCTGGCCCCTTTGTTGTTCCACCAGGTGGACTCTGGGACAGGGATATCTCTTCTGTCAATAAGACTCTAGGACCAGTTTATTCCCCTTTTGTCCAGGAATACATTAAAAACAGATTTTGGAAGCTGTACACATCCAGCACGTATGTGACTTACAAATTTTTGTGACTGACTTAAGCTGGGCCCTCAGTCTCCTTTTTTTTGGCAAAATAAAATTTTGTTTGGATTTTGGGCTTGGAATCCAGTCTGGGTGACACAAGGATGCCATGTGGCTGCCTGCGATGATCAGTCCTTCCCCCCAGGAGCTGTGCACACAAGTCCACTGAAACATGGGTGTACAGAAGACTGAGACAGAACTGAACTTGAAGTGCCTGTACCTTCCCCACATGCTAGGCCCAAAACAATCGGTGCTCTCCATCACACCGTCTACAGATGTTTGAACGAAAAACACTTTTAGTTTAGGGAAACGATTCTCTTGCTCTGGCTGTACAATAGAGGGACTTTCACCAAAGAGTCAGTCATCCTATGGTGCTCACCTACCCGTGAACCCACAGCACACTCAAAAACCGTTGATGGAGTTTGAGTGGGAACAGGATATGGGAAACTGTATGTTTTGGGAACGTTGGTCAGGTTGCTGTATCCATAGTTCATTGAGAGAGGTTTTTTACGGTATTTTCTGGAAAACAGCCAGGTCTGCTGATGCTTCAGCTCCTTGGCTCAGGGCTTCCTGGGTCTTCCCACAGTTCCCTGGGGAGCTTATTGGACTTTCTCTCTAGAAGTTTTTATTCCACGTAGAACAGTCTGAAGTAGGTATCTCTATACTACTCTCTCCTTATTATATTAATTTTGAGAAGATATTGTATTCACATGTCACAATAGTCCAAAGGAACGCAACAACAAAGCATCAAAAATGAGTCTTCTGATTTTTCCCTCTCAGTTCTGTTTCCTCCCCAGAGTCACCAGTTTCCAGTTCTTGGGGTGTCCTCACAGAGGTGGTCAAACAAGCCAATATTCCGTGTGTGGATGAATCCAAGTAAGCCCCTTTTAAGCCTGTTCAGTCACTTGCTTTCCCCCCTTTCCTCTTTGATCCCTACAATCCCATGTGCAGGCCCTTCTTCTTTTAAGTCGTTGGTAAGGAGCATGGAAAGGGACATGGCAAGGGTCTAGACAGAGGACCCAGAGCCTCAGAGGTTCTCACTGTCATGCTTCTGAGGTCCTTGTCCAGGAGCACCTGAAAATTTCCCGCTCACCTCCTTTCTCATCCGTACCTGAGGACTCAGCCCGTCAATCCTGTTGTCTCTTCCCCAGCCTCCCGAGCCTCTGCCCATGCAGCACTGAACTGACCTCTCACTAGGAAGTGGAATTTACAGTTAAGGTAGAACAATGCTTGCCAACAGCAGATCATGCAGGGGCTTTCTAACCTCATCTGGAAACTGTACATCTCAGAGGAATTCCTCATCCACAGTCACCCTGAGCAACCTTTCACATAGTCATTTGGGTAACTGACAAGGGTCTGGGCTGTGATGCTAAAAGTTGGAATTCAAAGGAAGGGGCCAATAGAAGAAACAATATGAAGAGAAAGGTGAGGCCACCTGATAACAGACCAGGTTCAGGGGATGGAGAGAGAGAAGTGAACGGCTCTCTATGTCTTAGAATCCAGATTTTAAGCTCAAGAGACCAGAAGAAAGGTGGGATCATTGTCAAACAAGACATGCTTTGTCAAAGGCTTTCAAAAGCCTTATTTTTTTTTCTAGGTTGAACACTGTAGTCATCAAATTTCAGAGGCAGGCCAGGCATGGGAAAATCTGGGAGGTACCAGTTTGTCTCCAACACTTTACTGTACCTTTTCTGTCTCTCATCTGTCTGGTTCCACGGGCTGTTCTTCCACAGGGCTGCCTGTCACGTAACTCCTGCTAAAGTGATGAACAGTATCAGGTGTGGGTGAAAGGTGACAACTACACCCTCTCCCAGGGGTAGCTACATTTTAAAAGGAGGCTCAGGAAGAAATAAAGCGTTAAGACAAAAAAAAAAAGCATGCACCTACAAGTTCAGAATTAATGAATCCTAGAGTTATTATTATTACTTTTTGGGCAAGCTTCTAGTCCCCAAATCACACTGTGGTGCATTCACCACAGGTTAATTCTGTTCTATTGGGACCACTGAATTTCAAATCTTTCCTTGACTGAACACAGACTATGAACCTACTGATGGAATGTTAGGATTATAATAGTGTGAAGCATAAGGGTACTTTCTAGCCATACATTCAATTATTTTAAAAGATAACAATAGACGCTGGATAATTTTTTTCCATATTTCCTGACAATCTCTTTTGGTGGGGTTTTCTGTGGTCCATAATTGGTCTACCCTTACTGCGCCTGTATAATGTTTCACGTCTTGTTGAAGAAGAGAGAAAATTCCATCACTACATCCAAAGCTTTAATAGAACACATGGCTCTTCTGAAGAGACAATT
This sequence comes from Cephalopachus bancanus, assembly GCA_027257055.1. Lineage (NCBI taxonomy): Eukaryota > Metazoa > Chordata > Mammalia > Primates > Tarsiidae > Cephalopachus > Cephalopachus bancanus. The sequence continues at coordinate 2,838,939 of JAPVLO010000209.1, forward strand.
CCCTATCACCTCTGTAAGTTGAACATAGCTTAAACAACTGATCTGTTATTATGGGCATGTACACTCAGACCAGAGCCAGGAACTCAATAGTGTACACATACGACAGTCACCATTTCCAGTCCATTGGGTTGACCTGAGGTCCAGTCAAAGTAGCCTGATTCTTAGCCTCCCCCAGGCATCTGACATTCCACACTGTGGAAAAGGCAGGATAGCATAGTGGTGAGGAGCATTGGCATTGGCGGCTATTTGGGATACATTCCAAGACCCCATGAATACTTGAAACCGTGGGTAGTACTGAACCCTATTTGTTAGTAGTCCCCAACCTTTTTGGCATCTGGGACTGGTTTTGTGGAAGACAATTTTTCCACAGATGGGGGTAGGGGGATGTGCAATCAAACCTCACTGCTAATGTTAATCCGTACTTGCAGTTGCTCCCCAGTGCCAGGATCACTGCCTCAGCTCCACCTCAGATCGTCAGGCATTAGGTTCTCATAAGGACTGGAAGACCTAGATCCCTCCTGTGTGCAGTTCACAATAGGGTTTGCGCTCCTACGAGAATCTAAGGCCACTGATGATCTGACAGAAGGCAAAGCTCAGTTCTCCTGCCACTCACCTCCTGCTAACAGGCCATGGCCCAGGGGTTAGGAACCCATTATATGTATGATGTTCCTTTCCTATTCACACATACTTGTGATAAGGTTTAATCTACAAATTAGGCACAGGAAGAGATGGGCAACCATAAATTATAAAATAGATCAATTATACCTATAGGTTATAATAAAATGCATGTGAATGTAGTCTTTCTCTCTCTGTCTCTCAAAATATCTTCCTGTACTGTCATTGCCCTTCTTCCTGAGACAGTGTGAGATGGTAAAACACCTGTGTGATGAGATGGAGTGAGTGAATGGTGCAGGCATGGTGACCATGGCACCATCATGGAGCCATGATGATGCTGATGGCTGAATGTCAGGATCAGACCACCTCGTCGGCAGGTGGTTCTATTTATCTGTAATATTTTGAACTGTGGGTGACTGAAATGTCAGAAAGGGAAGCCATGGATAAAGGGGTGACTACTGTCTACTTAGATACCCTCAAGACATTCATCTCACCTGCTGTTCCTTGAATTCTCTAAAATGGGACCACAGCAATACTCACTCTGTAGGGTACCGTGATTATGAAGTGACATAATACATGTAAAGCACTTAGAACAGTGCATGGCACACAGCACCTTATGAGTGTTCGCTGTTAGTGTTTTTACTTAATAATGGACATATTTTATATTCAGACTTTGCAGGCAATTTTGCAATTGATTTTAGTTTGTTAAAATATGCCCCCTCCCCCACAGGGCATCATCTCTTTCCCTTAACCATTTCTGCTCTTCTGCTGTAGATTTTTCCCCTCTGATATCTCAGGGCATAGTAATAATGTAGACATGTGGCAATAAACTACAGCAGTGAAACACACACAAACTGGCAGGTGTCAGGCAGTGAGGGCAACACAAAACTCCTGTTTATACCCCTCATTACCACACTGTCCAAGCAAGGACTCCTGACAATAGAGACAAAGAAGTTAAGATCCCACATAAAAAGCATACTCCACATTCACGTCATCATCTTTTTTTTTTAAAATGTGTATGCCAAAGTAAGATTTTAAAGAGGTGGCATGCTAACATTAGCTCCTTTAGCTAAAGGAGATGAGAAGTCCATCTGAACGTAGCATCTCAAGGAAAGGCAGACCTGAGGTACCTTGGGGCCTTGAGGAAATTGACACCACTGAGGATTTAGGTGACATCTGAACAGACACCAAATGAATGGGTCTTGTTCATCATGATGTTTTATTATTAGTGTACTGTGGAACTACACAAATAATTGTTGGATATTTATGCTAGGCACCTTCCCTTTTTATGAAATTCCTGTCACACAAATGTTAATTAATATTTAATCTGCTGAAGAGTAATGGCGATCTCAAGCATTTAAATTGAGAGGTTGAAAATATTTTATTTAAAAGTATCATCTTTAGATACTATGTCCTCTGGGTTTTGACATTTAACTAGAGGAGGTTTTTCTAAAATATCATAGCAGAAAAAATTTCTATCCTATCTTGTTTGAAACAATTTCTGTTTTCGTAGAGTTCAGCAGTATTCCAGTAAAGAAAAATAGTGAATTTTAGTACTTTTAACTTTTAGCTTAGCTAATGGACATCAAATTAAAGTCACATACTACCTTAAGATCGTTGGTATTACTAACGATAAAAAATTTACTTTGACAGCAATATTTTTTGGTATAAAATAGAGTATTTTGAAAGAACTCCAGAAACTGCACATTTTCTGAGAAGACAAATCATTTCCTACTGAAAATATAGGGCTGAATAAAATACTGGTGTTAGAGGTCTAATAAATCTTGTTGATAAATTACAGAAGCACATAAAACATGCCTAAAAGGTAGCTCATACTAGAATATATTAAATAAATTTACATGCATAATATATAGATTTTTCTTCTTTCAGTCAACTTTTGAAGAAGCTTTAATCCAGCTTAGAGATAGCTGTTTCATCTCCTATTCTTTGTTATCTAATCTTTTATTATTTTATCCTGTTTCTAGGAGGACAAGATCTCATATTAGATAATGGAATACCTAGCACAATTTATCCAAAGAACTCAAAAGGTCACATCTAGAATAATGTGTTTTTACAAAAGAAAATGGAGGGTTTCTCAGTCACATGCCATGCACCAGTGGAACTGGAAGAGCCCAGCTGGTCAAGGCTAGATAAGCACAATGCTCCTTTCTCTAAAGCTGTTTGTTGCAATGCCACTTACAGGCTCTCTCTCTGTTTTTTGTTTGTTTGTTTGTTTGAGTTGGAGTCTTACTCCGTTGCACATGCTGGAGTGCTGTGGCAGGCTCCCAGCAACCTCAGTGTCAACCTGCTGGGCTCCAGCGATCCTTCCACCTCAGCCTTCCAAGTAGCTGGAACTACAGGTGTATGCTGTAGTTCCAGCTACAGGTGTATGCCTGGCTAATTTTTGATTTATTGTGGAGACAAGGTCTCACCTAGTTGCCCAGGCTGGTCTTGAACTTGTGGGCTCAGGCAGTCCACTCACCTCAGCCTCCCAAAGTGCTGGGATTACAGGCTGAGCCACCAAGCCCAACCTGTATTAAAATCACAAGACAGCTAACATGCCTCAAGTCATCAGATCAGTATTAAAATCACAATACAGCTAAGATGTCTCAAATCATAAGATCAATCCACGGTCTCGAATCTTGGATGTGAACTGACAGGCATCCAGGGAACCTTGGCCGATCACTCTTTCTCAAAATGCCAAAAATCACCTGTTAATGATCAATCCTTTGGCTTAAGCCTTTCTGGTCTCTAAATCTCCTGATAAAGATCCAATAGGTAATAAATTACTAGTGATAAAACATTTTGGTGATTAGTTTGTTAGTGTACTGATAGGATGTAATAAGCCCACTGTGGATATGAAAGAGGAATGGCATTTTGGTTGACGAGATGGGGTGAAGCATTGCTTTCTGCTCAGGGAAGCCAGAAATGGGTAGGACATCATGATGTCAGCGGGTGCAGAACTGCCCAACACAGTAGGGGACATGTGGGGTGGGAAGAGATAGAAAGAGCCTTGGGAATGAGGACAGAAATGTATTCTAGGAGAGAATGGAAGATATTAAAAGCAAAGTCTCTCTGTATAGCATATACATATGCGAGGGGAGTCCAAAAACCCCAGAATTCATTTATAAAAATTGTGTATTTATTCTGACGTGTTTAAACTTCAGTCAACTTCAAAGTACTCTCCGTTGGATGCCATACACCTATTGAGACGCTTTTCCACTGCTCAAAACAGTTTCGAATTCATCAGTTTTGATGTCTTTTAGTGCTTCTGCCATTTTTGTTTGTCCTCTTTCACGTCGGCAAAATGTTTCTCTTTGAGGACTTTTTTCACTCAGGGAAACAAAAAAAAGTCACTGAAGGCGAGATTGGGTGAATAGGGAGAGTGGGGCACAGGGGTCATGCTGTTTTTTTAAAATCAAAAACTGGTGAACACTCAGTGCTGTGTGAGCAGGTGCACTTGTAAATCGCCCATCATGAAATGGGCAAACATGTTGAAAGAATCCCCCCCAAAAATTCACTGAAGCCAAACACAGCCTCTCACAACAATGCTAGCTGGAACACTGATGCCGATGAGTTCCGAGAACTCAAAAAAACAATTCTGATTTTTTTGCCCTCCCCGCTCATGTATGCACGTGTGTGTGTGTGTGTGTGTGTGTGTGTGTGTGTGTGTGTGTATGTTTCTTCCCTTCCTTCCCCCTCCACACGCTCATGTATGCGTGTGTGTGTGTGTGTGTGTGTGTGTGTGTGTGTGTGTGTGTATGTTTCTTCCCTTCCTTCCCCCTCCACACGCTCATGTATGCACGTGTGTGTGTGTGTGTGTGTGTGTGTGTGTGTGTGTGTGTGTGTGTGTATGTTTCTTCCCTTCCTTCCCCCTCCACACTGGCCCTGGCTGGTGATTCTAACCCAGCATCAGTGTGATTTTTTAGAGAAAACTCTAAGATACGGTTTTTAGTTGTAAATACTATTCTTGAAATAAATGTTTTTTATGCAGAAAATGCATATCAATCTGTAGGGAAAAAGTGATAATCCTACGATCTAGAGTTATTTAGACATATTCAAGTGTTCTATGTATTTATATATGCAAAGTTGTGATTATGTTCTCAATATTTTCAAGAATCTGAATGGATGTTTCCTCAACTCTTAAAAAAGTATTAAATGTCTTCTTCTAATGATTATCTTCAATGGTTTTCTCCCCCCTTGTGATAAAACCCAAGAGCTGCTTTCCCTGGCATATCCACCCCTTCCTCCAAACTCTTGTCCTTTTGTTATGGTTTATTCATTTGCTTTGGCTTATGTTTAGCTGCTATTCAGAAGTCCTTCCCCTATCAAAAGAGAGGCAGGATAAGTTTCTCCCAGGTAGCTCCCTTGGGTTCAAGACTTTTCTTTACTCTTTCTTCTTTCTTAGTTGCATCCCCATCCCTTTCCCTTCTGTAACACAGCATGATTGCTGTATTATAATCTTTCCTGCAGTAGAGATAAGGTGAATCTTAAAGAACTCACCAGAGGTACTCATGAGAACCATCTCCTGTTAGAAGATTCCAATCTTTGAGTTTATTCTTCCCTGTTGTAGCTGTTAGACACTTATAGGAGTGAGGCCAATGTCCTCAGCCTGTCCCTCAGAGTTATCTGTGCCACTCTGGTTCTCAGAAGTGTAGTACTTCTGGAACCACATTTCTAAAAAGCCTCCTTGGAGTCATACATCCTGTCACTGTCCTTGGAATATCTAAGTCATGAGGGCCACCTTTCATGGAAGTCGCATTGTTCATGAACACACTAGAATGTTAGAAAGCTAATCATCTTTTCCAAGGAAAACAGAAATTCCCTATGGTTCAACCCAATAAATGTCAACAACAAGAGAATAAATACATCAGTTATAGTCTATTCCCACCCTGGAATACTCCTCTGGCAGTGAGAGGGAATGAACAGTCACATAGGTCATCACAGATGAAACTCACAGAAAAAAGCAGGCCGCAGAAAAATATGTGGTATACCATGAATACAGTTTGAAAGCTATTCACAATGATGCAATATATTTCCTAGGGATACACACATACACACTTTCCTGAAACACACACACACACACACACACACAACATGTAATAAAAATATAAATAAATGCAATAACATAATAAACACACTAAATTCATGGTAGTAATTACAACTGGCAAGAAGACAAGAAGTAGCTTCGACTGTATTGACTAGTATACATTTCTTGAGATAGGTGGAGGACATATGGGTGTCATGTAATTTAGAAAATGCCTTCCAGCTTTTGCTATAACAAAGTAATTCAGAAAGTTTGTTAAAGTTAGCTGAAATTTTGATAGAATCATTTATTACTTGCCTTTCCACAATGCAGAATTATGATAAGTTGTTGGTTCTATTTTTTAGGAAGATAGACTCTATGTCCTTTTATGTCAACTTGACACTCTCTTTCTCTGGTTTGAGCACAAGTCACAGTAGGAAACTTCAATCCTAATTAAAATCGGCTCTTCTTTTTCCTTAAACTAACTGGAATTAGTGTGGATCTGGCACTAAGTTTCTAAACTTTCATAGGCAAGTTTGTAAACAGGCTACAATTTCTGCGCATCTCTATTTAGGTTTCAGTGTTATAAATCATCACTGGCCAATAATGAAATATTTTAATGATGTATAAACCACCACTAATATTATTCCTGAATTTATGATTTTTTCTTATTTACCTGGCATCACAGTGGTGCCAAGATCATGTGCACAGAATCTCACATGATTAAAAAATTTATCTGTTATCAACCAGTTCACTTGTACCATTTCCTTAAGTTGCTTTTCTTTTTTTACATATAAGACTGGTACCACGTGCAGCAACTAAAGCCATAATTAATATGTTGTAGTATTAGCATTTGCCAGTGTTTCCAATGTGAGACAATCAGTCAAAATTCCTTTGTTGTAGTTTTCTAACACAGACCATATCACCAACATATATAAGATCCTTGAGAAAATGATTAATATTTTAAAATAAAACATTCCAAATAACTGCAAAAAACATAAAACTTTAAATTATATCCTATGCTAAGGAAGAAATGAAATAAAACAATTTTCATGATACCTCTGTAAACCATGCTTTGAATACAGTAACATTATGTTCATGTGACACTATGATATAAAATTGTATAATTGTATAATATTCCTATGAGGTGAACATAGTTGTTTTATTGGAGAAATACTAGGTGCCCAAACTCTCAACTATCACATTCTTTAAGTTGTCAAAAATATTCCGTTTTCACAACAGAATGGAATTTGGGAAAATGTAGTTCTCAAGTGCAAGCTTATATACAAAAATGAATAGCCTAAATGTATACAGCTTAGTCTCAAATTGTTCCTTCAAAAAGTACACACACGAACACACATATAGAGTAGAACAAATAAAATGTGGTAAAAAGTTAGTAACAGGTAAACTTGTATTGGGGGGTATATGGGTGGTTCTTTGTACTATTCTTATTCTTACAACTTTTCTGTAAGTTTAAAATTATTTCCAAATAAGACATTAAGAAAAAAAGTTAATGGACTTATTTGGGTGTTTAAGGGAGCAAGCAGGAGGAGGAAGGGAGAAAAAGCAGATGTTAAGTTTCCAGCCAAGTACACAGGAGTCCCCTGAGGTCTAGACCCTATAATGAGTTCCAATTCTGATACTGGCTGTTATCTTTTATTAACTACAGGAAGAAGGATTTAATATGGCCATGTTTCCAAGCAAGAAAGTGTTTCGTTCTGGACTGGGTTTAGAGACCCAAACCTTGGGTATGAGAGTAAGGCCCCTGTAAGATATGCTCAATTTTCATAATATTCCAGGGCTGATGTAGAGAGTCTGATAGCAAAAAGGGAAAATTCAATCATATCTGATGGATAGTTCCAGGCAAACCCCAGACAACCAGATTAATGAGACAGCTATGGGTGGAGTCTAGAGTCTATCAGAACTATGAAGGGTCTGAGATTTCATCCTACTTGCAAGCTAGTTTCATGGATGCTGACAGAAGCCCTGAGATACCTGGGTAAGAAGTGAAAGACTTTATGACTTAAGGTAAAAGTAGCAGCCAGAGTGTCAGATGTGTGCAGTGGTTTCCTGAGCTTCAATTCCCCCAGGTGATGTGAATGGACCTCGATGTAGATGGACCAGTGTACACGGTGGCTTGTGTTACAAGACACTAACACTGAGTTTTGGGTACCTGCTGTTTTATAGCAGTAAATAAGCATATTTATTCTTTGCCCTGGAAAGAAATATTATCTCCTCCCTCAAGGCTGCAAAAACAGCACTGAGAAATGACCCAGACAAAGAGTGGTCAAGGTCTTGTTGGAGTGCAAGAGCCATGGAGGACTGTCTCCCAAGTCACTCTCGGCAACAGGTGACTATGAGTAGCACAGTGCAAGTTATCAGTCATGACCCAAAACACATTCAGCATGGAGCTGATGTGGGTGGACTGTCCAGGAAAACAGTAGGAACAGGTGGATGAAGGGTAGAGTTCATCAAGGTCTTTACCTTTGCTCTAGAAGTAGAAGAGGCAGAGGAAGCCAGCAGGTCCCTACCAGAGGAGGAGACTGGAACCTCCCACGAGACAACAAAGATCTCTCTTGCTTGTATGGTCTGTTCCTTAGCAGCTGCTTCCTTCTCCCTGAACCCTCCCATTTGTCCTTTGTCCTCTGGGAAATGGTGGTTTTGTGGCTGGCCCTGATTTGGAATGCTTCCCTCTCTGATGTGGATATTTTCCTGCAGTCACTTGCATCCTACCTCTCCTTTGCATCTTAGACCTTTCACGTGAAATGAATAGACTTTTTAAAAAAAACATTCAAAAAACTTTCTCTCAGTCCCAAGCTTTCAAAGGTACAGAATCACTATAATATGGTCAATTTTTTAATCAAAATATTTTTAACTTTTTAATCATATATGGTTGCCATCCATTCCACAAAACATTGACAGTTTCTTTGTCCTTTTGTTCATGCCAGAAATGCCAAGTTTAACAAGACATTCTACCTGTTTCCAAAGATTTTTACAATATCTTCCTAGAAAACCCAATATACTCCACAAGCTATTAGAATTGTTTGGGAAAATATTATGTATCAACATTTGGAAAAGATAATTTAAAAGATACCTTTACCTGTAACTAAAAAGATAAGGTATCCAATAATAATCTAACTGTAAACAGGATGCTAAGTTGGAATACTTTCTATTTTTATCCCAGAATTGTTAAAGATGAAAAGCAAGAAAACAGGCATCAAGTATACCATCTTCATGAACACTACCATGAACCAGCCACATATGGTACCAGTCTCCTCTCTAGGAAATACAGAATTACTGTTGTCCACCATCACTGCTGCCCTGTGCATAAAGTAGAGGATTGACATGGACAAAGAGGGAGTGGACAGCAGTGGAGAGTGTGGTAATCCATAGTTATAGCTGAGTAGGGATGGGTAGGACAGAAGGTTCCAATGACTAATAGAGACTGGAGAGGCCTAACAATGGGCTCCCTAGCTGGTTGCTGGCTAAGCTGCAAAATGTAGAGGTGACCTTGATAATGCTATCTAAATGTGGAAAGGAAGTCCTTGTGAGAGACTTGACGTGTTCCTGAAAATTGATGTCATATTCTACCTGTACAATATATGCACAGATAGCGATCTAGGCAATTCCAATCAAAATCTCAAAAAAGGTATTCATGATATTTGATAAATTGGTCCTTAAATTCATTTGGAAGAATAAAAGACCAAGAATAACCAAAAATTTTTTAAGAATCAAAAGGAACTTGGTCTACCAGAAATCAACATTTAGAAATCTATAATAGTTAGGGAAATGCATTATTGCCATAAAGAAAGAATAATATGCCAACTCATTCACACATGGGAGTGAGACATAGGATAGGTGGCATTACAATTCAGAGAGGATAAGAAGGACTATAGAATAGTTTTTTATTCATAAAGAAAAATTATATTAGATTCCCTAGACCATATCCTAAGCAAAAATAAATTTCAGATGGTTAATGTGAAAAAGCTAACTTTTAAATCTTTCAGAAGAAATTATATGAAAATATATTTATTACCTCAGGGTACAGAATGATGTTTTTAACCAGATATAAAAAGTATAAGCCATAAAGGAAAATAATATTAAATTTAAATACTAAAATGTTAAATTTCTGTGTAGTAAAGCTTGTCATACTCAAAGAGAAAAGGCAAGTTACAAGTCAGGCATAGTGGCCCTCACCTGTAATTCCTGCACTTCGGGAGACTGAGGTGGGAGAACTGCTTGAGCCCAGGAGTTCAAGACCAGCCTGAGCAATATAGTGAGACTTTGTCTTTACAAAATTAAAAAAAAAAATAGTCAGATGTAATGGTGTGTGCCTGTAGCCCCAGCTACTTGGGAGACTGCGGTGAGCGTGACTGTTCCACTGCACCAGCCTGGGTGTCAGAGTGAAACCCCAACACAAAAATGAAAATAAAAGGTAAGATACAGATTAGGAGTAGAAATTTATATTATTCCTTTTATTGTATAATATAAGTCAATAAAAAGGCAAATATCCTTGTTAAAAATTGGCAAAGATATTAACAGACAATAAGATGAGGAAACTTAAATGGTCAAAAAACATGAAAAAAATGATGACTAGAGAGATACTGTTTCACATTTATCAGAACTGCAAAGATGACCAGACAGTATCTATTCCTGTTGGAACTATAAGGGAATTTTAAATCAACAATAATTACTAGGTTAAAGGCTCTAGTAGAAAAGTAGACAAGATGCATGAACAGGAGAATGTCAGCAGAGAAGAAAACTATAAAAAAGTGAAATGGAACTGCTAGAAATAGTCTGGCAACAGAGTTGCAGAATGGCTTCAATGGAAGCAGACTCAACACAGCCAAAGAATCAATGAACTTTGAAGACAGAGCAACAGAAATTGTCCCAAACAGAAACACAAATAAAGGAGTATGTTTGGGGAGGGAGGGAGGGAGAAGGCAGATCACAGTAGAGCATCTAAGATCTGTGATTCGGCATCAAGTTATCTAGCAAACGTGTAACTGCAATCCCAGAAGAAGAGAGACAGAGAACAGGGAATAAGAAATATTTAATGAAATAATGATGGAGAAATTCCTAAAAGTTCTACTGGTGGTCCTGATTGATGACCAGTCAGTTATGGTAAGCACTGGGCAAGTGAGAGGCTCTTCCTCTTCACTTCATGAACTAAGTGCAAATGAACTGAAGAGAATAAAGACCAACCAGAGTATCTGCTATTCACTGTATTTATGTGGCACCAATTATGCTGACAAATCAACATAAATAAAACAGTAAAGAAGAGGATTCTGTTTAGAGTCAGAAAATTCCCAATAGTAAGGGTGTTTCAGTGTCTGATTTCTAATGAATCTGGCTGGGAAGGAGAAAAAACAAAACAAAACAGCACCCTTCCTAAAGGAGGCACAGTTGTACTAGCTTCAATTCTTTATGAAGTGATTGTAAGCTACTTCAGATCCAAGAGTTCCTTATCTTTGCAGGCACATAAATGGTCTTATGATAACTATTAGTAAATATTAGCTGCATGTATGAAATAAGTGAGCAAAAAAGAAAAATGACACCTGGAATGTTCTTCAAAGAAAGCAAGGTTCAAGTGTAAGGATGGAAACCCCATTTACTTCATGCACACAGTAATCTGTATCACCTACAGTTATTTCTGTTTCTATACTTTTAGCACTTCACAGAAGCATTCTGGTAATAATGACATTCATTCTCGCATTATTTTAATGGATATTGAGGCCGCCTATGAGCTATCCTCCTATACTAAGGGCTGGGAACACAAAAACGAACAAAATACAGTGCTCAAGATTTTCAGTCTAATAGTCTAATAGGAGATAGTAATGTAAACAAATACTTATAATACTTTCTAGTAAGTGGTATAAGAATAGCATTTTAAAAATGGGAATGATGTCCAGAATAGTCTCTTTTTATAGGTAGAGAAATTCATAGTTGCTTTCAGTAGTAACACTGATTTCAGACATACACTGTGGAGTATGAAGGACCTGGATTCAAATCCAGACCTTTCTCCATATAAGCTGTGAGACAGGAATCACATCACAACTTCTCTAAACCTCTGCTCTTCCCTGTAAAATGGAGGTAAAACTATTCCCTACTTCATCCTATTGTTAAAAGGATCAAAAGAGAGAAAAGTATGTAACCTACTTAGAAAAGTGCCTGGTGGTGGAGGTAATGATAGTAACTTAAAAGGAGGAGGCTTATTTCTAAAGAATTATTTATCCAAAGTGATGTATTTCTTAAGAATTCTAGAGGACTAATATTTTATTTTAACAAACATGCACCAAGATCTTGGAGTACAAAGATGAGAAAGACACAGTCTCTACCCTCTAGCAGAAGTATTATCAGTGATACATGTCAGGATATCGTTTGTAATCAACAAAAATTCTATAGTCGCTACAAAGTTTTAAAATAGAATTGAAGCATAAATATGTTTCAAACACACTTGCCCTCCCTTAAGCCAGAATGCTTCAAATAAAGTGCTGCTGGAGAATTTTGATTTATGATGAAGTTTTGCAAGTTGTTTGACTTCAAATAGCATTCTGTAAGTCCCCAAGCAGTAAATTGGAAGCCATTTCATAGTTCTGACACTTGCTTTTTCTTATTCCTCAAAATGCTCCAGGGATGCACTGTCTCCTCTTATATAAACCTCTGTAACTATTCTTTTGAACACTTTGCATTGTTAGTTAAAAATAACCTGGATTGTTCAGTTCTTTTTCTGCTTTGACATGTCTTTAAATGCAGCTGCATGCAACAAACAGCTGAACTGTGGGTTTAAAGAACTCAGTCAAAATTTGGAAATTGTGCATTTTGTGTAACTTGCACTCATGATAGAAAAAAATGTTTGGCTATTAATATTTACTTTTTATATGTGCCAAAATTGGGCTTCACATTTATTTCCTTTTTGTTGATATACAGGCTGGCTACTCTCTTCTGATAATGGTAGACTAAGTAATTTCAATTTACCCTCTTGCTGAGGATAATTAGAAAATCTGGTAAAAAAAAAATATTACAGGCATACACTTGAAACTACCTGAGAGATAACAAGATAATAAAGAATTACCAAGCCAAGATTTGGGGGTGTTTGATGGCTCAGTATTTAGGGTACTCTTTTCCTGGATAAATTTAATGATTCCTGAGAGGATCATTGAGAAAACAATCAGTTCTTCTGAAAGCCTCATTGCGCTAGGAGGACAAGAACTGGAGTGTGGAACTGGCCATAGGGAAGGACAGGTGAACCTCTTCAATTCACTGTGAGAACTTAAAGTATACTCTAGGAGTAAGGCTGAATCAGAAGTAATAGGCTTTGAAAGGACTGTAATTCAGTCTTACTGAATAGGGGCCTCAGATACTGGAATTATCAGAGATAGGCTATAAAACAGCTATCCTTATTTTGACCAAGGAGATAAAAGATTAAATTTTTTGACAGAGAATTGGAACCATTTTAAAAATGGGAAATTCTAGGAATGATCAATATATTACAGAAATTAGGAATTCAGTCAATGTGTACAACAGCAGATTAGACACTGATTAACATTACAAAAGAGGTCAGAAGAAAATATCCAAATGAAATACAGATAGACAAAAAGATGGGAAATATAGAACAAAGATGAAGAAACAAAGAGGAGACAGTGGGCTAGTCTAACATGCAGGTAACTGAATTCCAGGAGGAATAGAAAGAAAACAGGACAGAGAACTTTTTAGAAAGATAATGACAGAATGGTTCCAAACTAATGAAATACATAAAGCCACAGATTCAAGAACCCCTTTGGATTTCAAGAATGATAAAAAGAAACCCATAATATCTTGTTAGAATCTACAGACATTAAAAGGACAATAATGACATATTATGAATAACTTTATGCTAATAAATTCAACAATTTGGATGAAACAGACACAACTGGAAATTTGCATAATCTGATACCTATTAAATAAGTTTAATCTTTTATTAAAAACCACCATACAATGAAAACTCAAACCCAGATGGTTTCACTGGTAAATTCTATCAATCATTTAAAAAAGAAATAAAACCAATCTTACATAAACTCTCACAAACAAGATAGGAACACACTGTTATGAAGCCAATGTAATACCAAAAGGAAACTATAACAAAGACATTCCAAAAAGAAAACTATTATTTCTTCTGAACAGCAATATAAAAATCTTCAACAAAACATTAGCAAATAAAACCCTACAGAGAATCATGATCAAGCAAGGACTAATTCTAGAAAAGCAAGGCTGATTTAATGATTAAAAATCAATGTAATCCATCATATTAATAAAATAAAGGAGAAAAGCATAGATACAGAAAAAGCATCTGATAAAATTCAACTACAAATCAAGGTAACAACTTTCAACAAATATAGACTGGAAGATAACTTCTTCAATCTGATAAAGGGCATCTACAAAAATTCTACAGCTAACAGTATACTTAATGGTGAAATACAGAATGTTTCCCCACTAAAGATGGGGTCAAAGCAAGGACAACAGCTCTAACTACTCCTATTCAACATTGCACTGGAAGTCTCAGCCAGGGCAATAAAACAAGAAAAAGAAATGAAAGGTAGGCAGATCAGAAATGAAGTACAACGTCTCTATTCACAGATGGCATGATGGTTTACATTACAATTTCTATATAAATATACAATCTACGAAACAACTAATTAGTGACTTTAGCAAGTTTGCAGGACACAAAGTCAATACACAGAAATCAATTGTACTTCTCCATACTAACAGCAAACAACAGAAAGTGAAATTGTAAAACGTAAATACTGTACTGTCAAAAACATAAAATATTTTGGAAAAAAATTAACAGAAGACATACAAAATCTCTACACTGAACACCACAAAATAACGCTAAGAAGAATTTAAAAGAACTTAGATAAACCATGCTCACTGATTGGAGGACTCAGGGATGTTAGGCTGTCAATACTTCTCCAAGTTAAGCTATAGATTCAATGTAATTCCAGTCAATATCCCAGAATTTTTTCTAGACAAATTAATCTTATTGCAAAGTTCACATGAGAATACACAGAACCTAAAATATCTGAAGCCATCTCAGAAAATAACAAATTAGAGAGTTTATAGTTCCTGAATCCAAGACTTACAAAATGTACCAGTAGCCAAAACTGTAGTGTTGGCAGAGGACTTGACAAATAAACCAATGGGACAGTATAGAGCACAGACACAGGCCCACACTCATGCAGTAATTTCATTTTTGACAAAGATGCCAAAGAAATCTGTGGTAGCTATGAAAATGCACCATTCTTATCTCCTGTGAGGGAAGCACAGTTGACCGATGGCCCCAGCTACTGGCCTTCTGGATCTACCACCAAATTTATGCCAAGGTTACCTTATGCTTACCTTATGCTTACCTTATGCTACTAGCTTACCTTATGCTACTAGCAACCAATGATTGAGCACAGCAAGGTTAGTAATTCTGGTTCATCCTATAACAGGTAACTTTTGCTTGATGACTCCCTGTAGGCCTGGTCAAAACTTTCTTCGAATAGCACTGCAGTCTAAGACACTTTCCAACCAGTCCTCCTTTTTTCCCTCTTTCCTTGCAATCTGAGGGTTTACACATACCTTCTCTGGTCCTCCTCCCTTCTTTCCTTCACAGGCATTCCTTCCAGTAAATCTCATATACATCTAATCTTTTCTTGGCAAATATGTCCCCAAGGACAAAAACTAGTATCAGAGGTGGCAGAAGTAGTCAGAAAACATAAGTGTTTGGATAGAGTTTTGGACTGGCTTCCTCAGAACCTGATGGACAAAGAGGATGTCATCCTGAGGGTATGTGGGGCATGAATAGTTCCTGGCACAGGGTAGTAGCCAAACTGCCAAACCTTTCTCCAATGGCAACCTAGAAAAACATCCTGAGGAGAATGCCCTTGTAATTTTTCAGGCATTTGAATGAAATGGAAAAAGTAGTGCCTACACGGACAGTGGGGTTGGCTGGTTATTGTTAAGTTACTATGATGCTCTGCAGAGGGACAATGGCAAAGTGAGGACTGTTAACAAGCAGTTAAAGACTAAGTATAAAGGCTTATTTGGTAGCTTACAATGAGACCCTTATTTTTCGCTGTGGAAGAGGAGATACAGCTGAGCAGCTGACTGCAGACCTGTTCATTAGAGAGTTCTAGATACATTTAAATGCTCAGTTGAAATAGGTCTGCTATACTAAGGCCAAGAAAACTTGCATGAGGGAACATGAACAGAGTGGCCACAGTGGCAGAAATAAAGGCTATATAATGGGTTCCCACTTACCAAGGCCAATATAGCTATGACCGTCTTTGAATGTTCAATCTGTTAGCTGCTCATCGGATTCTAAAATGTATATAGAAATGGAAAGAGCCAAGAATAGTAAATATATTATTGAAGAAAAACAACAAGCCTTGCTTTTTGGATATCAACACTCACTGTAAGGCTTTAACAATTAAAAAAACTGTTATACTGGATAGAACAATGGAACAGACTAAAGTCTATAAAACGACTCACGTATTTATGTATATCTATACTGCCACCATTATACAGTCATATTATATAGTCATATGTCAACATAAATAGCATATGTACATTGAGTGCAGTGGCATACTCACAGCCACCCCAGTGTCGACCTGCTGGGCTCAGGAGACTCTTCCGCCTTACCCTTAAGTAGCCGGAACTACAGGTATACACTACCACATGAAGCTAATTTTTTGATTTATTGTAGAAATGAGGTCTCACCAAGCCTGTTTTCGAACCTGTGGGCTCAGACAATCCCATTACCTCGGCCTCTCAAAGCGCCGGGATTATAGGTTTGAGCCACTGCGCCTGGCCTGTATTCTTAATAAATTGGCCCTTCACAGTAGTGAGGAAAGGACAATCTTTTCAGTGAATGATGCTGTCTTAATTGGATATTCACATAAGAACAAAATGAAACTTAACCCCTGCCTCACAACCACACACACAAAAATTAATTCCAGATGGATTATAGAACTGAATGTGAGAGGTAAAATAACAGTCTCCAGAAGACAACATAGGAGAATTGTCTACAAACATGTTATAAAGAAGTATTTTTTAAACAGGACACAAAAACATTAATAATAAAAAATTGATGACATGAGTTACATTTAATTAGTATTAAGGTGAGAAATAAGCCATAGAAAGGGAGAGAATATGGCTAAATAAAAACATTAAAAGGTGCTCAATTTTATTAGTAACCAATAATAAGAAAATTTAAATCACAATAGGATATTGCCACACATCTGCTAGAATGCCAAAAATTAAACAGAATAATACCAGAGAGTGGGAAGGATGTAGAGCAATAGGAATTTTCAGGAATTTCTATTGGTGGGAGTATAGATTGGTACAAGTTATTTGGGAAGCAGTTTGGCATTATTTACTAAAGCTGAAAGTTTGCATATACTATGAATAAGTCCACCTCTAGATATACATTTAACAGAAGTGCCTGCACAAGCCAAGAAACACATGCAAAAATATTCATAGCAGTATTATTTGTAAAAGCCCCAAAGTGCACACTAAAATATTTATCAACAGTAGAATGGATAAGTTGTGGTATATTTATACCATGGACAACTACAAAACAATGAAAACAAAGCAGTTACATGTAACAACATAGCTGAGTCTCACCAGAAAAATGATTTAAGAGAAGTCAGACCAAAAAAGCACACACCAAACAAAGCACACACCAAAAGATTCATTTATCTAAGTCCATAATGTAGGCAAACTAAACTAAGTATTGGAAAACACAAGCTGAGATGGCAAAAGTCTAGACAGACGCAAAGAAGTGATGGCCTGGAATCAGGATAGTGGGTACCCTTGGGGTTGGAGTTGGAAAAAGGGTGGTGACTAGGAGGTGGCACAAGAGGGGCTTCTGGAGCAACAGCAATATTCTGTTTCTAGACCAGGATGGTGGTTACACTGTGATAGGTTACTAAGCTGAAAACAGTATGCACTTTTCTGTATGCATGTTTCACAATAGAAAAGAATAAACAACCAAACAAAAGGAATGAGTCGGTCATGGTAGACATTTCTGAGATGGCTGGGCTAAGGGCAAAATTTTATTGCCCAAACTGCTGTGGAAAATTAACCAAACAAAAAATCAAACCTAACCATCTAACCTAATTTTAATATACTTTAGAAAACACTATTAATAGACTCAAGCATGAGTCTTTATTTTTTTTTTGAGTAGAGGGAATTGTCTTCAAAAGAAAAAGAATTCCTGCCCACAGAGTAAACGAGGCAGATGAGATAACTCAGACATGAAAGGGACAGAGAAAAAGTCAAATGTCTTTCCTGCTTCTTGTTTTCAAATTGCATAACTTTCATGGCAGAATTATCTTTGACAGAATCCTTAGAAGTACGATTTCTAGATTTAAAAGATAACAGAATAAAGGGTAGCTGAACATGTTAAAATGGGAATACGGCAGACATTCTGCAGGTGTAATGGGAAAAAAAGGAGGGACTGCACAATAAATGTAAGTAGAAAGAAAACCAAGATGATGTTGAGTCTAGGGGAGCAAAATGAAATCTTAAAAACACAGGAAGAGTCAGCTGGATGATCTGACAATCCAGGAGGCCTGTGAATGTATTTAATGAGAAAAGGAGATCAGACCAGCAGTACAGCAAAAAAGATGAGAATTTCAACATGGGGATTTAATCATGGGATTAAGATATTAAGGAGGATGGTCAATCTTCCCTTGATGCAGTCCTTCCCTCCCATTCAAACCCCCTGCTATGATTAATTCAACTGTCTGTTTCTGGCAATTATTTTCAGACTGCTAGAAAAAAAAATCACACATAGTATATTGACCCCCTGTAAGTTCATGGTCACCAGCCTCAACAATGGTTTCAATACTGTATGATAATTTCCTATTTCCCTGGAAAACGCTCCCATTTTTCACAATGGCTGCTTCAAACCATCTGTACTTTTTAAAAAACTGCTGACACTCCTGTTCCTCAATCACCCAGAGCAGTGTTATCATCTACCTCAAATAAAAAATAGATGCCATTATCTTGTGTTTTGGGCACCAGACCTTCAAAGTTAACTGCTCACCCTCCTCCTTCTCTCGTTCCTGCATATGAGATTTCCTTCCACAAAAAAAAAAAAAAATCCCTTCCCCCACAACCATGTCAGTGATCCTCCCTCCCTGCCTTATGTCCCACACTGTGTCATACATTCTCCAAAACCTGCTCCTCCTGGAAGCCAGGATGCTGGAAGCATCCTTGACTTCTTCCTTTCTAATTACCAAGTCTGGTATATTCCACATCCTAAATATCTCTTCATCTATCTCATTATCTGCCTCCTCTGCCGCCACCATAACTATCAGCTGTCATTTATACTACCTGGTCTTAGAGCTTGACTGGTGGCTTGACCTCCAAGCCAACTTCTCAAAAATTCATTAACTATTCTGTAGCCACCAGTTATCATTCCAAAATGCTATACTGGTATGTCACTTCACCAATTTTATTACCCATAAAATAAAATGCAAACTCCTTATATGGTTCCTACTGTCAAAAAGCTGTGGAAAATTAACCAAATCCCAAAAACAAAGCTAAAAGTGTGTTCCTGTTGACCTTTCTAATGTGTTTCTAGCCATCCCACTGCTTGCTGCATTGTACCAAGCACTCCCAGACATTCACATACCTACTTCTTTGCTTGGGAGACTTTCCCTCTCACTTCAACCTTTATCTGTCTAGGTCCACCTCAAACCTTCAATCCTATTTTCTCTCAGAGGCCTTTCCTGACTTCCTAGACTAGGATTGGTCTGTCTGCTATGAGCTTCCCTGATATCACATCCATTGTTCTTTGTTATTTTATCTATATACTCAAAAAGTAGGGCTCTGTCTATTCACTGTTATGGCTTCAATACACAGAGTCTCAAAATTCTGCAGGCATTAAAATGCTGATGCTGAATAAAGGAAAAGAAATATAACAATAAATACATAAAAAAAAGAAACATAAAAATAAAAACACCGGGCTCAGTGTCTCAGCCTGTAATCCCATGCCTTTGGGAGGCTGAGGTGAGTGGATTGCCTGAGCCCGTGGGTTCGAGACCCACCTGGGCTACTTGGCGAGACCTCATCTCTACAATAAATCAAAAATTAGCCGGGCATGGTAGCGCGTGCCTGTAGTTCCAGCTACTTGGAAGGCTGGGGTGGAAAGATCGCCGGAGCCCAGCAGGCGAGGCTATGGTGGCTGGGAGTGGCCACTGCACTCCAGTCTGGGTGACAGAGTGAGACTCCAACTCAACAACAACAAAAATAAATAAATAAATAAATAATAAAAACAAACCATTAAAAATAGGAGATGTGTTCCTTCATCTGGAATGATCTAGACAAGAAGTTCCTACAGATTTTCATTGACGTTAGAAAGCAACACTTCATGGCTTTCATAGGTAAGAATGAAACAAACACCTTAAGTAATACTGGAAGTGGTTACAATAGAAGACATAGTGTGATTTAATGGCTTTTGTGTCTTTTATATAGTTTCCAGGCCAGAAAGGTAGACAGGGAATTTTATTACTCCTGTAGACATCTGTGTCCTATATAAAAGAGTATTATTGAAAAAGCTAGCCTAAAGGGAGGATGGATAAATAAGACATTTATCAAAAAGTCCGAGTATAACATATACATACATGCACGAGGATCACATTTACAAATACTATAAAATACTCAAAATCATTACCATTAAACAAATACACAGAAAAGAAGTCACTGAAAGATGACTTCAGTACATGCTCAGTTATGTTAAAAATTTTTTTCCTAAAAAAAAAAAAAAAAAAAAAAGAGCAGCTGGCCTTACAGTAATGAGAAAAAGGTATTGATGACTGCCTCTAAAAAAAGAGTGTCTGAAATGCTCATTCAAGGCTGGTATTCATTCTTTATTCAGAGCCTGGTTGTGAGGCTTGAAAAGCACCAGGGATCACGGATGCATTCTAGAGCCAAGTCATGGGGAACATAAACAAATTTGTTCTTAGTACAGAAATGAATAAAGCCAATAAAAAACAGTTGGTATTACAAGGCTCCTATGCATTCTGTTAGGCTTCAGTATGAAGATTTGAATGAATTATAAGTTATATGGCACCACTTAAAGATACCCTAATTTGATATTACATTTCATTAGTTCAATGCACAAAGCCACCTTTAAATTCTGATACTGCATGATTAATATCTTGCATTAGTTTATTTGCATTTTTAACTAAGTGGATATTACAGAGATAATTAATTCTAAAAATAATTCTTTAACTGTTTAGGGGCTTTAAATAACTTATTTTATACTAGCTTCAGTTTAGGAAAGCGGATTTTTTTAAAAAGCTGGAGTCAAGATAAATGTAGTGGAGTGAAAATGAAGAAATAAACAGCAGCAGTATGTTTACTAAGGGCAAAGTTAAAGCTGGGTTTTGAAAATAATTCAGGAGAACTTCCGTTAAACTAAAGCACTTGATCAGTTTTGCTCTCTGCCTTAAGAAATGACTTCAGAAACAATTTTCACCTTTCGGCTACAAGAGTCATTCCTATCCTTTCAATGTATTAAAATACATACAGAGTTTTGATGAAATTAGGATAGTTTTACATCAACTGTGTTACTGAGATTAGTGGAGAAAAATGTTTAAACAGGAGCAGTGCTTAGGAAGAAATAATTTTAACAGTCCCAGTGGACAGAACAGAAAGAGGGGTATTTCTGAACCTGTGATAAGAGATATTGTGAGTTGTCTATTTAAGACAACGTCCTAGCTGTCTTGTGAATAATTTATTTGGCAAACTCAAATACTGTGATGTAAAATGGTATGATTGTCACTTGAGGAAAGCCTATAATAAAAGAATCAGAGACATTCAAAAGGAATGCGGACTCCAGTTGTGGCAATCAGAGAAGACTTCATGAAAATACAGATGTGAGGTGGCTGTTAACAAAAGGGCAGGGCTCCTGCCTGGGCAACTTGACAAGACCTCATCTCTACAATAAACAAAAAATTAGCTGGGCATGGTAGTACGGGCCTGTGGTTCCAGCTACTTGGAAGCCTGAGGCGGAAGGATCGCCGGAGCCCAGCAGGTTGAGGCTGCGGTGGCCAGGAGCAGCCACTGCACTCCAGTCTAGGCGACAGAGTGAGACTCCAACTCAAAAAACCCCCAAACCCTCCCCCCAAAAAAACCACAAAAGGGCAGGGCTTTCTAAAAGTGGAACCAGAGGAAGGCGTCTCATTATTTACAGAACATAAAAACGCTTTGGAAGTCATCTCGTTTGTCCAGGCTGATGACAAGTTATGAAAGCAGGGGTGGTAGCTTAAAATGCCTTACAAATCTGAAGCTTATGAATGCATTTTGCTTAAGAAAACATACAGAAAAACTCCCTTTTCCTTCACAGTGACTGCATTTCATCCCAAACACCACTACTGCTCTGTATTTCCCTCTGTTCATTCTGACCATTATTAGGAAGGAGAAAACGAAGAAACTGCCACAAAGTCCAAACGGATTGAAAGCTTTAGGGGAGTAGGATAACCACAAAATGCAGACGAAATAGACTAAGGACTACAAAGCTTCCGTGGGATTGGTAACATGGAGGTAAGTGGGTGACTTCAACCAAAACAAGTGAAGCCAATTGTTCCGCCACGGCATACAACTCATTTTCTCTGAGTCTACGCTTCTGCATGGCATTGTTGAACAGTAAAATAATTCAAGAAGAAGATAGTCATTACCAAGTAACTTTTTTTTTAAACTAACTAGTTAACTAACTAGTTAGTTTTTATTAAAACTAACTACTGAATAAACTGTTCCAAAATTCCCTCAGCAAGTTAAGCTGAATAGTTAGACTTGAAGGTGATTTTAATTTTAAAATGGACACTACATATCTGGCTTCTTCAATCTGTAGAACTTTTGTATTTTCTAGAAATGTTCTTTTAAAAAAACCTATCGTAACTATTGTGCTTTCATATGGCTGGGTTATACTGATTAACCTGCCTACTTCTATTATTAAGAAATTTGGCAATCCCTTCGGGTCCCCTCCCACTGTGGGAGTTTTTCTGTCCTCTCAATAAATAAACACTGCTTTCTCAAAAAAAAAAAAAAAGAAAGAAAGAAAGAAAGAAATCTTCACTAGTTTCCTTTTGTATCATCCTTAACTGCTTCAGCACCAGTGCCCTTATTTATGTTCATCTAGCCACAGTTGAGCTTTATAAAAAATATATACTAATTGCTGCCTTTTGACCATAAGTACACTCAGGAAGACAGACTTTAAACTGTACCATATTTTGAGATAAATTTGACAATACACATTTTCATGAGGTTGGAAGGGAACCTAAAATGGCTATCTAATCTCTTGTCCTAAGCTAAGCTACCCAAAGGAACAGATCAAATTTTTTGTTTATTAAAATCAACAGGAAATGTTTAAGTCAAAACGAAATTGCTACAATCAAACTTTCTTCAATATTCCCACCTACAAAGATTACAGGTCATGAGTAGTCTGCCTAAATAACCCCCAAATTATCAAGTTTCCAAGTGACCTCATGTAGTAACTATTGTCACAATAATGTTGCATAAAATAACCCACCCCAAAACTCAGGTGTTAGACAACAAGCATTTACTTTTGCACATAAATTTATGGGTCAGTGATGGGCTGGGCTAGGCTAACCTCAGCCAGGCTTTGTTCATATGCCTGCATTCAGCCAGCAGGAAAATTTGGGCTTGGCTGGTCTCAAACAGCCCACCTGGGATGCCTCTCCTCCATAAGATTTCTGATCTTCAGCAAGCTAGTCTGGGCTTGTTTCCTTGACAGAGGCAGGTTTGCAAGAGCAAGAGAGAATCGATGCTTGTTCTTGAGGTCTAGGCACAGAACTGGCTCAATGTCATTTTTGCCACATGCTAATTGTCAAATCAAGTTTCAGGGACACCCAGGTTCAAGAACGTAAGAACAGAACCTACCCCTTGATAGAAAGAAATGGAAAATTAGTAGATACAGGCAAGGCTGGAGATTGTAGTCACTTTCACCATCAATTCACCCAAACCTCATTTGGTCTTTTCTTTAAGTAATCTGATATTAATGGTGCTTCCCCCTACTTGAATTGGACTGTATGAACATTAACTCATCTTATCATTGCAAAATATACATTCAAAAACAGTTAAACTGAAATCAAGGTATGCTAAAATTAGATGGCAAGTTGAGGTTTTAAGACCACAAGCAGTTGAGAAATACAGATTTTGTGACTTCAGAATAAAATGACATAAAAGCTATCTTACATACCAGACAAAATGAATTTATGCAATTAAAAGAAATTATATAACTTGTTTTTTTTAATTTTGTTTACTATTTATGTATTTAGAGTCTATAGCATTTGCTAAGCTATCAGAAATAATTTTATTCAAAGAGCAACACCCATGAACTTTTAAAATGAACCATTTATTAAATCAGACTGTTATTATTAACAGTTATGTAAGTTACATGTATGTTTAAGTCAGTATTTCACATGGAAAATTTTTAAACTCCTATAGGCAAGCAAAATTTTATCACACAATATATAAGTAGGAAGGGAGGGGAGTACTGCTAAACATTCAAATAAGGCAAGTATTTAAAAATAATAAAACAATAATTAAAAAAATTCAAGCATTCCTTTAAGAGAATTCAATACTACAAGCTAAATGACTTTCTGAGTGTATCCATATTATCAAGGCAGTGTTTCTCCTATCAAAATACCATAAAATGGAATAAGGCTCATTAATAGACACAGCTGCCCTCAAGATTTCAATCTCAGTTGCTTTCTTTAAATTAAAATTCACGAAGTACACAATTAAGATATATCAAAAAACTGAATCTGCTACTCTAACAACAGCTGTCCATGCTTAATACTTAGTGGTTTATTTGACCAAATTCTCTTTTCAGGGAAAAACATAAGATAAGCCACTGTAAAACATTTAGTTTGAAATGTATGCTAATATCTTTCTTAGAAATCAAAAATTATGAAGGAAAGGGGTTATTTATTATAAGGAAAAGAAAGCAGAACACTAGAATGGCCAAACATTTTCAAGGAACAAGCACCACAAAGGACATTTGCATTCAGTTTTGTTATATTTATCAATGTGTTTTTCTTACTCCAACCAATCAACTTCATCGAATTCTGAATCATCTTCGGAATCACTATATTCGACAGCGATACGGCGAGACAGGATAGTGGCAACGTCATTTTCAATGCGCTCGTGTTTAGCTTCCTGTTCACGTTGTTCTTCTACTTTGCGTAGCTGAATACCTGACACACAGTAGATCCAAACCATTCATTTTAAATCAAAATACTAGATACTAGATATTATTAAACTCTCTGGAATAAAGTAAAATACACATGAGAAATACTAATAGGAAAACAAAAATTTATTAGGAAGAATTTGAAGGAATGATATTTAGTGAGGCACTAAATCTTTCATTATGTGATCATCTGTGATGTTAGTTGGTGAAATTTACTGGACATCCCAGGGAATAGCTACAATGTATTTATCTATTCTGGTCTACTGCACTTTCCTGCTCACCACTCCCTAAAAGGCGAACCAAGTGATACATTGCTTCTATCACCTCTATGGTCAAGTAAATTAAACATTGTTCAATATATTTCTTGTGGCTTCGTTGTCCCTGTACTTGAGGGAAAGGCACTATTATTCATTCTGTACTGTTAGTGCCTGGCATATAGTAGTTGCTTAGAAAATGCTGACTGAGTAAATGAATGAAGAAGAGAAATCTTTCTTTTGTTACTAAGAAAAGACCCTTAGTCCTTTAAAGACCATCTGGTAGAGCAAACATCACTGATACCCCAAATGGGTAGCCTTAACAGTTAAGAAAATACACTTTTTAAGGGTGTAACATATATATACTAAGCATAACACAGTGTTTTAATTAAATATTATATAACATTTAAGTCTAACACTTTTAGATTTCTCATTCACTCAATAAACATTTTAAGAATCCCTATAAAGTATGAAAATAAAATGACTCAATGTGATATTTTCTTTAAATTGATTTAAAATGTAAGTAGAACACAGCTTTACTTCCCAAAGGTTGTTTATACAAAAACATGACCACCTAAAATGTTACTAATGCGGAACACATTATTGTCTTCAATATTTAGAAAGTTGTCGATGCTACTCTAGCAATGCTTTTCATGGCCCTGCGAAAATTACCTTTTCGTATTGCTTCCAGCAGGACACTCCTGGCGTCACTGATTACAGGTAGGGTCGATGGATGGCGCTTTGGCTCAGAAGCAGGTACAACTTGTGATGGAGGAGATGGGGGCATTAATGGAACATGGGCACCTGGGGCAGTAGATGGAGCTGGATGGAGCCCAGAGGGAGGATGAGCAAGAGCTGCAACTGTGACAGGCGATGAAGGTCGGATACCAGGTGGAGGCAGAGGAGGCGGTGGAGGGGGCGGAGGTAGCCCCTGAACTTCACCTTGTGGGAGTGGATGAACTGGTACAGTCTCACATACGGGGGCAGCTCTGGCTACCGGTGGAGAGGGCTGCACTAGAGGGGGTGCAATGGGAGGAGGAGCTGGGTGGAGAACCCCAGGGGCAATCTGGAGAGGAGCAGGAGGAGGGGGGACTGCCGGAGCCTGCAAGGCAGTGGCTGGGGGCGGGGGCGGGGGAGGCACTGGCGGGGGAGGAGTTGAAGTCATTGAAGCTCTTAATGAGGACGTTGACAAGGCAGATGGCAAAGGTGGTGGAGGAGGTGGGGGGGTGGGGCTCACAAACACGGGCGTTCTGCCTGTAGCTGGTGACTGAGGGCGATTTTCTATCAAACCTGTAGCAGAACTGAAACGATAAAGAGATCCTAGCGAGTTATTAAAACCTAACCACACAATCAATAAATGACTATCAATAGCTATACCAAAGTAGATGTATTAATATGTTCCTGTAAAAATGTGAGTTCTTCAACAGTATTTACAAAAAAAGAGAACTAAAAGGGTAGCAACAAAAAAGTTAATAAACGGTGCTTTGGTTTGTAATATTGTAAACAACCATCCTTTCATGCAGCTTTCATATACTCTCAGACATTTTATGCTTACTTTGATAAATAAAATGCTCACTTTTACGCTGTGATCTGAGTCTGTAATGACTCAACATTTATCATACTGCAATCTTGCAGCAGTACTAGTGGCCAATACAATGCCATATTTACATTGAAGCTATTAAGTCTCACCGTATGTCATTTCAGTTAAATCAATGACAACTAATTACAAACTACAAAAAGAAATGTACAGTCCTCTTTCTTCCTGATCTCTATTCTCTATTAGAAAATTTCTATATTTCTCTATTAAAAATGCATAATTTGGATAATTACTTAAAAGATTAAACTTCAAAAATAGCTTTACTGAAAGATTATTATGAGTAACTGCCAATCCTCTCCGAAATTTTAAAAGTATTTTCCTTAACATTCACAACCACATCTTCTCATTTCTAAGACCTTTGTCACATTCCAAAAATTCTTAATTTTTCTTAATACACTGCACATGAATGCTTGATAACAAAGCTATAACAAAATGAAACACACTTTAATCTTTAAAGTAAATTCTTATTAGCTAAATTTTCCCAGGAGAATGTGTCAGCTCTAATCAGAGGATGGTAAATTAAGTCCGAAAGGCCAAATCTGACAAGCTCCCTGTTTTTGTAAATAGAGTTTTACTGAAATACAGACACATTCATTTGTTTATGTATCGTCTATAGCTGCTTTCAGGAAACAGTGGCAGAATTCATACCTGTAATAGAAACCATATGCTCAGAAAGCCTAAAATATTTATTCTCTGGTCCTTTAGAGGAAAGCTGAATGATTCCTAAGATAAAACATCACACTTGCTGCAACATACCTGATACAAGTGGGTATGGGTTTTGCATCTCCTGCTCCATGCATTGGTGGAGGCGGAGGAGGCTCGTGGGGTCTGACCAAGACCCTTTCCTCAGCTCTAGTCAGAAGCTCACTCATCTGACTAAATGGCAAGGCAGACAATGAATAAGATCCATCCATATGATCCACATATGTCTGAGGTCTAAAACAAACAGACAATGTCAGCGTATTGTTCTTGAATTATGGGGGAAAAGCATTCTGTACGAGATACTTAAAGTTTATCCTTGGAATGTCAATATTTTAACTACCTTTAAGAAACTTCTTTCAGAAATTTACTATATTACTCCTGCTTTTAAGACAAAGAATGCCACTCACAATGCAACCTTTCCTCACAAGCTAATTTAGGTGTATTATAATGGCCACCAATTATTTTATTATTTTACAATAAAATACTAATTCAATTCACAAGGATAAAAGTATTACATATGTAATCTCATACACAATAATTAACTTTTAGCAAATCATGCTCAAAGCTATTCACCTCTATTTCATTTTTTTTCTTTATAAGAAGATGCCAATGACAGAAAGGTAGATTATGAAAACTGTAATTTTCTATCACTCGGGTATCTTGCTGCTCTCTTAAACCTAAATGACTTCAAATCTTGTACCAGGAAGAAAGGTCTCTCAGATGCTAGCACCACAGAGATGGCTAGCTGCATCATTTTTGCCCTTTCGGAGTTTTCAAAGGTGCTAGAGTGCTCAGAAAATAGCTGAGTAGAACAGCAACGTGTGACTTAGATCAGATTGAAGTAAGATTTTAGACACCTTGAGCATGTGAAGGTTTATAGCTATTTACCTGCTATAGTGCATTTGGGGGACAAAATTGGATTTAACAGATGTGCAAGTCAGAAAGTACTGGATCTACTATTGACTTAGAAAAACATCTTTCTCAACTGTAATAGAAACAAATGCCTGTCTACAGATTATTAATTTTTAAAAGCTCAATTTGTTCCATTTCTTTCTTTCGGTAATACAGATAACTAGTATCTCTCAGATATATATTTCTCCTAAAAACAAGTAGAGTTATTTCACATTTATGTCCCAATAATTTACATCTATTATTCAAAAGAAAACCTTAAGCACTCTTCCATTCAAAAATCAATGACCATACCCAAATAAATGTCTACACAGAGAGATGCCAGAAAAACATTAGTGTGTTTGCTATGGGGGTAGAATGCTACTTAGATAGGGCCACTGGCCACTCAGAAAGGAAAAGGGCCTATTCTATACTTCTTAAAAGGGGGATAAGTAATTTTGCTTGAAAGCCCTGATATATCTGAGATGGGGGATGTGGCAAAGAAAGAAAGTTAGGGGAAAGAAAAAGGGAAAAAATAGAATCTCTCCTCAACTCCTACTTTACATGCAATGAATCAATAATATTTCAAAAAAATTCTAGACCTCACTCATCTATTATGAAATTCTAGCAGATTCTGCCTGAAATATTGACAGGGAGTTGAGACTTAATATGAGAGCTGAAGATCAGCTATTTTAAACACCTCTTTCTACAGAAGACAATACTAAGATCCAGGTATGAACATGACCTGCTCAAGGTCATACTTCAGTATGCTCACAGTAGTCAAGATTTTGAAATCATCTGTATTTATAATGGGGTCTGCCAGTTCAACAGTTTAGGACCCAAGACTTAGCAGTGCAAACTTTACAAATAAAGCCAATGTTTTATCATTATTTTAAAAAAAAAAAAACAAGCAAAAGAAAAGAAACCTTGTTTCAAAATGAGAGGCTGGGCCATTAGCAACTTCAATATGCTTATGTAAGAGATTAGCATCATCTTCGGCCAGCTCTGGACCTTGGGCCAGCTTCTGCCATTCTCTCCGCCTGTCATGAGGTGCTCTTGGCACTTTTTCTGGTTCATGAGGACGATCTAGATTTTTCTGCTATAACAGATGTATTGAAACAAAGCCAAATGTTGAAGTGCTAATTTTTTAAAAGAAGTTACAGCAATCAAAATAAAATTCTAACATCAACATTGAAAAAGACAATGTTATTATAACAGCAAAAGTAACACAGAAACCTTCGGAATTAAATCCTAGCTAGTCTGCTGTAATCCCATTTCTTATCATGTTTTTTTAACCCCCAATTCAAACTGATGTGCCAAATACAAAATAATATGCCTAAGTAATAAAATTTGAAGTCAGAAAGTTCTTTCAGATGAAAAAAGGCTCACCAACCCATGTTCCCACATCTATTAGTCTGAAATTTCTACCATGAATGGCACTGTCTACCTCTAACAAAAATGTGAACCTTTTTGTAAGGTTATGTTACCTGGGAAGTGACTGATTAGCTAGCTGACACATTAGAAAAACCCGAATTATCTAATTACCCCACAATAATTGTGCCATTCAAAGAAAACATGGTCATTAAACAATAAAACAAAAAAGTGATTAAAATTGGGAGAGAAAGTACAGAAAAGTCCATAGTAGGTATAACAAATCCAAATGCTCAAAGGGGCCAAGTGGATACCACACATGACTGAAGTCAGTCAGGTGGAGATGGGTGATGCAGTGAACTTGACAGACATACCTATCTCAGGCAATCTAGTCCAGAAAATTTAAAACCTCTGTGTTTGGCAAACAAAATACTTCCTGTAGGTGTAATCTGACTTGCAAAAACTAGCTAGAAAAGTGGGATAGCACCTAGCACAGAAGATGATGCCATGAGGGCATTACCAGGATTGGGAGAGAGAGACATCACTATGGAGAAACAGAGGGATGATGAAAACAGACTTTGCCTTCTTCCTAATTCAGCCTCAATCCAACTTTGCTTTTTCCTTCTATATTTTCAGTTATCATTTACCCGAAATAAAGCAGATCCAAGTAAATTTTATTAGAAAGTAGAAAATGACAAGCCAGCACAAAGATAACAGGAATTTCTTGAGAATATAACAACCTCTCCAAAACATTTAAGAAATATTTAGGATATGCTCTGTAGCAAGAAAATATTAGCTGAATCTATAATAGCAATATCTGTACAACATTCCATTGTTCCTTCTTACCCAAATGCCCTTCTCTTCCCTGGTCCACTAAATCCCTGTCTGGAAGTGTTGATCGATTCTATCCACTGACTAAAGCAGATGCTGCTTTGTGCCATCTAAACCCTCCACGCATAATTCTGCTCTGGTACTTATTACACCATACTATAACTATCTAACTGCTTATCTGCTCCCTATTAGACTATGATCTTTCTGTGTAGTAACAAAGACTTTAGTATTTAACTATTCAAACCCAAAAAAAGTGTCAAAGCACAGATTAATAAGGTTCCATATGTGCAACAAAACACAAATACACAGAAACTTCAATTTTTTTAATCTCCTGTAATACCTTCTGTTTCCTCTTTTCCTTCCTCTTATCCTCTGTATCTTGCAACATTTTTTCTTTCCATAGATCAAAGAAATATGAAGGATTGGTATAGAACTTCAAACCTTCTTTACCATCATCTCTGAAATTAAAAATGTCAATTAAAATATACATTAGTAAGACTTACAGAGGAAATCATATTTTACTAAAACATGTTTATTCTCTTACATTAATAGAATACACAGTATGTGTTAATATATTGCCAAAATAAATTAGAATATTGCACCAATAAAAATTTCTGATGAATCAGGATTAGACACTACAAAAAATGGAAAACCAGATGCTTTTCTGAGTTGGTACTAATAATTTAAATTACAGCTGGGCAATTTTCATCCCTAATTTCTGCTGAATACCAAGTTTTCTAAGGGTTCTTAGGGAAATTCCAATAATTACAAATAGTTCTACCAAAGATAAAAGCCTGAAAAGGCAGTAACATTTAGAATAGAGAAATTCTGTAGTTTCTGCCAATAATCCAATTTATTTACTTACTAAATATAAAAGATATCACCTAATCGTCACATTTATATTCAATGACTGCATACTGACTTAATCTCAAATAACTGTCTGAATACCTTTTTATTCAGAATATGTGCTGTGCATCTCAAGTGACCCATTGAACAAATCATGTGAAAGGGTTCCAAGGAAAGACTGAATAATTCCAGATTTTAAATGGCAAGAAGCATTTTAAAAACAGATAACACATATTTATTATGTGAAAAGTTGACATATCCAGATCAAGAGTAGACAAAACAAGAAAAATAATAATATTTATTTTGCTAGTATGGTAGAATTTTGAGCTTGTAAAAAAAATTTTCCACTTGATTCAAAATTACAAGGACAATAACAACTCCTTATCTCTTTACATTAATAAGTTTGCCAGCAGCTTTTCTTAATAATACTTGTCAAAACAACTCCTTTGAATAGGTCTTGTCTTTTGTAAGCCAGAACATTAGGAACTAATCCAGTGAGCAAAGCAAAGGTTTTCTAAACATGGTGAATAGGAAAGGCTCACTGTGTTGGCCAGAGCCCAATGAAATTAAGAATGTTTGAGGATTTAGCATTTACATCTGAAGTCTGAGATAAATAATAGGCCTCCTGACTCATCAACCTACGGACCTGTAAGGAGTGAGTATATTGAGAGGTGGAGGTTGCTCACAAACGTCATACGTCTCCTGCAGTGGGATAGGCAGAGTCTTGCGATCGAAAAGCTGCTGATCTTGAATTGTAGAACTTCGGAAAGCTTTTCTCATTGTTATATCTTGCAAAGACACTGAAACAAAAGTCAAATATTTGTTGCTTTTTAAGAAAATTTTACTGAGATGATTTAACATAAGGACAAATTTATATACTGTATTCACTCAAAAGTTGGCATGGCTGTAGAGGTTGTAACCTTAGTGGCTTATGAATCAGATACCACATTTTAAATGTTTGATCATCATATTTACCCACAGTATTCTGTGCCCACCTTTCCCAATCAGATGTGCTTTAATGCAACCTTTAATTTTTGAGGCTCAGAACACCCTAGTGACACCTGAAGTATATCCACATTTCTCACCAAATATATATTTTTCTTTTCTCTACCTGCCATCCTGGGTCTCCATCAACTTAATTTTAATTCTCTTCTTCCCTCAAACCGGGTGAAGTGGGGAGCAATGTGAGGCCCAAATTTTGCCTGTACAATGACCATTTGTATGCCTAACCCTGAATTGCACCCTAAAAAAAGTTTTTTAAATCTTTTTTTTTCCCAACTCCCTTTATTCCTTCTTTTAACTTACACCAATAACTCTGGAAGGAATTAGTTATTAGTAGCATTCTGGGCTAAACACACTGCTGATCTATATGTCATATATACTACACATATTATATATGTACTATAAGGTTAAACTTTACTGTAAACATATTTTCAAGACTTGGTTGATCTATGTTATTCTCCTCTTCACTTAATCTTTTATCTGTCCTATAAGGCTTTCTACCTACCCATGAGATCTTGAAGATGTAGATTGTCTTGTACATTAGGGTGCCCAGTAACTATCACATACATGCTGATTTAAACATAACTTCATTTATTTTGGACTGTGCAACATGTTAAAATACAAATGTAGCAAAATATTGCATCCTTAACTCTTAGGGTGATTTCCTGATATCAGAAAATTAGGCAATTTCTTACATATTTAATAGGCATTAAGTATATAGACAAATGTGTTTATAGCGTAGCAAAGTCAGTACTGAACAATCGCAACAATTCTTAAATTACTCTTCTCCCTAAAGTAATATCCCAGTGATCCTCTCAAGTAAGTCATTCAATGCGAGTGTTTGGACCTATTGCACATTGGAGCAACAGGGCTGGCTCTGCAGTGGCCACACCATTACTGCATTTCTTGCAATCCCACTGCTATGTGACCTGGAACACACTCAGAAACACCAACATAAAACTCCGAGAAGAAAAATGTCTTTTGCCACCATCACTAAAAGGCGATACAGAAAGTAGCATACTTTGTGAGCACATACTGTAGGTGCTAGATGCTTTCATTAATTTTAATTTCATTTCATCTTTATGACTCAGCAAGATAAGAATTATTATTCCATTTGTAAACACTATCAGGAAGCCAAGGCTAGGAAGTATTGTATAACGAGCATGAGGTTAAATGGTTAAGAAACAGCAGAGCCCAAACAGAAATACAGATCTGTCTGCCTTTGAGGCTAATTCTTTTGCCACAATACCACACACTGTTTCAGAATCCCATTAGACATGGCCTATGTTTTCTGCAATCAACTGGATCAATTCTTGCCACTGTCCTATTGACTTATTAATCATAAGTATACATAACTAAGATGAAACCCAGTGTTTAATCTCCCCAAATATCCCGGGTAAAAGATTTAAAGAACATGTCAAGGCATAAGCATGATGCACTTTTCTACCTTTAGCTCATTTATTATCTGTCTTACTGTTAAGTGACCACTGCAACAAAGCCCCTTTCATTTGCCAACAAGAACATCTAATGTGACTTAAACAGTATTATATAATATTAATTTAGCATGTTTGTAAGTATAATTGAATTAAATATAATTATACAAGTCTTTATTTAAAACTTTTTTTTTACATATTTTCTAAATTACCTTGATAGTTTTCACTATTACTATATAATGGTAATAAAAAAAAATGATACCACACCCTGTAATTTAGTATTGTATTCATGATACTATTTGTTTGAATTCCCAGTAGGTTTAAAAATCTAGGTTAAATAACTACAAATTCCTTCTATACAACCTTCCCAAAACATTTTCAAATAAAGCTCAAATAAAGTTTTTAGATTTTGAATTCCTCCCCATTGTTCAACATAATTTTAAGGAAAGCTATGTATAATTCTGATAGTATGATTGTTGACATATTAAGATTTGTTTTTAAAAACACACATCTTAAGTTATTTCCTGGTATTTGTATTTTCACTTTTAAAGTTAATGATGATGATAAGATATCTGTTAAAATTTAACAGTATTTGGAAACTAAATGTTGATTTATATTTCTTTTACATATGAGAACTTCCTATGTCCTTCTGTATTATTAGATGGCATACACTTATGACAAATATTTGAGTTATCTTAAAATAAATTTTGGCTATAAATTACATATTTGAAAGTATAGTCATAATTTTTTTTTTTTACCTTTAGCAATAATTTTATTTCAAGAATTTCATGAAGTGTAACTAATGTACATATATATGTTTCAAGGATACCACCAAGAAAGATAAGCCACAGAATGGGAGAAAACATGTGTAAATCATTATCTGATGATGGATTTGGATCCAAAATATATAAAGAATTCTTGCAACTCAGTAATAGAAAGACAAATAACCCAATTCAAAATATTTTTAAAATTTAAAAGTAAGAGATAGTTATAAGAGGTTCAAATTAAACAATTTTCTATGGTAGATAAGTGAAAATTATGTTCTTAGTAGTTCTGTTCCTTTTTGTAAAACAAGCAAACAGAAAGAGGCATTTAGGAAACATGAACATTCAATGAATTCTATCAAGACATTAAATGTGATTTATTACTAAGATTTCTACTGTTATTTCAGCCTACAGTGTGGCTTTTTAAAAAATCTGCTATTTCTGATTTATTATCTAGGTATAAAATGCTTCTGCCCTACATACTGGCAGTTCATTTTTGAAATGTTCATTTAAAGTAAGAAGTAGCATTCAATTAAATAACGAATCGGACTTTAGCAATATGCACAAAGGAGTTACATTCTTATACAATCAAATTTAATGACTTCAGGTAATTCTCAAATATTTTCTAAGGCAAAAGTATACAAATAAATTATAAGGGAGAAAAGAAAAGAGAATGAAGAAAAAACCTGGTTCAAATGTTATCTTTATGGCAAAAAATGAAGTGCTATTTAATGTACAAAAAGAAGAGATTAAAAAAAGAGTAGAAAAGAAAAGCGAGTAAAGTACACTGACTTATAAGCACACCAGAGGACACGGGTACCAGAGGACACAAGCAGAGAGACACACTCATGCTTCATACTGTTCTTATATATATCACTCTTCTCATCTAACTTAAAATATACACACAGAAGAAAACACAATATGAACAAACTTACATTCCTCTTCTTTTGGATCAAGCTGCGTAACACTAACAGATAAACGATCCACACGTTCTTGCAAGGAGTTGACTCTGAAGGAAAAACTATGTGCTTCATTGAATAATTCTCCAAATATATCTTCAGCATATTTACCTAAGCAAACATGAAACATATGCTATAAAATAGAATATGATCAGAGATAAATATTAAATGATATAACATTCAAAATTGGTGTCCTGCTAAATATGGCATTTATTTGGAACTACAGTTGATGCAACACGGGTTGAACTACACTGGATCACAAATATGTGAATGTTTTTCCAATAGAATTATCACAAATGTTGAATGTGAGACATTTTGAAAAATCTTGCAGATGAACCATGTAACTTAGAAATATTAAAGCATTTCTTAAGTTACATTATGTCATAAATGCATAAAATATATGTAGATACCAGTCTATTTTATTATTTACTACCATAAATACATACAGATCATAAAAAGTTAAAACTTATCAAACCTTACGCACACAAAACACAAACCATACATGGTACCATTTACAGTTGGGAGAAATGCAAAATAAAAAGATGTATGAAATCATAACTGAATAAAATTAATTAGTACATACTGTACAAGTATAATAATTTCATAGCCATTTCCTGTTGAAAACTGGAGCTCAAGTGATGTATCTGCTTAAAATGCCATGCGTAGCCATGAGCAGTGGCTCAAGCATATAATCCCAACACTTTGAGAAGTCAAGGTGAGAGGATTGCTTGAGCTCAGAAGTTCAAGACCAGCCTACACAACATAGCAAGACCTTGTTTCTACAAAAAATTTTTAAAAATTAGTCAAGCATTGTGGTGTACGCCTGTAGTCTCGGCTT
Source organism: Cephalopachus bancanus (assembly GCA_027257055.1). Classification (NCBI taxonomy): domain Eukaryota; kingdom Metazoa; phylum Chordata; class Mammalia; order Primates; family Tarsiidae; genus Cephalopachus; species Cephalopachus bancanus. Next base: position 2,875,311 of record JAPVLO010000209.1, read on the forward strand.
CTCGGGAGGCTGAGGCAAAAGGATCACGTGAGCCCAGGAGGTCAAGGCTGCAATGAGCTGTGATCAGGCCACCACACTCTAGCCTGGGCAACAGAGTAAGACCCCAACTCAAAAATAAATAAATAAAACAAAATAAAATGCCATGTGAGCAGTCCACCTCACCACTAAACTGCATATCACAGTAGAAAATAATCTCTCACAGTTCTTATGGATTTTTCATTGTGTTTGGTGCAATACTATAAATCTGGAATAACCTCATGAGACACATATGAAGTACCACTAGTGATGCTGGAAGTAGTCCCAAGAAGCAAAGAAAAGTGGTGACATAAAAAAATGTTGAATTGCTTGATGTGAACTGCAGACTGAGTTCTACAACTGTGGTTGCCCACAATTTTAAGATTAATAGATCCAACATAAGGACCACTGTAAAAAAAAAAAAAAAAAGAAGTGAACTGCTTGATGTGAACTGCAGACTGAGTTCTACAACTTTTCCTGGATTGGTTCCATTGTTGCCCCTGAAGTCGGAAAGTACCTTCCCATGAAGAGACTGCCTTTTAAAGTTCTCGTGATACTATACTATTCCCCTGGCCATCCGGAACCACATAGGCTTGGCACTGAAGGTGTCAAAGTGATCTATTTGCCCCCAAACACAACACCTCTAATTTAGCCTCTAGATCAGGGGGTCATAAGAATCTTTGCTCTATTTACTGTGAGACCTTGGTATCACTTTCCTCATCTGTATAATAGGAATAAAAATATCTCTCATGGAAACATGGGTCTAATTTTAAAAAACTGATTTCAAAAAAGAAGTCACAAGAAAAGGAGATACAGTGAGCAAAGGGCTTAGTTGTATACCTGATAGAGCTGGAAGCTCAAAAACAGGTGGCACTTACTGTCATATAAGGGAGGGGCCTCAGAGCACAGAGGTAAAGACACCTCACTTCTGGGTGTCAGGTGGTGCTTAAGACACTTTCGGGGAAACAGTTTCTCTGGAGGATAAGGAAGCATCTCACAGGGAAGAAGGGCAGGGATAAAGTGACTCATTTATTCAACAAATGTTAGAGATACAAATGCTAGGGACAACGAAATGGAAACGATTTATCTTGGTAACATGAACTGACTACATTTAACAGGAGAAAAACCAAAGGACAAGAGAATGGTATAAAAAAAAGAAGTACCCTGGGTAATCGGAATCCTAATGGCTGTTAAGACAACAATAAAATGAGAAAGAGGAAATTTAATATAAAGTGAATTACAGGTTTTCAATACTTATCTGTTATAAAACATAATTATATTCTACTAGAACAATTTTCAAAAAATCGATGTACATTTTTGTGAGGAAGAAGTCAGAAAGCCAGCCCTAAGGCATGGGACCCCTGCATTGCTGTATTCTCAAGTACTAACAACAATAGTAAGTACCAACGCAAAAATTTCCATGATCTAGAATCATTTTGAACAGCCAAGTTTTCTAAGTAACTCAGAGATTATTATTATTTAATGTGTCAATTGTTACTTTAACTATTTTGGATGGAAACTTGTGAAATGTAGTCTAAGCTTTCCTGCTTCTTATACAGAATACAAATTTAAACATAATTTCATTTTTTCCTGAGGGCTCATGGGCAGGAATTATGAAAATCAAACATTGTCCTAAGCCAAAAACCAGCCCTGAAATGTGTATCTGCTTTACTAAATGGCCCTTTTCTGGTTTTTATCCTGCAGCACTGCTTACATCACTTCTCCCTCTGCTGTTAACTGCTCTTTTGGTTGAGTTCATGATGACTTCTGCTATCTCCCTATACCTCCTCTTTTCATCTTCTGAGGCATAAATGTTTGGAAACCACATCATCAAATTTGTTTAACTATCAAAGTAAAAGTAAGCAGGTTCTGAGAGAGGAATCAATTGGTTATCTTATGTGCCTGGTTTCAGTGCACGGATTTATTTATTCTGGCTATCTAGAGGCCTTTTAAATTTAACTCCAGGTTCTCAACTCTATCCAGTAATTTTAGGGTAGTATTGCTACACCTTGCTACAATATTTTATGTGTTTTTTTCCTTGATTTTGAATTACTACAAACTGCTTAGATAATGCTTGTATGTATGGTCTCTGATTCCAAAAGTGAAGCACCCAAAACCTAATTTAGTTGTACTTTGTATTACAATGTATTTATATTTTCAGAGTTTGGCTACAACATGACCATGTGCTTGCTGATAAATATTGCTTACATGAATTATACCAGACTTGAAAATTCCTTAAATTTCCATCTTTAGATTATATAAGAAATGGGTTAGTACTACAACTTAACACCTTTAATCGAATTCATTCTAAACCCTATGTTGGTTATATACCTAGAACAAGATACTTGTATTAGACCCATAATTCACTTTTTTTGTTTAGGAAATATTTCATACACAGTTACTAATGCCATTAGTAACTGTGTATAAAATATGCCATGCTCTTAACATGTATTTTGATATTAACACCCTGATTTACTCATGCACATGCAAAACATAAATTTTATATAAAGTCATGTTACATTAGATTCAATCAGTGCTAGGTCACACAAAAGTCAGCAAAATGTACTTAAACAATATGGTTAATCATGTGTTAATACAATATCTGGAAACTCTTAAGACTCTTCTTTTTACTTGTCTCAAAAGTACATTTTATATTGGCTTTCCTAAGGAAGAAACAAGTCAACAATACAAAATTCTAGTAATTCACTGCCAATAACTAACCTGAAAAAAAAGGGAAGAAGGAATATATTTAAAACAAATTCAAACAAATAGCCTTTTATTTATTCTTCCAACTATTTCACAAGCAATGCAGAAATGTAGTATTCTTACAAAGACCATTCAAATGTAACTTTTTATGCCGCTCTTGCTGCAGATGTGCATGCCCAGACTTTCTTACTTGAAACAAATTAGATTAACAACCTCTTGTGCTAAGTACTCAATTATATGCGAAAGTACAAAAGTTAAAAGGAAAAGAAAATCCAAGCCTGCTTAACAAGAGAATCTATATAGCTGACAAGATAAATCTAGGATCATTTGGAGAATATATCTAGGCCAAGAACACTTTGTTTTATCTTAAAATCAAAATATCGATGTCTTTTTAAAAAGCTAATCCTTCAATTCAAAAGATTGACGATTTATTTTTTTAAATTTCTAGCTAAATAAGTTGATCATAATGGGAAATAATTTGCTTAATTCCTTAACTAAGTAGCTCTGCTCTGCTCTGTCATCTTATAATGGGTACACACGGCCTGTCTCATTCCCCCCCACCTGCCCCTTCCACTGGTCTTTATTCTCTGGCAAACCAGCTTGACTTCTATCTGCCAGAGGCTGGTTCACATCATACTGCATATCAGACTCTTCACTGGTATCAACTAATAACCCAAGGGCCCTTAGACAACTCACTTGACTGGCCTAATCCTCTGACTCATGATGACCTTGCACCTTTCACTTCAGATCTCTGAAAATACAAAAAAACAATTTCCCTAGGCTAAGTAATTATATATACAGAGATACTAGTGTTTCAAAACGCAAATGGCTGAAGCTTCTAAAAAGAGTAAAGAGTGATAACAACCAAGCAAAAGTACAACTATGGTCCTATCTTTCATAGATCAAAGCGTATCTTAAAAACAATCTCAATAATTCTCATTCATCATGTGATTCTGTTCCTCAATTATTTTTTATTCTCCTTATTTCCCCTGTCCAGAAGAAACATCATATAGGGGAAGAAAAATTATTCTAAAACTCATTAATTATACTAAAACTACTACATTTTTCAGGACAATTTTATACTCATCTCACCCAACAGTCACCCAAAACTAATCACAAGCACATCTTAATCCATTCTAGATATTTAACATACTTAATTCCTGTATACTTACTTAGGCTACTTAGTTGTCTAATTATATTTGCCAAGGAAATATTGGTTACACATTCCAATTCATTCTTAATGCCTCTAGGCAGGGCTGTGTGGCACAAGTGCCTAGGATCGATGTTTCTTTTCACCAAAGGCATCTTGAGATCAACCTTTGTGCCAGTTCACCTGTAGGAAATGAAAAAATAAATTAAATACTCAATTACAACCAACACAGGATGAGACTCTATCTTTCATATTTAAGAATAAAGTACAATTGACCCTCGAACAACACAGGGTTTGCATGGGTTTACTTAAATGTACATTTTTTTCCCCTTCTGCCACCCTTGAGACAGAAAGACCAACCCTCTTCTTTCTCTCCTCAGCCTACTCTGTAAAAACAACAAGGATAACGATCTTTATGCTTATCTAATTCCACTTCAGGAGTAGTAAATATATTTTCTCTTCCTTATGATTTCCTTAATAACATTTTTTCTCTAGCTTATTTTAAGAATACAGCATACAATAACATATAACATTCAAAATGTGTGTTAATCAATGATGTTACTGGCAAGGCTTCTGGTCAACAGTAGGCTTTTTTTTGAGTCAGAGTCTCACTCTGTTGCCCAGACTGGACTGCAGTAGCCGTTCCCGGCCACCGCAGCCTCGACCTGCTGGGCTCCGGCGATCCTTCCGCCTCAGCCTTCTACGTAGCTGGAACTACAGGTGCGCACTACCACGCCCGGCTAATTTTTTTGATTTATTGTAGAGATGAGGTCTCGCCAAGTTGCCCAGGCGGGTCTCGAACCCGCAGGCTCAGGCAATCCACTCACCTCAGCCTCCCAAAGGCTCAGTATTACAGGCTGAGCCACCGAGCCCGGCAACAGTAGGCTATTAGTAGTTAAGTTTTGAGGGCACCATAAGTTATATACAGATTTCGACTGCACAGGGGGTTGGTACCCCTAACCCTCCAGTTGTTCAAGGGTCAACTAACTGTGTTAGCTTGTATGAAGATAATCAAAATGGAGTCACCTGACTAAAAGAATCAAAATTGATTAAATTTTCACTTTCAATGACTAGAACATCAACATTATATAAAACATCTTTTTTAAAAAAAACAAAACTTGCTTTCAATGTCAGTAGAGGTTTTTGTTATAGGCAACTGGTGTGAGAGGTTCTCTCTAAGGGAGTGCCTAAAAGAATTCAAGAAGCTGGGAGGGTAGTGTCATATCTGCATTTCCAAATAAAATGTATCAGGTGTCCAATAGTTCAGAGATAAAATATCCCAAGCAGCCTTGCACCCGAAATCTCACCAAAACCTACCAAATCTGTATTTAATTGATCAAAAAGTTCAACCTTCTTTGAATTACAAGATGCTCTCACTTTGCATAACTCCCATATGCATGAATTTCGACTACTAGAGTTTAACTACATAACACTAATTCCCAAACATGGTTCAAATTTCACTTACCACAGTATATTAGCTGTAATTGCATAAATACAAACTTCATTGCCAGTACTCTAGTCCACAAATCACTATGCTAATAAGAGATGCACATCACAATTGGTGACCGATCACCACTTCTTCCAAAGTCAGCTGGTAATTGGTCATACCTCATCTATTATTCATTTCACTCACAAAAGCAAAGTCGACCTGTGTTGCCTTCTGCCTCCCAGGGCTAAACCCACATGAAACTTTACTAAATGGTAGTTGAAAGAGGGACTTGGCCAACAAAAATAAAAGTGCAGCAAAAAAAAAAAATGACAATGCTGGAAATGAAACTGAAATCCAACACAGGTGGAGTACATGATAAATGGCTGACTATGGAATGTTGCCCTGCCACTGTGAGAGAGCCTTCAGGCAAGGCCCAAGGGACTCTGTAAAGGTAACCTTACAGACACAGGAGGCGCGTGGCTGCAACAAGGATTATGTCCTACATTAAGTGACACCAGTCAAAACTCCTCACATTAAAGGAATGCTTGAAACTATTTCACAACATTGAAAGTGCAAAAAGAGAAAATGCTGGAAGCGAATCCACATTTAGAAGAGTGCAACAATTTGCCAAAGATGCCTCTCCATGATGCCTGAGAGTGAAGATGTTCACTGGGCTGGCTCTGCCATTGCAGGTGACACCACAGGAAGGATAGCACATCTTCAGCTGTGCCAAAGATGAGGCGTGACCAGTCACCAGGTTTTTACAAAGAAATAAAACACTAATTCTAATTGTTTCTACTGTTTTAAATTACACTGTGCTAAATAAATATTGATTTTATTTTTTAACTTCCCTACACCTTTTAACCAACGATAGGAGTTTTTTACAACACAAATTGTAAAGAGCATAAAGCAATTCTAATTTCCCCCACTGATTAAGATTGTTCTGCATGGTTTCAACCTGCACGGCTATCTTTACCATCCCACACCACTGAGCAAAGTGAAGACGGACTGACTATAGTTACCTCCTGGTAAACAGTGGTTACTGAAAGAAGTAATTCATAAACTACTGAGCTTTAGTAACTACCAAATGAGAAGTTTTGGATAAATCTAAGTGCATTAAAGTGTTACTTATCAACATGCTTTTAAAAATTCTTTCATAAAATATGTCTCCTCTGACCTCTTTGTTCAGCATTCTCTCTACATGTTTTTTATTTTTATTTTTTGAGTTGGAGTCTCACTCTGTTGCCCAGGCTGGAGTGCAGTGGCATGCTCACGGCCACTGCGGCCTCGACCTACTGAGCTCAGGTGACCCTTCTGTCTCACAGCCTTCCAAGTAGCTAGAATACAAGCGTGTGCCACCACACCCAGCTAATTTTTTGATTTATTGTAGAGATGAGGCCACGTCTAGTTGTCCAGGCTGGTCTCAAACCCATGGGCTCAGGTAATCCTCTCACCTCGGTCTCCCAAATTGTGCAATATAAGACATACAGAAAAAATGCATACAAAACTGTATAGCTCAATGATTTAAGTGAACACTCAGGTAACCCTATGTAAGAAAAAAACCTGCCTGGACCCCAACCCTTCCACTTTGGCTCTCTTCCCAATCATCATTGCTTAATTCCTCCCCACAGGTAACCTTTATTCTTTTATAATAAGCATTTCCTTGTTACTCTTTATATTTTCACCACTTACACAGGCTACTTTAAACACTATAGTTTTGTTTGGACTGCTTTTTGAAGTTTATGTAAATGAGATAATACAATACATATTATTTTGTGCCTTGCCTTTTTCATTCCACATGGTAACATTCATCCATATTGCTTTGTATAGAAGCAGGCTGTCCATTTTCATTGCTGTATAACATTTCACTATGACACCATTACAATTTCTTTGCCCATTCTAATGTTAGGATGAGTTGTTTCCAGTTTGAGGCTATTATGAATAACACTATACTGAACATTCATATACATGTGTCTTAGTGTACACACTGCTGTTGTGACTGTATTTTAGGACGAGAATAGCCAAGTTAAGGATATAGAAAACTTCAGCTTTAGAAAACGTCAAACTGCTCCGAAAGTGACAATACCAATCAGTATGTGGCCTTTCCACAGTGTAGAGGCTGCTGCTGCTACACATTCTCACAACACATTATACTGCCAATTTTTAAATTCTAGCTGTTCTTAAGGGGATATTGTGGACACCTATTTTAGTTTTGTGTTTCCCCAATTATTTAATTTAAGCACCTTTCCATATGTTTATTGACTATTTGGACTTGTCTCTAGAGAAGTGTCTGTTCAGTTCTATTGCCCATTTTCTACTGGTCATCTGTTGTGTTAGGTGTTAGGGCTGATTTGCAGGAACACTGGATGTGAGCCAGTGGAAGGTTATACATGATGCAAATACCTTTTCTTCTGTTACTTACTATTCTATTATCTTAATAATGTCTTTTTTTAAACATATTTTTTATTTTAAAATTGTGGGGTACAGTGAAGGGTTAGGTATACAAATATGCATCATTCAGGGTTAGGGTTAGGGTTAGGGTTAAGTTTTTATATTTTACAATATGGTAGAATCTATCAATATTTTCCTTTTAGGTTTAGTATGAAAGTATAGTTTTTGAAATCTCTTTCTATACCATTATCTTAAATATGACTTTCTACATTACCTCTTAGCTTTGTTTTGTCTTGCATTTTAAATCTACAATTGATGTGGAATTAATTTTTGTGAATGGTGTGATGTAGCAGTGGAGTTTCAGACATATTATTGCAGCACCATTCATTGAAAAGATTATTCTTTCTCCATTGCTCTACAGTGGCACTTTCATCATAAATCAAATTTCTATCTATATTTTTTAAATCCAGTTTTGCACTTATACTAGTCCATGACCTATCTGTCTAACCTAGAGCTAAAGATACATCTAAATGGAGCTTTGTTATAAGTCTTGATATCCAATAGAGCAAGCTCTCCCACCCTGCTCTTCAAAAATGTCCTGTTTATTCTTGGCCCTTTATATTTCCACTTACAGTTTTAAAATCAGATTATCAAATCACACAGACACACACACACACACCTACTGGTAATCTGGTTGGAACTATTAAAACTACAGATCATACTGGGAAGTACTGATATTTATTTATACACTTCTTTCTATCCATGAACATAATGTACAGCTCCATTATTTAAGGATTTTTAAATGTTTCTCAGTGATTCTTGGTTTTCTAAATAAAAATCTTATAAATTCTTAAATTTATTTGTATGGAAATTATTTTTATACTAGAAATGGCATTTTCATATTTTATTACGTTTGTTTCTTATACAGAAAATACATTGATTTTGGAGCACTGGCCCTATATCCAGGGACTTTACTAATCTCTAGCCTACCTGTAACTATTTTACATTGTTAAGTGTACATGATCATATGTAAATAGTGACTGTCTAGCTCCTCCTTTCTAGCCTTACCATACTAGCTCTAATCTTCAATGCAATGTGAAATAGAGGTGATGAGAGCAAGCATCTTTGTCTTTTTCTGAACTCAAGGGGAAGGGCTTCAACATTTCCCAAGGTGTCTGTAATAGGGTTTTTGTTATTATTTTGTTTTGTAGATACTTTTTTTTTTTTGAGTTGGAGTCTCACTCTGTCACCCAGACTGGAGTGCAGTGGCTGTTCCCGGACACCACAGCCTCAACCTGCTGGGCTCTGGCAATCCTTCCGCCTCAGCCTTCCAAGTAGCCAGAATTAGTAGATACTTTAATAAATTAAGGAAGTTCCTTCCTATTTCTAGTTTGCTGAAATTTTTAAAAATTATGAATGATGTTAATTTTTATCAAATGTTTTCCTACATTTATTATAATAATCATGTGACTCTAATTCTGTTAACGTAGTGAGTTCTAATTGATTGTGCGGATTTTGTTGTTGTTAAACAACTTTGCATCCTTGGAATAAATGCAAATTGGTTGAGATGTATATGGCAGACAGAATAATAGCCTCCCAAAACTATGCATGAATAATCTATGAACATGTTACATAACATGGCAAAGGTAAATTAAGGTAACAGATGCAATTAAGGTTGCTAATCTTCTGACCCCAAAGTAGGGATTGCTGGATTTAGTTATGTTTTGTTAATATGATTAGTATATTTGTATTTATGTCCATGAGAGAAAACAATCCACTATCTCCCTTTCATAAAATGTCCTTGAAAAGTTTTTGTATAAGTTCCAGCTTATTGGCACTGTGGTAAGAAAATATACTCTGTATGACTTTTATGCATTTTGTAGTTTGTGGTTGCAGTGTTCTATACATGTTCACCAGTTAGATTTGCTAATGTGCCCAACTCTCCTACAGCCTTACTGATTTTTGTTGGTTCTGTCAGAGAGATGTGTTAAGACTGCCCGCTATGACTGTGTGAGTTACATATTTTGTGACTATGTTACTGGGCACATTTACCATTATGTAGTTCCCTCTTTAGCTCTAATGCTGTGGCTGTCTGAAGTCTACTTGGTTTGACATTAGTAAAGCTACATTAGCTTCCTCTTGGTGTGTGCACCACAGAGCTCTCCTTATTCTCGTCCTTTCAACCTCCTTGTATCTTATGTTTTATACGTGTCCCTTCACAAGACAGTCAGATGCTTCCTTTCCACTTATTTTTCCTTAACTCAGTTTGCTAACATTTGGATTCTCTATCGGCACAATGCTAATGTGCCTTTTGCCTAGGATGCTCTACTTGGCCCATTCTCTCTTCCCTATCCCTACCCCTGCTTCTTCTTCAGCTCAAATGAGAGCATTCCTGATGCCAAGTACCAACTAGCTGTGGTCCTTCTGTTACAATTCTCTCCTAACAACCTATAATTTCTCCTTATAATACTTGTCTCGGCTTGTACTTATAGATCTTCACAATTGATTTCTATCTCATTTACTAATTGTAAAGTAGGTTGCAAGTGTTTTGTTCCTTGAAGTATACTAAGTAACTCGTAGATGTATGCTTGGCACATACAAAATGTTAAATACATACTTGTTAAGTAACTCAAAAATTCTTAACTCCAGTTCAGACCTCTCTCCTAAGCTACAGATGGACATATGCAACTGTCTCCTGAACATCTGTACATAAAAGTTCAATAAGTTCCCTCAAATTCAAAATGTCCAAAACTAAACCCAAAATGTCCAAAACTAAACATTATATTTCCTCTTCAGATCCAGGCATCATCTTCAATTCTGTCCAACTGCTGCAGTCCCTATCTGTATCCAATAGGAGATCAAGCCTTCTTAATTCTATCTCATCAACATCTGTCATATTCTGACCTTGCTGGAAAAGCAGTTCTACCCTAACTGATACTGCTTTAATTCAAACCCTAGTCATTTCTCACTTGAATGGACTTGTGAAAATAAAAATCTAAGCTTTGAAATCTAAGCTGTTGGGCAGGGCATGGTGGCTCATGCCTGTAACCCCAGCACTTTGGCAGGTGGGGGTGAGAGGGCTGCCTGAGCCCAGGGGCTTGAGACCATCCTGGGCAACTTGGCAGGACCTCATTTCTACAATTAAAAAAATTCACCTGGCATGATGGCACATACCTGTAGTCCCAGCTACCTGGAAGGCTAATGTAGAAGGATCATCTGAGCCCAGCTGGTTGAGGCTGCAATTAGCTGTGATTGTGCCACTGCACTACAGCCTGGCAACAGAGTGAAACTCCAACTCAAAAAAAAGAAAAAAGAAAAAGAAAGAAACCTAAGCTGTTGGAACTCCAAATGATTTTAAGCCTTAAAGGAACGTGATTATGGGCCAAGTCATGTGACAGACAGCTGTAACTTAGGCAGCTGTAACCTTTGTTTCTCTAATTATAGAATAGTCTTCTTCCTTACCTACACTGTTTTGTAAAATGTTGCATGAATAAAGGATGCCAGGAAAGACTTCTTCCCTCTTCATGTTGATCTTCATTACAGATTAATTTCCTTCTTACCTTTCTCACACAATGACTTCACTGGCTATCACACTATCTGAAGATGGAATGCTAAGCATACTCTCTTAAGTTGGAACGGCAATGAAAACCAGCAGTAAGGAAAAGAAAACAAGCTGGACAGAAAACAAAATGGACACTAAATTGTTGTAACTCACAAACCCGTCTTGTATAAACAACATTGTGATCATGTTAAATTTCTCTGTTTTCTCCCTATATAAGCAAGACCTCAACTTTTAACTGTGGAGCTCTGACTCCATTTCTCTGGAGTTTGTATCTTCCAGATGACCATTCCCACTTTTCCACTTGAATAAACTTTTTAAACTGGATTTCATTTATTTCAGTTTGATAGAGTAGACCCTTCTGCCTCCAGTCTTCTATTTTTTTCCCTGCCATTCCATCTATATGACCACTCCCACCGATCCAGTCCATCACACACCACAGCCTTAAGAATACAATAGCCCCCCTTATCCGCAGGCAACACATTCCAAGACCCCACTGGATGCCTGAAACCACAAATAGTAGCAAACCCTACATATATCATGTTTTTTCCTATACATACATACCTATGGTGAAATTTAATTTACAAATTAGGCACAAGAAGAGATTAACAATAAAACAGAACAATTATTAGATTGATTCATAAGTTCGTAGCATTTGCTTTTGACACAGCAACACTGTGGTATTGGGAGTTTGTTTATAGTTTGTCATTTGTCATGACAATGTGTTTGTGAATAAGTCTTGCATTTTACAGATCTGAAGAAAGTTAGTGCTGTTTGTGGGCTAAAGAGAGAAGATGGAATGTCAGGTGTAAAAAACCAATACTTGCGACATATTCTTCTGGTTGAGTTTCACAGAGGAGTAAAGGCAGTGAATGTGGCTTGAGATATTTGTCCATGTTCAGGGAGAATGCCACTGGAGAAAGCATGGCAAGAAAACAGTTTTGTTGTTTCAAAGAGGGCCACTTTGACCTGAGTGATTCTCTATGTTCAGGAAGACCACCGGGCTTTGATGAAGACCTTTTAAACATTTTAATCCATGATGATCTATATCAGTCAACCCAGGAATTGGCAAATGTGATGAACTATGACCAGTCAACAACCATCGTGTAACATTTGCATCCCACGGGCAAGCAAAATGCTATTAACTTAGCATCAACCCAATATAACAATATACTGTAATAAAAGTTATGTGAATGTGATATATCTCTCTCAAAATCTTATTGTACTTATACTGTGAGATGTATATTTCCCGACATGCAACTTCTAAAAATCCTCAGAATCTTCCAAGTGATGTCTTTTTGTATGCTAGTAATTAACTGATGGCTGGCAGCTACTAGGTAGCTTCAGGATGGAAGGTGGTCATCTGAAAGACCAAGGCATGATTAGAGGGTAGAGACTTCAATGCCATCCCCACCCAACAGCCAGGGAGGGGAGAGGGGCTGAAGGTTAAGTTGATAATCAATGGCCAAAGGTTTATTCAGTCATGCTTATGTAATGAAGTCCCATAAAAACCGAAAATAACTAGGTTTGGAGAGCTTCCAGAGAGCTGAACACATGGAAAGTAGTGTGCCAGGGGAAGGCATGGAGCCTACTCCACACTCCTTCCCCCATACCTTTCTCTATCCATCTCTTCATCTGTATTTTTGGTAATACACTTTTCAGTAAACTGGTAAATGTGCTTCCTTGAGTTCTATGAGCTGTTCTAGCAAATTAATTGAACCCAGAGAGGGGGAAACCCAACTTGAAGCCAACAAGTCGGAAGTTTCAGAGACCTAAACTTGTGACTGGTGTCTGGGGGGCAGTCCTATGGGAATAAAATCTCAATCTATGGGATCTAATACTATCCCCAGGTAGATAGTGTCAGAATTGAATTGGTGAGTGGGGAGAAATCCTACATAATTGATCACAGAATTATTCCGTGTTGATTGTTATGGTGTGAGAGCAGAGAAATAACATGTGAAGTGCATTTTTTTCACTCACGGTACTGTACTATTTGGTGATGGTGTGAGATGGTAAACTGCCTATGTGGGATGAATGCTTTCGGCATTGTAGCATGTTAGACTACTCCTGACCTTCTGACAACACGCCAGTAGAAGGATCATCTGCTTCAGGTGATCCTGGATGAATGAGCTGTGACAATGTCAATAGCTGAATGTCAGGAGCAGAGGATGTCAATGACAAAGGGGCAGGAAGCATATACTAGGCATGGATACTCTGGATCAAAGGATGATTCACATTCCAGGCAGGATGGCATGAGATTTATCATTCCACCCAGAATGGCATGCAATTTAAAACTTATAAACTGCTTACTTCTGGAATTTTCCATTTAATATTTGTGGACCATGGTTGACCGTTGGTAACTGAAAATCTGGAATTTTCCATTTAATATTTTTGGACCATGGTTGACCAATGGTAACTGAAAATGTGGAAAGCAAACCCATAGATAAGAGGAGAAATACTGTTACATTGAAATGTTGAATCTGATGATGTTCTTCTCCTGCCAAAAACAAGCCCTTCCTTGGGATCAAGTCCAAACATGACACATGGGGTTCTTCAGGATTTAGCCTTCCGTTTCCCACTTCCCACTACATTTCTATGTGATCCTCTAGTTACTCTGAATATATCTTGCTGTTTCACAGTCCTGCCTTTTCTCATCCTGCTCTGACTAGAATACCTTTCACGTTTTCATCCTCATAGAGAATGCTTATTTGTTCAAGACTAGACTTGGGCATCTCTTCTTCTTTTTTTTTTTGCATAGTAGTCTTACTCTGTGCCCAGGCTAAAGTGCAGTAGCATGCTGACAGTCACGGCAGCCTCGACCTGCTGGGCTCAGGTGACCCTTCTACCTCAATCTTCCAGGTAGCTAGAACCACAGGCGTGTGCCACCATGCTTAGCTAATTTTTTTTTTTTCTAATTGTAAAGACAAGGTCTCACGATGTTGCCCAGCCAACCCCTGGACTCAGGCAATCCTGTCACTTAACGACTTCCAAAGTGCTGGAATTACTGGCATGAGCCACCATGCCTAGCTCTTCTTTTCTGAAGCCCAACTGAATATCCCAGAGAGCTGTAACCATCTATTCTTTGGTGCCCTCAACTTTGATTCATATATGCATCTACCCAAGTACCCCAAATTACACTCTCCTATACTGTACTTATGTGTTTACATATCCATGCTTGAATAATAGCTCTTGGCAAAAATCTTGCCCTACTCAGCTTCTATTTTCAAGATCTAAAAACAGTAGATGCTCCATAGTCAATACAAAAATCGAAAAAAAACAAAAGCATGAACTTTAAGGAAGTCAAAAAAGAAACATTCTTTAGGTATTGAGGGAAGACAGACACACAGATGCTTTTCTATAACAACGACTTAATTATGATTCTAAGGAGCTGCTTTTTTTATGTGCATAGAAAAATATACTTTTGAGAAAAATAGTATCTTACAATTGTATTATGGAATCATAGGCTTACTTGTTTCGCTTTCCCAAGAGAAAGCATGGATGGATCATATCTTATTCATCTCTGTATCTTTAGGGCCTAGCTCAGAGTCTAGGGTATTATAATCACACGAATTTTGATTTTAAAAAAATGTACAGCAAGTAAAGTAGTTTCAAAGCATTATCCTAATCTCAAAAGAAAAATGGCTTTCATTGTGATTAAAATAGTGCTATGCAAAAGCTTTTTAGAGAGAACCTTTCCTCATTCTTTGCTTTTACTTCAGTTTCAATACCAGATTCATTTTCTTATTTCTCGATCTTACTCCTTGGTGACTCTATAGTAATTTATCTAACTCAAAATATCAAAATCTAATAGCAAAAAGTAAAGTCTAATAGCTTCATTTCCTAAGTCCTCCAAAAATTAAATGCTATTAGCAAGCATATATAAATCACTCATCTTAGCATTTTTAATACTGAGAACAATACATTTTGTTTAAAGGAATAAAAATATTGCATAGAATAAGCCAATTACATATGATTTAACATATTTTATCCCATCAATAACTAATTTCCTTACTGAGGGGAAATACTTTTATATAACAAAAATGCTAAATTATATTGTACAATACAATAAAATAACTGACTTTTGAAATTGTTAATCTGTTCCCTTAGATTGCAGCTAAAGATACTACCATAGGCACCAAAAATTTTCCAATATATAACACATGTGGTTCTAAAAGTAAATTGGTTTCCAGATGATATTAAAAAAACAATTCCCAAGTTTCTCCATATATTTTCCCGTGTACTTGGCAACTAAACTGTCAATTATTGAAGGAAAAAAAAAAAAATCAAGAGATTGTTAGAGTATGCAAATTTTTAAAAAATGCATCCCCTAAAAGAGAGATAGATTTTAAAATAATCTTTAAGAAAAAAGTTTGGCTAAAATTTCAATAATGTTTTTATTTTTAAAAAATTCATCCGGGCTCGGTGGCTCAGCCTATAATCCCATGCTTTGGGAGGCTGAGGTTGAGTGGAATGCCTGAGCCCGCAGGTTCGAGACCCGCCTGGGCAACTTGTCGAGACCTCATCTCTACAATAAATAAAAAAAAATTAGCCAGGCGTGATAGCACGTGCCTGTAGTTTCAGCTACTTGGAAGGCTGATCACCGGAGCCCAGCAGGTCAAGGGTGCGGTGGCCAAGAGTGGCCACTGCACTCCAGTCTGGGCGACAGAGTAAGACTCCAACTCAAAAAAAAAAAAAATTCATAGGTTTAGCTTTAAATCCTGCAGTAGATTTTTAAATTAAAAATAAAACTAGCTACAACTGTGTTTAAGGTATCATGAACAGTGCTCTCTTTACCAAAACTAAATGTATAGATAGATAATCATGTCACCTGAAGTCACAATGACAAAGTATTACATTTTGATAGGCTAAAGCTGAAAAGACCATCATTGCTATACAAACTAAAATAAAAGAGAAATGAAGAAATAGGCTTCACACGAGCAATTCATAACACTGACATCATTAATAGATTCAAGAAAACTAGATGCTAGTGAGATAAAAATAGCATCACACACCTATAGAGTGGAAAGAAGATTCAGCATAGTCAAGTTAGTACATGATTCACTAGATAACAGCACTTTATGATGCTATTCTCAGAAAAAATGTGGATTTCTTTTAAATTAACATAAACACTACTGAAACTTACTTTACAAGTCATTCAACAAGCATAATATTGCACCAAAGTTATTTCTGATGGTTTAAGAGACAATAAATATGAAATTGGAGGTATCTAAATCACAAATACAGAATTAAACCATCTAAAAAACAAGATCAAATGTTCTTTATAATATTAAAAGTATCTCTAAAAACAACATGGACCTATCAAACATGTGGTACTTTATATGAAAAATGGCACTACTGACATACTGCCATCCATTCATTCATCTGACCATACATTTGTTAACACCAGTGACTCAAGTACTGCATGCTAAGGGTTAAAGATAAAGGGATGAGCGAAAAACAATTCCCACTGATAAGTGCAATGGAGCAAAAGTACTGAGTACTATAAAAAAGACCTATTTCCTTAAGAAAATGACATTTAGATTGAGACCAAAAGGATTACTAGGAATTAGCAAGTTAGGTTGAGGGAACTGAAGCATGTGCATGTGCATGCAACACTGGGGATTAGTAGGGAGTCAGATCAAGTAGGACCTTGAAGGTCATGTTGAAGATTTTCAATGTTTTCCTAATGGGAAGTGTTTGAAGGATTTTAAGCAAAGGAGTGCTGAGATCAGGAATGACCATTCATTTTATTGCTCATTTTAATTGGAGGCTTGGGCAGTAGGGAATGACAAAATAAACGTACATGAACCAGAAAGAAGGCAAATGAAGTCGTCCAGATGACAAAGATGGCAGTCACTTGGACCAAATGATGGTGACATAGAAGCATGTCAACTCAAGATATATCCTGGAGGTAGAAAGAAACAGAACTAATGATTGATTGGACATAGGGGTGAAGCCCAGGTTCTTGATTTAAGGAACTATCCGTAGTCAGCCAAAAACTGAATATTATTTCTGAAGTAGATCAATTACATCAATATATTATTCCCTATCCACAAAGTCTATGGGATTAGGAAAAGATTTATGACCAACTCTAGTAATATGTACAACCAAGTAACTGGGATCAGGGAGAGAGTAAGTTAATAGTATTTGGGGCAAGGGATAGTGGGAGAATGATGAGTTTTTAAGTCAAAATTAATTGAGAAGAAAGAGAACATTTAGTGGCTTTCTTTTATCCCTTTAATTTTATCCTTATAGTTCATTATTCTCCTATATGGTATATGCTCATTTTACCTATTTCATCCCTAATGGAGAAATTCGATCCACTTTGTTGTTTTGTTCCCCTACATTGTTCCCATTCTTTACATTCTTAACTTGAGTCCACCTGACTTCTGGAGAGCCAGGGTAAACACACTATTCCCAGTATTTTACCTTCTAGGCATCCTACCCCATATGCAATGTCTAGTCATCTTTCTACAGGGAACAGTACGGCAGAAGATGAGTATCTGTATTAAAATTCATTAAGTTCTTCCACGTTTAACTGCACCTTTCTCTTCACATGTACAAGGAAATAGAATGAACAGTGACTATGGTGGAACTATACCATCATAATGGGACAAATTTTCTTTTCCTTTTGTTGACATTTTCTATACAAACTAAAGAGTTTAAAGGAATTCCATGACTATCTTGAGACTAACAGCACAGTGACACACAGTATAGAATAAATTTTAATGTTTACAACATCTATCAGAAAGTGAATATGTATTAACACTTTTTGAAGGGAAAAAAATCTTGCAGATCCTTGATATGAACTTAAATTATTTGTATTATACGGTTACCTAACAGTATGCAAATATCAAACCACATAGAAAATCCTTTTACATATAATGCTTATACAATGTTAAAACTAGAAGAGATTTAAAGTTTAACAACATCATTAAAACTAACAAAATTCAAGATAACAGCACTAAGTTAATACAAGAAAATTATTTTGCTTTAACTAAATCATTGCTTGCTATAGTCACAATCTTGTACTGACTGCTTCAAAGATCTGATTTACTTGGTTCCTACCTACCTTCTATGTATAATAGCCTTTCTCTGTTTAAACTACAGATGCTCCTCAAATTATGATGGGGTTGCGTCCCATAACCCTTTTGTTAAGTTGAAATTATTGTAACTCCAAAACGCATCTAATACACTTAAGCTACTGAACATAACAGCTTAGCCTAGCCTATTATTAAACATGCTCAGAACACTTACATTAGCCTACAGTTAAGTAGAATTGGAATTATCTGGCAATACAAGACACTATAGAGTATCTGTTTTTACCCTCGTGATGGCATGGCTGACTGGGAGTGGCTTGTTGCCAATGCCCAGCGTTTGTGAAAGAATTATCACACTACTTTCTACTAACTGTGTATCACTTTTGTATCGCCCTAAAGTAGAAAAATCATAAGTCGAGTTGTCCTAAGTTGGGAACTGTCTGTACTGAGAAATTTTATTTATACATTATGTGGTAGACACTATTTAGGCTTTACTATGTGCAGATACAACATAAACCAAGTGTGCTTCTGTACTTTCATCAAGAGACTGAAACAATTCAAGTTGTACTATTTGGCACCAAAGCTATGCTAAACAATAATCATCAACACAAATAAAATAAATAGAGATAATAAAATTACTTGACAGGCAGACCTCTAAAGACTCAGAATCTGCTTTTATTTAATTCTTTAAAAACATTAAAATGCTTGGGTAACCCCCTCAGGTCCCCTTCCACTGTGGAAGCTTTCACTGTCCTCTCAATAAATTCTGCTTTCTCAAAAAAAAAAAAAAAAAAAATTAAAATTCTCATAGAAATCTCACAAACATCCAAAAATATGTCCAGGCTGAGACTCATTTTAGGCCAAGCATGACTTGACTCAGAGGTGGAATAAGCAGCCCACGAGTCAGGGCTGGAAGCAGAGTCTATGCTTTGTATGTCCTTTCTGATCACACTCTGCTGCTTCTTTCATGTTAGGGTGGATTTATATAATGTGCATGTGATCAAAAACATCCTAACAGTTTATTATTCAGGGATTGAACAAAATTTCACTGAAGAGAAGAAACAAAATCATTATTTCCACTAACCAAAATAAACAAACACATATTTTTAAAGTAGCAAAGTAGGCTGGGCTCAGTGGCTCAGCCTGTAATCTCAGCACTTTGGGAGGCTGAGGCAAGAGGACTGCCTGAGCCCACAGGTTCGAGACCAGCCCAGGCAACTTGGCGAGATCTTGTCTCTACAATAAATAAAAAAAATTAGCCAGGCGTGGTAGTGTGCACCTGTAGTTCCAGCTACTTGAAGGCTGAGGCAGAAGCATCACAGAAACCCAGAAGGCTGACACTGGAGCAGCCATGACTGTGCCGCTGCACTCTGGGTGACCGAGTGAGACTCCAACACAAAAAAAATAAAAAATAAAAATAAAATAGCAAAGTATATCAATATTTATCCTAGATGAGAACGAGCCCACTCACAGACTCCTTCAGCACGTTATTTATGCCAAGATATGGGAAATGTCCACCTCCCCATCCCGAGGTCTTTCTCTCACCTTCGGGCCAGGCCTCCTCTTATCTCTGGACATATATTCCCAATATTTGCTGGTTATCTCTCTCTCAAGGTCCCAATGAATAAACTGAAAAATCAGTAAGACCTAAAGTAATCATCTTCCCCATTCAAAACCTGGCTCTTTCATTCTTTTTTACATTTGTCAAACAGTAGCCAAGTCATGAATAATGGAGTCTTCTCTGACTCCTTCCAATCACACTATATCCAATCTATATAAAAACATTCACTAAATAAATTCCTAGCAGAGGAACTATGGCCTCAAACTGTTGGTATATTCCTTAATTTCTCTGAAAATACTGACAACTTTCCAATTTTTTTAAAGAATTTTTATTTCCATATCCTCACAAACGCCAAGGAAAAAGTAAAGTATACCATAATTCATTTAACATTCCCTTAATGCTCAACATTTTGATGACTTCCAAATTTTTACACAATAGATGATACCAGGATACATTTTCATTATGTAAATCTTTGCTTTCCAGTTGGTTTCTTAGAATATGAAAAACTCAAGGCCTTTGAAATATTTATTTCCAGATTACCTTCCTTAATATTACACATTTTTCATCCTCACCACACATAACAGTATTTTACTACGTTCTCAGCTCCACGACCTACTGTTTATGAGATTCTGGACAAGTTAACTTCTCTGTGCCTCAATTCCTTCATCTTTAAAATAAGGATAACAACACCACCTACCTCAAGCGCTTGAGGTAAAGGTTAAAATGACTAATGACACGGAGCTTTTAGAAAAGTCCCTGGCACACAGCAAGTACACAATAAATATTACTACTATCATAAGTTCTCACAACATTGAATGTTAGGTGATAGAACTGATTTTACTCTCTGACTCGTTTTAAAGTAGAAACAAGGTCTGGAAGAAGCAAGAAAATCTCTTCCAAATGTAATATATGCAGGATGCATGGATATAGATCATACTCCCACATAAGAAGGTACAGATGAAACTAATTTTAGGCCAGTTTGTAGTTAAGGCAAGGAGATGGATGGTTTAAGTTTGGAGAAGAGGTTGAAAATAACTACATGTAGAAAAGTTTGCAGGTCACAGCAGTAGAAGCTCTCTGGAGCCCAGGAAGGATTTGGAAAGGTTGGAGCAGTGGATTAAATGAGGAGCTATTCAAACCAGTATGAATTTGTAAGTTCAGAAGACATAAAAACAAAGAAGGCTAGTACTTCTGCCAGCTGACTCAGATAAGCAGTGATACAGGGCACAATGGAATTATTTCCAGGTCTTCTGAAAGCATGTTTACTCTATGGTCTAAAGTTACATGCTATGCCACACAGAAAAGAGCCTCTCAAAACATACTTCATGTAAACAACTCACTGTTGGCACTGCAGTGATAGTAATCTGTTATGACTTCCAATTCAGTGTTTCCTTCAGTATATCATGTTGACACTTTATACTAAATCTTATTCATGGATTTGCTAACTAATTACTTGGAATATATAATTATTTAAATATGGCGTTATTATCCCTTAGTTTTAGTCACTGTTTGCCACAAAGAAGCTCGTTTGCTATTTTCCTGCCTACTCATGGTCATATGAGATCTTTACTCATTTGTCATCTTAGCATTTCACTACACAAAGTGGTTTGTCATTTCAAACCTGGGCATTTCAACACGTACTTTCTCTTCTTTGACATTAAATATATATATATATATACACTACATATATATATTACATATGTAAAAGAATGCACATATATTTTATATAAATATAAATACATATATATATAAAAGAAGATAGCTTTACCACCCAGAAACATATGAAATGGTCAAAAAGCAAAGTTACCAAAAAGTGAAAACAATAAAAATTAACATATGGCTAAAGTTTAAAATAGGGTAAGACACATTATAGATATGCCAAAAGAATGAAATCAAAACAAGATAAAAAGGTGAAGGAAAACAATATTTATATAGACCTGTGCTGTCCAATATATTAACTGTTACTCACACATGGCTAAGTTAAAATTAAGTAAATAATTTAAAAATCAGTTCCTCGGCCTCACTAGCCACATTCCCAGTGCTCAACAGCCACATGTGGCTTGTGGCTGACATATTACAGGGTAGTTACAGAACACTACCATCCCTGCAGAAAATTCCACTTGACAGCAATGGTATCCATGCCAGATAAAACGGCAGGGAGAGAGGAAATTTTAAGTCAAGAATAAGAGAAGAAAAAGAAAAAAAAAAAAACTTACTTGAAAGGAATACAGGAGTAGGAATAAAAGAGGAAAAAAAATGCAATCAAACTGAAGATTCTGAATTTTGGTATTCAATGAAGAACAAGTCATTTTTCTTAAAAAGGAGTAAAAGATAGCACATATTCGACCTTAAAGAGATCTTACTGTGTATTATGAAGTAAATGTGGAATGACTGGAGAGAGTAAACCACTGGGTCATAGGGTCTATACCTACAGCTTTAGTAAATATTAGCAGTTTCCAAAGTGGTTAAACCAATTTTTGAGAGTTCAACCAGCAACTTATGAGAGTTCCAGTTGTTTGGCATCCTTGGTATTATACACTAAAAATCTGATGATCATAGCAAGACCAATCACATTTTATTCTAAAGTTTCAATTAGTCTATTAAAATTTCTAATTTCTAAAATTCTTGGTCATTAAATAATCATAATACAATATCAAATGTGTTATTCTTGATTTAATCATTTCTAGAAATAATCATGAGTAGAAAAATCTCTCACATGCCACAAAAATAGTATTTCCTACATTCTGAATTCTGTAAGCTCAAGCACTCCAAGATTGGTCTAAACAATAAAAGGATAAATAAAATACACATTTACACTAATTCATCTATTGTACAAATTTAAATAACAAAGTCATAGAAATTTTATGATATATAGACATACATTAAAGCACAATATTCTTTAATCACAATTTTGAGTCAAGGATTAATCATACAAAATCACCTGCTTCCTAATTATGTTTTTTAGCTACATCCTTACCTCTCTACTATTCTCATCACAGACGAGAGAAAATAAGAATACAAGAAAGGTATTAAGTATATTATTATCTAGTTCTATTCCCAGGTTTGCACATGGAAATGCTATGCTAAATCAAATCAGTGAGAATAATCAATCTACATCTTGAGTCTCACACAACCATCCCTTTGCATGCACATATTATTACTTATATACTTATATATTTTTTTGTCCTGTTTTTAGCCACCCATGGTGGCTAATTTTTTTTTTTTTTTTTTTGTAGAGAGCAAGGAATGTTGCCCAGGCTGGTCTTGAACTCAGGCCTCACACAATCCTCCCATCTCAGCCTCCCAAAGTGCTGGGATTACAGGCGTGAGTCACCATGCCTGGCAATAGTTCATTTGTATTGTTAAATAAAAGTATTTCATTGTATGAATATACCATGATTTGTTTATCAACACTGGAGTCATTTTCAATTGTTATTCCAAATAAAGTTACTGTGAACATTTTATATAAGTCTCTGGGCAGACATGTTTTTGTTTTTCTTGGGTAAATATTTAGAAGTGAATTAACTGGGTGACATATTTAACTTTTTAAATATGTAAAAAGCTACCAAATTGCTTTCCAAAGCAGTTTTATCGTTTTATATTTTCACCAACAGAGTTCTAGTTGCTCCACATCTTTACCAAACCTTAGTATAGTCAATCTTTAATTTCAGCCACTATAGTGAATGTGTACTGGTATCTCATTATAATTCTAATTTGCATTTTTCTATCCTTGTTAAAGTCAACATTTGGAAGGTTTTTGTGTGTATGTGATAACTTGAGGTTTATGTTATCAGCCTGGGTTTAGAGTTAATAGAAAATGATTTTTAAAATTTAATAAGCTGGGTGGTTACTTATATTAAATATGCAAGTAATATACAAACATTTGCTTTTGGGGGGAAGAAAAGAGTTGAGGATACCTCTGGGGTGAAAAATGAAAGCGATTTTTTTTAGTTCCAAAAGTAAATTTCAGGAGAAGTTGTGAACTCTCCTTTTATGCATTTGGAAAAATGTTAGAAGAAGTGAGATTCTACAAACAATATGAATGATAACAAAAATGAAGGAATGACAGAGACTCAAGTCTTTATTTCTCTAAGTCTACTTTTTTCCAACATTTTTCAATGTTTCTATTTTTGTGGTCTTCTACACTTAATACGATAAAATATTGTACAGACAAATTATATTGGTAGAAATGAACACTCCTCCATTTTCTCAAGTGCTTAAAATATCATATAGAAACACAGGACTTAAAAACATCTTTTGAAATTGAAGTGGAAGAGAATGAAGCAAGTAATTTATTGATTTCCTTTGGAAAAGAATGCAAAAGCAATATTTAAAATATACTGATACAGGCATGGCTTGAGCCAGTCTAGTAATTGTATATTATTAAGAATGTACCTTAAGAGAAATATATAAATAGAAAGTTCTAAAAAGTAATGAGGATAAAAATGAGTACCCAGATTTCACAAGTTATTCATTATTATAATAAACATTTTCTACTGACTAATAAAATTAACTATCCAAACTATCCACCTGAATACAATTACCTCTGATGGATAATTTACTATAAATGAAAACAACCAAATAGTCTACAAATTTAGAAACACTGCAAGAAATTCTCTTATATCCTGAAGATTTTAAATATTTTTGACCATGGTTTCTATTCTAACTTTACTGTGCTAGAAAAAATCTGAGAATTTGAATAAAAATTAAAATGCAAAGACTAAAAGGATACAAAAGCCTGGATTTTATGTAAATTTGTCCTTGGTGAAAGTCAAGCATATGTAAAAAATTCTGCTAAGGACATCCTTAATGCCTAGTAAGGGATAAAAGAATATAATATGCTGAAATCACAAATAGGCTAGCCAGTATTGATGAAACAGATACTTCCCAAAGAGATGCTGTCACAGTGGATGATTTCCACCTGGGACATTCAACAGGAACGGACCTAGTACTCTTCCATTCTGAATCAATTGGACTCTTGACGTATTCTTTACATATTTTATCTATAGTGAAAATCAACATAAAATAATTTAATTGGTAGCTCTTCTTAAATATTAGGGCTCTTATTAATTAAATAATTCTTAGGCATTCTCTTTGAACTCAATATATCAATATACCATCACAATGAACATCTAAGTATGTTTTTTACCTGCTACAAAGTCAAACTGGGGGAAGAAAAAAACTAGGAAGGTAGTTAAGCTATTTTGCTATTATCATTTCCTGGCTTGAAATGAGGATGAGAGAGTTCACTCAAAGCAAATCTAGGACCAACAGGTTAAAGTAAAGAGAAGACAGATTTAATCTGGACAAAGTAACTTTTTATGTCTGACATGTCCAATAAGGAAATGGCTTGCCTCTAGAAGAGATGCTTTTACCAGATGAGTGGTTGGACTACATTATTTCCCAGGTGGCTTCTTGTTGCAATCTTATGTAATATAAAAGGAGAATTTTAGGGAATGAGTCAAGAAATCCTCACATGAACTTCAGTGACTCCAAGATGAAATAAGTGAACAATTCACTCAGGTAACTTATCTGAGTCAATGCTCTACTCCATCAGCATAACAAAAAAAATTTTAATGATATAATTCATGCTGGAGTTAATAACGAAAATTAGAACCAGCTACTAGTCTATTCAGAAAAGAAGTCTACTTGCCTCCCCACCTAGCTCAATCCAGTTCATCCTTCAATGTCCTAAACAAATCCTTCTTTTGCCATGAACACCTTCTTACTATATTCAGTTCGTAGTGAGTTATTCCTTCCTCTAAATTTGGAGTTCTATTCTCCATACCCATTATTATTATTATTATTAACCAACTAGCCATTTACTGCCTTGTGATCTTTCTCAAATTGTTTCTGTCATTTTTTCAATTTCCCTGTTCATATCTTATCTATACATTCAGTTATACTATAAGCTCCCTGAAGACAGGGATGGTATCTTACATTTCTTTGTATATTCCATAGCAACTAATAGCATTATGACTATTCAGAATTGGTTGAATAAGAATAGGAAATTACTGATTACTTTAATAACTGGGAAAGGCAAAATTGGTAGAAGAAAGCATAGGAAAGAGTATATAAGTAAAAATAATGTACAGGTTAGTAACTAGACTCAACCTTCCATTAAAAAAGAAAGAAAGAATGTCTTTCAGCTAAAGAGAGCAGGATTCTAGACTAAGCTTCATGAAATTTTGTCATATTATTTGCTAAAGGTCATAAGGAATCTTTGATACAGGGGATAGCCATGGGACACTACCAAACTCTGAGAAAAGGAATGCTATCACTGAAGAGGAGTGACATTACAAGATTCTTTCCACATCTTTAATTCCATCTTTTGGCATCTGATAGGGGTCTTCAAATATCAACTCCAGCTGACACCAGATGGTACCTGTTAAGAGTCTAATGCTGAGCCATGGCCAGCAAACAGAATAAGTAGCATACTCATAAGACCATAAGTTACAAGGTGAGTATCCCCTATCCAAAATGCTTGGGACCAGAAGTGTTCAGATTTCAGATATTTTTGGATTTTGAAATACCTGCATATGTGTAATGAGATATCCTGGGGATAGGACCCAAGTTTAAACACGAAATTTGTTTATGTTACATATGCACCTAATACACAAAGCCTGAAGATAATTTTATGCAACATCTTAAACAATTTTGTGCATTAAACAAAGTTTATATTAAATACATGTGAAATTTTCCACCTGTGTCTTGTTGGCACTCAAAGAGTTTCAGATTTTGGAGCATTTTAGATTTGGGTTAGGGACACTCAACCTGTACTTTGGGAAGCCTCTACTTATTTAACAAGGCTCTAAAAGAACCACAGCTTAAGCCATCTTTCAATGCCTAATATTAAAATAACTGTCTTAATTCAAAAATATAAACTTGAAAGTTTTATCTAGTTAAATACCAAGTCTAACTTAAAAACAGAATATATACTTCCATCATATATAAGAAAATTATGAAAGTATATTAGTTATACTTGTTACATCATAATACTTATAAAATAGTAGTACAGCAAGAAAAAGAGTTTGAAGATTCAAAATCCATTGTTTATTAAAAATGATGAGGCTAGGAAGAATAATATGTTAGTGAAATGCGGATCTGACTAAAAATAGTGGAAAAACCAGATATAGGACCCTTTTAGGTACACCTATATTTTACCACTCAAGAATTGATGAGGATCTGGGCTTGGATTGCTATTAGTTAAAAAGCAGAGAAGGCCATCACTAGATACGGAATAAGGGAGGTTCTGACCCAGGAGACCAGTGCTAATTTTCACAGAAATGGAAAAATTGAGAAGTTGATTTCAAACCTGTTGTAAAATCACCACCATTGTCTAATCCTGTCCCCATACACAGTTGGAGTCTCACTCCGTCACCTGGGCTGGAGTACAGTGGCACGCATGCTCACGGCCACCCCAGCGTTGACCTGCTTGACTCAGGTGATCCTTACACCTCAGCCTTCCACACTTAATTTTTATTTTTTATTTTTTTATTTTTTTGAGTTGGAGTCTCACTCTGTCACCCAGACTGGAGTGCAGTGGCCATTCCTGGCCACTGCAGCCTCGACCTGCTGGGCTCCAGTGATCCTTCCACCTCAGCCTTCCAGTAACTGGAACTACAGGCGCACACTACCATGCCTGGCAAATTTTTGATTTATTGTAGAGATGAGGTCTCGCCAAGCTGCCCAGGTGGGTCTCTAACCCACAGGCTCAGGGAATCCACTCACCTCGGCCTCCCAAAGCGCTGGGATTACAGGCTGAGCCACCGAGCCCAGCCCCACACTTAATTCTTTACTCGTTTTCAAGACCATGTCACTTCTATTAATATATAACTTTTGAATTAGAAATTAGAAGTGATTTTTAACTGACACCTGCTATCAGGAGTTGCTATTGAGATACCTCACTTCTTAATTTAATTTTAAAGGTATTAAGAATTTTTCAACCATAGCTTCTACAACAGTTTTATTCCAACAGCTATCACAATAGCTGTTTTAACATGCTGTTTGCCTCAAGTTTGCCTCAATACTGATCAAAATGAGAACAAAAATAACATCCAACACTTACTATTCCTTGTTTCTCATATTCAAAGGAGTTATCCTTTGCTTGAGTTATTAGAACAATGAGATACAAGACCTAAGAAGCAATTTAAGCTTAACCGACTACTTTTAACTATAATAGAACACTGGAGAATCAATAGAATACAATCCTTATTAATCATATTCTATCAATTATGAATTTGAAATCATCTAGAGGAAGTAAATGCAATTTTTACTGAACTAAACTAAAAGTCCAAAATTTTTTTATTTGAAAAATCTTTAGGTATCACTACTAAGGTCATATCTAACTAAAAAACCATTTGCTTTAAGAACCAAGATTCAAAAAAATCAAAGAATCCTTTCAAGATGTCTTCCTCCAACTTCTAAGTTGAGAAGATAAATAGCTGTAATCTAAATTCATAAATCCAACAATTATTTTAAGTGACTTTTATTATGTTATTTATAAACAGCTTTTTATTCATGACACAGTTTAGTGTACAACTAAACATTTTCTATCAATCAACCTCATTTTACTTATTATCACCATCTTATTTAAATGAAAACATATGTCTGTAGTAGGAAAATACTAACTAATTTAATGCTTCCGTTAACTAACAACCAAACTAATCCAAAAGTGCCACCACCTGTTGGGTGGATTTGGCTCTCTCTCTTTTCTTCCTCTACTGGTCCCCTGAATAAGTTCATCGTAGTCACAAGAGCCTCTTAGACAGCAAGGGACCATTCTTCAGAAGGGAACCTTAGTTTACGAGATTAAACTTAACTTGCCCAGATATATTTACATGCTCAAGATATGTAAGACCTTATTTATCTACAGCATTGTATTATATTTTTCCTGAAGAAGACGGATAGTATACTGTTGCTTTCTATAACTTTTTTAAAAACTAAATAGAAATTCATCTACTCCTTCCAATACAGTAAAAAAACTAGGGAGAAATTGGATCTTTTTCAATGCATTATTACAATGTTTGCATTCCAGATCTCTCACTTACAATGATGAACGTTACTTTGTTCTCCATGAACAGTGTATGTGACAGTAAGAATCAAGGCCCAGCCTTAACTTGACCTCTATGAAAGGACCACAGTCTCAGCTAGACCCTAACCCATACAGAAAGTCTTCAAGTAATATTACCCACATAAGAAAACAAAACAAAGAAGTCTAAAACAAAACACAATAGGGGGGACTTTGTTATCACCAATGAACTTAATTAAATCTAAAGATTATTATTAAGCAATTTTGAAAGAGCACAAGCAAGAGTAGTGCAATTCAGAAATGTCACTGGCATATCTGAAGTATTTATTGGATACCTCAGTGAATATATTTCAAGAATACTCATTTGATGTATTTTTAAAGTATAAAAATAGTATGAACATATCAAATATTATGACTCATGAAAAAAAATTCTGTTTTTTGCGACGGGTCCTAGAACGTAAGAAGACAAACCTCTTTTTGCTTCTCTCCTATTTTTTGTAGATTCTCCTGTGAGAGTCTACTCTGACCTAATCACAATTTAACTTTTTCATTGTTCAGCATTCTCGAAACAAGCAAGTTATAAACTATGTTTTGTCATGAAGATAGCATATTTCTTGCTTTCGGAGTCAAAAAAAGATAACACATTCTATAAAGCTAGTATTATCCTAATACCAAAACCAGACAAAGACATTACAAGAAAAGAAAACTTAAAAACCAATATCCTCAACAAAATATCAGCAAATTGATTCCAACAACATATAAAAAGAATTTTAAAAATAGTGTGGCAATATCTACAGGAACTAGAAATTGACCTTCCATACAATCCAGCAATCCCTCTCTTTGGAAGATACCCAGAGGAACACAAATCATTCTACAAAAAAGACACCTGCACACATATGTTTACTGCCACGCTATTCACAATTTTAAAAAAGCATTTTTTGAACAAACTGTACTGACCATAGAAAGTGGCCCGGATAAAAAAATGTGGTACATATACATGATGGAATATTACACAGCCAGAAAGAAGGACAAAATCATGGACTTCTCAGCAAACTGGATGGAATTGAAAACAATCATTCTTAGAATCTATCACTGAAACAAAGAGCTGAATACTACGTTCTCACTTATAAGTGGAACCTAAACATTAATCACAATAGCACAAGAGAGGGATTGGCAGTGGCAGGACACTGACAGAGTAGTGGGGAGGGGAAGGCAACAACACAAAGGGTACTTAATCCTAAACCAGGGGAGGTGAGGACCAGTGGAAGCCCAAACCTCACCTGCACATACTTATGTACCTAATACTGACTTGTACCCCACATCTTTATAATAAAATAAAGTAAAAAAAAAAATAATTATGCATCAGGACCAAGTGAGATTCATTCCAGATATGCAAGGCAGGTTCTACATTCAAAAACAAATGAACATAATCCATCATATCAACAGGCTAAAGAAGAAAAGCATGATATATCCAGAGATGCAGGAAAAACATTTGACAAAAATCAACACCCATTCATTACAAAAACTCTCAGCAAACTAGGAACAAAAGGTCATTTCCTCAACTGGGTAATGAACTCTATAAAAACCTACAGCTAACATCATACTTAATAGGGAGAAACTAAAAGTTTTCCTGCTAAAACCAGGAACAAAGCAAGGATGTCTCCCCTAGCCATGTCCTGAAAGTCCTAGTTAATAAAATAAGAGAAGGAAATAAAAGGTATGCAGATGGTGTTTTCCTTTGAAAAACTTGCCCATGGGAGGTCTTTCTGCTATGAATCTTCCTTCTTCCTTCTTCTTGCTAATAAACTTTGTTTAAAATTTTTTAAAAAAAGATAGAAAAGGAAGAAATAAAATTGTCTTTGAAGGTGACATAAATGTCCATTAGAAAATCTGTAAGAATCAACAACAAAAAATCATAGAACTAATAAGCAATTACAGCAAAGTTGCAGAGTATAAGGTTAATATACAAAAGTCAATTGCTTTCCTACATACCAACAATGAACAAGTTAAATTAAAAACAATACCATTTACACTGCACCCCCAAAATGAAATGCTTAGGCATAATGAATCTGGTAAAAATTTGTAAAAGATCTACATAAGAAAAACCGTAAAACTCTGATGAAAGAAATTAAGGCAGTACTAAATAAATGGAGAAATAGTCCATGTTCATGGATAATGTCTTATTTGGGGCTGCTATAACAAAGTACCACAGACTAGGTATCTACAAGAATAAACAAGAAATTTATTTACCACAGTCTGAATGCTAGAAATCTGCGATTAGGGTGCCATCATGGTTGGATTCTGGTGAGAGCTTTGTTCCACATTATAAACTGCTGACTTCTCTTGTGTCCTCCCATGGCAGAAAGGTCAAAAGAGCTCTATGGGGTCTTTTAAAAAAAAAAAATAAAGGCACTAATCCTATTCATGAGGGCTCCGCTCTCATGACCTAATCACCTTTCAAAAGTCCTATTTCCTAATACTATCACATTGTGGGTTAGGATTTCATCATACGTATTTGGGAGGCAGGAAACATGCACTCAGTCCATAAAAGGTAAGAAAAACTCAATATTGTCAAGATGTCAGTTCTTCCCAACTTGATCTATGGAGTCAACAAAATCCCAATCAAAATTCCAGCAAGATAGTTTGTAAATATCAACAAACTGATTCTAAAGTTTATACAGAGAGACAAAAGTCTCAGAATAGCCAGTATTAAAGGAGAAGATGGCTCAGCCTATAATCCCAGCACTTTGTGAGGCTGAGGCGAGAGGACTGTCTGAGCCCGGAGGGTTCGAGACCAGCCTGGGCAGCTTGGTGAGACCTCGTCTCTGCAATAAATCACAATAATTAGCCGGGCATGGTGGCATACCTCTGTAGTTCCAGCTACTTGGAAGGCTGAGGCAGAAGAATCACCTAAGCCCAGCAGATCAAGGCTGTGGTGGGCGTGCCACTGTACTCCAGCCTGGGCAACAGAGTGAGACTCCAACTCAAAAAAAAAAAAAGAAGAAGAATGCATCTCCTTTAAAGCAATATTTTTTTTAACTACTTCCTTCTGCCTTAGATTTTCTATTGCAGTGCTAATGCCAAATGTGGTCCATAAACCAGCAACTATATTCCAATAAAGCTCTCAAAACCCATTTAATCAAATAGCATTAATATTTATTCCAATTAAAGCAATAAACATATACTACAAAATCCTTACTTTCTACTACCTATTAGCCAAAAATAAATGATTTAAACTTAGTATTATTAGACATAAACCTTAAAATATGTAAGAGGGTACAGTAGATGTCATCACTAAAGATAATATACTATAAAATAATAGATAAATTGAGTTATTAAATATGTGCAATTTTCCTGTGTCAAAGTCAAAAAGTTCTCCACAGAAACCATCTCATGTGGTGGCCAAGCCCCAGGTCAGTTCCCAAATCCTATGTAAGCAGTAAGAATTAATTATCCTCTTTCTTCTGTATCATCATTTTTCCTTCTGCTGGATCACTACCATCAGCATAGAGACATGCTATAATTTCACCCATCTTATAAAAAAGCAAACAGCAAACTGCTTTTGATCCCACTTCTCCCTCCAGACACCCCTCTTCTTATTCCTGTCCTCCTTTACAGCAAAATTTCTTGAATGAGTTATCTGATTTCACTCTTCCAATTCTCATTAAAATCTGTTCCATTCAGACTTTTGTTTCTGGCATATAACAAACTATCTCACCACCATATTACCAAGATCAGTTATCAGCTGTAGCCAGTGGTTAGCTCTCAGGCATCTTCTCACTCAGCCTATCTATAACAACATCTGATGCAGCTATTCACTTCTTCAGACACTTCCTGTATTCTTATTGTTTTTTATAAATATGTGGGATACAATTCAGGATTAGGTATACAAACATTGATTATGCAGGTACCCTTGATGAGGTATGCCCCCCCTCCCTGCCCTAGCAGTTTCCCTCAACTGCCAATCCCATCCCCACTCCCCTGACAGTTTTCCACTACTGCCCACAGCTTTCTTATAGTATTATAACGGACTTCCAGAACACCTCAAGTTCTTGGCTTTCATTCTACCTCCTTTTCAGCCTCCTTTGCTAGTGCATCCTTCTCCATATCTTCTGTACCTCTAACTCTCTGAGTACTCCAGGATTTAGCCCCTGGACCTTTTCTCTTATTTCTGTCTACATTCACCCCATTAGAAATCTCATTCATATTAAGTTTTCTTAAGGTGAAAAACACCTATATCTAACTTACATAATTCACTGTCATCCTCAAATAAAAATCAATTATAGATCAATCTATTATTTGATGAGACTGCTGCAAATGAAAAATAGATTTAAATAGAAACAAAACAATTAAAAATAAGTGACTTAATTTTCAATAAATAACCACTACCTCTCTTTAAAGTTCAACATTATTATTGTAGCGAGCCACTTAAAAATTCGAAATAATAAAGCTATATTGATAACCACAACAAATATTATTTATTCTAGTCATTAGTTACATTAAAAACATTGAAACATCATGCT
Organism: Cephalopachus bancanus; assembly: GCA_027257055.1. Classification (NCBI taxonomy): domain Eukaryota; kingdom Metazoa; phylum Chordata; class Mammalia; order Primates; family Tarsiidae; genus Cephalopachus; species Cephalopachus bancanus. The sequence goes on from JAPVLO010000209.1 coordinate 2,908,716, forward strand.
GAATACTTCATTTAAAAATGTAAATCATAGCCTTGTCTATGGTCCTAGTCCCATGGACTTAAAATTTAACAATAGCACCTTATGTTACTATAGACTTATTTCAAAAGCCCTTTTATTAAAATTATATCTTTTACCCAAAGATTTCATAAGAATAGTAAAACAAATATTATTTTAATTGCAGTTTCCGGTCTTAATATGACCTTTCACATAACAGTTAATAATGAGTGAATTTAATAAATTTAAAACTGTTGAGAAACTCATAAATCCATCACTACTACAAGAAATGCATATTAAAATTCATGTTCAACTGATAACAGGTCATTAATATCATCTTTCTGTACTTAGTATAGCATTACAAAAAAGAAATTTATGTTTTCTTTTTAATGCTAACGAATGAAACTAAGTTCTGTATGTATTAATCCATTAAGAGACATGCTCTATTTCATTTCTTTCTGTGACAATAAAAATTAGAATTTTTATGAATAGTAACACTGATCTACTGCACATGAGGCACACAGTTGTGGACTGCTTCTATCATGAAGAAAGCTTATCTTTGCAATAAGAAGAATACTTGCACATTTGTAATAGAGCAATCAGTAGTAATGCACAACCCCATTCATTTCTCTAAGATGCCCACCTCAAATGATGTGGCTTGTCCTACTTGCCAACACCAGAGCAAGCGTTAGAAGCATACAGACTAGAGCAAGCCTTTTAAAATCATGCCCCATCTCCTTGCCGGGCTCCACTGCCAGTACTTCTGGTTTTGGTCACCATGTGAGGAGCAGCATCTTCCTCTATTAAATCTATCACGTGTCTGTGTACAGACTCCTAAACAGTTCTACTTCCCAGATCTCCATCTCTGAAATATCTATTTCTGACATAAATAACTGACCCTAATTCTTCATTTTCTCATTAAAATAAAACTTTTTTGTCCTTACCAAGTTCTTACAATTCATTCATTCTCCTCTAATTTTCAAAACCATCAACATACTTTTGGCGTTGCTTCCCCACTCATTCATTCCCTGTCCAAGAAGTCATCTCAGAATGCAACACCTTATATCTCCTCTTTGATCACACCTTCAGCATCCCCTTCTGTTTCTCCTTTTTTTCTCTACTCTCTAAATATATGTCAGGAGTCAACATTTTCATATATCCCATGTTCTTTTACACTCTTTCCCCTTCATAAACCCATCTATTTCCAGTTATTTATTTATTTGCTTATTTGACAGGAGTCAACATTTTTGTATATCCCCTGTCCTTTTACACTCTTTCCTCTTCATAAGTCCATCTATCTCTATTTATTTATTTATTTATTTATTTATTTTTACTTATTTATTTATTTGACAGGGTCTCACTCTGTCACCCAGGCTGGAGTGTAGTGATCACGGCTCACCATGCCCTCAACCTTCTGAGCTCAAGCTATTCTTCCACCTCAACCTCCAGAGTAGCTGGGGCTACAGGAGCATGCCATCACACCTGACTAACTTTTGTATATTTTCTTTTTGTAGAGACAAGGTCTCACTATGTTGCCCACACTGATCTTGAACTCCTGGACTCAAGCAAGTTTCCTGTGCTGGCCTCCCAGAGAGTTGAGATTATAGGTGTAAGCCACTGTGCCTGGCCTGTTACCAGATTTTGAACAAGCCCCTCTAAATTGCTTACACAAACTTACACAAACAACTCTCACATCCCTGACAATATTCAATCCTGTGCTATCAGTCTGCCAGACAGCTCCACAGAGATATCTCCCTAACTCAAATTCAACATATACAAAATCAAACTCATCATCCATCATTCTCCACTTTCCTCAAAAAAGAACCTTACTCATTCTCTGGAATTCTCTCTAGTAATAGCACCAAATCAATTTGGATTTGAGATTATCTTTAACTCTTAAAGCAGGGCACAAGAATCTCTGTTAATTAGTTCAGTCAACTTTTGACTGTGTGTCATAGCTGTCTAAATAGCTGCATCTTATTAAAATGATACAATACAGCCATTTTCATTCATTAGTGTACTTTGATGGTACATTAATTTGGTAAAGGATGAAAGATGTATATAATCTGAAGAGAAACCAGAGTATGGGATACTAAGTTGGTTTCACAGCGCATGGCTTGAACTCTGAAACCAATCGCCAACATCCATTTCCAGTATTGCTACCTTACAAGTAAATTTTAAAAAATATGTATATAATCTGAAGAGAAACCAGAGTATGGGACACTAATTTGGCTCACTGCACATGGCTTGAGCTCTGAAACCAATCGCCAACATCCACTTCCAGTATTGCTACCTAACAAGTAAATCAAAATCATTCCATTTTTTCCCTACACCTAAAGGAAGCTTGAGTCAGCAGTATGCATAAGGCAGCTACACTTTAGCTACTGGTGTAAAAAATTCTGGAGGAGTCTATACTCAAAATTTAGTTGCCACCTCAAATAATGAAAATCTTACTCCTCACAGGGTTGTTATGAGGATTACATCACATGTGTAAGATGTCCATCCAGTACAGTGCCTAACACATATGGGTTCTCAACCAAAATTAAAGAAATAAACAAATGGAAAATGCATGAAGCTCAAAGAATGCCAAGCAGGACAGATACAAAAAAATCTACACCTACGTATATGATATTCAAACTGCAGAACACCAAAGATGAAGGAAAAAATGTTCATTATGAGAAGAATGAAATACTTAAAGTGTTGAAAGAAAAAAATCATCAACTTAGAATTTTGTATTCAGCCAAATTATTCTTCAAAAGTGAAGGAGAAATAAAGGCCTTCTCAGACAAATAAAAACTAAGGGAATTCGTCACCAGTAGGTATGCCTCATAAAAATTGACAAAAGGAGTGCCTCAGAGAGAAGGAGAATAATACAGGGTAGAAACTCAGATCTACATAAATAATAATGTTAGAGAATGAATAAATGAAGATAAAATTATTTTTCCTTATTCCTATGATTCTAATAGATAACTGCTCAAGATAATAATAGCAACAAAGGATTATATGGGTAAGTGCAATGAATGGCAACAATGTTTCAAGGGATGGGACTGAAGAATCCAGAACACTTTGTGATAAGGTACCCACACTACTTGTGAAATGGCATTAGTGATAGTGAAACACACACGTAGATTAGTTGTAAACGTATACTGCAAACTCTAGGGAAGTCACTTAAAAAAAATTTTTTAAGAAGTATAACTGATATGCCAAGAGAGAAGAGAAAATGAAACCATATAAAATACTCAAAGTCAGAGAAGGCAGAAAAAGAGAGGAAGATTTAAAATAAAAAAGGAAACAAAGAACAAGTGTGATAAATACAAAACAGTTACAAATATAGTCGATTTTAATCCATTTACATCAATAACCACTTTAATTAAGAATGTTCCAAACACACCAATTAAAAGAGACCATCAGAGCAAATTAAAAAAACAAGACCCAACCATATGCTGTAAACAGGAAACCCACTTTAATCTATACAGGTAGATGAAAAGTAAAGGGATGGAGAGATATACCATGCTAACACAAATCAAAAGAAAGCTGTAACTATATCAATTATAGGCAAAGCAGACTTCTGAGCAAGGGAAATTATCGGCAATAAAGAAAAGAATTACATTAAGATAAAGGGGTAAATCCTCCAAGACCTAACAATCCTCAATGTATATGCACTTAAACAAAGCATCAAAATATGTGATAGAACTACAAGGAGAAATAGACAAATTCATTATCACAATTGAAGACTTCAACCTCCCTCTATCAGTAATTGACAGATCCAACAGGTAGAAAATTAGTAAGAATATGGTTGAGCTAAATAACACCATAAATCAACTAGACCCCTGATTGATATTTGTAGAACTTCACAAACAACAGCAGAATACACACTCTTCTCAAGTTCACACAAACCATTAACCAAGATAGACCACATTCTGGATCATAAATACGCCTGAAAAATTTTAAAAGAACAGAAATCATAGAGTGAATGCTCTAAGTCCAAAACACAATTAAACTAGAAAGCAATCACAGAAAGGTAAGTGGAATATCCCTTAAATTTGGAGATTAAACACCACACTTCTAAATAACACATGGCTCAAAGTCTCAAGAAAAAACTTTAAATATTTTGAATTAAATGAAAATACCATTTATCAAAATTTGTGGGGTGCATCACAAACAGTGCTTAAAAGGAAATTTATAGCACTGAGTGCATACACAGATGCTTCTCAACTTACAGAGAGGTGACATCACAATGAAGCCACTGCAAGCTGAAAATACTGTTAAGTCTAAAATTCATTTAACCTACTACACATCATAGCTTAGCATAGCCTACCTTAAATGTGCTCAGAACACTTAATTAGCCTACATTTGGGTAAAATCACCTAATACAAAGCCTATTTTATAATGAGGTGTCAAATAGCTTACACAATTTCTGGAATATTGTACTGAAAGTGGAAAACAGTATGTTGTATGGGTACTTGAGATATGCTTTCTACGAATGCATATCAGTTTCCCACCATTTTAAAGTCAAAAAGTCATACGTCAAACCATGGTAAGTCGGGGACTATTTGAATTAGAACAGTAGAAGGATCCAAAATCAATAATCTAAGCTTCCATCTTATGAAATTAGAAAGAGAAGAGCAATGTAAGCCTAAAGTAAGCAAAAGGAAAAATACAAATTAGGGTAGAAATCAATATTTAAAACAGGAAGTCAATATAGAAAAATCAGTGAAACCAAACGAGCACACTTTGAAAATGTCAACAAAACAGATATATGTATCACAGAGCTTTTATTTGGATTTTTTTTAAAAATCAGTGCTACTATTCACAATAGCAAAGATATGGAATCACCCTAAGTGTCCATCAATGGTACCAAAGATACATTTTAAGGAATGTTATCTATGTATTATTTTTCAAAGTTGAATTACAGTAGCAATGTGTAGTATGACGTTTGCTCAACCGTGCCTCTGCCGCTTTCTTTACTGTCCTACCTGTTGCATGGTGACACTAGCATTCATTTGATTAATGCCATCTTTTGAGCAAACATCGTATCTAACATGTGTATTCATATTTTTAGCACCCCTAAAAATATACATACATCAAAAAAGGGAATACTACTCAGTCATAAAAAAGAATAAAATCATGTAATCTGCAGCAACATGGAAGGAACTAAAGGCCATTATATTAAATGAAAGACAAATACCACATGTTCTCATTTATAAGTGGGAGCTAAATAACATGTATGAATGAACATAAAGAGTTGAATCACTGCTATCAGAGACTTGGGAGAGTGGAAGGAAGTAAAGAATGTGTCATTACTTAATGGTCACAAGGTACACTATTCATGTGATCGTTACACTAAAAGCCCAGACTTCAACCCTATGCAAAATATCCATGTGACAAACTGCATTTGTACCCACTAAATTTATCATTTTCAAAAACGAATGATAGTATTCATCCTCGACTAAAACATAACATGCTTCATCTGTTCCTCTTTTCTTTTTTTTTGCTTAACCTTGTCTTAATTCTCTGGTGTAACCACTAGTACCTGAATGTTATAAAAATTTACCAACAAAGACAGATATAAGACAAAGATGTTCCTATTTAAAAAGACGGAAAAACAAAAAAGCTTACTTCTGTAAGCACACAGTGAAAACATAACAGACTTTATCTTTTTTGTTAGAGGAATCAAAAAAGTCAATCCTATCCTGACACATACGCTTTTTCTTCTTTTCAAATGAATTAATCAACACAGAAATATTAACTTATTTTCAAATGAATCAGTCAATACATAAACATTAACTTACTGCAGTAGACCTGGGCAAATGTTAGGAGGAAAGAATGGCTAGAAGCTGGACTACTACTGTCAAACACACCAAAAAAACTTTGCTGCCATTATCATCCAGTAGATGTCACCACACCCAAAATCCACTCCACGATCATTAGTTTAAGAAATGGTATCTTGGCAGCAAAGGGCAGTAGGAAAAAACACGGGACTTTGAAACCACACCATCTGTGTTCAAACTCCACCTCCATTTCTGTTAGCCATGTGACCCTGTACAAATTGCCTAATCTATGAGAGAACTCGGTTGGTTAGCTGACAAGCCCCAGAAATACAATTCCAATTAGTTTAGGCAAAAAAGGAGCATCTATCCTCAAGATACTAACTAGGGTGTCTCTTGGAACCCAATCTCAGGACCACGAATAAAGGATCTTGAGTAAGTCAGAACTCCATGCATCTGCTTCTTTGCACTCTTTGTTCTAGATGCCTCTGCTTATCTGGTTCACATGGCAAGAAACAAGGCCATTAACAGTTTCAGAGTTTTATATCTTATAGTTTCAGCAACTGGAAAGAAAACAAACTATTCAACCACTTGGCCCTCAGGGCCCAGAAGATGCTCTGAGTGACCTGGTTTAGTGCAAGTATCTAGAACCAGGCCCATAAACTACAGAAATGGACAGAATTGTCATTGGTTTCCCTAGCCTCCTTCAATACAGAGTGATCTTTATAACAAAACAGATCCAATCCAGTTATTAGCCTGACTAAAACCCTCCATAGACCAAAAATTCTTGGTCCTTGTCAACCAAGCTGGAAGTGGCCCCTACACAGATAGGTTCCTGCCAGCCTCCACAATCTATCAAATCACGATCCCGTTTGTACACGTTTCATCTACTCTGGTCTTTTTTTAGTTCCTTCAACCTACCAGCCTCCTTCGTCTCTCTGATCTGCTTTCATAGGTGTTCCTTGCATTCTCTTCCTTTTCCATCTAACTTTCATTAATCTTGCCTCCATGAAGCCCTCCCTGACTCCCAAAGTAAGGTAGGTTCCCTTTTTTCCTTTACAGCATTTAGCATTCACAACTGCTAATGATAAATGTGTGTTTTGTTCAATATCTGTCTCTTACTACATTGTTACCTCCAAGAGGACATACACCTATTCTTCTAGCACCTAGTTGGCCTTCAATAATTATGTTCTGAATGAATACTTGGTTTACCATGGGATATGTGGTAATCACCACTAGATTGACCAACTGAAACGAGGAGAGGGTAGCAGGCAGGCAGAATTGCAATTATAAAGTCATTAAAATGACTGCTTCAAAAGTAACTTATTGGGGAAAGGAGAGAGAATGCAGTTCCCCGAGAATCTTGGCTTGTGCTAGGCAGAATAAATGAGTTGTTCAATTCAGTTAACTTTTTCCAATAAAATCCTCATAGGACTTTGCTATCAATTAAATAACAAATGTAACAGTGCCCATACAGTGCCTGCACATATAGCGAGCATGCAATGCTACTTCTTTCCTCTAAGACCATGTTACACATTATTCTTGAACACCATCAATCTCCAAATACGAAGTGAATTAAAAACCTATAAAATACTCCACTGCAAGCCGGGCTCAGTGGCTCAACCTGTAATCCCGCGCCTTTGAGAGGCTGAGGTGAGTGGATTGCCTGAGCCCGTGGGTTCAAGACCCGCCTGGGCAGCGAGACCTCATCTCTACAATAAATTTAAAAAAATCAGCCAGGTGTGGTAGTGCATGCCTGTAATTCCGGCTACTTGGAAGGCTGAGGTGGAAGGATCGCTGGAGCCCAGCAGGTGAGGCTGCGGTGGCCGGAAGCGGCCACTGCACTCCAGTCTGGGCGACCGAGTGAGACTCCAACTCAAAAAAAAAAAAATACTCCACTGCACATAACAAACATAGCTATTTCATAACCCCTTTTCTCACAACATTCACCCTCCTAAGAGAATGATTTTTCTGTTATTCTGTAGTAATTGCATACACTCAAATTCCATTTACCTTTGAGGTAAACTAAAAGCAGGCACAAAAAAATGAAGTAAAGCAAAACAAGATAATCAACCAAACATTAGCAACAAAACTGTCCCTGTCCTCAAGGGGCTCATAAACTCACTCTCTCAACCTGCCTTTACCCCACCATGCCACGGCTCCATACTACGCCATCAGCAAAGCGCCACAGCACTTAGGTAAGAATGCCAAAGCCACAAGATGTCCTGGACTTTAGGGATAACCCTACTCCCAGGCCACAATCCACCTTTCTGTCTTCATACTCCCACTTCAAGACCTGAATTCCAGTATTTTTCCTCAAAAATAATTTCCTGGAAATTCACTGAATATTATCTTTCTCCAAAGTATGAATAAAATCTACCCAGACTTTACTAATAGCTGTCAGTGAAAACTAAAAAGGAAACGTAGGAAATTATCCTAATTCCTTAGCAGCGCTGGGAGTTTATTAAAAACCAAAACAAACATAACAAAAAATCTCCTTCAAAAAACTGCACAGTCTTGCTTCTGAAGAGAAAAAGAATATGAGCAAAGATTAAGACCATCTTCCTCTAAGAGGTGGACACAGAAAGGAGAAACTTCCTGAAGGAAGGTACATAAGCAGTAATATTAGAAAGGGAAAATGAACTCTTAGAAAAAAAGGTTATACCGAGCTTCAAAGTGCCTAAGAATTATATTTGTACCTAAAAGGGACCTTCAACCTTGTCATTTTACAGTTGACAAAACCAAAAACCAAGCAGGTAAAGTTACGTGGAAGACCCTGGTGCCTTCTGATTTCTCTCATGCTCTCACTTCTTGGCCCCAGACAATGTAAGGGTACATCACTCACTGAACTGAGAAAGATCCCACTCTTCATGTCCAGTGGGTGAAACAACAAGATTCTCATCATGTTGTCATGTCTAACACAAGAGTAACAAATTTCCAGTATTTCCTCATGGACTTGAAATTAATCTTTCCCATAGAAAAGCTGTCATACACAGTATTACACATATTTTAATATAACATTTATACTAATTATTATTAATGTAACCTTACAATGCTCTAGTATTATTAATATAAGCCTATCATTCAAGTACATTATGGGTTAAATAGGTTTCAGCAGGCTGTGAATCTAACCACTAAGCATATTGTTTCTGAGAAAATAAGTCCCAAGTTCCAAACCTCTTTACAAGTTTTAAAATATAATCAATCCCATTCTAAGTTAGGAATAACAGTACACAAAGATTCAAGATTATAAGCTAAATGTGATAAGCTAAAAACACAAGATTCTTAATTTTATAAAAGTTTATAAATATAAAATTTTACAAAAGTTCTCAGAGGTCATTTATTTTTAAAGTTAGGTACTCAGACATTTATCACAAGATTTAACTTACAAGCATGTAATTAATGTTACACGTATGTATTAATTTTTATTAACATTTCACTGGGAAACGTAAGTCAAAAAGAATCAAACACAGTTCCATAGTCATCTAGTTTAGGAGAAATTAAAAAAAAGATTAATGTATATTTTCATGAAGTGAGCTATAGTAGGTAAGAAAAAAATTAGCATATAGTAAGAAGAAAACTATCATAAATGAAGGGGTGCTAACATATACATGATTCAGTATCTAGCGCCAATTCAAAAATGTTCAGGTAAAAGAATTATATCTGAACAGGTAAATGGAAGTCAAAGAACCTCCAAATTAATTTTTCTATTTTTTTCTCTTGAGATAAAGCCATATGTTTCACTAATTAAAATTTGACAAATCTCTTAAAAATTTTCACTCAGTATATAATAATTCAATAGTCTTCATTCATTCATTTTATTTGTTCAATAAAGAAAATTGGGCCCCCATTATTTGCTCAACACTATACTAACAACTTTGGATTTATGACAATAAGTCTAAGGTCAGTTCCTGTCCTCAAAGGGCTAAGAAAAACCATGTGTTCACTGCATTTACCCGAGTGACAGTGACAGCAAAATTTTAGTTCACCATTTAAGAAAACATTATAAAATGTAATCAACTTTCAAAAAAAGAAACCATACAATTTTAAAGGCACTATTAGCTATATGAAGTTTTCCCACAAAGTGGTCAAAAGCACTGCTTTGGTAAAAGATCTAATAATATGATCTTTTAATAGTAGTTTTTGCTGTGAAAATTGACTGAATTAATCTTCCAATAAGACAATCACAAGCTCCCATGTGTAATAATGAAAATCAAGCACTTGGAAATGGTTATCTTAATTTATTCCTAAAACAAAGCAAAATGTATAATTATAATCTTATACAGTTTTAATATATTGTCTCCAAAGATATGAATATTTATAAACAAGAATAATAAAAAAGTCGCTCCTTACAAATGTCACAACTGTGTATTTTGGATTGTGTGACTTGCACATTTTTTAAAAAGCCTTAGTATTTTTGAATATATGATTTTTCACAAACTTAATTCAATATTCTACTTGTTTAAGTCACATAATTTTTCATCAGTATTAACTATTTACATCTATATTTTTAACTAGACATAGGTATTGACTATAAAATCTAATATTAAGTCTATACGTATTAAAAATGCTTGATAATGAGAAACATTTTTCAATTTAGAGGCATACCTCTCCAAAGCAAAAGTCAATGTAAATCAACCATTCTAATATGCCAAGAAAAAATCCTAATGATTTTTTCACTGTATTTTACACTGAAATATTCTCATCATTTATCAGCTAAAATATTTAAATTTTCTTTAAAAACACTATGAAAACACATTTACTGAATTTGTGCACACCACCTACTAGAGTAAATGAGTATTATCTCCATTTACATATAAGGAAACCAAGGCACAAAGGTGTCCATTTTGTAAATTGCAAGGTCATTTCCTAACCAAGCAACTGAACCTACACCACAACTTTTCTATGTGCGCCACTTCCATGTGTCATAAAACAATTACTGTACCCTAAAAATGCCTCTGCAGTACCTATGTGCAATTCTGTTTTATCAAAAGGGTTAACGCAACAAGCTTAAACAAGGAAAGATGAAAAGGGAGGATCACAAATATAAAACACATTTTGGTAGTGACTCATTTATTTATAAATAATGAGATGTAAACAGTTTTTAACATAAAAATCAAGTAACCAACAGTTGTTTCTTATATATTCAAAAAAAATTTCATCTTTCAGATACAGCATGCAAAATTGGAGCCTATTATCCTTACAGATATAAGTTAGAAAAAGAGAGAAAAATTCGGTAACAGTTACATACATGATATTGTAAAAATTTTTGAATAAAAAATAAAAACTCAGATAAAATCGGAAATAACTGATTTGGCAGTTAAAAATCTCATCTTGAATATTAAATCCTTCCTTTCATTCAACCGTAGGCTATGATTAGTAATCAAATATCCTGCTTTTGAAAAATGAAGAAATGCAAAACTTTTCTCTTTCATAACTTGGGAAATTTTATATCAAATACTTTATTCAAGCATTCTCTATAAATAAAAATACTTGCCCTAACAGAAACTTAGAGCAAAAGAGAGAAACTGCTCCTGAGAGCGCAAACTGAGACTGCATTTGTCATTATGATACGGTGCTATCAGCAATTAGAACAATGAAAGTTACCTACCACACAAATTACATGTGAGACCGTCTGATGGGTTGAAAAACCAATAGATCGATTACATCCATTACCGAACAGAAATAAGACTCAGCTAATACGTGAATCTAACACCAAAGGGAAAAAATTTGGAAGCCAAGGCACGCCTTATACAGAAAAGGATGCGATTAGAGGGAGCCCTAGGGAAGTGCCTGGTCTGGCCGGGGATAAATTGATTGATGGGCTATAGGGCAACTCGCGGATGCTCGGGTCGGATGCGCTTTCTTTTCACCACCATTCCGGCTCGTTCTCTGCCAGTGCGAGGGGAGGTGTCAGAGGACCGAAGCTAGGGGGCATGCTGTAGCAAGGGGAAGGGAACCCGGCAAAGGTGCAGTGGATGCTGCAGAGTTGAATAATTATCCGGGTGGCACAATGGACGAGTCCTGCTGACGCCGAAGCGGGGTGCGTGGCGCCCCCCCACGAGCAGGCATCCGAAGCCCCGCACCGCCTCGCCCCCTCTCCCAGCGAAGAAAGGATGCCCGCACGCGCTCGGCTAAGATGCCCGCAGACGCCAGCGCGCGAGGCTGCTGTGCAGAGTCGCGGGGGCGCCTCCGCCAACCCGGGCTGAGCCTCACCCGGGGCGACGCGGCCAGGGGCGGCGGGTGGGCGCGGGAGCCAAAGCGGCGGCGCCGGAGGTGAGACCCGCAGTTCCTCGGATCGGGGCAGTCTCGGACGGTCCCTGCCACCCAGCCCCCGGCGCGCCGCCGCGCCGTCTCCCCGGTACCCAGCCCGGCTGGCGGGTAGACGGCTGGGGCTTGGGAGACCCGCGAATGGGGGCGGGGGAGGCGCGCCCGACCATCCCCGCACGCCCCCTCCCCGACCCGACCGGCGAGGAAGAGTTTCTCTCCCGGCGCCCCCTCCCCCGAAAATCCCGATTCCCGAGAGCCCCGCGCTCACCGGGGGATCCTGGTGGGGGGGGTCTCACCTTACCCCCTCTTCATGCTTCGGCAGCGGGCGCGGGTCCCCCTCGGCGCCCGGGACTCCACCTTGCTCCCCCGGGAGCGTCAGGCTCCGGGGCGGAACCCGCTCCAGGCAGCGGCCGGGGACCCAGGCCACGGGGAACGCCGCCCGGGGCGCCCGCCGGTCGCCGGAGCCACCGTGTGCTCGACGCGCGAGCGAACAACACCGCGAGCGGCCGCTGCCCCCCACCCGCCCCCTCCCCGCTGCGCGACGCTCCACAACCGGGCGCGGGGACCCGCGCCAGAAGCAGGGGGGACCGCGGGACTCTCGCCACCTAATTTCCCATCCTTCCCCCCAGGAGCTATTCCCGGCCAGTTTTAGGTTCAGGAACTTAAGGTTCTCACTTTCCTCTTCGGCCCGCCGTGCCCAGGTACATCCGCGGTGGGAGACTCAGCCTCCGCCCACTCCCCCATCTGTAGGTGGTGAAGATCGCTCTCCCCCCCTTTCCTGAGGCTCTATGGTATTACCCAATCCTCAGTTTGGGGGAGGGGGACGGAGAGACCGATGCTTGGCCAGGGAATGAGGGAAGATGACAGCCAATTGAATGAACCATCCACTTGGGGGCGGAGTTTTAAAAGGACCCGCCCACTTCTCCCCGTTCCCTCTCTCCAAACTACAATTCCCATGGTGCCTTCTCGCAGTTCCCGCCGCGCTGCACGCTGGGAGTGTGGGACCGCGAGGCCTCAAGGTTGTATTACGAAATTCGTATGCTTTAACCAGCAAGGACCCGAAAGTTACAAGTTATTAAAACCTCTCTTTTTCCCTAGATAAATCTTTCTAAATTCTTACTTGCATTATAGTTTTCTAATAATAATCAGTGTATTGTTTTAAAATGTTATGAGTGGTTTTTTAGCTAAGAAGGTTAATAATGTATCCACGGCAATCTGTCAGGACCTAGGAGCCGCTTCTTCTTCCGTCCGGGCCTGGTTTCCGCAGAGGATTTGTTGCAGTCATGTCGGCTGCGATCGCAGCTCTGGCCGCTTCCTATGGTTCGGGTTCTGGATCCGAATCGGACTCGGAAAGCGAGGGCAGTCGATGTCCGCTGCCGGCCGCCGACTCCCTCATGCACTTGACTAAGTCGACTTCGGCCAAGCCGTCTCTGGCGCTGGCGGTGGACGCGGCCCCGGAGGTGGCGGTTAAGGTAAGCGCTCCGGCCGCGGGAGCGGTGCGGGAATGGTTGGCTTCAGCTCCGAGGCCGTGGATGGTTCGTTAGGTCTCTGGGTACCTCCTTCTAGTGACCATAGATGAGTTGCTAGCGCTTTGATTTCCTCTCCTGTCCACGGGCATCTTCCCGGGAGAAATCAAGCCTTGGAAGTTGGAGACTGCCCTCCGCTGCCCCCGGCCGTCGCCCTGCGGCGGACAGCAATGGGGAAGTGGGGGTGACGTTGGAATGTGTGAATTGGGTCGTGGCCTGGAGACAGCAGGTGTAATCTCAAAACTTAAACAAAACTGGATCTGGACTGCCCAACTAAAGTTGCGTGCCTCCTCTTGAAGTGAGCAGTGACTTTGTTTTGTTTCTTAAGGAAGAACTAGGTTCTAATCCCGGCACCGCCACTTACGTGAAACTTGGGCAAGTTATACAGTGTCTTCTGTTTCCTCATCTGTACGATGGAGATAGTTTTTATTTATTTATTTTTATTTTTTTATTTTGATATTGTGGGGTACAGTTTAGGGTTAGGGATACAAATATGCTTCGTTCAGGCACCCCTGTTGGTAAGGGGTGTCTCCCCGTTCCCAGACAGATATTGACTACTGTTAGTCCCACCTTCCTTACTTCCCCTCCCCCCCCCGTAGTTTCCCACCACTGTCAGTCTTTTTTTTTTTTTTTATAGTATTACGGTGGATGTTCAAGGTCCACTATATGAGTGAGAACATGTGATACTCAGACCTTTTGTTTCTGTGAGAGGAAGATAGTTTTTAAAGCACCTATTTACCTGAGAGGATGAGTGTGAAAATTAATTGAAGTCATACAAATAGTACAAATAGCTTATAGCACAGAGTCTGGTAACTGGTGAGGGTGTAGGAAATGATTTGTGATTGGGTGTGTGAATACAGTGAAGAAAGGGTCTGGGATTTAAGAAACAGCGTGCATGATATGAATTGAGGAAAGTGATAAAGGGAGAAGTTGGGTTATAGGGTTCATGTCACAAGTATGTAATGACATGTTGTTAGTATTTGCCAGGAACTGTTCTAAAGACTGAAGATACAGAGGCCAACAATGTAGACATCCTTGTCATCATGGTGTATACATTTTAGTGGAAGAGGCAGCCAATAAACATGACCAAATAAAGTAGTTACAGATTGGATTGAGTACTGTAAAGGAAAAGATACAGTGCCATAATACAGGATAAAGTAGGAGTATGTCAGTTGGTTGGCCAGGGGATTCCTCTCTAAAGAGGTGGCTTTGAAGAATGAGAAGCCAGCCCTATGCAAGTGGAAAGCAATCCAGGCAGAGGTGATGGGCACATCTGAGAAGGCAGAGACCTTGGTGTCTTTGAAGAACTGAAGAAAGGCTGGTGTGTCAACCTGGTGAGAGACTTGATCAGTGGAGGCCTGATAGAGCCCGATGTAGGTGATCAGGAGGGCAAAATGTAGAGAAGAGAACAGAAGTTCCTCTGTAGGTTGTTTCCAAGTCTTGTTTTATGACTTTAGTGTTTTACGGGTTTTTAGGGAGCTGACTGAATTTTACTTATTAATGGATCTCTGACATAAAAGAATGCTTAGAATTCTCCTAACTTTACAGCTAAACTCCCCAAATGTATGGTACTTCAGCAGCCTCCTGAGTTTTCATTCGTTTCACAGCTCAGCTTTTTGGAGCTTTCATCACTTCTCTGTCTCGTCTTCTCCTCAACCTAGTACATTCTGGCCCTAGCATCTTGGGAGACTGCTCTCCCTGAGTGATGTCCCAGGCTTCCAGTTGCCAAGTTCTGCCCTCTGACGTGAATGTCTTCATCAAGTGACACTGTAATTAGTTCCTCTTTATTGAAAGGCTCTCCGTTTGTCGTCCAGGGCTCTATTCTCAGCCTTACCACCCCCTGTTCTTTTGACCTCTCTTTCAGTGTTGGTGTTTCCCAGAACTCTGCCCTTGATCCTCTTTGCCCTCTACATATCTTCCCGTACCCTCATCCTTGAGTCTGTGCTGATGACAGCTCTCCATGATTCCAGTTCCTCCTGCACTTACCCAGTGGTGACCCAAAATAAGTTACTTACATGCTTTGTGCCTAATTTTTTCTCATCTGTAAAGTAGGAATAGCTAGTATTTATCCCATGAAATTTCAAGTGTTGCCATAGAACGTGTAAAGCACTTTTGATAGTGCCACACAGTTAGCACTAATTAAATGTTAGCTGTCATTATTTCCAGTTCTAGCCTCCTTGCTAGCTTAAGACCTAATAATCATCTCTCACAACTTGGCTCCCCAACACTTCCAGTTCAGTGTGCTGAGAAATGTATTTCCCTCAAAATCCACTTCTGTTTTTCCTGCTTTGATTTATGACCCCAAAACCCACCCGTGAGTCCAAGATTGAAGTTAATCGTTTTCCTCCTCCTCAGCCCCTGAAACTAGTCATTCACCTGGTTCTAACATTTCTGTTTCATTAATTTCTCTCAGATTCATTTCTTCCTGTCTCTCTTCACTGCCTTCATACCTTCCTTATTTCTCCCGAGTTATTCTTGGCTTTTCTTCCTCTTTCGGGGTAGTGGATCCTGCCCATTTTAACTCAATGATATTTATCAAATCTCTTTCCTCTTCTGCTGCCTCTGTTTAGTTTAGATTCTCGTCATTTCCCTTAAGATGGTAGCTTTCTCACTGGTCTTTCTGCTTTCTCCTTTTTGTCTGCCACGTCATACCCCATTCTTTCCTCCACAGTGCACCTGAATGATCTTTCTAAATTCCACTTTCATCATATTACTTCCCTGCCAAAAGACACCTTGTTACCCACTGGATAATTTAGGTTTTGTTTTGCTTTAGAGTTGTGGGGTACATGTGAGGATTTACCACATTAAGTGAATTGTGTGTAGGTGAGGTTTGAACTTCTAGTGGGCCCTCTTTCCCCTGATAGTGGATCTGGTACCCAGTATGTGACTGTGCCCTTTATCCCTCCTTCCTCCCTCTCTCCTTTCGCGGTGTCCAGCATCTGTTGTTCCTACCTTTTTGCTCGTGTGACTAATCAGGGCCCACTTACGAGTGAGAACATGTGGTATTCAGTTCTTTGTTTCTGTTATTGTTCACTCGATATGATGGTCTTTAGCTGCATGCTTGTTGCTGCAAAGGACATGATTTTGTTCTTCTTTCGGCTGCGTAATATTCCATTGTGTATACGTACCACATTTTCCTTATCCACTGGATAATTTCTAAGGTTCTTTGAGTTGGAGTCGCACTCTGTCGCCCAGGCTGGAGTGCAGTGGCCGCTCCCGGCCACCGCAGCCTCGACCTGCTGGTCTCCGGCAATCCTTCCGCCTCAGCCTTCTGAGTAGCCGGAATTACAGGCATGCACTATCACTCCCGGCTGATTTTTTTTTTTTTTTTTTGTAGAGATGAGGTCTCACTGCCCAGGCGAGTCTCGAACCCGCGGGCTCAGGCAATCCACTCACCTCAGCCTCCCAAAGGCACGGGATTACAGGCTGAGCCACTGAGCCTGGCTTATTTCTAAGGTTCTTATATAGCATGTGAGGCCTGCCATTCTCCCTTGCTGAACTCGTTACAAAGCCCCAAAAGCCTAATTTTCTTTTTTCCTCTCAGGATTTTACCCACACTGCTCTCTTTCTCTATAAATTCCTTGGCCGGGGCTTCTCTCCCTACCCCAAACTCATTGTCTTTCAGTGTCAGTGCACGTGTTCCCTCCTGTATCTACCTTAGTTTGTATATCTTATCTCAACTATACCACTTGCCATATTGTTGTGATTTGTTCATTTTTTTTCTTTCTCTTTGACTGTGAGACTCTGGGGCATGGAGGTGGTTGTAGCCGTTGTTCATGTCTCCAGTGCCTAGTACACAAGATTAAGAAAAAGGTATTTTATAAGAAAATGGAATGAAAGAGTAAGTAAAAAAGAAAGTACACTGAGAATCAGAATTTTAGAGCTGGGTGGGCAGTGGTGGGCATGGGAGGGTGTGTGCAGAGCTCACTCAGTTCAGTCACTAATAAGTAAGCAAACCCAGGAGAAGAGGTTGCATAAGGTGCTAGTTAGAAGCAGAGCTGGGGCCAGCCCCTCTGTGGTCTGAGTTTTATGAAAAAAGGGTAAAGGGCATTCACTGCTCATTGCTGGTTTGTGAACCTACACTTGCTTATATGAAGGTTAGGGGGAAGCTTACACATAATCAATATAATGATTGCAAATGACTGGAGAATGACCAAGGGAGAATACACGA
The DNA here is from genome assembly GCA_027257055.1 of Cephalopachus bancanus. NCBI lineage: Eukaryota > Metazoa > Chordata > Mammalia > Primates > Tarsiidae > Cephalopachus > Cephalopachus bancanus. The sequence continues at coordinate 2,926,445 of JAPVLO010000209.1, forward strand.
CACATACAGATATGATACATTCAGCTGTATTTGACTAATTGTACTGTGATTAATAGCAAGCTTTTCAGCAGAGAGCAAATTTATTCAGTGTTTTTAATCCCTCGTTGCCTGAGTATGTCCCTGAGGTTGGATGTCTTTTCATGTATGTTATTGATGATTTGGTTTGTTTGTTTTTTTTCAAAGCAGCTATTGGGGTGTCTTTTCTTTTTGACTTGTGGGATATCTTTATATGTTCTGGTTGCTATCCTTTGTCAATTGTATGTGTTGCAAAAGTTTTTCTAGTTTGTGGCTTGCCTTCTCACCCTCTTTTCCTGTCTTTTAAACAGAATTGTTTGTTAAGTCTAGGCTTACCAAGTTATTCCTTTATGGATGTGGTTCCTGTTTCTTCTTTGAGAGCTCCTTAAACCAAAGTCGTGAAGCTATTCTCTCATACTGTCTTTCGAAAGCACTACATGTTTGCTTTTAACACATAAGCCATTAATCCACATGAAATTAATTTTTGTCTGTGGTGTGAACATTCTTAATCATGTAGCTTAATGTGTGACCCAGAAGTTCCCCGCTCCCCTTTTGTTTGGTTGTTGTTGTTGGATGGTTTGGCTGACTGTTCTTGGCCCATGTAATTCTGTATACAGTTTAGAATTAACTTCGAAGGTTCTACTAACACCCAGGTGGAATTTTGTTTGGGGTTGCTTTGAGTCATAGATTAATCTGTAGATAATGTTATGTCTATTCATTTGTTTAGGTCTTATTTATTTAACTTTCAAACTAATAATTCTATTTATAAAGTCATAGCAGCTGCAAATATGACAGTATTTTTTTCTTTCTTTCAATCTTTGTTTTTATTTTTATTTTTTTCTTGTTTTGGCGTGCTTGCTAAGACCTCCAGAAAGATAAAAAACAAAAGATTTTAAAAGGGGGGTTATGCTAGGCAAATTCTAACCAAAAGAAAGCTGGCACTGGTTGTATTAAGATCAGTAAAATAGACTTTAAAGCAGAGATCACTATCAGAGACTTTTAAAAGTTACTTCATAATGATAAAAGATTTATTTTACAGAGAGTTATATAACAATGTAAGTTTAAAATATTTAAGCAAAACTTGACAGAACTACAAAGGAGAATTTGACAAATGTACAATCATTTTAATATACTGCTCAATATTTCAAAGAGAAAGCAAAAAATACCAACAATGATACAGAAAATTTGAACAACAAAATTAGTAAATTGTACCTAAAAGTCTTATGGAACATGGCACTCGACAACTCAGAATATTATTTTCAAGAACTGATGAAACATTTGTTTAAAAACTGACCATATACTATACTAGGGACTGGCAAACTTCAGTAGAGGACCAGGCTGTGCTGGCCACATATACTTTCTGTCACTCACTGCTGTCTTCTGTTCTTCTTATTTTTCTTTTGTATGCAATCATAGGATACAAGTATAATTTTGCTACAGTGATATATTGCATTGTGGTGAATTCAGGGCCTTCAATGCGTCCATCTTCTTTCTTGTTCTTCTTCTTTAAAAAAGAAAGAAAGAAAATGAAAACTTTTAAAATTATAAATATCTTTCTTAGCTTGTTGGTACAAAATCTGTGGGCTAGATTTGGCTCACAGATTGTCATTTGCCACCCCCTGAACTAGGGCATAAAATAATTTCCAACAAATTTTAAATTGTATTACCACATTTTCCAACCACAATGCATCTAAGCTAGAAACCAGTGACAAGAAGATAACTATGAAATTTCCATATTTGAAAATTATGAAATTGCACTTCTAAGTAACCCACACATCAGAGCATATGAGATGCAGCAATTTTTTAAAAAAGTATAGTCATAAATACATATAACAGAAAAGAGGAAAGGCAAAAAGTATGCTAAGCATCCATTCTTTTTTATTTTTTGAATCATTATATTCTCTCCCTGCACTTGTTTGTAAATTATGCATTCAGTTTCTGTTCTTTAAGTTATTACCCCTAGAAATATTATATCACATCTGATCCGAACCTTAGCCTTCTATTGAACAACGTAAGAACTTTAGAATACTTTGATTTTATTCACATCACTCCACTACTGCTTTAGCTGTTATCTGGTATACAAGAGGGACCCCCAAAAAACTGGAATTGTCTTCTGGAGGGTGGGCCCATTGTAGTACAGGCTTTCCCGCTAGGTAAGTGTTCTAGGAACCCATCTGCATCAGTGTACCAGCTAGCATTGTTGGGAGAGACTGGCTTCAGTGAATTTGTTTTGTTTTGTTTTTTTGTAGATTCTTTCAGCGCATTTGCCCATTTCATGATGAGTGAATTAACAGCGCACCTGCCCACACTGTGCTGAGTGTTCAGCAATTTTTGACCAAAAAACAGCATGACCTCGTTCTTGCCCACCCTCCCTATTCATCCAATTTCACCCCAAGCAACTTTTTTTTGTTTCCCCAGATTAAAAAAGTCCTTTGCAGAAGCACTAAAAAGCATCAAAATTGACAAGTTCAAAAACTGTTTTGAGCAGTGAAAAAGTGTGTCAATGGGTGTATTGCATCAAACGGAGCATACTTTGAAGGTGACTGACGTTTAAACATATAAGAGTAAATACACAACTTTTTATAAATAAATTTCTGGGGTTTTTTGGTCCTCCTCATATGCACACACACATTCATACACATACATACATACCCCTCACAGAATGATGGTAAATGATGATTCTTGTATCTCATATGCAAAAGATCCCTTTCTTTCTGTCCATAGTACATTCTTACCTTTAGCAAGGGCTGATTGGTGGCGAATGTTTTCCATTTTAGTTTGTCTATAAAATGTTTTTATTTTACCCTCTTTCTCAAAGGATATTTTCTCTAGGTTTAGTTTGCTTAGCTGACAGTTTTCTCTTAGCACATTTAAGATATTCCACAGTCTCTGATTTTCATTGTTAATGATAAAACCAGCTGTTAGTGTAACTGTTTTTCTTTGAAAGTGATTTTTGTTGTTGTTGACAGTTTTTAAGACCCTCCTCCCCCCTTTTTAAGATATGGCTTTGTTCTTTATTTCTATTGTGAGATGCACACATGTGGGTTTCTTTTCATCTGTTCAGAATATGTTGAGTTTCTTTAACTGTAGGTTGATTGGTTTTGGGTGTGTATCTTTTGACATTCCTAGACAGCAGTCAGTTCTTATCCCTTTGCATAGTACTTTAGTCCCATTCTCTGTTCTCTTGCTCTAGAACTCCAGTTAAACATATCTGTGTTGTCCAGTGTATGACAGTGAGTATTTTCTGTTTAAAAACGAATTGTAATGCAACATTGTGAAGTATTGCACTTCAGGAATCATATGATATGCCCTGTTGGTTGCAAGACTTGCTTATTAAGAGACTCCAACTCAAAAAAAAAAAGAGACTTTAAAGTTAGAAAAATAAAAGAAGACCTGGCTTTCACTCATGTCAATCAATGACTGTGCTTACATTTATGAGCTTCAAATGGATTGCCTTTTTCCTCTGCATCTGTTAAGGGCCAAACTCAAAGAATATCTGAATTTCTGTTATTTTATCTCATCTACCTGAATTCCTGTGTTAGGAAGTTTAGTCATTTGTGATCTGCTTTACAGTGTACATAGGGTTTTCATGTCTGCTTTCTTTTTTGGACTCAGGAGGAAATGTGAAAAAGACTAAAAAGTGAATATTATTTGGTTTTATTCCCTCCCCCCAAAAAAAAACAGTAAACTCTGGTGCTGGCACGTTAGCATTATTAATTTTTTTTTCATAGTGTTTACTCTCTTCTAGTGAACTGTATAACTCATTTACCTATTATATGGATTCTTGTTTAAACTGTATGACCCCATGGGCACCCTTCACTTATTACACTTTAATTTTTGTGGATAATTGAAATGGAATAGAAATCCTTTGTAGCTCTGTGGAAATTCCAGATGTGTGCCTAATTGGTATTGAATGCCTCATGGGTATTAAAACAAAGTTGTGGTATTGTCCAAGTTTTCTAATTAAATGTCCAATTACCAACCCTTCATTTTTTTAGGGTTATTCAAATAGTTCTATAATTTTAGTAGTACCCAGAGACTGGGAATTATTTATATTTTGTATTGGCTTATTTATATTTTTATATAAACCGATGTTGCTTATATATAAAGTGATGTCTTAGATTGTACCTTGCATTTTAAAGTTGATGGCCCTTAATACTCTTTAAAATCATTTAAATTTACAGTATTTTGAATACCCTTAATTGGAACACTCTGGAAATCCATATTATAAAGTGGTTCTAGCAACTGTACCCTATTATATCTGTTGGAGAGCTTGACTGGGGCCAAACTTCATGTTACTTTAAGCGATTTGACACTAGGAGTTGAATATTAAGCGGGAAAACATTTTAATGTAATTTTTATGCAGTTTAAGCAATTTGTATGTAACCTTTTAGCTTTATGACACACGTTTGTTTTTGAGGGTGATGCATATTTGCCATCTTTTAGTGGCCCAGCCTTTGAGCCCTTTCTTTAAGAGTCTTGGTTTGAGCTAGGCTCGGTGGCTCAGCCTGTAATCCCGCGCCTTTGGGAGGCTGAGGTGAGTGGATTGCCTGAGCCCGCGGGTTCGAGACCCACCTGGGCAGGCGAGATCTCATCTCTACAATAAATCAAAAAATTAGCTGGGCGTGGTAGTGCGTGCCTGTAATTCTGGCTACTCGGAAAGCTGAGGAGGAAGGATCGCCGGAGCCCAGCAGGTCGAGGCTGCGGTGGCCGGGAGCGGCCACTGCACTCCAGTCTGGGCGACAGAGTGAGACTCCAACTAAAAAAAAAAAAAAAAGAGTCTTGGTTTGAAGAGCATTCCTGTTTGCCACCCACCTTCAGACACCGAAAAACCAGATTCTCCTTCCATTCCCTTTCAGCTAAGGCTTGGGACTGTCACTTGGTCTGAGTGCACCCACCTAAACTTTCTCAGCTGAAACAGGGAAGCAAGGAGTGCAGCAGTGGCGGCCAGCATGTTCTAGTTTCTCAAGCCAGCAGCTGCAGCAGCAGCATCGGGGCAGCTACAGCCATTGAGCGTTCAGTATTGGTAGACCGCTCTCCTCACTGGATCGGATTCTGTAATAGGATGGCTGTAAATTGTGACTCCCTCTGTAGACTCCCCCTTTACTTCTGCCTCCTTGTCAAAGCTGGTCCTTCACACTTCAGGCACTTCTAAGAGAAGCTCGTGAGGATTCAATATAGTGTAACCAGCCTGTTGCTTACAGCTAAACACTCTGGCTGATGGACCTAGCTACTCTGCCAGCGATCTGTATGTCACTAGCTAGGTCTCATGAACGGCTTTCATTGCAGTAGCTTTAAGCTCTTCCCCCTACCATTTATTCTGTTAGCACTTTGGGGTAAGTGACTTAATCTTGCCAATACTTAACCTCACAAAAGTGTTGTAGAGGGTTGTATCAAATAATTTTTTTTAATTTCTATTTTAAAGATGTGGAGTACAACTCAGGGCTAGGTATACAAATGATCGTTGTACAGGTAAAGTTTGGGGTCACTTTGGTCTCCACATCACCTGATTTGAGATCATGTACCCTTATTGATGAAGTGTGCCTTCCCCCTCCCTCCCCTAGCAGTTTCCTTCAACTGCCAATCCTATCCCCCCTCCCCTGGCAGTTTCCCACTACTGCCAATCCCTTTCTTGCAGTATTATAATAATTGTTCAGGGTCCGCTTATGAGTGAGAACATGGGGTACACAGTTCTTTGTTTCTGTGATAGATCACTGAGTGTCACAGACTCTAACTCCATCCAAGTTGCAGCAGAGTTCATAATTTTTTCCCACTTTATGACTGCATAATATTCCATCATGTATAGGTACCACAAACAGTACTTTTTAATGTGTCTACTCTGGTACTGGGCACATTAGTCTTAAAAAAAAATTTCATAGTACTTACCCTCTTCTAGTGAACTGTGTAACTCATTTATCTATTGCATGATTACTGTCTATTTCCCCCACTAGAATATAATTCTACCAAGTCTTCATTTGGCCGTGGCAAGCCTTTTTCTCCAACATCACTATCAACTTCATGGAATCCTACCTGTTTTGCAAAATTTGCGGTGTTACTTTGCATTGTGACCTGTGTTGAGGGATATGCCCTACCCAACAGCAAGAGATCAGCAGAATAAAGATAGTGATATAATAGGGATAGTTCTAAGGGTTGATTGTATATTTGTGTGTACAAAATCCTCTTTGTGTTGCTTACAGTCTAGTGGTAGGAGATAGACTCTAAGCAAACATATATATCAGATAATGATAAGTATAATGGAGAAAAGGAAAGCAAGATAAGGGGAAAGCAGGAAAATGGAGCAGAGACTTAAAAGGAAAGAGGACAATATGGATGTTCAGGGGAAGATAGTCCAAAAAGGCAGGTATCTTTTTTCTGTGGGCCTAGAACAGTGCCTGGCACATAGTAAGCATACAGTTAATACTGATTGAATGAATAAATGAATTTGAGGCTGCTGCACTTGCTTTATAAAGATGCCTGTGCCCTGAATATACAAAGATTATAAAACGATAAGTTATGACTGTCAACATCTGCCAGCATCTCTAAACATCTGTCATCTGTCACCCATTTTTTTTTTTTTTAATTTGAGTTGGAGTCTCACTCCATCGCCCAGGCTGGAGTGCAGTGGCACATAAGCTCACGGCCACCCCAGCATCGACCTGCTGGACTCCAGCAATCCTTCTGCTTCACCCTTTCAAGTAGCGGAACTACAGGCACGCACTACCACATCTGGCTGATTTTTTATTTATTGTAGAGATGAGGTCTCACCGAGTTGCCCAGGCTGTTCTTGAACCCTTAGGCTCAGGCAGTCCACTCACTTCGGTCTCCCAAGGTGCTGGAATTACAATCTAGAGCCACAGTGCCTGGCCCCAGTCAACCATTATTATCTCTGTCATCCCTATTTCATTCTCAAAGAGAGCGCTCCTCTTTTCAGACACTTATCTTCTAACTGTGCCCTGAACCCTTTCCCCTCCTTCTTCTTCTAGGATAACCATACCTTTGATTATCTGCTCTTTGCTGTCATGTGTTTCTCTCTGCTGTTGCCTTTCCTCAAGCTGTGGTTAACTATGTCTTTGACTTTTTTCTTGAGGAAGAAGAAAAGCTTAATTTTACTCTGAAAATCCTTCAATCTGATACCCCATCTCTTATGTTTTGTTTTGTTTTTTTTATCAGCAAATGTCTTCAAAGAGTAAAAGTTATTACTGTTTGGTTTTTCGATATTTTTTCATTTATACCTCTGCCCCTTGCAACTGGCTTGCCATGGTCTTCACTATCAGACTTATTCTGGCCAAGATTTTTGTGACGTAATGCCAAATCCGATGATCTTTGGCCAGCCTTATCCTATTTAGTTTCTCTATGGATTCGGCTTTCCTTTCTCCAGTTTAACATATATTTATTGAGCATGTGCTGGAGTGCCCTGCATTCTGCTGGGTATATATCTCACAGGATACAAGATATAAGCAAAAATCATGTGCAACAAATGACATATCACAAGAGCCATCAAGGGTAAACTTTCCTTAGGACTGTGGACCAAAAAAAAAGCAGTTTTCCTAAGGCAAGAGGAGGGAAGGTATCAGGGAAAATAAGAAGATAACATATTATCAAATGATAAAAGGCATACCCAGTCGGGCTCGGTGGCTCAGCCTGTAATCCCGCGCCTTTGGGAGGCTGAGGTGAGTGGATTACCTGAGCCCGCGGGTTCGAGACCCGCCTGGGCAGCGAGACCTCATCTCTACAATAAATCAAAAAGTTAGCCGGGCATGGTAGCGCATGCCTGTAATTCTGGCTACTTGGAAGGCTGAGGCGGAAGGATTGCCTGAGCCCAGCGGGTTGAGGCTGCGGTGGCCGGGAGCGGCCACTGCACTCCAGTCTGGGCGACAGAGTGAGACTCCAACTCAAAAAAAAAAAAAAAAAAAAAGATACAAAAGGCATGCCCAAGATATAGGGAGTAACATTGCCTATAGCATAGAAGACATCAGAGTGCTTGCCATTTTTAAAAACCAGCTATTAGTCTAATATGGCAAAAGTGAACATGTATTAAACTAGATAAGGAAGTGTTTTAATAGACCAAGCAAGATATAACGGAGCCCTGAAGTAGTAGGACTTTGGTAGCTGGGATACAGAGAAGGGAGGGTAGAAGTGGGTTACTAGGGAAATATCCAGAGGTGGAATTGGCAAGACTCAGTACCTGATTTGTTAGTGAAGATGGAATCATGGGAGACTGATGTGTTCTGCTTTGGACATGGCATAGTATTTGATACTGTGGAACATGCATGAAATACAGTAGGCAACTAGATATATGGATCCAGAGGCCAGGAGCCTGGTCAAGGCTGCAGATAAAAACCAGGGGTGATGTGAAGTCATGAAAAGGTACAGCTAAAGATATGGGTGATTATAAAACTGGGAAAAGGAAAGTTTAAGGGAATGATACCTGATGGGCTCTAAATCTTTGAGAAGTAGAGAAACTCAGTTGCTTGCTTTTTAAAGGGCCATAGTAAGGTGTTTTAAGAGTGAAAAATTTCAGAACAGTAACTGTGTGCCTATAGGATGATTTTTCTTGTCAGTTTCCTAGTCTTTGGTCATTCGCTGGTCTAACTACCAGGTCTTCATTTGTCTGTGGCATGGCTTTTTCTCCAACATCACTGTCAATTTCATGGAATCCTACCTGTTTTGCAAAATTTGCAATGTTACTTTGCATTGTGACCTGTGTTGAGGGATATGCCCTAACCATCAGCAAGAGACCAGCAGAATAAAGATGGTGATGTGACAGGGATAGTTCTAAGGGTTGATTGTCCATTTGTGTGTTCAAAATCCACTTTGTGTAGCTTACATTCTAGTGGAAGGAGATAGATTTTAAGCAAATATATATGTCAGGTAATGATAAGTATAATGGAAAAAAGGAAAGCAAGACAAGGGGAAAGCAGGAAAATGGAGCAGAGACTTAAAAGGAAAGAGGACGATATGGATGTCCAGAGGAAGACATTCCCCAAAGAAAGAACAGGTGCAGAGGCCCTGAGATGGGATTGTTCCTTGGCATGTTTCAGGACCAGCCAAGGAGCCAGTGAGGTAGAGTGAACACAGGCATAATGCTGGATGAAGACAGGAGCTGGTGGGGAGAAGGGGAGATCATGGAGGGTAAATTCTCAGCCAGTTAGCCTCAGGTCTTTCATTTTATAACAGCAGCTTTATAACGCCAGCTTTACTGAAATATAATTTATAGATGATATATGAGTATAACTTTAAAAATTTTAAAAGATAACTTGAATGTCCTAACTAAAGGAAAAATATTAACAACCAAATGTGTTTTAAGTATGTGACTATTCAGACGGGATAATGTAAGAAGACAAAAATGTCCTGTAAAACTGCCCTAGGAAACCATGCGTACTTTCTGAGACCAGCTGGTCATGGGCCATGCAGGCCTTTGTTAGACCTTTCCTCTGAGCGGGGAAGCTACTAGGGGGTTAGAGCAAAGGAATAGCATAACTGACTCATATTTTGAAAGAGCAGCAGTATCTCCTGTTTGGAGTGTGACTGTGGGTGGGCAAGGGCAGACAGCAGGGAGACCAGATAAGAAGCTATTTCAGTAATCCAGATGGAGATGATATGTTGGGTGATAGGGGCTGTGGGGTGTGGTTGAGTTCTAGATGTATGTAGAAGGAACAAGCTTTGATGGTGGATTGGATATGGAGTGTGAAAGAAAGAGGAGTCAGGGATAACTCGAAAAAGCTCCACGATTTTGCCTGAGCAGCTCTAAGGATGGAACTGCAATTTATTAGATAGAGAAGGTTGGAAGGATTCATCGTGGGAGGGGAGACTAGGTGCCTTTGGAATATATTAAATTGGAGATGTCTGTTAGGTCCTGGGAGACAAGATGTCAAGTTGAAGGCTGGATATGCAAGTCTCTGGAGTTCAGGAGGGAAGTCCAGGCTGGAGACACTAGTTTGAGAATTGTCATATTTTAAGTGGTGGAGTTACATAGAAGGTAGACCACCAGTGAGTCTTCAGTGGAGCTGAAATTTATGTTCATTAAACTGGGAATGAATTTAAGACGTTGAAATGTTGACACAGAGTATAAGGCTTTTGATTTAGAAGATTCAGGCCCTGCCACTTCCTTTTATTTCCTCTGCGGTATCCAACAAAGTGCCATCTGGTTACATGACCAATATGGTTTGATGAATAAAAAAGGAATGAATACCTCTTTTGAATTTGGCACTAGAGAATCAGATCTTTTGAGTTAATACAAAAGGAAGAGTTAGAATTTAAGGCTTTGAGTAATGTTAACTTATTTAGACATTTTTAATTTTTAATAAACTATTTTGAAAAGAAAAAAATTGTTAGAAATTTTAACCTCTAGCTATATATTTATTACTTTTATTAATTTTTGATCACTTGAATTATTAATCACATGATACTAATATTATAATCAAAATTAGTGTTAAAATTGACTGATATAACTTTAATGCAGCTTCTAAAATAAAATTATCACTTATCAGATCTTTAATATTCATTTGGTTTTCATTTAGGAAGATTTGGAAACTGGAGTTCACCTTGACCCTGCTGTCAAAGAAGTTCAGTATAATCCTACCTATGAGACTATGTTTGCTCCTGAGGTAAGAAAATATATTCAAGTTTCTGCCTTTTGCTAAAGTATTTAAATTATGCACAGTAGAAAAACCTGGTGAATTTTTAAGTTTTCTCAGATAAGCATACTATTCAAGCTTTTAGAAAATATCTTCTATTTTCCAAAAGTTTAAATAATATGCTTTTGTAAGAATACTTTTAAAAACTCATTAGCTGTTTATCTACTTACCTACAAACATCTGATAACATGAAAGTATGTCTTTTGAAAAAGGAAATCTGAAAATATAAGATTCTTAGATGTGAACTTATTTGATGTCTTCCTCAGCATTGATGAGGCAGTATTATAAATTAACCATATAGGTGAAAATTTTGGTTTATCAGCATCAATACTTGGTATTTGTAAATTATAGTGACAGATATCTCTGAAATGTCATACTAATGCACTGCAGGAAAGTTGTGACAGTGTTTGATGCCTGCTTTGAGTAAAATAAAGTATCGGATTTTTTTTTCTCCTGATTATAAAAGTATTTTGAAAAATGAAGAAGTGAAAAAAATGGTGAATATTGTTCATGTAAGAAAGTCTTTGACTATTATCTATTCAGGAAAGTTTGTAGAAAAGATTAGATATTTTGTCTTTTAAAATGGAAAAGAGTGCTTGATTGACAAAAGAGAGATGCCATAAAGTGATAATTATAAGGCAGAAAAATAAAGCTTTGGCAGCAGAATCTTGAAGAAGCATTTTAAAGATGGGTGTGAGGAGCTGTATCTTATCTTTCGTTTTGCAGCATAAGGTCATTGTCTTTTTTGTGACATATCAGAGTCATTGAGCTATGTTATATAGCACTTTGCCTGTCTAGGTTTCTGTAGTCATTTAAAAGATGGTTACTGGAATGAGTAGCACAACCAGAGATGTCAGTGATCGTGATTCTCTGGGTGTGCACTAAGCAAAAAGCTCCTTCTCATGCACTGAGACTGTGGCACATTTTAAAATGTGTTCCTTTGGTTCTTAAGTCCTTCTAGCCTGTTGAACTATAAGCTGTCTCATATCCCTTGGCACTATGTTAGCCAGCCCATTAAAGAGAGTTTGTAATATTATGAAATCATGCTTCATGATTTTTTAAAATAAAAAGTACTTCAATAAAATAGAGACACTGAATTGAGAAAATGTGGAAGTATTGTGGTGTATGACATTCTGATGTCAGTTTATTTTTCATGAAATCTGCTTATCTTAAATTTTAAATCTTGTGCTTAACTAATGCACTGCTGTGTGATTACAGTTTTCAAAACTGCCAAGACAAATGTAAAAGATCTGTTAAAAATGTTTAGGGTGATACAAGACAATAAGCCTGTCATTCTCTTTGTGGGATTATCAATCCTTTAATGTTCTATTATTTTTTTTAATGTTAGGGAGGCTCACATTATCTAAACTAGTTTATGTTAGGAACACTGAGATACTTGTTAACACAATTTAAGAAAGGAATAATGGAACTTAAAAGGGAAGCAAAATTGTAATTGTTCCTGGATGCCAAATGAATCATCTGTAGCTTAACAAATTATGAACTTTGTTTTCTGTAACTCGGATCTGTATCACTTGGCAGAGTGAAAAAGTATCACCAGAAATTTTGCTAGATTAAATTTCAGGTTCCTGTATTTTGACAACCCATTGTTAGAAACAAGATACAAACTCCTTTTACAAACTAATGTTTACCAGAGAGGATATCCTAAGTGTTTATTTAGTGCAGTTTTTCACAAGATAGAGACCAGACTCTTTCCTGTTATGCCTCTAAAGTACTATTCAAGTTTAAGGAGACATTGTATCTGATTGTAAATATTTTTTAAAGCTCCTTGAAGTAGTATTTGAAATATGCAATATAACCTAGGTGAAGACCATGCGATTTGGAGTTAAGTAGACTACTTAATAACGTGTGTAATCTTGGAAGTTCTTAGTTCTCTCATAAGTAAAATGAAGGTAATTTTTGCTTTATTGCATTATAAGAATAAATCAGATAATGAATGTATGATGTGATTAAGAAACTGGCACAAAATAGGCATTAACAAACGGTGACTCTTGTTATTATATTATATTAATATTACTGGCACTATTGGTAGGCTTTTATGAGGAAAGATTCCAGGCAGAAGGAAACAGCATAAGCCAAATCATAAAGCTCTAAATGCCTTAGTCATTAACAGTAAGGAAAAGTGAGGCAATAGTACTAGAATGGTACTTTGTATAATACTGCTTAGGGCTTGGGAGGCCAAAGTGAAGAGTTTGTTCTTGATTTAATAGGTGATAAATTAATTTCTGAGGTTCTTAAATGGGGGAGTGGCATAATCAAATCTAAAGGTTTATTTGGTAAGGGCTTGCATGATGGAAGAAAAAAACAGGCATAGAGACTAATGAAATAGGACTGGCTGGGCATGGTGGCTTACACCTGTAATCCCAGCACTTTGGGAAGCTTAGCAGGAGGATTGTCTGAGCCCAGCAGTTCAAGACCAGCCTGGGCAGCATAGTAAGACCTCGTCTCTATACAAAATAAAATTAGCCAGGCGTGGTTGCACACGCCAACTACTCAGAAGGCTGAGGCAGGAAGATTGCTTAAGCCCAGGAGTTTGAGGCTGTGGTGAGCCATGATTGTGCCATAGCCCTACAGCCTGGGTGACAAAGTGACCTGACGCAAAAAAGAAAATAAATCTACCACTTATTATTGCTTTATGCCAAGAGCCACACTGAGGAATTTACACACTTAGCTCCTACAAGCCCATGAAGCAAGTACTTGTATTCTAATTTTATAGTGGGTATGGTGATCTGAACCAGTACTTATTTTAATTGACAAGAATTGTATATATTTATCACGTGTAACATGTTTTGAAATATGTATGCATTGTAGAATAGCTAAATCAAGCTAATTGACATAGATATTACTTCACATACTTACTTTTTGTGATGAGAACACTTAAAATCTACTCTGTGATTTTTAAGAATCCCATACATTGTTATTAACTGTACTGACTATCTTGAACTTAGTCCTTCTGTCTAACCGAAATTTTATGTCCTTTGACCAAGATCATGCTCCATCCTTCCAACCCACCCCACTGCCACCCTCTTAGCTCCTGGTAATCACCATTCTTCTCTCTGCTTCTGTGAGTTCAACTTTTTGAGATTTCACATAAGTGAGATTGTATTTGTCCAGGTATCTGATTTATTTCACTTAACAATGTCCTCCAGGTTCATCTATATTGTTGCAAATGACAGGATTTCCTTCTTTTTTAAGGCTGACTAGTGTTCCATTGTGTAGATATATCCCATTTTGTTTATCAGTTCATCCATTGGAGGGCATTTAGATTGATTCCGTTTCTTAGCTATTGTGAATAATGCTTCAGTGAGGGTGGGATTGGCAGTTGAGGGAAACTGCTAGGGGAGGAATGGTCATACCTCATCAACAAGGGTACCTCTATAATCAAAGTTTCTATACCTAACCCTGAATTGTACCCACATCTTTATGATTTTTTTTTTAAAATGCTGCAGTGAACAAGGAAATACAGATATATATCTTTGACATACTTATTTCATTTCCTGTGGACACATACCTAGTGGTAGGTGACTGGATTATATAATAGTTCTAGTTTTAATTTTTTGAGGGGTTTGTGTTTCTCAGTAATATTTTCCATAGTAGCTGTACTAATTTACATTTTACCAATAGTGTGCAAAGCTTCCTTTTTCTCCAGAGTGTCCTCACCAACACTTATTATCTTATGTCTTTTCAATATTAGCCGTTCTAAAAGGTGTAAGATGGTATCTTATTGTGGTTTGAACCTTCATTTCCCTGGTGATTAGTAATTTTGAGCAAATTTTCATAGACCTATAGGCTATGTCCTCTTTTAAGAAATGTTAAAAATTTCAGGTCATTTGCCAATTTTTAATTGGATTATTTATTTTCTTGCTATTGAGTTGAGTTCCTTAAATATTTTGCATAATTGGGAAGAGCCAGTCCTGCTGAATAGTGTTCCCTGCCTTCCTTTGTTGACATTTCAAGTCTTTGAGGTCAGCTCCAGGAGCTGCCAATAATCAGACAGTTAGGGTGAGCCCGCAAGACTGGATCCTCTCACCAGCCTCTGGTGTCACTAGAAGATTTTTTCATGCTTTATCTTAAATCTCTATAAGACGCAGGACATTAAAATTTTTAGATTGCTTTAAGTGTAGCACTGTAAATAAAATATACTTAGCTTTAATATATGGATCTGTATTTGCGTAGAAATTACATTTCTCTAACACTGAGAATTTTTCCCTAAAAAATGGAGCAGTTTGATAGGTTTGGCCTGGAGAAGGATTGTTCTTTTTGTTGTTGTTATTTAAAGTCTTAATTATATAAGACTATGGAAATGGTAGTCTCCTTTATTAAATGAAAAAATTATAAGCACAGTGATTGGTAATTTATTATATGTGATAGTATAATAATAAAGGAAATGGGTATTTTTATCATTTTAAATTTTTTCCCCAGAGGTGTCAGATACCGTTTTGCAGGTGATAGCTGGCTGAAGCAAGTAGAACATCTAGAAAACCTTTAAAAACACTTTGCTAGCTTTAATTGTATGGCTGCTCCTGTTTTTGTAATAAATTTCATGACTGAATAAATTGACTGCAACTCCCAGCATTCGGCAATCTAGATTTCTTTCCTCTATTTTCCACCTATCAGCAGACACAGGAAAGACCAATATGACCTGCAAAGTCTCGCACTATTCGTTGTAACTTAGAATAATGATAGAAGCTTTGTATATAAACCAGTTATTTTATTTTTTTTTATTAATCAGTATTTTTTATTATGGTTTTGTGGGGTACAGTTAAGGGTTAGGTGTACAATTAAGTTTCATTCAGGCACCCTGTTGATAAGAGGTGTTTTCCCATCCCCCAACAAATATTTGCTACTGTTAATCCCATCCCTCTCCCCCCCCCATAGTTTCCCAGTACCGTCAGTCATTTTCTTATAGTATTACATTGGATGTTCAAGGTCCATTATATGAGTGAGAGCATGTGATATTCGGATCTTTGTTTCTGTGAGAGGTCACTCAGTATTATAGACTCTATTTCCATCCAGGTTGCTGCGAAATTCATGATTTTGTTCTTTTTTATGGCTGCGTAGTATTCCATCGTGTATATGTACCACATTTTTTAAATCCAGTCCTCTTTTGATGGGCAGCATGGTTGTTTCCAGGTTCTTGCTATTGTGAACAATGCTGTGATAAACATACGTGTGCAGGTATCTTTTTTATAGAGTGATTTGTGTTCTTCAGGGTATATTCCCAGTAGGGGGATTGCAGGGTCATATGGAAGGTCAATTTTTAGAGCTTTTAGGAATCGCCACACTGTTTTCCACAGAGGTTGCACTAGTTTACACTCCCACCAACAGTGTAAAAGTGTTCCCTTTTCACCACACCCTCTCCAGCAGCTGTTATTTTTTGAGTTGTTGATAATTGCCATTCTGACTGGAGTTAGGTGGTATCTCAGTGTGGTTTTGATTTGCATCTCCCTGATGATTAGTGAGGTTGAGCATTTCTTCATGTGTTTGTTGGCTGCTCGGATGTCTTCTTTTGTGAAGTGTCTGTTCATATCTTTTGCCCATTTTATAATGGGGTTGTTTGTTTTCTTCTTTTCAGTTCCTTGTAGATCCAGGATATTAAGCCTTTGTCAGACCTAGAGTTGGCAAATACTTTTTCCCAGTCTGTAGGCTGTCTCCCTGCTCTCTTGATGGTTTCTTTGGCTTTGCAGAAGCTTGTCAGTTTAATAAGGTCCCATTTGTCTATCTTCTCTCTTAAGTCCTATGGGTTTCGGGTTTTGTACAGGAATTGGATGCCAGTTCCGATTTCCATGAGAGTATTTCCTTCCTTTTCTAAGGTTTTTATGGTTTGAGGTTTTACATTTAGGTCTCTGATCCATTTGGAGTTAACCTTTGTGCATGGGGATAGATAGGGGTCCTGTTTCAATCTTCTGCATGTGGTCAGCCAATT
Source organism: Cephalopachus bancanus (assembly GCA_027257055.1). Taxonomy (NCBI): domain Eukaryota; kingdom Metazoa; phylum Chordata; class Mammalia; order Primates; family Tarsiidae; genus Cephalopachus; species Cephalopachus bancanus. The sequence goes on from JAPVLO010000209.1 coordinate 2,943,041, forward strand.
TTCCCAGCACCATTTACTGAATAGGTTCTCCTCTCCCCATTGGTAGGTGGTGGGGGCTTTGTCGTAGATGAGTTGGTTGAGAAATTGAGGTTTTGCTTCTGGAATCTCAATTCTGTTCCATTGATCTATATGCCTGTTCCTGTACCAATACCAAGCTGTTTTGATGATTGTAGCTTTATAGTAAAGTTTGAAGTCCGGTATTGTGATACCACCTGCTTTGTTTTTTTTTGCTGAGGATTGTTCTGGCTACTCTTGGACGTTTGTTTCCATATGAATTCCTGTGTCGTTTTTTCTAGGTCTGAGAAGAATGTTGTTGGTAATGTAATGGGTATTGCATTGAATTTGTAGATTGCCTTAGGTAAGATGGACATCTTCACAATGTTGATTCTTCCGATCCATGAGCATGGGTTTTTTTTCCACTTGTTCGTGTCAGCTTTGATTTCTTTGAGCAGTGTTTTGTAATTTTCATTGTAAAGGTCTTTCACGTCTCTGGTTAGGAAGATGCCAAGGTATTTCATTTTTTTTGTGGCTATTGTGAATGGAATTGTGTTTTTTATTTGGGTTTCTGTTTGTTTATTATTGGTGTAGAGAAATGCGATTGTCTTTTGTACATTTATTTTGTATCCTGAGACTTTGCCAAAGGCTTTTATCAATGTAAGGAGGCCTTTGACAGATTCTCTTGGGTTTTCAAGGTACACCATCATATCATCTGCATAGAGAGATAACTTGACTTCCTCTTTTCCTATTTGAATACCTCTGATTGCCTCCTCTTCTCTGATTGCTCTAGCCAGGACTTCCAATACTATGTTGAACAGGAGGGGAGAGAGTGGGCATCCTTGTCTAGTTCCAGTTTTCAGGGGAATTGGTTCCAATGTTTGTTCATTTAGGAGTATGCTGGCTGTGGGTTTCTCGTAGATGGCTTTTGCTATTTTGAGGTATGTTCCCCATATGCCTAGATGTTCAAGGGTTTTTATCAAGAAGGGGTGCTGGATTTTATCAAAAGCTTTTTCTGCATCTAATGATATGATCATGTGGTTTTTGTTTTGACATCTGTTGATGTATTTAATTACATTTATGGTTTTACGAATGTTGAACCAGCCTTGCATGCCAGGAATGAAGCCTACTTGGTCATGGTGGATGATTTTTGAGATGTATTGCTGAATCTGGTTTGCTAGGATCTTGTTGAGAATTTTAGCATCTATGTTCATCAAAGATATTGGCCTGTAGTTCTCTTTCTTTGTTGGATTTTTACCTAGCTTGGGTATCAATGTGATGTTGGCTTCATAAAATGATTTGGAGAGAGTTCCATCTTTTTCAATCACCTGGAATGCCTTCAGTAGGATTGGTATCAGCTCCTCCTTGAATGTCTTGTAGAATTCTGCTGGAAAGCCATCTGGACCAGGGCTTTTTTTTGTAGGAAGTTTTCTTATTACGTAGTCGATTTCCTTTATTGTTATTGGTCTATTTAGGGTCTAAATTTCTTCTTGTTTCAACCTAGGCAGGTTGTGTGATGTCAGAAAGTCCTCCATTTTCTTATGGTTTTCAAGTTTGTTTCCATACAAGTGTACGTAGTAGTCTCTAATGATCTTTTGTATTTCTTCAGGGTCAGATGTGACTTCATCTTTTGTGTTTCTGATTATGCTTATTTGGGTTTTTTTTTTTTCGTTTTTTCTTGGTCAGTCTAGCTAGGGGACCATCAATCTTGTTTACCCTTTCGAAGAACCAGCTTTTTGTTTCATTGATTTTTTTGTATTATCTTTTTGTCTTCTATGTCCTGGATTTGGGCTTTTATTTTGGTGATCTGGATTCTTCTGCTGAAATTAGGGTTTTTGTGGTCTTGCTTTTCCAACTTCTTTAGGTGGCTTGTTAGGTTGTGAATTTCTGTTCCTTCCATTTTCTTCATGTGTGTTTGTAGGGATATAAATTCCCCTCTTACTACAGCTTTCAGGGCATCCCAGAGATTATGGTAAGATGTTTCTTCATTTTCATTTGTTTCCAGGTATCTTTTGATCCTTGTTTTGATTTCGTCGTTGACCCAGGAGTTGTTTAGCATCATGCTGTTTAGTGTCCATGTCTTTGTGGGTTTTGGGGGGACTTTGTTGGTGTCAATGTTTATTTTTATTCCACTGTGGTCCAAGAAGGTGTTTGGTAGAATTTCGGTCCTTTTAAATTTGCTTATGCTTGATTTATGGCCGAGTATGTGGTCAATCTTAGAATATGTTCCATGTGGTGATGAGTAGAATGTGTATTCTGTGGTCTTTGGATGGAGTGTTCTGTAGGTATCAATTAAGTCCATTTGGTCCAAAGTCACATTGAGGTTCTGGATCTCCTTGCTGATTTTTTGTCCTGATGATCTATCTAGGGTTGTGAGTGGGGTATTAAAGTCCCCAGTTATGATAGTGTTGGAGTCAATATCTTTCTTTAGTTTTCCAAGAAGTTGCTTTATGAAGGTTGGCGCACCTATGTTGGGTGCGTATATGTTTAGGATAGATATTTCTTGTTGATGGATTGAGCCTTTTATAATTATGTAGTGGCCTCTGTATCTTTTTTGATTTTTAATAGCTTGAAGGTATTTTGTCTGAAATTAAGATCGCTACTCTTCCTTTCTTTTGAATTCCATTCGCCTGAAAATTTGTTTCCCATCCTCTTACTTTGAGTCTGTGGGTGTCCTTTCCAGTGAGGTGAGTCTCTTGAAGGCAATAGATTGTTGCCTGATGATATTTTATCCATTTTGCCATTCTATGTCTTTTCAGTGGTGCATTTAGTCCGTTCACACTTAGGCTAATAATTGAAATGCAAGAGTTGATCCCTGTCATAAGATTCTTACAGAGTTGTTCCTGTTTATTTGTTGTCTTTCTTTGGGTTTTGGAGTTGGTTCATGTGTGTATTTAATCTTTTGCCTGTACTCTTGAGAAGAATGCTGTTGTTCTTTTTTCTTTTTCTTCTGTGTTCAGTACTTTCTTAAGTGTTTCTTGTAGAGGTGGTCTGGTGGCAGCGTAGGTTCTTAGGGATTGGATGTCTGGAAAAGATTTCAATTCTCCCTCACTGATGAAGCTTAGTTTGGCTGGGTAGGTTATTCTTGGTTGAAATTGTTTCTCTTTTAGAACTTTGAAGATAGGGCTCCAGGCTCTCCTGGCCTGAAGGGTTTCTGTGGATAAATCTGCTGCTATTCTAATTGGTTTTCCCTGGTAGGTAGTTTGGCCTTTTTCTCTTGCTGCCTTTAGAATTTTTCTTTTCATAGCTACTTTGTTTAGGCGAATTATTATGTGTCTGGGAGTTGGTCTTCTCGTTTGTTGTCTTGCAGTGGTTCTCTGAATCTCTTGTGTTTGAATTTTTTCATCCTTAATGAGATGAGGGAAGTTTTCTTGAATGATTTCATGAAATGTTTGTTCCAATGTGGCTTCTGTTTCTCTTTCTGCCTCAGGAAGCCCAATTATTCTTAGATTTGGTCTCTTGAAGTGATCATTCATCTCTTGCAGGTTTTGTTCTGTCTTTTTGAGCTTCTTTTCTATGCTTTGACAGTTTGGGTTAGTTCTGTGTTTTGGTCTTCGAGCTCTGAGATTCTTTCTTCGGCTTGGCTGATTCTGCTTTCCATGCTTATTAGTCTGTTGTTCATTTCCATCACAGTATTCTTTACTGCTGTCATTTCTGACAACAGCTCCTTCCTATTTTCTTCTTGTCTCTCCTCAATTTTTTAAATTCTCTCCATTAATGTCTTGATGTCTGGGTTTGTTGCATGTGACCAGTCATTCTGGGGACTCTTCATTGTTTGTGTTCCAGAATCTGTTTTCTCAGTGTCTGATTTCCCAGGGGTCTGTGTAAGACCTATATTCTTCTTTTGGTTTTTCTTCATTTGTGCGGTTTTTCCCCCTCTCTACTTTTTCCTTCCCTCCACGTCACCGTCTTCTTTAATTCTGTTATTCAGGGGTAAAGGGATTGGTTTTACTTCTGTTTGTTCAATCTCCTATTCTTTATGTATGTTCTCTTACTTTGTTCAATTCTGAAGTTGCACTGTAGGTTGGATGTGGTCCTTTTTGCAGTTTTGAGATGTACTTAAGGGGAGAGCTGTGATTCAAATCTGTCTGCAGGTCCTGGTATTCGCTGACAGGCGTGTGGATAACTTGGAACCCACTTCCCACTGCCCTGGAATCTGTCCATGCAGTGGGGCTGTAGGTTTACTCCCTGAAATAAAATGTGGTTAGCAGAGGGGAGAGAATGGAGCAGATAGTGGGTTGAAGAGGGGAGTGGAGAGATAGAGGAGTAAGGGGGGAAACAAACGAATGCGCCAACAAATAGAGAGAAGCCTATATTGAAACAGATAAAAACAATAGACCACAACTACAGTCGAACCAACTCTCATACAAACAAAAATAAAACATATAGTGATGCTAATATACAAGCTAACCAACCACTTTGTTAGTGTGCTGTTCCTGTATACAAAGATATGGTTTACAGAGAGAGGAAATGAGAAGAAAAGGAAAAAAGAAAAAAGGGAACAATACAGTAGGAATAGAATTAAGTCATTAAACTGATAGAATCAATGAAGCACACTCTGAGACATTTCGTTTAAGTCCAATGTCCTTTCAGGTCTGATTTCTTTTCAAGCTGGTAAATTAGGTTGCAGTTAGAGTCAGTTGCCCCTGATCTGCTGTGAAGGACAGTTCAGATTAACCTTCCTTTAGCAGTTTGGTCTTTGTCTTTATCAAGCTTGTTTCTCCCGTTTTGGTGTTGTTACCTTGAATCGCCAGCAGGTGGTGCTATCTCATCTGCTCGCCCCAGAGGGGGTGGGGCCAGACAGGAACAAGATGGTTGCCTTCCTCCGAGCAGGCAACAGGAGCCCCACACCGGGCGGGCAGGACAGTCTCGGACGCAGGATAGGTGGCAGCGATCCCAGCAGATCTTCCCTGAAGCGGTTTGTTGTGAATCTCCTAGGCCAGATGGTGTGATGTGCCACCCCTCCCAGAGGCCGCGGTGGCAGTGGCGATGGCGACGGCAGCAGCAGCGGCGGTGGCGGGAGGAGCTGCGGCGGTGGGACTGTTTGCAATGTAGTCAAACTGTCCAGTCGTTGCAATGGCAATGGCCAAGCTCTGTCTGAAAAGCAGGTTGCGATGCTGGGGTCCCCAGCCCCCCGGGGCAAGAGTCAGAGACCCACTGCAGATCTCCCTTGCAGAGGGCTTCAGACGTGGGGTTGCCCCGTCGCCATCTTGTTGCGTCTCCACCAGTTATTTTTAAATTGAATCATTTTAAACATAGACATGGAAACTGTCAATATATAAGAATCTTGCACTAATTTATTCTAAAGCAGAAAAAATATCAGGCAAATAACATCATTTAAATTCAGATTTCTTTCTTTTTTTTTCTTTTTTTTTTTTTTTTTTTTTTTTGAGTCAGTCTCACTGTCACCCAGGCTGGAGTGCAGTGGAATGCTGCTCACTTGACCTGCTGGGCTCAGGCGATACTTCCGCCTCAGCCTTTCAGGTAGCTGGAACTACAGGTATGAGCCACCACACCTGCCTAATTTTTTTATTTATTGTAGAAATGAGGTCTCACTATGTTGCTCAGGCTGGTCTCGATCCCCTGAGCTCAGGCAGTCCTCTTGCCTCCACCTTCCAAAGTGCTGAGATCATAGTCTTGAGCCACTGTGCCAGGCCTAAATTCAGATTTCTATAAAATAATTTGATTATCTAGAAAATACAGTGTACTGGTTAAGAGAAGATCAGTAATTTATATGTATAGCTCTGGAAATGTATTATAGAAAAGATTTCTAATGGTAGTGACCTACAGTGTTCTAATGTCAAAGTAATTTATCATGACAGTGGGTCTTACAGAGTCAGATGAAAGTATCCTGTTACTTTCACTTTTTCCAAAGTGGGAAGCTCATTTTAAAAACAAAAAAGAAAGAATTGAATTTTTTTTCCCAGTACCTTTTATAATAGCATCCAATTAATAGCATAATATATAATTTTCTTACCCAACTTTTTTGAAAGCTAGAAGCTATAATTATGCACTTAAGGAATGTTATGATATAGAATGCTTGATTCGGGTTTGTTCTAGCCTTGCTTCTACCAATTAATGAAACTTTTGACCCTAGGGTAGGTAAAATACGTTATCTTTGGTGTTTTTCTTCATTTTTAAAATAAGAGGAATACATCTCTCACTTGTCAGTTGTACAGATCAAATTAAATAGCATTTAGAAAAGCATTCTAGAAACTCAAGCATTATAAACAAATAGATAATAATAGTACTGTTTTGTGTAAGACATTCATAGTGTGATTTTTCAGAGTGGAGAAATTATATTTGCATTTGTTATATATTTTCCTAGGGACTTTTTCAGGCCCTTCATTTTTATTGTCTTTCTATCCTTCCCCCTCATTAGGATTCTGGTTAATCTCTCCTTCATTAGTGCTTTTTATATGCCAGGCATTGTGGTAGGTATTAAGGATTCTGAGTCTCTACCTTTGAGGAACTCAGAAGCTAATGGAAGAGAGATATGTATTTTTAAAATTATATCACAATGCTACCATTTACATAAAAGTTACCAAAACTCCCTCAAAGCATGTTTTACTGTAGGAACTCTCAATTATCTAGAGCAAGACTGTCACGTAGCACTTCCTGCAGTGATGGTAAGGTAGTAGCCAATAACCACATGTGGCTACTGAGCGCTTGAAATTATTAAATAGTCACATATAGATTTGGGTGAGCTGGGTTCCTCCAGGTCCCAGGGGCTGACAAACAGTGCCAGTCAGCCATTGCCCAATTGCACTGGACCGTGTGAGGCTATCATGTTCTCACATAGATTAATCGGCCCTTGGTGATTTACAGTTGAAAAAATTGTACAGTTATTTAGTAAGTCTTGCTTTTGTATACTTAGACCTTTTTGTTCTTATAACATTGCAGTTTGGACCAGAAAATCCTTTTAGGACACAGCAAATGGCTGCCCCTAGAAATATGCTTTCTGGATATGCCGAGCCAGCTCACATCAATGATTTTATGTTTGAACAACAAAGAAGAACTTTTGCCACATATGGTAAGGACTTAAATAGTTTCAAGTTTGTCCTTGTTAGTAGAGTGTGTGTGTGTGTCTATTTTATATTCCGGCTTTTAAAATTTATTAATCTAGATTTTCTTCAAAAAGAGTAGTACACCTTCTTTTACACATCCATAAATACTTATACAAATGGGAAGGTGAACTAGTATCTTTAGCTGTCATTTTAAATCTATGATTTCTGATTCTGTGATCAAATATTATGTGATCTTAAAAACAGAATATTTGTTGTTATACTAGGTAATAAACACTTGTTATTTTATGTCTCATATGCAGATTGCTGTTAAATTGGTAAATGATAGTGTTAAAAGGTTACTGTTGTATCTATTATAGGCTATTTATTATAGGCTGTTTCTAAGATCTTATCTCGGAAATGTTTTCTCTTGATCACTGAGGGATATCAGGAAATGGAATAGGCACACATTCATTGTGAAAATAATTATATTCTATTAATGATGGGTTTTTAAAAAGTTAATATACAGGGAACCTGGTTGTGAAAACAGTTATGTATTAGATCATATTTTACCATGTTAAGATGTAATTTCCTTACGGTGTGCCAAAAATCACAGCTAAGACTGTATATCACTTAAATCACCCAAAAGAGTTCAGTAACACTTCCAATCCAATAAAATGTTTACCCATTGTTTGTATAAGGGGTCCCATGTAAATCTCAAATAATATGCAGGACATAAATCAACTCTGTTGTGTCATTATTTTATTATATTTTAGCCCACAATAAAACACGTTTTAAAGAGTGCTTGTTTTCTTAGGCTTTAGAAGGGCCCTAAACAGTAATTTAGTTAGCTTAAGTCTCCTTTAAAACAAAACAGAAAAAAAAGCCCAATCAAGTTGATACTGATACCTACTTTTCTTAAATTACCTTATAAGAAGGATAAGTGTTGAGAACTATTCAGTTGTCTTTAGACCTGAGTTCAGAAATAGGCTTATTAAATTTAAAAAACTGGTGATTTTTGCTTCTCCCAGTAGGAGATGGCAAGCTAGGACACAGGTTGAACTACTTAGTGAGTTAAAGACATAAAAAAATGAATGTGAGGCTGTAGCGTATTGGGTGGCCTGGAATAAAAGCAATAGCCAGTTGCAAAACTAAGAAAAATGTGGTCTGTTTCATTTATGATAGATCTCAGAACTGAGAACAGTTTGTTTGAACTGAAATAAGTGAACCAACCTCAGGCTGAACACTCTTTTTTCTTTACCTCCAGATACTGACAAGTATAACTTCTATTAGTTTAAGCCATATAATTTTCTCATAGAAAGTTCTTATCTGACTTCAGATAGTGATTCCTATACCAGCTTTCTATCTACATGTGTGTGTGTTTTCATTCTTAAACATGGAATCTAAGGCTATGAGACCTCTTTGTTACCTTCTCTTATTTGCCAAGAACAAGGGAACAGACCTTCCTGATACCTTGTCCTAGTGTTACCTGTGAGACATAAAGGTGGTGGCATATGAATCCAGTTTGACTTCAGTCTCATGTTTATAATGTTAGGCTCTCCCTGCTGGGATGTAAAACAAACACTAATTTTACTTTTACTCCCATGTTAAAATGTTGTAGCTTTGTTATCATCTCAGTGAATTATTTCTGGGAGATTTATATTCTGTGACACATTTAGTTGATCAGAGCCTACCTGCAGAGTCTTTATCAGTGAGGGTAGTGTTATTTACCATGTCATTCCGTTTACTTGCTGGACAGTTTTGTCTTATCTCCCATTTATGGTATTTCTCCTGACTTCTCAGACCCTTATAAATTATGTGAATTGTTTTGTCCTGTTTTCCTCCTGGGGTCCTGGCCTTCCTGATCTTACCTAGGGTTTCTCAATCAAGTATCCTCCTGTCTTCTACTTTTACCCAGAATTCTTACTACACCTCTCTGTGGAAGTGGAAGATAGGACTTTAAGTGAATATTTTTAATCTCATTATAGTCATTTATTAACATGAGTTTTAACTTCACTATTAGCAATTCTTTATTACCATTCTTGAGTGATTTTTAAACGTCTGCTGAATGAAGATATATCTTTTATAAGAATTATCTGTATCATTTAAATTTCAAATTAGTTCCAGTTTACACTATTAAAAATGTTATATATTTGTTACACTGCAGTAAATGTTTTTTAAAATTTGACAGTGGGCCAGTCTTGGTGACTCAGCCTGTAATCCCAGCACTTTGGGGGAGGCCAAGGGGAGTGGATTGCCTGAGCCTGCAGGTTCGAGATCAGGTTCAAGACCAGCCTGGGCAACTTGGCGAGACCTCATCTCTACAATAAAATAAAAAATAGCCAGGCATGGTAGTGCGCATCTATAGTTTGGCTACTTGGAAGGCTGAGGCGGAAGGATCGCCAGAGCCCAACAGGTTGACGCTGGGGTGGCAGTGAGTGTGTCACTGTACTCTAGCCTGGGCGACAGAGTGAGACTCTACCTCAAAAAAAAGTAAAAATAAAATGTGACAGTAAATATTTTGTACACAAAACTTTAAAGGTTTTAAAAATTGTTTTCTGACATGAATTCCCAAAAGTAGGTCAAAGAGCATAAGTGTTTTAAAGTTTTGTTATATATTATCCAGTTGCTTTCCAAAAGAATTATCTCAACTTTACTCTGCTAACACCATGTGTGAAAGTCCTAGGAATCTTTACCAAAAATTTATATGATTGTTTTTCCTTGATTTACTTGATAATCAAAATATATCTCTTTATTGCAATTTGATTTTTCTGGACTACTAGTAAGGTTGAAGGTTTTTCCATATATTTATGGCCATTTATTTGCAAATTGTTTAGTCTCTTTTTCATTTGCCTAATAATAATAGTGTTAATAATATTAGTATGAATAATCTTGAGTATAATAATAGAATCAATATTGTAGCCTTTTCAAATAAGACTACTAAAAGAAAGAATGTAGACATTAACTCTGTTAAAAAGATAAAATGGAAAGTAAAACTTCAGAATGATAGATGAGAATATTTAAGTGAATATATCTACATTTCCTATTTGAGACACAGGATTTAGAAAACTAATTGGACTGAAATTTGGTAGTGTTAGTGTTCTATTACTGACTGGCTTGTTATAAAACATATGGCCAAATATTTAACTTTTATTTGTCTTTTTTTTGGGGAGGGAAAGGTCTCTGTCAACTATGGTATCATGGTCATGGCTTACCCTTGACCTCCTGGGCACAGGCAGTCCATCCACCTAGCTGGGACTACAGGCATACACCATCCTACCTGGCTAATTTTTTGTTTTTATTTTTTTGTAGAGACAAGGTCTTGCTATGTTGCCTAGTCTGGTCTTGATCTCCTAGGCTCAAGCAATCCTCTGCCTTGGCCTCCCAAAGTGTTGGGATTACATGCATGAGCCACTGCACAGCCTTGACTCTTTTTTGTAAAAGGAAAATAATAATTGTTTTCCAGTCACGTGGGGTGGGAGACAATAGTAGGGATGGTGGTAGTGGCAGTAAAGTTTTTGACCACAGATGATATGGAACAGGAGGAAGACATAAGTTCATTTCCTCAGAAACAGGACTCTGGCCAGAGGAGTTGGGGATTGGTGCTTACACAGACAAGGACCAGGGACACCCCTTCCCTCTGTCTCTTCCTCCACCCTCCAAACACACCATGCAGTGCCATTGGTAGAGACCTAAGTCTCCTTTCAAAGTGGAATTTATATTCTCGGTAAATTTTTATGATTGGGATGGGACTTTTAACCTCAGGGTGTATTGGGTCTGGATTTTATAGGTGAGCCTTTTATAAGTCTCATTTTTTTAAAAGAAATCATGTACAGAACAAAATTCTGTACATCAGAGAGATGAAAGATAAAAAAACTCATGGGATTTGAACCTGTGATTTCAGAGATTCTACTCCAAAGCTGCTTTTCTGCCATCAAGCTTTCTTCTCTGCCTAAGAACATATTTTAATGCCAAAAAAAACTATATGCAAATGAGTTAATAGCCAGGTGGTTGGTTCTATTCTAGCATATCACAAGGGTGAGTTGAGCACTTACGTCCTCAGCTTGTTTGAAAAGCATGTTTCATGACAAATCTCTTTCTGTTCCCCAAAAGACATTCCTTAGACTCTTTAGATGAAAAATAAAAATGTTAAATATATCCACTAGGATGTGCTCTTTTTAAAAAAATGGGCTAGTACTTTTTATGTAGTCCATGATTGTTCACATGAGTTGTAGGCCATAGACTGATCAGTGATCTCTTGTGAATATACTAGACTGATGTTACCAAACACGTATGGTGTCAGCACACCCACTTGAGGAAAAACCAATTTGAGTTGCCTAGAGACCATTGAAGACCACGTTTCTATGTGACTACATACTCTGTAGCTGTTTGAAGCAGTGTATTCATGTGCTAGTAGATAGCCTTACTTAACTTCTCTTATCAAAGAAATATGAATAATGATTTATGAAGTAGAATCACATTATTTTAAGATTGGGAGGAAAGACTGTCCTTACTGAGAATGGCATTTTCAAAATAATGGCTAGAGTATGTAATTCCTCTTACCCTAGTTCTTTTTAAAAATTATTTAATAATTTATTAATCTGATAAACTTAGCCCTGTGATATCCATTACAAAAAAGAAAAAGGAAATGGATCTAAATCTCCAATTGCATGATGTCCATATATTTTCAACCTCTTAAAATATTTAAAGTTTGCTAACTTGGTCAAAGAGGCTCTTAGTTTTGTAAGATATGCTGATTCATTCTGTCAGATACTTCTTATTCTACTGGCATCATTCATAGCCCAGTCTGAGATTTGTGTTAATTGTTCCAAATAGAAACATAGCCCAGGAAAGCAGGATTAGTCCTAAGTTAAAACATTTTTTACATCCGGGAAGGAAAATGTGAAATGAGTATATTTGTATAGTAATAAAGTGAATTTAAATGGAAAAATGGAGTCAGTAATTTGCACCTTTTGCCTTTCAGGTTATGCATTAGACCCTTCATTAGATAATCATCAAGTGTCTGCTAAATATATTGGTTCTGTAGAAGAAGCTGAAAAAAATCAAGGTAATCTGTTTGAAATACTTAATATCAAATGTACATACCTATAAGTAGTATCTTGCAGATTGACTAATTAGACAGTAAGAAAAAAATTAATGTTTTATTTTGCTCTTGAAATTTTTTAAGTTGAGAAAACAAGTGATATAGAATGGTGCAATATAGCTCAGAACTATTACAATTTAGAGCTTGCTTTTGCCTTCACCAGCTATGTGGCCTTGTAGGGAAGATAGTGGTATGTATCTCTTTGGGTGGCCTTGAGTACTTGGTACCATTTCAACCCTGAAGAAATCATTCAATAAATTATAGTTAACAAATAGATAATTTTGACAGTTGACTTCTCAACACTAGCATCAAGCTAGACTTTAACAGAGCAGAAACATTTCATTTTGTATGTCTGTAAAGATGTCTTTGAAGGTTTTCTTTGAGGGCTGGGTTTAAATATGTGTTTTGAAATATATCTGTGCTCATATCCATTTTGTACTTATTATCATAAGACAAAGCATCATATTCTAAATGCCAGCTTGTCACAAAGCTCATCGGCTCATTGGAATATTGTTTATAAAATGCCATTAAAAATATAGTGTGCTGGCTGCATGGGACACTTCTGCTTAGTAGCTCTAGACCTTGTGTGATGAGGCTGCCTTTTCTGTGTGAGCTAGATTATTGTTAAAATACATTTTTAACAGGCTTTTGCTATAAAAACATAGCCTAAAGCAAATGGATTTGAATTAATAAGGTAGACTTTTCTTCTTTAAGTTAGACCTGCAAGTCACATCTAAATGCAGCTAGGTTCTTAGTTAACTTGTGACTGTGATTTCCATAAACCTCTCTTTTTTCAAGTTGACTATACAGTTTGCCATCTCCTACTACCCAAATCAAAATCACGACCAGAAACATCCTCCTCCTTTTTTTTTTTTTTTTTACTGCTAACATTGGTGATTATTGGAGGTCAAGTTTAGATTGAGATCACTTGGAGGAAATAGCCACATTCCTGTGAAACCTAGTTTGATTTATATCGCTGCATTACAAGTAAAGTGAAGCTATTAAGTGTTTGCTGTGATTTAATTTAACTCGGTTTTTAAATGATAAATTACAATTTATTCTTACTTTCGGAGGTGACTTTATCATTATTTAGCCATAATGAGTTGCTGGGTTTCTTTCAAAAAGTGGTGAAAATCCACTGATACAGGTTTTTTAATCAATAAAAGGATTGTGGGTCTTTGTAGGATTGCATATTGGAGTCTTTTCTTTAAATATACAGTAATAGAATTTGCAAAATATTGCATTCACAGAAAGCTTCCTTCCCTAGAAGGTTTAATCTTTTTTTGTGTAGCTTGAGTTGGTTGTAGTGTATGTAGCAGATTCACAGGAATTTGAATTGATACTATTTTTTAATAAATCTTTGGTCAATTGAGCAATCATTTTTCTTTAACCAAAAATAAAAAAAAATTATATATGTGCTAATTTTTTTTAGAAAATAAACATATTTGTGATCCACGTCTCTCGATTTTTTTGTTAACCCAGGTTTAACTGTGTTTGAAACTGGTCAGAAGAAAACAGAAAAGAGGAAGAAGTTCAAAGAAAATGATGCATCTAATATTGATGGTTTCTTGGGACCTTGGGCAAAGTATGTGGATGAAAAAGATGTAGCCAAACCTTCAGAAGTAAGCTTTGATGTTTTTCACTGTCAGTTCAGGTGTATGCTGTGTCACTGAAGAGTAACTCTGTTAATAATCTTGCAATTTCCTTAGAGAAGCAAATAACACATCAAAATTTCTCTGCCTCGATTGATTAAGAAAATGCAATAAAAGTTCTTTGTTTTTCTTTGGGATATTTTTATTTACCTTTTTTGCTATATATTTTCACTTTTTTATTAAAATACAGTGTTGGATAATTTTTAATAAAGATAGCCTTGATAGTACTCTTAAGCCACCATGGTAACTGCTTTTCTGATACCAGATATGCAGATGATAACTACAGAATCAACCTTTCTGTGATACTAGAATTGAAGGATTTATCAGTTATTAACTTATTTAAAATTTTAAACAAGTATTATCAGTGTTATTTATTAAAATAGTACTATGAGGTTTACAAAATAAAAGTACAGAGCTCTGCCCTTTCCTTCACCGCCTCCTAAATCCTCTGTGTCTATGAGTCAGGTTTGGATCCCAGGCATGCAACAGTGATCAAGACTAAGAACATTCTGTCCTCATAAAGCTTATATTCCAACTGATACATGTATCCAGTAAATCTATATTTATGATAGTAGAGGTGAACAGATAACATCTAAAACAAGTAAACATCTGCTATTTATTTATTGTAGATATCATCTGTTAACATCTGTTATTATAGATGCACATTTACTACCACGTCATCTTCCTTCCCCAGATCCTCCCAAAAAAATGTGTCACAAATCTGTAGTCATTGCTGATACCCTTATGACTGTAAAAGCTATGCATTGGAGAACGACATTGTGCACTAAAATACAGTTTTCCTTTCTGGAACTGGATTTTCTAATTGCCTTGTCTTTTTACTTGCATAACTAGCGTAATACGTTAGTGTATTCCAGAGGATGAGTTTTGAAAACTGATTTTCATAACATTTAAAAATATCCCCGCGCCTTTGGGAAGCTGAGGTGAGTGGATTGCCTGAGCCTGCGGGTTCGAGACCCGCCTGGGCAGCGAGACCTCATCTCTACAATAAATCAAAAAATCAGCTGGGCGTGGTAGCATATGCCTGTAATTCCAGCTACTCAGAAGGCTGAGGCGGAAGGATCGCTGGAGTCCAGCAGGCGAGGCTGCGGTGGCTGGGAGCGGCCACTGCACTCCAGTCTGGGCGACAGAGTGAGACTCCAACTCAAAAAAAAAAAAAAATCTATTATGTCTCCATTGTGTTTAGTGCCATTTTGTAATCTGTGAAAAAAGTAATCAATTACTGCTTCCAGAAGAGTTGAGTTTATTATCCTAGGAGGCATACACTTGGGCCAGTAAGGGGCACTTCATTATAAGGAATGTATAACCAATTTCTGGCATGATGAGGTTCTAGAACATTTTAAAATTCACTCTTATTTCTATAGGAAGAACAAAAAGAATTGGATGAAATCACAGCAAAGAGGCAGAAAAAAGGCAAACAGGAAGATGAGAAGCCTGGGGAGGAGAAGACAGTCTTACATGGTAATATATTTTTTAACATCTTCATTTGTATGAAGAAGTAATATTTCTCTGTTCTTTGTTCATATAGTATTAATTCCCTTTACTACCAGCTGTAGTAAAATTACTACATCAAGAATAATTGTTGGACAATCTGTATCCCCAAAAAATTACAGCAAACTCTTATGTATACTAATAAAGGAGAGAAAAATAGCATAATTAATGATAGACACAGATAAGTTTTTTGAAATGTTACTGAATTTTTAAAATGGCAAAGAAGGACAACTCCCTTGGGTCCCCTCCCACTGTGGGAGCTTTACTGTCCTCTCAATAAATCCTGCTTTTTTTAAAAAAAAAAAGAGAAACGTGAATGATCCACAGTGTGTTTTTTTCCAGGATGAAATTGACTTTTTTGTATTATTAGATCCCCAGTCATTTTAATTGTTTGTTCCTAGCCCAAGCCTCGTTTATAGTTTATAACGATTACTTAATTATACTTTTTAAAAACTTTGTTTTTCATATAAATAGATTGGAAATTAAGACTGTCGTACTTATGTAGTCTTATGGAAGGAAGTGCACATTTATCAAGATAAATTGTAAATATTCTAGAATATGCCTGTTCATTAATAATTATATTTAGGAAATTACATAGTGATGATCTGAAACTGTAAAGAATAATTCAGCACTGCTGGTGTTGATTATTCTAATGTTATATCACATCAATATTAGGTTTGATGAGACCATATTTGGTCTCTCAACTTTCAGTTTTATCACCAAAGAGTACTGAATATTATGGTACTTATAACCATAATAACAGTAACATCATACTAATAATATTTATTGAGTAGTTCTGTGCCAGGCATGCTGCTAAATGCTTTATACCCATATACACTATGCTATTTAAAGGAAAGTAGGCCGGGCTCAGTGGCTTAGCCTGTAATCCCAGCACTTTGAGAGACTGAGGTGAGTGTACTGCCTGAGCCCACCCGGGCAACTTGGCGAGACTGCGTCTCTACATTAAATAAAAAATTAGCCAGGCGTGGTAGCACACGCCTGTAGTTCCAGCTACTTGGACGGCTGACGCAGAAGGATCGCTGGAGCCCAGCAGGTCAAGGCTGCAGCGGCCAGGAGCGTGCCACTGCACTCCAGTCTGGGCGACAGAGTGAGACTCCAACTCAAAAAAATAATAAAAAATAAAGGAAAGCAGTTGATATGTTTTGTTTTAACTCTCTTTTTATCCTGTTTTGCTTCTGATTTTTTACAAATAGCACACAAGGCCCAAGTATTATCTTTTCTTCCCTTGCTCTAAGTATACTGCAATGAAGTCTTTATTATGCATCACTAAAATGTATAGCTGCTTAAAAGAAATGTAGATCTTATTTAAAGGTCTGATAATCTCTGGGTATTTAGGAATTCCAGAATACTATCTCTAGTTGTAAATGATAGCAGTAAAATTAGCCGAGTGTGGTGGTACGCACCTATAGTTCCAGCTACTTGGAAGGCTGAGACAGAAGGATCATCTGAGCTCAGCAGGTCAAGGCTACAGTGGCTGTGAGCATGCCTGGGTGACAGAGTGAGACTCCAACTCAAAAAAAAAATGATAGCAGTGATTTCAGGCAGCTGAGCCTTAGCTGACTCTTGATCTTAACATCATGAGACTATTATTACCCAAACCTTAATATGGAATGATATACCCATGAATAACATATTATTTTTAAAAATATGAGGAGACCCAAAAAAGTGGAGTTTATTTATAAAAAATGGTGTATTTATTCTTACATGCTTAAACTTCAGTCACCTTCAAAGGACTCTCCGTTGGATGCAGAGGACCTATCGAGATGCTTTTTCCACTGCTAAAGACAGTTTTTGAATTCATCCGTTTTGATCCCTTTTTAGTGCTTCTGTCATTTCTTTGTTTCACCTCTTCAACATTGGCAAAACTTTCCCTTTGAGAACTTTTTTCATCTGGGGACACAAAAAAAAGTCACTAGGGGTGAAATCAGGTGAATGGGGAGGGTGGAGCATGGGGGTCATGCCCCTTTTGGTCAAAAACTGCTAAATACTCAGTGCAGTGTGGGCAGGTGCATTGTCATGGTGGAAGAACCAGTCACCTGTTTGACATAACTCAGGACATTTCTCCTGCAAATCATGATGCAACCTTTTCAAAACTTTCAGATAAAAACTTTGATTGACCATTTGATCCAGAAGAACAAATTCCAAGTGAATTACAAGGGGCCTACCCTCCAAAAGATAATTCCAGTTTTGGGGGGGGTCCCCCTTGTAGATTTTAGGCCAGATGTGGTGGCTTACTCTAATAATTCCAGCACTTTGGGAGGCCAAAGTGGAAGGATTGCTTGAGCCCAGAAGTTCAAGACCAGCCTGGACAGCATGGCAAGACCTCATCTCTATAAAAAATACAAAAATTAGCCAAGCATGGTGGCACATGCTTGAAGTCCCAGCTACTCAGGAGGCTGAGGCAGGAGGATTGCCTGAACCCAGCGTGTCAAGGCTGCTATGAGCTATGATCATGCCACTACACTCCAGCCTGCATGACAGAGTGAGACCCTGACTCAAAATTATATATATAGATATAGATTGTATTGTTCATTGATTTCCTTTGCCTTCTTGTTTCAGTTAAAGAAATGTATGACTACCAAGGCAGGTCCTATCTTCACATACCTCAGGATGTTGGTGTTAACCTGCGGTCAACTGTGCCACCTGAGAAGTGCTATCTTCCCAAGAAACAAATTCATGTGTGGTCTGGACACACAAAGGTAAGCAATTGATTGTTTCTATTTGCTATGATGCAACAATGAAGCCATCATAAAGTTTCAGCTATTGATGTGGAACATTTAGTATTTCTGGGAAAGATGAAAGGAAGTCAAGACAAGATTGGGAAGTCAGACTGAAGATACACCTGCGTTAGGCTGTGGAGGGGCCCCACACATCAGTCCCAAGCGCCTAACAACCTTAGGGCCATCCAGATTAGCCATGACACAGCATTCTGTGTCCTGCCCCCATGTGGCCCAGGCCTTTCCCCTCAAGTTCCTGCCACATCTGCTTGTTCTTGGGCACCAGATCATTGCACCAAGTCTCCTACTGAACCTCAATCATTCTGCCTTATCTTTTGGGATTATCACACTTCAGAGATTAGATGCTCCCTGCTTTATAAACTGTGGTCACAATTAAACTAATGCAGAGACATGAAGCATAAAAACTTTTGAGGTTGATCTTTGTCTTCTGCACTGTTTCAACTGATTTTTCCAGCTCTTTTTCCAGAGCAAAAGGACTAAGTAAAAGAAAGAAGTGAGGGCATTAGCAATTTGATTGACTCAGGATTCCCTTGGGTGAGGAAGTCAATATTGAAAGTTAAAAAAAAAATCTTCAAAAGCTTAGTGTCAATAAGGTCTGCTCTTGGAATATTAATGAAGGTTATTCTGGGGTGTGATTTTTGGAATGAAGAAAAATAGCAAATTAGGCTGCTTTAAATGTACTGTCTTTTCTTGATGCTTAATTGGAGCTGATATTTAGAATGCTTCTGGTTGATAACTATAATACCTGTTTACAGGGCGTCAGTGCGGTCAGGTTGTTTCCTCTCTCAGGCCATTTATTGCTGTCTTGCTCCATGGACTGTAAAATTAAGGTGAGTTTTGAGTAACGGCGTAGGAGTGCTGCAAAGCTAGTTCTTTGGTTAAATCTGTTTGGCTAATTATAAATACATTTAGGTTTGTTAGAAGCTAATTATTTTCTCTCAGGCCCTGTGAATGCATCAATTTATGAATGGCTTCTAAACATGCAGGCTCAAATATGTCTCTGCGGTCTGATTGGCTAGGATTTCTTTCAGCTTAGACAGCTGAAGAGAATGCAGTCCGATTACTTGGAACCAGACACATGAATATTTAATTACTAATAATGCATTTTATAGAGATTTTGGACATGCAGCTGAGTTCATTTGTTCCTCCAAACCTTATGAGGTAGAGAAGATATGTGTAGAAGGTAGACAATGTGATTCATACTTTTTCTTCAAAATACTAATAGACACCAGAGCAGAAATGCTCCCAGCCTCTTCTCTCACTTTTTCTAGACTTGAAAAGTTCATGTTTAGCTTCTCTTCAGCCATGGTATGTGTCATACTATGCATGTCAGCTTCAATGGAGAAAACCTTGGAAAAAATGTTAAATCTCAAAGGATAGGTCTTATCTTTTTTGTGTCTTCTTTGGGTCCAGACCATTATGATGGTTGATAAATACCAATCCTATAGTGCTCTTGGGGCTTGGAACATTGAGTCATTAATATTTTATCCTTTGTAAAGAATTCATGGATATTAACAATATATAAGGCACCTTTGGTAACAGCAACCATTTAGGCATTTGTCTGTAATAGCTTAAAGTACAGGCCAACAGTCATTCTAATAATAAGGTAAAAACCTTTATTTTGTTTAACTTTTACTTCGTACAAACTATGTAATCAAGTCTTCTCTTTGACCACCCAAAAAGCACAGAATTTCATTTAGTTCGTTTCTATAATTATGTGCAACCTGAGAATAAATGATGAAGGCTCTTTCCCTGCTGTTAGGGGGAGTCGTTTCATTATGAGGTAAATGGTCATTGTAGAGGCAAGGAACCGTTCCTCAGCAGGAAAGGTAACTAAGTAAGGGCGGGGCTGGGAGTAGAGTATGTTTGAGCAGAGTGAACAGAATGAACCAGGATGATGTGTGCTGGAAATGACCACAGTTTCGTGGTTGCTGAAACATAAAATCTAAGAGGCAAGGAATGATTCCAGTCATGGACAGGGGACCAGGTCTCAGAGGTCCTTGCCTACCATGCTATGGTAACAGATGGTATCTTGCCAGCACTGGGTGGTGAGGAAATGCCTTCTATTCCAGAGCACTGGCAACATTGTTGAGGACTGGATTTGATGCAGACAAGAATAAAGCTAATTTTGAAACTATTATATTAATCCACTTTAGATATGATGAGAATTATGAGCCTGTTATTTTAGTTTTGATCATTTTCATATAGCTTCTATAATACTTGTTACTTCAGAAAAACAAAACAATAGAAGGCTTTTAATATCAAAATGTTATTTACATGGCAGTTTTGATAGCATTTAATTCTTTTAAAAGCAGTTCATAGTATAGCAAAAGTGGAAACTTCTCATCATAGAAAATATGCAAAACACAGAAAAGAACAATAAGAAAATGCAAGTTGCCTGAATTAACTCCATCTATAGTTAAGTTCTCATGATATTTTGTGAGAAACACATTTGATGTAAAAACTTTTAAGACTCTTTAAAGAGTATGTGTGTGTATGTGTTCCAAAAAGCTCAGCACAAACTGGCACGCAATATTTAATGATATTTAATATTAAATATTTGATGATTAAATCTGTGTACACAGATATGCACACACATAGCCAGCATAGGAGTTCATTGTTCTTATTGACTGAATGGCTTTTATTAAACCTAACATGTTCACATGTTATTTTTTTTCCCAGCTATGGGAGGTTTATGGAGACCGGCGCTGTTTGCGAACATTTATTGGTAATACTTTTTTTTTCTCTGACTATAAATCTGTTTGGGAAGAATTTTCAAAGTAAGATAAAATCATTGGCAGTAATTTTACTGCACTGATATGAAGGAAAATCTTCATAGATTTAAACTGAGCCTGGAAGGATTAAGTCACTCCGGGTAGGCAAAGAAAAGGAACTAGGAAGCAAGAGCAGCAGAAGCAGTGTGAGAAAGCGTGAGCTTTGGGGGAACCTCATACATTTCAGGATTGCCGAAATGAGGGAGATGGTGAGAGGCAGAAATAGAGAAAAGTTGCAGGAGAGTCCCAGAGTGTGGAGGACCTTGTATGCTATTAATAGAGGTTAGACTACTCTGAGGACATTGGGAAGCCACGAAAGAGCTCTTGCAGGAAAGCAGCATGGCTTGATGTTTAGAAGGTCACATGGCAATATGGAGTATGCTTTGGTAGGGCAAGCATGGAGGAAGGGAAATAAGTTGCATGGTATTTCATTAGCCAAGGTTAGGGGTGATGAGAGTCTGAACCAAAGCAGCAGAGACAGGAGAAAGGAACTACATAGTACAGTTCAAACTGCATAGTAGAGAGATCAGAGTGAGGCAGGAATCTCGGTGACTCTCATGAGGTGGCTGGATGAACGGTGGTGCCATTCACCAAGAGTTACAAGGATGAGGTCTTAGACTTGTTGAATTTGAGCCGCCTTTGGGATATTGAGGTGAAGATGTCCGGTAAGCAATTAGATAGCTGGATGTTGAGCTTTGGAGAGAGGCTGGGAATTGGCAGCTACAACATTAAAAAGGATGAGATTGAGGAGACTCTTGAAGAAAAGGACCAAAGGGAGGACAGCTTTGTGACAATCAGCCTTTTTGGTAGAGAAAGGTGTATTGTCTTTGTCAAATTTCATGCAAAGGCTAGTTACTCTTTCCATATTTAACTGTACCACATTGAAACTCTGTGTGAATTGTGGTGGCTCTATTGTGGAGTCTGTTCTGCAGTGCTTTGTTAGAATTTTAGGGTCCCTGCACAAATAAATACTGCCCAAGATGTCACTGCAGCCTGAAGGAAGACTTGTGGAAGGCCCTTAGCTGTGTACAAGGGAACAAAATGTCCCCATCAGATACAGTGGAGCTGGTTCCCATCTGTCTCCCCTGTACTGGCAGGCCATTTTTCAGTGGAAAACTGGAATTTTCCTCCTTTGGAAGATGCTAGCAGCTCTGACTAGGGCTCCTGCTGTGGAAAGCATGCCTAATTGCCATGGCACGTGCTGCCTGAGGGGGCGTTTGCTGCTGGTGGTGGTGATTTAGAGCTGTCGCATGCAGTTGACAATCTGTGCCATGCTCATTTTGCAGAACACCCATGTCTTGGTCGTGGGGAGGAGTGGTAAAATTAGGAAAGATTCTGCTTTCTTTGAGTCACATTTTGTTTGTCCCTGTAACTCTCAAGAGAGTTGATTGACCTGGCAAGATCAATTTCTAAGAGTGAAGCATAATTGGCACCTTAAAGTTAATTTATTGTCAGAATGCCATCTTAAAAGAAAATAGAAGCTACTGTTGTCATTTTCGAAAGATTTAGTCTCCAAGATTCTGAATTTGTTTCTGTGAAATTTGGTAATTCGATCACAGAAATGTGCAGTTATTGAACAAGGGCTACAATTTTCTGAAATTTAGGTGTAGGTCATTTTGTTTCCACTTCCAGCTTGGTGAGCAGTCTGAGAATGAATCTCCAAAATTTCAGCAGTCATTTCTGTCATTGCCATAATTGGTCTATTATGTTTCCATAAATTCTTGACTGATTAGTCATCAGTTATATGTACTGCATATTAAGAGATTGCCATGTCAAACTTTTTTTTAAAGTTAGACCTTTTCTCTTGGTTCTTATCAAGATGTTATACATCAGAATCACCTAAGGAGCTTCTTGAAAGGAAAAAACCACCCACGTTCAAAAGCCCACACATGGCATTTTCAAAGTCAGTGAATCAGGTGATGGGGTTCCAATGATCTTGACTCACAACTGAGAACCCCTGTTGAATGCTGCTGCTCCTTATGGTGTTTATGTTTGAAGAGAAGATATGATACTTCGTCTCACTGCCATTTCTGTTGGCTCTGCCTGTAGGTCACAGTAAAGCTGTTAGGGACATCTGCTTCAATACCGCAGGAACACAGTTCCTCAGCGCAGCCTATGACAGGTATCTTAAGCTCTGGGACACTGAGACAGGTAAGAGCTCACTTACATGAATACTAATACATATTAATCTTGTAAGTTATTATTTACATATGAAACAGCCTGAGTGGTCTCCAGTGGCAAAATGCCACCTTCTCTCCCTGCTGATTCCCGTGCCATTGACTGTCAGCTAATATTACAAAATATGTTTATAAAGTTGATACTCAACTATATAATGAACTCTTTCGTGATGAAACTTTATTTCCATCAGGTATGATTTATAAAGCCCACATATGGAAAGACAAGCAAATGTGAGACCTTACAGACATCTAACTGATCTTTTGTTCCCCAGCATCACCTGCCATACTGCATTGCACATCATAGAAGCACAATAAATTTAACTGCTCAAATTGATTAAAATGTAGGTCTAAGTTTCCACGGGCCAGTTGGTTTTATATATTCACAGCCATACTAATTGCATCAGTATGCTGTAACTAGTATAATTTTATATAATTAGAAAATTATCTTTTATCTTACTGAGTTTTAAGGGTAATGCTAGTAGCATTTATTAAACACTGTTTGCCTGGCATAATGCTAAGTATTGATATGAGTATCTCCTTCAATCCTTATATATCTATATGAGGTAGGAACTATTATTACATTGTAGATAAGGAAACTGACCTTAAGAGGTAACTTTTCCAGGGTTACACAATTAATAAGTGGCAGAGTTGGGTTCAAACCGAGATCTCTGAGATGCCAAAGGCCATGCTCTTTAGCACTTTAGCAGTGGTTCTCAATTCTGGCTGCATCAGAAGTCAGAAATTCACAGTCATCTTAAGAATTTTGAGATCACTGATGCCTGGTTCCTGCCCTCAGAGGCACTTATGTAATTGTTCCAGGCTGTGGACTAGTGATTGTAGTCAAAGCTGCAAGACCACTCTTCTAAGATTCTTTTAAAAATCAAAGGAAAATATACATCCAGCAAAGTGTATAAAATGCATAATTTTCAGTGATTTTTTTTTTTAGTAAGCATATCTATGCAGTTGTTTACCAAGATCAAGATACAGAATGTTTCTATTACTCATTAAGGTTCCTTATGCCCTTTTTCAGTCTGTACCCACTCCCAGTAACCACAGTAACCACTTCTGTCATCACAGATTCATTTTCCCTGTTCTTGAACCTCATATAAATGGAATCATATCATATATTCTCTTTTGTTTCTAACTCCTCTCACTCAACATAATACTGAGATACACCCATGTGACTTGTACCAGTAGTTTGCTCTTTTTTATTGCTTGCAATATTCCATTGTATGAATGAAGTTATAATTTATCTATTCTGTAATTGGTGGTACAAAATTACTTTTTAAAAAATTACCTTTTCATTAAAAATCTGTGATAAAGAGCAATGTAGTTTATAGTAAAGAGCAAGCAGGCCGCCCTTCCTCAGAATTTGTTAAGCAAGTGACCTCTAGATCTTAATCTCACAGTCATCTTTAAGTGATCAGATTTAGCTTACCTATTTGGATCTTTGGTTTTAGGACAGTGTATATCAAGATTTACAAACCGAAAAGTACCCTATTGTGTCAAATTCAATCCTGATGAAGATAAGCAAAATCTCTTTGTGGCTGGGATGTCTGATAAAAAAATTGTACAAGTAAGTCTTCTTACAGTGTTTTCACGAAGAATTCTAAGTTTCCTGTAGTATTGGGGCGGACTAAACAATGTGAACTCATTTAATGTTTGCTACTTTTAGGCACTGCTTATGTTTTGTTCTTAATAGAAAACAGTAAATTTATAAAGTGGGATGTTGGGGATCTTTTCCCTCTCTGCTTTAAAGAATTATGATCTTTGTTAGTTTCCATAAATCTGCTCACTTCTGTCTTTACCTTTTTTCCTTGTTTGATGTACAGTGGGACATTCGCAGTGGAGAAATTGTGCAGGAGTATGATCGGCATTTGGGAGCTGTCAACACCATTGTTTTTGTTGATGAGAACAGGAGATTTGTGAGCACGTCTGATGATAAGAGCCTACGAGTTTGGGAATGGTAAGTTTCCATCATTAGAAAGTCTGACTTATGCAAAGCAAGCAATTAGACATTTTATAGTAAAAGACAAAGCCTGATAATATGCAACTATTTGAATATTTTTGCAACTGTGGTCCTGGCTTGCCAGTCAAAATTGTTTTGAGTACTTTGCCTACAATATGGAAATAAAAATCTAAATATGCTACCCTTTGTAGTCTTTGGATAGTCTTTCCAGAGGTTATGTATTTTGAGTTGTTTTTTTACAGTGATGATAGGTTTGTATTGTTCTATCTTATATTGTATATTAGTGTATTCATGACTAGCAAGGAATAGGATTGACCATAAGATTTTGGCCTCAGAACTAAGCCAGAGAAAACACTGGTGTATCTTTTAGTTTTTTAAATGTCTGCTTTGTGATAATCCAATACTGAAAATTGCCCATATCATCAGCCTAGTACAAATGTTTTACTTGTAGAATACAATCATAAAATATTGGTTGAGTTTGCTTTTCTAAAGAAAAAAAGATTTTTTTAAAGGCAAATGCTTATACTGATCTTATTAAGCATCATAGATCATTTTTATAATTTAGTTGCAAAGAAATGCTTAATCATCTTTTTGTTAAAGTGAATGTTTGGATGGAACCCAGCCTTTTTAGTCTGTTATGAAGCACAACTCAACCATGATTACAGCCTAGCAAGGACTAGGAAGAAAGTGGGTCTTCCCACCCCCAGAAGTTGTTCTGCTTTAAGAACATGTAGGAGGCCTTGAACCACAGCCAGTGCTTTCCTCCTCAAACTAAGTCCCTTTAGGGAGTTGAGCAGGTCCTTAACCATTGTCAGGACAGGGTGAGTAATTGAAGATCTAATGTAATTGAACTGGTCTCTTCCATACTCACTACCATGCTACAACTACACCCCTCCAGAAGACCCTAATTAGCGGAGAGCTGGCTGTACTTTATATATATATAGTCTTAACATATCGCATCTTCCTTAAGACCCATGGTTTGAGGCCACCTTATAACCAAGATCTTTCGTATTTCAGAAATGTTTTTTTACAGAGAATCTGATACAGACATCAAGTTTTATATGAGCCACCTTAGATCATTTGCACAAAACCCTGGAGACTAACATACGTATACTGTGTTTCATTTCATTTTACATACTTGAACAGTTTGATTATGCTTAAACTTTCAGATGTTTCTACCTCATTATATTTCAGCTCTATTTTTAAACAGAGTGGTATAAAAGAAATTGGTAAATATTTCAATGATGTAACAATTACAGGGCTTAAGAACACTTGTATGTGTTTTCCAGAGTAAAGCATTGGCCAGCAAAAAAATTTTGATTAAACTAATGAAGAAAGAAGAAGAAGAAGAAAAAAAACTAAAGAAGAATATTAGCATGTTTCTTTTTTCTATTTCCCATCAGATATTAAGAAATGCTCCTTTAAAAGTTATGTTATTGTTCTGTTATAATGATGACATCTTTAAATTTCAGTTTAACTCTTACTATCAGAGCCTTCCTGACCAATCTTCAGATAAGATGAGGTGCCTCTTCTCTGTCATCCCACAGTATCATCTGCTTTCTGCAGCTTTTAGCATCCTTTAAGTGCTTGTTGATTTGTTTCACTTTACAGGCGAGTTCTAACTATGAGAGAAAGAACAGTGTCAGTCATGCTTACTGTCTGTCCCCAGCACAGTGCCTGGCACACATAAGGCACTGAATATCTAAAGTCATTATTATTGTCATTATCAATGATGTTACATTTATAGAGCCCTTTCTATACGATAGTCACTATGTAAAGTAGCATTTTATATGACTATTTGATTTCATGTGCAAAGCAGTCTTATGAGATAGGTACATTTATTATTGCCATTTTATATATAAGGAAATTAACATAGATTAAGTAATTTGCCCAAGGTTAGATAGGACATGGAAGAACCAAAGTTCACATTCAGGTCAAACTGAGTCCAAACTTGAGTTCTTGATCATGTGAATAGTTAGATGAATGAAGGGACCAGTGAGGAGAGAAGGTAACTTGTATTCAGCTTGACTGGTGAGAAAGCAATAAATATGCTCAATCTTGCTACAAAGACAGGTGAGAAGCAAAACCAGCTCGGATCCCCAGAACTGTGCTTTACTGCATAAACCTTAAGAACAGTTATACGTGATACTGGCAGCTTGAGTAGGCGAAAGTGAGACTTGGCCCCAGCTGTCGACAAATTAGCAACACTGAGGACTTCAGACAAGTGGTGTTGGCCAAACTTGTATATCCTGTACCGCTTAGAGTAGCATCTTACAAGAAAACAAACCAAGGGAGACTTGACTTCCTTAAACAATATTGTTCAAACTCACATTATTATATAGTTCTAAAGGAGGAAAAGAAACTATATTGAATAATCAGCAGCTGGTGGCATTTTAATTGGCCAAATGCTTGAAATGTCATAGATGAGTTTTCTCCAGAGGATTTTTATTTTGGTAAAACATTTTTAAAGAAAATTTTGCAGAGGTTGACACTACTGTTTATCTTTAAAATTTCATAGACTTTTGTTTCTTTTTGGTGAATTCATTTTTAAACAGAAGATTATTTACCAGATATGGGTTATTTGCTCATTATACTGAATTGTAATATCTAATTAGGAAATAGTATTGTGTTTATTAAATATAACTGTGCCTAGCAGACGTTTTTACTAGAAATAATGAAGTCCACAGGGTAATTCATTTCTTGTTCTAGGGCTTGTTGTACCAAGATTCCTTAAAATAAGGTCTATGTGAGTTTTTTGTCTACTTTTAGTAAAACATTAATTAATCTGAACCTGTACTGTGGTTAATTGAATTCAGAAAATGCTCTTATGTTTTAACCCATGTTATAAAATTATTAGCTATTAATAATAAGTATGAGAAGGGGAAAAAAATGAACCTTGTTTAGACTGAGGCTCTTTTGAATACGTTGGGTCATTCTCAAGGTAAGTTCTCGTTGGTGCTGTAGAGTTAGAAAGGGCTTAGAGGTCTGACTCATGGTGCTCCCAGGTTATACATGAAACGTTTTTCCTCTGACCCAGATTCTGATAGAAGTTTATTTTTCTAATCATTTGATCCTTCTGCTAGATGAAAGGATATCTTACATGAAGGCAAATTATTATTATTTTCCAGTTAATCAAAGTATTGGAACTTAAACTAAGGTTTGAAATTGGAATTGCTGCTTCATATTCTGTGTTATTCAGCAGATTGCATTTCCCACACATTACTCTGTCAAAAACATCTCTGGTCTCATGAAAGCAACAAGACCAAAAATTCTTTTCAGAATTACTAATTAAATAATTTTTATCACGGGTAATATTAAAAACGAAAAACTACTTGGAGATTTTGATGGTTCTAAATTTAAGTGACTAGTTTTGGATTTGGGTTTTTGTTTTATCCTTTTTTAAAATGTTTTTTCTCTGATACCCAGCACACTTGAAATATTTTACATGTTAACTGGAAGTAGTCCAGGTACCAGGTGCTTACTCTCTCTGGCCTTGGCCTTGGTATCTGGGTGGGCTAGACTGCTCTTAGATCCCTACAGCTTTGCCTGCCACCCACATGCATTGCTGAAGCCTCCTTAGCATCCTCATGCACTCGTGGAGCAGAGCTAAGGTTGACTGGCAGGTACAGGACATGTCACCAGGCTTGCCACAGACGTCACGCTTCTCTACCTGGTACATTTTTACATAAGTTTATTAATAAAGAACTTTTAGTTAGTGGCAGGTGTTTTTTTTTAACATAGAGGCCAGAGTTTCAATCAAATAGAAAACACAATCACACTGTTATAATTATCTTAAGATGGCATTTATGAAGTAAAAGATTCATAACAAGCAATACAATGTCACTGAGTGATTTTCCTTCCTCCAGAAAGGTTTATTAGACATACAGTTTAAGAATTTGCTTTTATTTGGATAATATTCCTTTGTTTCAGAGGTAATACTTCTAAAGATGCCTTTTAGAAGTTACTTACTCTAATGTGCTATTTTGAATTTTTAGGGACATTCCTGTAGATTTCAAGTATATAGCAGAACCTAGCATGCATTCAATGCCTGCAGTGACTTTGTCTCCAAATGGTGAGTTAGTACATAGAATGTATTTTTTTTTTGATCAATATTTTTTATTATGATTTTGTGGGGTACAGTTAAGGGTTAGGTGTACAATTACGTTTCATTTAGGTACCCTGTTGATAAGAGGTGTTTTCCCATCCCCAGACAGATATTTGCAACTGTTAATCCCATCCCCCTCCCCCCATAGTTTCCCAGTACCATCAGTCATTTTCTTATAGTATTACATTGGATGTTCAAGGTCCATTATATGAGTGAAAACATGTGATACTCAGATCTTTGTTTCTGTGAGAGGTCACTCAGTATTATAGCCTTAGTTCCATCCAGGTTGCTGTGAAATTCATGATTTTGTTCTTTTTTATGGCTGCGTAGTATTTCATCATGTATATGTACCACATTTTTTTAATCCAGTCCTCTTTTGATGGGCAGCATGGTTGTTTCCAGGTTCTTGCTATTGTGAACAACGCTGCAATAAACATACGTGTGCAGGTATCTTTTTTATAGAGTGATTTGTGTTCTTCAGGGTATATTCCCAGTAGGGGGATTGCGGGGTCATATGGAAGGTCGATTTTTAGAGCTTTTAGGAATCGCCACACTGCTTTCCACAGAGGTTGCACTAGTTTACACTCCCACCAACAGTGTAGAAGTGTTCCCTTTTCACCACACCCTCTCCAGCAGCTGTTATTTTTTGAGTTGTTGATAATTGCCATTCTGACTGGAGTTAGGTGGTATCTCAGTATGGTTTTGATTTGCTTCTCCCTGATGATTAGTGAGGTTGAGCATTTCTTCATGTGTTTGTTGGCTGCTCGGATGTCTTCTTTTGTGAAGTGTCTGTTCATATCTTTTGCTCATTTTATAATGGGGTTGTTTGTTTTTTCTTTTCAGCACGTTTGAGTTCCTTGTAGATCCAGGATGTTATGCATTTGTCAGACCTGGAGTTGGCAAATACTTTTTCCCAGTCTGTAGGCTGTCTCCCTGCTCTCTTGATGGTTCATAGAATGTATTTTTAAGTGAACTTCTGAGGCATGGTATAATTTCTGTAATCAGAAGAACTTTGGTCATTCCCTTCTGGGGAAGTCTGTCATAGTGCCACACTTGAATAAGGAAATCTCTGCAATATTAGAAACAGTTGCTGATTTTCTTTTTTTTTTTTTTTTTTTGAGTTGGAGTCTCACTCTGTCGCCCAGACTGGATGCAGTGGCCCCTCCCGGCCACCGCAGCCTCGACCTGCTGGGCTCCGGCGATCCTTCTGCCTCAGCCTTCCAAGTAGCTGGAACTACAGGCGCGTGCTACCACGCCCGGCTGATTTTTGGATTTATTGTAGAGATGAGGTCTCACCTGCCCAGGTGGGTCTCGAACCCGCGGGCTCAGGCAATCCACTCACCTCAGCCTCCCAAGGCGCGGGATTACAGGCTGAGCCACTGAACCCACCTACTTGCTGATTTTCATATGTGAGACACTGTACCCACTCTTGTTTTTTAAAAAATAAAAATTAAACAATGATTTACAGCTAATATTGACTGAACATGTAAGAATTTCTATTTGACAGAGTTTCCTTTTCTCTTTCACCTTCCAACAGAATCAGGATCAGTAAATCACTTGATGATGACTTTCGAGTGCTTTTCTTTCAGGGGATAGAAAATTTTAGTTTGACTCTCCATAATGAGAACACCTTAGCAATTTACTATAAAAGATTTTCTCAGGCAAAAATTTAAAAAGATAAATGAATTTAGTACTATTTAATCCAGTCCTTTTTAAGTACAAGATAATTTGTGCTACAGATATACTGACAATAGACTGATGTAACGAGCTCTCCATGAGGGTGTTAAAGTGGAGGTTCTGCTGTCTGGGGATCGTCTTTGTCGCAGCCGCTGTTAACTCGCATCGCTACTATAATCGTGGGTCAGGGAGGAGCTGGTCTGCCATCAGGCATCTGCCACAGGCAGATTGGTGAGAGCTGTCAAATGCTCATTTTTGTGAGAAGAGCAACCTAACGGGATCCTGTTTTAATGATCACTATATGATGCACCTGGTCACTGTGCATCTACATTTTATGTTGTGTGTTTTTAAACCAGCTGTTACAAATACTGCGCCCAACTTGAGCAAGGCCATTACCTGCTCAGGCTCTGGTAGGAGCGTTTAGTGAGTTCATATGGTCAGTCAGTCCTCCATATGTGTGAGTTCCACATCCTTGGAGTCCACCAACCACAGATTGAAAATATTCAAACAATAACAAATAATACAACAAGTAAAAATACAGATTAAAAACAATACAGTGTGGCAACTATTTACATAGCATTTATATTGTATTGGGTATTATAAGTAATCTAGAGATGATTTAAAGTATATGGGAGATGTGCTCAGGTTATATGCAAATGCTGTGCCATTTTGTATAAGGGACTTGCGGGGGGGTGTGGTGCCACACCCTGCAGATACCAAGGAACGACTGTTTGTAGGATAAATGTATAGTTGTCTGTTGTTTAACGGCAAGGATGCTTCTGAGAAATGCTTTGTTAGGCGATTTCATAATTGCGCAAACATCATCAAGTGAGCCTGCACAGACCTAGATGGCGTAGCCCACCACACACTTAAGCCATATGGTCTAGCCCGTTACTCCCAGGCGGCAAGCCTCTACATCATGTCCCTGTACCAGGTTAGATTCTGTAGGCAATGGTAACACAGTGGCAAGTATTTGTGCATCTAAACATAGAAAAGGCGCAGTAAACATCTGGTCTGTTATGGTCTTCAGGCACCACCATCAGGTATGCAGTCCGTCACTGACCAAGCTTATCATCAGCGAGTGACTGTAGCTAGTACAGCTAGTCTCCAGGGCCGTTGATGGAGTCTAAGTAGCTAAAAAGCAACTGTGGCCTTTGAAAACCAGTTACTATCATTTAAATTGCATTTCCTTTTTTTTACAGTTTTATTTACTAATCCTGGGTCTTCTTACCTGTGTTTATCTTTTCTTGTTCCATAATTACCACAGATAGGTCTCTTTCTCCTTCTTCCCATTGTTTTGCTGGCTATACTTACTATGAATTAATTCATTTCACAAGTTTTAATTTAGTTCTATTAACACTAAGGTTTGGAATTTCTGTATTTTCTTATTTCTTTTTTTTTAAAAATAAACTTTTATATGAAGAGTACTTAATAATAGAATTGAAGAAAAGCCATTACTTTACATATTAATACCTCTTGCCAGTGATATATTTCTAACATTTTACAGGTGATGTGGTAAATTTAATTTTTAGTATTGCAAAGGAGTTGGGAGCAAAAGAATATTAATCACAGTGAACATATTTAAAATAAAACATTTTTCTTTAATGTTTCAGTCTTTCTCTAATTTGTCTTATTTATTGAATTTACAGGGAAATGGCTGGCATGCCAGTCAATGGACAACCAAATCTTAATTTTTGGAGCACAGAACAGATTTAGATTGAATAAGAAAAAAATTTTTAAGGGCCATATGGTAGCAGGCTATGCTTGTCAGGTGGACTTTTCACCAGACATGAGGTAAGTTCAAATCTTCTAATCTGTTCTGATATTCAAATATGATAACTATTGTTGTACAAATAACACTTTACAAATCACTATCACACAATATATTTGTATAAGAACTCTAATATGTCAAAATGCAGATATAAAGGCAAGAACAAGTTAGGAAAATTACATTTTGCTTTTTTTTAAAGTTCTTCAGTATAATCCCTTAAATTCCTTAGGCCTGTGCCCTTCAGCCACCTAATAAACTCCTGTGTATATCACCAAGGCCTTATTTTCTTTCTGCTTTTCTTAGCAAGAGTAGGAGCACTATAATCACTATATTTTTGCAGTTGAATGAACACCAGCAGAATTGTTCTGTATTGTAGTGTTGAAGTTACAACTTCACTACAGCTTGTCTGTGCTGAAACTGCCAATCCAGTCTTTGAATATTTTTAGGTCACACTGGATTTGTGAAGCCTCTAGCACCATCCTTAGTTAAAATGTACAGGTGAAAGGCATATAGAAATCCCTATAACTCTGAATGTTTGGCCTGGTGACTGAGCCACATGCTTCTACCTTTGATTCACTTGTAGATGTATTCAAAAAATATGAAGCCAAACTAGAATTATGAAGGTAGTAGAGTCTACTAAGGTAGAAAGGCCCACATGTTCACTGGCTATATGTGAAATCAGTTCCCCTCTACTGTTTCTGACTGTCTAGATACCTCATCCGTCATGGCCTCCAGGATTCCCAGTCTTCACAGTTAAAAATTATTTTCTGCCTTTACTTTGTGGCTTACTGGGGAACGTTTTTGTGGAAGTTCAGCTGATAGACTGCTTCATGTTCTACCTTGTTATTCTGAGCATTGTATGTTTGTGTTGGGGTTTTGGTTTTTTTTTTGAGTTGGAGTCTCACTCTGTCGCCCAGACTGGAGTGCAGTGGCCGCTCCCGGCCACCGCAGCCTCGACCTGCTGGGCTCCGGCAATCCTTCCGCTCAGCCTTCCAAGTAGCTAGAACTACAGGCACGTGCTACCACGCCCGGCTGATTTTTTTTTTATTTATTGTAGAGATGAGGTCTCGCTGCTCAGGCGGGTCTCGAACCCGCGGGCTCAGGCAATCCACTCACCTCAGCCTCCCAAAGGCGTGGGATTACAGGCTGAGCCACCGAGCCCGGCTGTGTGTTGGGGTTTTTAACGTTAAGGTGAAAAGATAAAAATTTTTCTCTGTTCTTCATTCACTCTGCCAGTTTAAGGCATATTGCTAATTTGAATGTATTTTTCTTCCTGTTAACAGCTATGTGATTTCAGGAGATGGAAATGGAAAATTAAACATTTGGGACTGGAAGACCACAAAACTCTATAGTCGATTTAAAGCACATGATAAAGTGTGTATAGGTGCAGTGTGGCACCCTCATGAAACATCTAAGGTCATAACATGTGGTTGGGATGGTCTCATTAAACTGTGGGATTAATGGAATTAGTCCTTAAACTATCTAGGATCATTTTTGATCCAGCATCATATTTAACTATATTTAATTATTAAATGTGTTGGATGATAATTTGATTTGCAAATAATGTTTTCCTTACATGCCTGATGACATTGACCTATTGTTTAAAAAAAAAAACTTTGTAAATTTGACTTATATAGTTTCATTTGCAACTTCATTTGTTCTTTATTGATACAGAGAATGACTATTGACTTTCTATTTGACAAGTAATTATCATTGGCAGGAAGATTGAGTTTTTCCTAATGACATACTAGAAGGATCCCTTTGGGGTCAAGAAAGACTCCCTAGTAAATTTGGGATTTCAGGAGAGGTCATGTAATTAATAACTCAAAGGTACCAGCTATTTATCTCTTCAACCAGAAGAGCAATAAAGAATAGATATGATACGATTTCATATAAATCAGGAAAAAGGTAAAGCCACCCACAGTTAATGGCCCCATTATTTTCAGTGGGTTAAGTTCTAATCTTTTGACTTCGTGAGTTCCACTATTTTTTATGACATATGTTGTATATTTTTAATTGTAAGTCAGTAATCCTCTTTAATGGCAGCATTCCTCTAATTATTAAACAATGTAAAATGAAAGTCAGTCCAGAGTTCTTTCCTTGACTTTCTTCCTGATCAATATAGACAGGACAATGTATATTTAATCAGAGAATGACATTATTTCTGAAGATGGGACTCAAGAGAATGAGCCAAGACTGAATTTTATTTCTATTGACTGCCTTTAAGGACCTGGCTACACTTTCAAAAATCAGGATTCCCTAGGTTATTGCTTTACACATTACTACTGGGATCCTCCTCATAGGAGATGAGGCATGAGGGCATAGTCCAAAGTGTCACCTTGTCATTTCTTTGAAGTTGTGTTTCATCTTTAAAATTACTTGATTTGGCTTGTGAGTATATATGACAGAACTTTCGAAGATTAAAAAAATTGTGAGCCTCTCTAAGGCTTTAAAAAAAAATGGACACTCCAGGAAGATGACTTGGGTTCCCCAGTTTGAGAAGCAGTGACCATGGTGAAAAATAGTTTAAAAACTTCAGATTGTGAAATCAAGATAGCCTCTTGAATATAGTAGCTAATAGCACTTTAGCTTGGCAAGCCATTTCTCCTGTTTCATTACAAGTCTATATTAGATGTTTGAATGGAGTTGGAATGTTCCAGTACCGTGCTGGAAAAAAGGTTAACTGACAGCTGCTCAGAGTGCTGACCTGGAGACCCAATCGTGTGAGTGTTGGCAACCCAAGGGCATTAAGCCTTGAGTCCTGTGCTGCCACAGCAGGGCGTGCTCCTGGCCCATAGGGAGCTTCCGTTTTTAAAAAATTAAATTTAAAGAGGCCTGGTGTGTATGACAGGTCCTATGGCCACATACAAATACATTTCAAAGAAGAAAATAGAAAAAGGATAAAAGTGAAGGTGATGTATTTTTTCACACAGGCGCTCAAAGAAGTGCAGACCCACTACCTGCCTGCTGCCCTTTCTGCTACGCAAGGAAGGTGGCAGATTGCTGAAGGGGAAAGGTGCAGGCATGACCTGTTCTTGTTCCAATCACCGTTTTTAACAAATGTGAATTACTGAAATGTGATGGGACAAAAAGAATTATACATTTAAATTGTCTTGTTCAGCACTCGTATTATATGTTACAAATCATCATTTCTAAATCCAGGTTTATTTTATTGTGTTTTTTGACTGTTTCTAAACTAAGTACCTGTATATAAAAAAGTTGTCTCTTTTTTAAAAAAAATCATATTTTTAAATAAATAAAGCATTTTTATAGAAAGTGTTGTCGAGTGTTCATTCATCTTTATTCTCCTTTTAAGTGTGTTGAGACATCAGATTAAATCATTTGCAGATAGTAAATGGGTCATGTGGAGAGAAATTATGCTTTAGAAGTGGATGTGGTTTATTCAGGTAGACTAATGGGTTTATTCTAACTAAATAATAAAATCTAGGGCAGTATCCTCAGAGCACAGATTAAATTTAACACATCCAATACTTATTCATTTAGTGGTGTACTAAGTCATGATTACACCCAGTTTAGAGTACATGAACAAGTGGGGTTCTTTTCCAGCATTAAAAAAGCACATTAATGCTTCTGGCCTTTGTGGTTACCATCTGGCTCCCTTCCTCACTGCAATCTTTTTGTCACACCCTGAAATAAAAGTTAGAATAAAAGCGATGCTTTAAAAATCTCAATTTCTCAACCGACTCATCTTCGACAAAGCATCCACCACCAACCACTGGGGAGAGGAGAATTTATTCAGTAAATGGTTCGGGGGAAACTGGCCAACCACATATAAAAGGTGAAAACAAGACCCCTACCTACCACCATACAAAAATCAACTCTAAATGGATCAAAGACCTAAGCATAAAACCTCAAACTATAAGAACCTTAGAAAATGCAGGAGACACCCTTATAAAATTGGAACTGGGCAACCAATTCCTGAACAAAACCCCAAGTGCCCATGCCATAAGATATAAGATAAACAAGTGGGACCTCATCAAACTGACAGCCTTCTGCAAAGTCAAAGAAACCATTCAAGAGATTGGGGAGATAGCCACAGACTGGAAAAAAATATTTGCCCATTGTATATCTGACAAAGGCCTAACATCTGTAATCTACAAGGAACTCAAATGTGCCAAAAAGAAAAAACAAACAGCCCCATTACAAAGTGGGCAAAAAATATGAATAGAAACTTCTCAAAAGAAGACATATGAGTGGCCAACAGATACATGAAAAAATGCTCAGCCTCACTAGTCATCAAAGAAATGCAAATTAAAACCAAACTAAGATACCACCTAACTCCATTCAGGATGGCCATCATCAATAACTCCAAAAACAACAGATGCTGGAGAGGATGGGGAGAAAAGGGAACACTTCTACACATTTAGTGGGAGTGTAAACTAGTACAACCTCTGTGGAAAACAGTTTGGCAACTCTTAAAAGATCTAAAAATCGATCTCCCATATGACCCTGTAACCCCCCTACTGGGAATATACCCAGAGAAGCTCAGATCACTCTGTGAAAAATATACCTGTGTATGCATGTTTACTGCAGCATTGTTCACAATAGCAAAAATATGGAACCAACCATGGTGTCCATGTGGTACATATACACGATGGAATATTATGCAGCCATAAAGAAGGACAAAATTATGAACTTCACAGCAACTTGGATGGACTTAGAGTCCATAATACTAAGTGATCTATCACAGAAACAACTGAGTATTGTATGTTCTCACTCATAAGTGGACCTTGAACAATTACCATAATACTATAAGAAAAGCTGCTGGGCTCAGTGGCTCAGCCTGTAATCCTGCGCCTTGGGAGGCTGAGGTAAGTGAATTGCCTGAGCCCGCGGGTTCGAGACCCGCCTGGGCAACTTGTCGAGACCTCATCTCTACAATAAATCAAAAAATTAACTGGGCGCGGTAGCACGCACCTGTAGTTCCAACTACTTGGAGGGCTGAGGCGGAAGGATCGCCAGAGCCCAGCAGGTCGAGGCTGCGGTGGCCGGGAGCGGCCACTGCACTCCAGTCTGGGCGACAGAGTGAGACTCCAACTCAAGGAAAAGAAAGCAAAGAAAAGCATTGGCAGTAGTGAGAAACTGCCAGCGGCGGGAGTGGGGTGGATGGGATTGGCAGTAGTGGGAATCTGCTGGGGGAGGAGGGAGGCGCACCTCATCAACAAGGGTACCTGCGTAATAAACATTTATATACCTAACCTTAATTGTACCTCACATCTTTAAATAAAAATCAATTTTTTAAAAAAGTGATGGTTTGTGAAAGATTTAATCAAATATTTAAACATTGAAGCAAAAGCTGAGAATATTTTGTCCTAAATAAGGGGCCAGTTTTAAGATAAAGAACAGGGTAGCATCACATGGTCATGTTTCTAAGTAGTGCTTGAGGATACGTGGTGGGGCCGGCTGGTAGCCTTAACATGTTTACAAAATACCTGGAAGAAAACATTGACAATGAAATATCAAACTCTTGGATAACAACATATATGGGGGTGACAAATATATACATATATATACATTTTAAGAGATGTTATCTATGTTTTGCTTTTTGAAGTTGAATTACAGGAGCAATATGTAGTAAGACATCTGCTCAACTGTGCTTCTGTCATTTTTGACGCCTGTCACGTGATGTTAGCATTCATTTGATTAGTGCCATCTTTTGAGCAAATGTCATACTTAAAATGTGTATACATTTTTTTGGCACTCC
Organism: Cephalopachus bancanus; assembly: GCA_027257055.1. Classification (NCBI taxonomy): domain Eukaryota; kingdom Metazoa; phylum Chordata; class Mammalia; order Primates; family Tarsiidae; genus Cephalopachus; species Cephalopachus bancanus. The sequence continues at coordinate 2,981,261 of JAPVLO010000209.1, forward strand.
TGTGTATCACAACACCAGCAACAAGAGAGTCTTTCCTTGAAGAGCCGAGTTTCTCAGAGTGGGCTGAGAACCATCTGCATCAGAATTACTAGGGTCTGCATCACTTACTGAGATGTAGCTCAGAAGGAAGTAGGGGGTTGGTACGTACACACCATGGAATACCATGCAGCCATAAAAAAGAACAAAATGCCGTATGCAGCTGGAGATCAGCCACCATTCTAAGCAAATCATCACAGAAACAAAACTGAGAACATGTTCTCATAAGTAGTAGCTAAACACTGGCTGCATGTGGGCATAAGGATGAGAACAACAGACAGTAGGGACTCCTAAAGGGAGGGAGGGACAGGGGCAAGGGTTGAAAAACCCGTTGGGTACTTTGCCCACCACCTGGGTGACGGGCTCAGTAGCAGCCCAAACCTCGCCATCAAGCAATATCCCTATGTAACAAGCCTGCTCATGCACCCCTTGAATCTAAAACAAATTTTTTTAAAAATAAAGAATAAAGTAGGCCGGGCGGTCAGTGGCTCAGCCTGTAATCCCAGCACTTTGGGAGACCGAGGCAAGTGGATTGTCTGAGTTCGCGGGATTTGAGACCATCCTGGGCAACTTGGCAAGACCTCATCTCTACAATAAATTTTTTATTTTTATTTATTTTTTTTTTTTTTTTTTGAGTTGGAGTCTCACTCTGTCACCCAGACTGGAGTGCAGTGGCCGCTCCCGGCCACCGCAGCCTCAACCTGCTGGACTCCGGCGATCCTTCCGCCTCAGCCTTCCGAGTAGCCGGAATCACAGGCATGCGCTACCACGCCCGGCTGATTTACAATAAATTTTTTTAAAATTAACTGGGTGTGGTAGCACGCACCTGTAGTTCTGGCTACTTCAAAGGCTGAGGCAGACAGATTGCGGAAGCCCAGCAGATTGATGCTGGGCAGCCACTGCACTCCAGCCTGGGCAAAGGAGTGAGACTCCAACGCAAAAAAAAAAAAAAGAAGAAGAAGAAAGTAGGGGTTGGTGATTGGAGGAGCCATAAGGAACCCAGGTATGGGAAGGGGAGAGTTAGGTGGCTCCAGGTCACAGCATCTGTCAGCAGCATGAAATGTGGGTCTCAGAGTGAGACCTGGAGAATGCTGGCGCTGTCTTTCATCCCAGATGCATATTTTTCACATCTCGGAATAGAGCTATGATCAGAAGCATTGATGTGTCATAGTTGAGTTGGCAGCATTCCTTCTTTCTTAGTGAATCATAAAGTAATGGATGAAATACAGTAAAAAACAAGGCAAGTACTAAGGAGCCTGAGAAGAAGATCCCATGGAAGAGAAGTGTCTGTCATACCACTTGGCTGAAGAGTCGTGCTATGAAATGCTTATTTGATCAATGAGTAAATAAAATGAATGGCTAAGAAAAGATTGCAATGGTTATAAGCTATGTAATCACACACACACATAATCACGGGGAAACTTCTGAATGCAGAATTCTTATTCTCAACCCAGGCCTCCCAAATGAAAGTCAGCACTTTTAGCAAGCTCCCCAGATGAGAACCGCTGAGATAGAGTCCTGAATTATGTTGAGCATTTAGGAAACTAGACATCAAAAGCCCAAGAGAAATTCAGCTAGTCAAAAATATATGCGTGTGCATGTATGTGGATATGTGTGTATAAAGTATGCATATAACATATACACCATCCATATTCACTTTAATAATCGTGGAAGCCGGGCTCGGTGGCTCAGCCTGCAATCCCGCGCATTTGGGAGGATGAGGTGAGTGGATTGCCTGAGCCCGCGGGTTCGAGACTCGCCTGGGCAGCGAGACCTCATCTCTACAATAAATCAAAAAATTAGCCGGGCGTGGTAGTGCGCAACTGTAATTCCGGCTACTCGGAAGGCTGAGGCGGAAGGATCGCGGAGCTCAGCAGGTCGAGGTTGTGGTGGCCAGGAGCGGCCACTGCACTCCAGTCTGGGCGACAGAGTGAGACTCCAACTCAAAAAAAATAATAATAATAATCGTGGAAACAATCTTCTCTACCTCAACACTATGATTCTATCTGGAACTTAAGTGAAAAGAAGCCACAGACTTACCCCAGCTCTATTTTTGAGACAGTAAGTGAAAGAGATAAGCACTTTGATTCTACAGCTGCTTATAACTGCAGTCACCATCTTCACATGAATTTTCTTGTTCCCTATGCCAACCTCCAGCATTTTACATATGGGGGACTATGTAGATCTCAAATAGTTTTTGATTTATGTTCTACTTCAGTGCTGTCCAATAGGTATTATGTGAGTATATAAAATTACATATATAAAAGACATATACTAATATATATATAATTTTAAGTTTTCTAATAGGTTAAAAGGGGGAACTTAATTTTAATAATATATCGTATTTAACATAATATATTAAAAATGTCATTTCAAGATGTACTCAATCATTTTAAAAATTAATATTTTACTTTTTTCATATTAAGTCCTTGAAATCTAGTATGTCTTACATTGTTTACAGCCCATCTCAATTCAGACACTAAATTCTCATCAAAATTCTTTAGCTTTTATATTATACAAAGGAAATGTACAAGTCCAAATTGTTCCAAACACACTTAAAAGTTTTCCAATAGCTGAGAGAAGGTCAGTCGTGCAGCACTTAGCAACAGGATACGTTCTAAGAAATGCATCGTTCAGCAATTTCACTGTTGTGCAAACATCACAGAGTGTGCCCACACAAACCTAGGCAGTATAACCTACTCCCTTCCATAGCTCCATGATCATCTGAAGGGAACACTGTCATATACTGAGTCTGTCATACATGCAGCCTGTCATTGACATAGTTATGTGGCACATGTCTGTATATGAATTTTTATTTAAATTAGCTTAAAGTAGATACTTAAAATGTAGTTTCTTAGTCAGTCAGTTAGCCACAACTTAAGTGCTCTGTGTGTCTAATGGCTATAGCACTGTGTGTCTAGTGGCTACTATGTTGCACAGTACGATTCAAAGACCATTTTTTACACAAGAATGGCTCAGATATTCAATTTGACTCCCCTTCTGAAAGTTCTTCTAAGGTTTCAACTGATTACAGGAGATCTCATATTTTTTAAAAATCATGTTTTTCTGTGCTACATTTCAGGTGGCTTCCTCAGGTCTATCTTTTAAAATCTATTTAGCTATGTCTAACCTGCCGCTTAATTCATTCAACTTCTTGTTTCAATGACTATTTTTATTTCTGGAAGGTCTATTTGTACTTTTTTATATTTACCTGTTCTTTCTCATAGTGTATTTTCTTATAGTTTCTATATAGTCCTCCAGCCTCTTTATCATGATAAATCATGCATATCAAAATTATCTGTTATCTCAAGTTGTTATGTTTATTGGGTCTGTTAACTCTACCTCATTAGGGGCCATCTATGTCCTTGTCAGTTATAATTTCTAATCATGGGTCCTGTTTTTCTAAGGAAATCCTTCATAGTCTGGGCCGGTGAAGAGTCCCTTCAGAGTGGTTTTACATCTTGTTCTACCAGGTATCCCTCAGGGATTGCCCCCTAGAACAAATTTTTTGCCTGAATTTCTCAGCTTGTACTTTCCCTCACCATGTAATTAGGATAAACTAATTCAACTATTCAACTTTTTGCACAGGCCTGAAGTTTCAATGTCTCATGAAAACTTATATTTGTACTCAGAATTATAGCAGAGATAAACTTCCTTATGCTGACCGGTGTGGCATTTTTAGGTCCCTTTTTCATTGAAGTTGTAGCCCTTCAAGGGTCTCACTTTGCTGTAAGCGTCCTGGGTGCCAATCCTCCCCCCACAACACCAGGTCCTATCTCATGATCTGGGCCTCTAGCCATTATGTATACTAAATTCCCAGGACCACTGCAATGTAGGTTCCTGCTCTGTCTCCCTGGCTCTTGACTCCCTCTAGGCTTTCGTGTCTGAAGATTTTTCTTTCTTAGACATTCAGCCACACACACACACATACACACACACCTCATATGTACATATATACCACACACACACACACACACACACACACACACCTCATATGAATATATATACCATATACACATACCCATATATCTCTACATACATGTGTACATACAGAAAGATAGGGTTGTACTCTGTAACTTTAGATGTTGCCGTGCAGGAAGATTCTAAAGACAGAAATGTAACCTAGTGCAGTCTAAGAAACCTACATTCTGATTTTTAGAACCATGTGAGTTTAAGTGTATGATACTAAAAGGCACTTTTCCTAAGAGCACTTCATTTGATGACCAGAGAACCATCAGAACGGACTGATCTTCTTTCTGGGCTTTTTCTTCTATATAAGCATAGCCCTTAGATTCTTCTGAATTTATCCTAAGATTTGCCTTTGTAGCACATGCCTTAGTCCATTCAAGCTGTTGTACGAGATACCTTAGACTGGGTAGTTTATAAGCAACAGAAACAGATTGCTCACAGTTCTGGTGACTGGAAAGTTCAAGACTGAGGCACCAGCAGATTCAATGTCTGGTGAGGGCTTGCTCTCTGCTTCATAGATGGAGCGTACCTTTTCACTGTGTCTTCACATGGAGGAAGAGGGAGACAAGCTCCCTGGAGCTTCTTTCATAAGCTCACTCGTTCCATTCACAAGGGCTCATGCCCCCAAAGCCCCACCTTTTAATACCAACACACTGGGCATTAGAGTTCAGCATATACCTTCTAGAGGGACACAAGCATTCAGACCATAGCACCACACAAATTAAGAAATTATCCTACCATTGTCTAAGCCTCATCTAATCACAATAGACAAAATAATAAGATTTTCAAGGTAGGAAGAAACTTTGGAAATTTGATATTCCATTCTAAGGGGAAAAGGTCAAGAAAGGTGATGCCTTGCTTTTACATCATGCAGCTAGTTAGCAGGAATAGCAAGATGTTCTTATATTTTTCATCCCATTGTCCTCATAGGTTGGTGTCATCCCTGACCTAATGCCACTTAATTGTGTATTTTTAACACTCATAATCTTTGTGACTGCTAGCTTGCTGCCTCTGAGTTAAGTCGTTTAAAGGACACAGCTACTTACATAGTGCTTATTTCATCCTTGAGTGACAGACCCTGTGCCTGAAGATATTCTCATGGCCCCTTCCATTAGAGTTGTGCCCCGTCACTCTCTCTGTGCCCACAGGGAAATGTCCTTGGCTCACACCTCAGTCTTGAGACTACAATATCTTTTCTACCTGGGTTTTACTCTTTCAGTGACTGTTTTTATTATTATTTTATTCTATAAAAGCTGTGGCTTGAGTCATTTTTGTAAAAATACCAGCCCCTATCTTTGGTAAGAATAGCTTCACAGCATCCTACTTTCCTTCTCCCATAAAGTGAAAAATATTCTCTGTGCTACTATGAATTGCGGTTTCATATGTGACTAAAAAAGACTGCTGGGAATTGGCACAAAGAAAGAACAATGAGATATGAGAAAGGAGGATTGAGGTTTACTATCCTAGGACTTAGGTATCTTCTAATAACAAGTGAATCCTCAATTCTTATTGCATTTATTCAATTCAATTATCAATAGCTCTCAGTTTCCCAAGGTCAGGAAGATCTCCAGGTTAGCATCCTTTCATCAGGAATAGGGACCCCCTGCATGCAGTGCCATAAACAACCATGTCAAGAAAAAGACAGATCGTGCCCAAATTTAAATTAACAAAATAAGAGACAGTGGTCCATCTAAATTCCAAAAGTATTTTTAATGCCAGAAAAAAAGCTTCAATAACAAGTGATGAAATAATTTTATAGAAAAATTATGTAAAATAGCTTTTTAAATTTATATTCAACAAATATTTATTGAGCAACTTTTACCTAGCAGATTGTATGCTAGACACTGGAGCTGCAAAGAAGACCTTACTCTCATGGAGCTTACAGTCTTCTAGAAAAGACAGCTATTACACAAGCAGAAGAATTAAAGAACAGAGAATATTAAGATATGGAGACCTGAGGGCATTGTGGGAACACGTCGCTGGGGACCTTAAGTAGAGGAGTTCCCCGAGGAAATGTGTTTGATTTGACATCAAGCCTTGAGCAATGATATTTCCTTGTACCGACAGTGAGACCTCATCCCTAAAAAACAAACAAACTATATGGAAAAATACTGATTCTCAACACATTAAAATAAATTATTTCTTAAAACCAGTCATTTCGTATTTTTCTCAAATAGAAAATTCTAACTTGCAAAGTGATTGGTAGGCAATGATTGCCCATTATGTTATCAAACCCACATGGACCTTTGTTTATTATATATATCCATCCAGGGGTGATATTCCAAATATCCAGTGACAAAAAAAGCAGAGGACAGATCAGCTAGAACAGAAGCCAGCCACAGAGCTGGCTCAGGGTCCTGGCAGCTGCCTTTTGCGTTGTGCATTGAATCAGTGTTTTTCCATATAGTTTTGTTGTTGTTGTTGTTGTTGTTTTAGAGATGGGGAGGTCTCACTATGTTGCCCAGGCTAGTCTTGAAATCCTGGACTCAAGTGATCCTCCCATTTCAGCTTCTCAAGTAGCTGGAACTACAGGCACATGCCACTCCCCTGGCCACCAAATAATTTTAAGCATAAAGTATGACGACATTAAGAATTCTTGACTTATTTTTCTTAAGTACAGAAATATAATAAAACCATCTAAAGAATTTCAATAATCTCTAAATTTAGACAATTTTTTAAATAATTGAATTTCCGGGTTATGATTTTATCTGGTAAGTTCAAACACCTCTTCCAATGTAAAAAAAAGTGAGACATTTTATAATAAGGTTAAATGTATTACTGAATCCACAAAATACCAGCAATTGGCTAATACAAAAAGACTGTTACTGCTTAAAAATCAAACATAAATTTATCTTCACCAGAAAAGAACAATTATAATAATTGACTTGGAGGTACTGTTGTATTGTTAAGTAGAATGATCTATTTAAATGAGGTCTTCATTTTTACACTAGCAAAATATAATGAGTTTGGCTTCCTGGTATTAATCCAAGCTTTGCAAAAACATTGAATACTTAGGAAATGCAATTCTTGTATTTATTCAGCAATCTTATAACCAAGGCAGAAATGCTTACACCAAGGACTGATCTGGACTAAACCCCATAAAGTCATGAATTTACTTTTGTCCTACCCTGATGTAAATATCAGTGGACCTGCAGTCAATTCTAATAGAAATTTGTTCACCTTTCCCTGGCTCTCTTCATTTGAACATCAAATAGTTACAAATATTTATAGAATAACTTCTGATTTATAACGGCATCAAATACAATCATGCTAAGAAAAGAGGAAGGGGAAAGTATTTTTTCTTGGACTTTAATACCAAATTGTGACACAAATTTTATACTACAAGGCAATGTCTGAATCTCTTACATCCTCAAATGCCTTGTACCTTAAAAGAGCATTTTTAATCATCTGATAAGAGCATTATTCAATTTGTATTTTCAGAATCATTTAGGAACACTACTCTGGCGAGAGTTAGTTAGAGAGATGCATGTCACAGATCTTAGCTCATTCTTCTGCAAGTCAAAGACTAGTTTTAAGCAGAGGAAAATCACATCACAGCTCTGAGAGACTGTGCCCTTTCTAAGCCCAGGAGAAAAGTGCCAAGTATTGGGACGAGCCAGAGTAAGAGTCACTTCCAGGCCTGCAAGAGTTTTTCTAGCAGCTTAAATATATATTGACAGAGAAGTTGCTGGGTCCCCATATTTCTTCAGGAAGCTTCCATTTGGCAGACTTAGTCTAATCAAATAGATGGTTTAAGTTAAGCAAATCGGCATGTTGCAAAATGATTCTGGCTCTAACAGGCCTGCATTTGTATTGTCTGTTTGTCACTTTTTTCCTCCTTTTACTAATAGGCAGGGGTAATGTGTCCTTTAGACAGAGCATTTTAGATCCAGTAAAGGCTATGAAGACATATGGTGGAGGAGAGCAAGCATGACGGCCTTTGTGGGCACGACAGACTCCATTCCTCTCATTCCACCATCTACCAGAGGAATCACCTGAAGGAACCACGTACCCCTCCCAATTTCTTTACCCATAATACAACTGGAAACATTACACTTCTTTGGTGAGAGAATTAGGAACAAGCTATGCAAATTGTCTGGCAGATAGTAAGCTCTCTGTAAGTCATCACTCTTGATTTTGTTTCTTTGCTGTATTATGTTCGTGTTACTTTTGCGGTGGTTTGTGGTAGCGATTGCAGTTTTGTCTATTCTTCCCAAGAGGAGCTTGTGTTCGCCTGTTCTTCATACCAGTGCTGCAGCACTGAGCCCTCTCTCGTGGCACCAGTAGCTTACCAGTCATGGTGATTCTGCCCCCTTGGGGACATTTGGCGCTGATTGTCATATAGGCAGGGGATGGGGGCTCCTGCAATCTAGTAGGTAGAGGCCAAGGGAAGCAGGTAAACACCCCACAAGCACAGGACAACCCTTCCGCCCCCACAAAGAGCCATCCAGTCCAAATAGCAAGAGTGCTGAGAGTGAGAGGCCCTGGCCTACGTGACAAGCATAACACATTCTAGAGGCTGCAAAACCTTGGCAACCATCAGGATACTCATCATAAATTTAAACTGTCTGTGAAGGGAATGAAGGGCTGTGTCAGAAATAAGCATAAAATACGTATGAATAACTATTACACAGGCCGCCTGGCTGGTGGCGGTGGGTGGGTGCATTTGTGATTTACTCTTCTCTCACTGAGCATCCATTCTGGCTTCAGATATATGTTATGTGATGAAGTCCACATTCTTTCTACATCACTGGTCTGGAATAAATGGTGAACTTTCCCTAGACAATGGGGGTTTTCAAGACTTCCCTAAATCTCCCATACATGATTTAAAATCTTGTCAGATATGGGTGTGTCCATATCTAAAAGCTGATCAGACTTGACACTTGGGATAAGTATACTCTTCATATTATAGTGTATAGACATGTTTATATACCTCAGTATACAAACATTCTATGAAGAAACATCTGTGATAGAATCCAAACAGAACTGAGCTAAATTTAGCTTTGCTTTGACAACACACAAACCAACTGCATGAGCCAGCATCAAGTTGTACGGCCTCTATGCATGTCTGAAAAGCCTATATACATTGAAATGACCAAACTGCCATTTCAAATCACGCTTGTTCAAGCTGGTCCTCTCAAGCTCAACACATTTGATCAGTGTGCTATGAATTTTAAAATAAAAACTTCGTGTTTTTAAAACAATCATCACAATGAACTCAGAAAATCTTCCCATCTGAACTCGAGTTAGTGAGAGTGCCCTGTTCTAATATATCTTTGCTTCTCACTTGAGGAATGGCATTTTCAAAGCACTTCAAGGAACAAAGAATCAACCTAGGAAACGTTTGAAGGTAGGAGGAGGTATGAAACTGGAGAAGGGGCGAGGTCTAGTAATAATCAGTGTTATATTCCCTCCCAAAATTTTTGAACAATGTACAACAGTTTTACCCTCTCTCAGGATGTAAAAAAAAAGTCAACAATATTCTCAATCGACAACAGGGCTTATTTCTATACTATTTAATTATTTGAATCAGAATTTGTCAAAATTATTTCACGGGAGTGTCTAATCCTATATAAAGGATTAGTGATCATTGGAACGATTGAGAACCTAAACATTCCCCTTAATTTTTTTTAATATAAAAAGGATTAGTACTACTGAAAAACTGCATAACCATCCTAGGAAAGAGGGATTGGCACACAGGCCACAATCTTATAAGTGATGCCAACCTATAGTAAAAACAAAAAAATACACTTAATGTGTGAGATTATATATTTTAAAAAAAAATGATTTGCCAGCATAGCAAGTCTGTGGTTGGAAAATCATGTTTGAAGGCAGAAGGAGTAACAGCCAAGGCACCCAGATGCTGCTCTGTGTCTCGTTTCACAGCAAATGAAGGGATTTAAGGTTGAGCATAGAAAGACTCTTGAGTAGAAGCTCTTGCTGCGGTCTTCTTAATTCAGTGGCAGAGTCTGGCGTGTCTGAGTTCCCAGAAACCAGAATCATTGTTTCTTGTAAAGCCACAGCATGGTCTCAGCAAAGGTTGAAAAGGAATGATTGAAATCTACAAAGGCTATAAAGAACGCTGTTGACAAGGTGAGCAAGAAAAGCCAGGAAAGAGGTGAGTCAAAGCCAAATGTAAGCAGTCAATAGTGAACTTAACCATCTCACCAACCCAGTAAAAATGGAAAACGTGATTTCATTTTAATGTTGGTGAATTCATGGATTGTCAAGACATGGCAAATTTCAGGGGAAACTGGGATGAGGGGAGGATTATCTTCCAAATTAAAGTCAAAGAAGACAAGTATCTGTACTCTCAGACGCACACGGCAACGAGCCTGGGTCTGGGGTGACTGTGTTCATCCCTCCAGCAATTTCATTTATTTATTTTTTTGAGTCAGGGGTCTCACTCTGTTGCCCAGGTTGGAGTGCAGTAACATAGGCACAGCTTGCCGCAGCCTCAATCCCCTGAGCTCAGGTGATCCTTCCACCTCAGCCTCCCAAATAGCCAGGATCACAGGCACACACCACCATGCCCAGCTCATTTATTTATTTATTTACTTTTTGCAGAGACGAGGTCTCGCTATGTTGCCCAGGCTGGTCTCAAACTCCTGAGCTCAAGTAATCCTCTTGCCTTGGCCTCCTTCAACAAGGATCAACTGTGGCCCTGTCACATGCTGAGCACCAGGCTACACACATCACAAAGTCAATAATCTATGAGGGGGACACCAAAAACCCGGCATTTATTTATTAAAAAATGGTGCATTTATTCTTACATGTTTAAACTTCAGTAACCTTCAAAGTATTCTCCACTGGATGCAATTCACCTATTGAGACACTTTTTCCACTGCTTAAAGCAGTTTTGTACTTGCCCATTTTTGATGCCTTTTAGGGCTTTTGCCGCTTTTTGTTTCATCTACTCCACATCGGCAAAACGTTTCCCTTTAAGGACTTCTTTCATCCAGGTAACCAAAAAAGTCACTTGGGGTGAGATCAGGTAAACAAGGAGGGTGGGGCATAAGGATCTTGCCATTATTGGTCAAAAACTGCTGAAAACTCAGCACGGTGCGGACAGATGCATTTTCATGGTAGAAGAACCAGTCACCTGTTTGCCACAACTTGGGATGTTTCTTCTGCAAATCGTGACACAACCTCAAAACTCCCAGATAAAAAACTTTGACTGACCGTTTGATCTGGAGGAAAAAATTCTGTGTACTACAAGGGGCCCGCCCTCCAAAATATAATTCCTATTTTGGAGGGTCCTCCTCGTACTCCCTGCCTGAAGCAGGTAACAGGCTGGTGGGAGATGGGATGATAAACCCATGATTCAAATCACAGACATGTTCCCTTCTGCAAAAATTTCCTCGGGGTCTTGATGAGGTCCTGCATCCTATTTCCATCTTGTGTTCACCCAACTCAAAGTATAACAGCTACTTGCATTGAAAATTTCCTTCTTCAGGAACAGCTGAGGTTTAGATAAATCTTTGTAACTGTGAAAAAGCCTGAAATCTTTTCGTTCTAACTCTTTGAGGAGGCTGTACCAGAACCGCACGACGCTGTTGTCGCTGCCACTGACCTCGAAGCCAGGCCAGTGGAGATGGATCTCAAAGATGAGCTGTCCAATGTGCTCAAGCACATCTTCCAGAATAAGATTTTCCAGAACTTTCCATTCCGCGCTTTCCAGATCTGCCTTGAGAACATCAATCTGGAACAGAGCAATGAGATGAGATGAGCAGATCTGATCAATCACTGTTTTAAAAAAATCTAAATTTCAGGAGTCTCACATTATAACTGTTTCCTAAGGAAGCATATTTTTTTAAATTTTAGAGTTGAAGGTCGTTTTCACGTGGCCATTCATGACATGAATTTCTAACCTCATTCCATACTAAATATTTTGGGTTTTTGTTTTTTTGTTGTTGCTGCTGTTTGAGTTTTTTTTTGTTGTTTGTTTCTTTCTTCATTTTGGTTTTGTTCTTGTTGTTGTTTTTGTTTTTTGTTTTTTTTGAGTCAGAGTCTCACTCTGTCGCCCAGACTGGAGTGCGGTGGCCGCTCCCGGCCACCGCAGCCTCGACCTGCTGGGCTCTGGCGATCTCTCCGCCTCAGCCTTCCCAGTAGCCAGAATTACAGGCATGCACTACCACGCCCGGTTGATTTTTTGATTTATTGTAGAGATGAGGTCTCGCTGCCCAGGCCGGTCTCAAACCCGCGGGCTCAGGCAATCCACTCACCTCAGCCTCCCAAAGGCGCAGGATTACAGGCTGAGCCACCGAGCCCAGCTTGTTCTTGTTTTTAAGAGATAGGGCCTTACTATATTTCCCAGGCTGGTCTTAAACTCCCAGGCTCAAGCAAATCTCTCGCCTCAGCCTCCCGAGTAGCTAGGACTATAGGCATGTATCACCACACCTGGCTTAAATGTTAATATACACATAATGAAATGCCAGGCAGAAATCATAATGGACTCTCTTGCTTCCTGCCCAGTGGGAAAGGACAGCTGAGAAAGTGAAGCTATGGCACGTGTACATCATGGAGTTCTGTGTACACAGCCTCTTCCACAACCTATACACCATTCAAGGAATCCAGCCAAGTCCTGGCAGAATAGTGGCTCCAGGGAGGGACTGACAGAGGGCCACTGCCTGTGGGAACAACCTCACAAGCCTCCTTCATCCCCCACAACTGCTTCAGGACTGGGGGCCCAGGAAGGGATTCTGAATACTAAACCTGCAGAAAACATTATTATTCCACGGTTTCTTTATACAGTATATACCAGCATTCTTTTAAAGAAGCAACACCATCCTCTGCTCATTTAATAAGTTCATATCCAGGGGAGACAGCATAAAGGAAGAATAAATGGGTGAGAAATGTTTTGCAGTTAATCAAGTTATGAGAATCAGCTCCTTTTTGCTGCCTTTGCATAAATCCACTCAAATAACAGAGCCCTAAACACCTTCAGAAAGCAACGAAAGTTCTCCCACACCAAGCACCTGTGTGTGCCTGACCCCATGCTAAGTGCTGCCCTTGCATTGTCTATTTAATCACAGACAATGCTGTGAGGGTGATTGTTAAGGTTTCGAATTCAAGCTTAGGAAATCAGACCCAGGGAGGAATCCAACCCAGTCACACAGCTGGAGATGCTGTGGGGACATTCAAGCAGAATCTGTCTACAAAGCCCGTGTACTCAGCGATGCTGCCTCCCTGGTAGACTGACGAGGAAAAATGGGTAACCAACTCCGAGACCCAAAGAAGGGTTGGGTCTGGATTAAGCAAGGTGCTGTCTGGAGAGTGAACATGAGCCAGTGAGTAAATCATCATCAGTGTCACCAAAGGGGTTCATTTCACCACACTGAAGAAAGCTGACAGCAAGTTGGAATAATTAGCATGGAGGGAATCATTGCTGGAGTCCCCAGAAGTGACAGGAGAACCTTCCAGTGCCCTTCAGGAAGCTGCTGGTGGAAGTCACTGATATCCTGCTTCATGAAAGTGAAGATGTTTTTGCTTGTTGAGAAGGGAGAGTATAAACATCATGGCCGGTCCTGCCCGACCTCTCCTGTCCCTCACTCCACGTCTGTTTGATAAGTTTCCCACAGGATACCTTGATGTAAGTCCCCTGGGACCACAGAAACATTCCTTGTATGATTTCAGAGTTGAGTGGAAGAGCAGGTACATAGATCTTGTATATAGTTACCACAGGAAGTGGGCTTTGTCTGACACCCTGAGACCTTGTGGGACTTGGTTTCACTCTCTTGCCTTGGGTCCCAACTGAGAATTCTGAGTGGCCTTAGACAAGACCAGATATCTGAAAACCAGCTTGCCAGTTCAATAGTTCCAAAATCAGAAAAACAAAGTAAAAAAAAAACTTTCTCCATGTAAGGAGCTGAACATACACCAGGCCAAAATCACTCTTGTGAATACACAGTGAAATAAATACATTCTTTTTTTCCATCTCTGCTGCCCTGGCATGTCCATGGCTTTGTTTAATCATGGCAGTTTTGAGCAGAATACTCCTGGATGAAGGGTAATTAAGTTGCCAGAAGAAATATTTAATCAAAATTTCACAAAATTATCTAGTTGGTACAAAATATATCCCAAACTCAAAATCAGTATTTGTTGAATCAATTCACATAGTCAAAAATTCCTTAGGATTTTTACAGACTCATGTTCACCATGTTTTTTTGTGCATTTGCATATGTTGAATGTGAGGAATACATCAAAGTATTAACCGGGCACAGTGGCTCACGCCTGTAATCCCAGCACCTTGGGAGACCAGGTGGGAGAATCACTTGAGCCCAGGAGTTTGAGACCAGCCTGGGCAACACAGTAAGACCTCATACCTATACAAAAATCAAAAAATTAGCTGGACGTGGTATCCTGTGCTTGTAGTACCAGCTACTTGGGAGGCTGAGGTAGAAGGATAGCCTGATCCCAAGAGTTCAAGGTTGCGGTGAACTGTGATCTTGCCACTGCACTCCAGCCTGGGCAACAGAGTGAGACCCAGACTAAAAAAAAATATATATATATATATATAATTTAATATATAACTTATATATTATATTATATACAAATTAACATATTTAAAGATTATATATATCTTTATTTTAGATAAATATGTATAATAAATATATATATCTTTAAATTGTCCTAAAACTAAGTTGGTGACACGTAGAAAATATATTTTATATATTTATTCCCAGCATATTTTAAAAATAAACTATCAAGCAGAAGTTATGAGCAACTTGACTTATAGGGCTAAATCATAGCAAATATATGCATTCTTTGAAAATCCAATTTTCATTTCTAAAATGCTAATCTGTTCTTTTTTTTTTTCTTTCTTTGAGTTGGAGTCTCACTCTGTCTCCCAGACTGGAGTGCAGTGGCCACTCCCGGCCACCACAGCCTCGACCTGCTGGGCTCCGGCAATTCTTCCGCCCCAGCCTTCCAAGTAGCCGGAATTACAGGCATGCGCTACCACGCCTAGCTGATTTTTTTATTTATTGTAGAGATGAGGTCTCGCTGCCCAGGCGGGTCTCGAACCCACGGGCTCAGGCAATCCACTCACCTCAGCCTCCCAAAGGCGCGGGATTACAGGCTGAGCCACTGAGCCCGGCTGCTAATCTATTCTAAAGAGCAAAAAATATCTTCAAACACGACAACCACCTTCCTTGGATTCCAGTGACTGGAAATCCCCCACTTCAATGTAATTGTATAGACAGCCTGGGGTGGTGTACCCCTGGGGAGCATGCACCCTTTCCCTGCCTTTCAACCCGAGAGCACAGACAGCCAAAAGGCTGTGAATAAAACATGTTGGGTTCCTCCAGTGCACTTTTCCATTTCCTGCATTTCAGAATATCCCATTACCACAACGATTTTGCAAATGTGATTTCCATTATTACCACATAATACAGCCAATATTATTGTTATTATGCAGCACTAAACATTGCTGAGTAAGATACGCCACTTTTAATATTTTAATATCCGCTTTCAACAATTACGCCACTCAAAATCATTCAAATGATTCAATCGAAATAATCAAGTGCCAGTCCTAATACAGTGAGGTTACATCAAGTTTCTGGAGAAAAACAACTAAGCGTTCACTCCCTGTAAATTCTGGAATGGGTGAAGACATTTTATTGGGTAGAAGAATCTGCCAGAAGGCAGATGAAACAGCCTATTTGGTATCATTTCAAAGGTGTTAAAGGGGTCCTTCCAGCAACAAATATCTCCTTTTCTTTGTAACTGAAATATCTAATTGAAATAGCAATTGACTTTCAGAAAACTTTTTGTAGGAATGAGAATGTTCATTTTAATGGAATTAAGATGTTGATGCCGTCTGACAGCGTCTCATCACAAACACAAGTGTATCCCTGTGGTCCTCCGCCCAGAACCGCAGAAATTTGGGACAAGGTGAGGAAGGAGGACAGATGTTCATATCGGTTTCCTAGAGCTGCCTTCACCAGGTACCACAGACTGGGTGGTCTAAGCGACAGAAATCTCTTGCTTCACACTTGTGAGGACTAGAATTCCCAGATCAAGAGGGCTGGTTCCTTCCTGGAGCTGGGAAGGAGAGCGGCCCCAGGTCTCTCGCCCGCTCCTGGTGGCTTCCTGGAAGCTTCCTGGCCACCTTCAGCACTACTTCGCTTCTGTGTCACCTGACTTCTGCCTTTAATTTCACACGGTGTTCTCTCGGTGTGTCTCTGTCTGTGTCCACATTTCACCTCTTCTTTTTTTTTTTTGAGTTGGAGTCTCACTCTGTCACCCAGACTGGAGTGCAGTGGCCGCTCCCGGCCACCGCAGCCTCGACCTGCTGGGCTCTGGCGATCCTTCCGCCTCAGCCTTCCTAGCAGCCGGAATTACAGGCATGCGCTACCACGCCCGGCTGATTTTTTGACTAATTGTAGAGATGAGGTCTCGCTGCCCAGGCGGGTCTGGAACCCGTGGGCTCAGGCAATCCACTCACCTCAGCCTCCCAAGGCGTGGGATTACAGGCAGAGCCACCGAGCCCGGCTCCACATTTCACCTCTTATAAGGACATGTCATACTGAATTGGGGCCCACCCTATTCTAGTCTGAACTCATTTTAACTACCCTATTTCCAAATAAAGTCACACGCTATGGTGCTAAGGGTTAGGATTTCAACGTATTCATTTTCAGGGGACTCACTCAACCCCTAACAGTGTTCAATGTAGCTATTATAGTAAGGCTCCTGCAATGCATTCAGGGGTCAATGCCCAGGGCCACAGCTCAGAAAAGGTGTCCTGCTGCAGACACCCAAGGGCGATCAGCCCTTGGAGCCCTGACTATCAGATAAGCCAGCCCTGACAGCTCTGACCTTGCCAAGTGCCAGCCCCAGGGCAAATTAGCAAGGCACCAAGGCCAACTGAAAGTCCCATCATGAAGCCCTATACTGCACTCCTTGGTCCTTCCCAGTCACACAACCAGGCCCAGCAGGTGCAGTCGGTGGTTGGCACCCCCCATTTTCCATACACCTCTCTCCTCCTCCTCTTTCTGGAACTCCTTCGGCCACCAACAGCATCACACCTACACCCGAGCCTCCTCCCCTTAAAGTGGACTCTCCAGCAGCATAGGCAGGGACCATTATAGGTTGGTTGGCTTTCAGGTGGCAAGATGGGAGTTGCCAGAGCTTCCAAGGAAGGCCTGGCTCTGGGAGTCACACATCATGGCTTCCCCACATTCCATGGGACAGAGCAAATCACAGCCCAGGTTCAAGGGGAGGTGACACAGATCCTAGCCCTTGAGTGAAGGAGCAGTGTACACAGGTGGAGAAAGGAGTTGTTCATGATTGGTTTTCAGACAACTGACCCAAATGATTAAAAGCAACATTACTTAACACAAATCCATACAGTATCACAGTAACCATAGACACGAACCTTGGCTGGACATAGGTAACATTCTAGGAAAAGTGGCTATGTAGTGAATATCATCAGAACGTTACTAAAGAAGGGATATTAATGAAAACATGGCATTTGTAGTTAGATGTGGCTTTCTTTGGAAGTTGACAGAGAACCTGAGATATTCAATGAGTTAGCATGACTAATAAAAAAACATTAAAAAGGGCAACTATAGTAAATATTTGTAAGTCTTAGATATTCTCTTAGTCTGCTAGGGCTGTCTCCCAGTCTGTTTTTGTTGTTATAACAAAATACCTTAGAGTGGGTAATTTTTTTTTCTTTTTTTCTTTTTTTTTCATAATCAATATTTTTTATGATGGTTTTGTGGAGTACAGTTAAGGGTTAGGTGTACAATTACGTTTCATTCAGGCACCCTGTTGATAAGAGGTGTTTCCCCATCCCCAGACAGATATTTGCTACTGTTAATCCCACCCCCCCATAGTTTCCCAGTACCGTCAGTCATTTTCTTATAGTATTACACTGGATGTTTAAGGTCCATTATATGAGTGAGAACATGTGATGTTCTCACCTTACAGGTCTGAATGCTGGGAAGTCCAAGATCAAGAAGCCAGCAGGTTTGGTGTTTGGTGAGGGTCTGTTCCTCATAGATGGTGCTACCTAGGTACCCGCACATGGCAAAGGAATGGAGGAGTGAGAAGGCATGAACTCCCTTTTACAAGGGCTCTAATCCCATGAGGGCTCCACCCTCATGACTCAACCACATTCTAAAGGTCACACCTCTTCATATGGCTGCATTGGGATTTTCAACATGAATTTTAGAGAAGACAAAAACATTCAAACCACAGCAGACTGGGTGGTTTAAACAACAAAACTTTATTTTCTCCCAGTTCTGGCAGCCGGAAGTCCAAGATCAAGGTGTCAGCAGGTTTGGTTGCTTCGGAGGCCTCTCTCCTTGGCTTGCAGATGTCTACCTTGCCTTGGTGTCCTTACACGGCCTTTCCTCTGTGCACACATGCTTGGTGTCTCTTCCTTTTCTTATAGAGACACCATCCTACTGGATGAAGGCCCCACCCTTATAACCTCATGTAACCTTAACGACCTCCTTCAGTACAGTCACACTGGGAGTTAGGGCTTCATCCTATGAACTTGGGGCAGGGAGAAATGATTCAGTCCCTAGCAGATATAAAAAGGTATTTTCACTATACTCTATTTAGAGGCAACCACTATCTCCACAGAGAGTTTTAAAATACAACCCTGCTGCTATTGCAAGAGGCAGACTGTCGTTTCTCTTCTGTGGTTAATAGCCGACACTGGTGGCAAAAGTATGAGCCACCAAAATAAGTCACAGAGACTGCGAGGCCACACCATGATCTCA